>JAGFNQ010009669.1:0-629830 GCA_024364735.1 Boesenbergia rotunda | reverse complement strand
GTAGACTACCATATGAAGTTTTACAGTCAGTCACTCCAATGAACTAGTCCCTTAACTAGCATTCATGTTTATCTCCGGACATCCCAATGTCACCAGCCAGTGAGAATCAGCTGATTAGAGAATAACCCATGCTAGTCTCAACAGAATTGATAGTGTCCGTATTTATCAATTCATCGACTAGGGACAATTTCAATACTTCGCAATTGCACATGTAGAGATAATCACTAGTTGTGAATTCATCACAAATTCTCTCATGCTGTGAATTGTATTGCAGACATTCAGTAAATGAGTTTAAGATTTCAATCAAATACATAAACATGTATACTCAAATAGTGAATATTCATTTATTAAAATAAATGATTACAATCATAAGGCGATTGCCTTAGAACACTTTTCTCATATCACTTACATCCTCCTCCTCAATCCTTGAGATGGTGACCTCCTCCTCTTCTCTAGATGAGGTGGATGACCTCTCACTTTCTTCTTCACTTGAGGATATGGACACTTCTTCCTCCTCTTGAGCTATTGAGCTCACTTCCTCGGGTTCATCTACTTCTTGAGTTTGTGTAGGGTTCTTGTGATATTCCACCAACTTGGTCCATAATTCGTGTGCATTTTTATAATTCCCTACAATACTCAAAACATTGTTAGGCAAAACATCAATTAATACATCTATTACCTTCTTGTTTGCCCTAGAGTAGTCTTGTTGCTCTTGAGTCCAATATCTAGGACGAAGCTTCTCTCCATGCTTGTCCTATGGAACTTCGAAGGGCTCTTCTACCATGACCATGCACTCCCACTCCATGCTAAGCAAATTCTTCATCCTCGCCCGCCAATAGTCGAAATCCTCATTGTCGTAGGGCGGTGGGGTGTAGATGTTGTCCCCCAACTTATCTTCCATTGTTTCTTTTCCTCTAGCGTGTGCTCCCTCGGCGGTTAGTCCAATCAAGAGCAGTCCTTGCTCTGATACCAATTGTTAGGATCGATATGCCTTGCTAGAGGGGGGTGAATAGTACTTTGTCGAACCCCTTCTTCCTACAAGATTGTTAGCGCAGCGGAAATACAAATAAAACAATAAATACAATGCTAACAAATCGTATTTAGTTGGTATCCACCCTGGCCGGGTGCCTAATCCAACAATCCGTCGGTGGATCACTCCCCGGAAAACCTCCGGCTATCACGTGTCGCTCCTTGTGGGTGGAGAAACCTCGCCACATCACATTGGACGCTTTGTGAACATAATAGACTACTAACACATTTTTTCCAAGTGAGTTTCGTCAAGAAACTCAGCCACCACGGAGTCCTCTTTAAATAGGACTCGGGGCTGATTTCTCGCTACCAGTCGACTGCCCCCAGGGCAGTCGACTGGTGCCAGCCAAATTCGACTGTTGACGCTCCCAACGTTCGAATTTGCCAGCTCACCAGCCACCTACCAGTCGACTGCCCCCAGAGCAGTCGACTGGTCCCAGGCTGAGACCCTTCTGTGAGTTTCATCAGTAGACTACCCTTAGGCTAGTCAACTGGTCTACTCACATACCTAAGGTTACTCTTCCTGAGTACATGTCACTCCGCACTCAAACCCTAGGATTTCCCGAGTACAATCACACTGCACTCGTACCCTCACGACTCGACTGACACCTCCTCCGCAGCCTCGACTGTTGCCTTCGCGCCCTCTTCATCTTCGGCCCTCGTCCCTCGGATGCGCACGCAAGCCTCCAGCTTACCTCCATGCCACCCTTCACGTACGGCTCGAAGTTCGCGCTCATCAGCTCATCGTCCCTGCACTCTATGGTCCATCAGATACGCACGCCAGCCTCCAGCTGGCCTACATGCCGTCCTTCACTGTACTGAGGCCGTCCAGTCAGGTCCATATGCGTAACCTGTACAACCTGCACACTCAACATACGCATATCAAATACAAGGGTAAACCAAACTTAAACCCTTTACCCAAACATCAAAACCCATGGTCACTCTGGACCATCCTAGGGCCGATTGCTCCAATAACGAAGAGCTGTCATTTCATTTGTTTTATACTACAACTGTAATTCTTCTGTATAACTCTTTGCGCATATATAGAATTGCACCCAGTAAACGGTCAACGACCGTGGGCCTTGGAGTAGGAGCCGACCGCGACTCCGAACCAAGTAAAACTACTTGCGTCTTTTATTGTGATTTGTTTTTCCATTGCGTATGCTCTTATCTTTAATCCGAAAATGATTTACGATATTCACCCCCCCTCTATCTTTTCTCTCGATCCAACACCTTTACCTACCAATCTCCCTTTATAGGTATGCATGCGTCCATCCTTGTCAGTCTTGCTTCTAAAGACCCACTTACACCCAATGGGTTTAATTCCCTCAGGTGGATCAACCAAAGTCCATACATGGTTAGTGTACATGGATTCCATTTCAGATCTCATGGCCTCTAGCCATTTCTCAGAATCTGGGCTCATCAATGCTTCTTGATAGGATGTAGGATCATTCAACTCAATAAGCATAACGTCGTCATGGTCAGACAAAAGAAATAAGTATCTCTCAGGCTGACGATGTATCCTATCAGATCTGCGAAGAGGTTGGTTTACTTGAACAGCTTGTTGTTCCACAACTTCTTGTGCAACAATCTCATGATTCACAACATCTTGTGGTGCCTGCTCAATGTCCATTAAGGCCTCAGTACTATCTACATCTTGAACTTCTTCAAGATGGATTTTACTCCCACTAGCTCTTCTAGAAATAAACTCCTTTTCTAGAAAAACATCATTTCTAGCGACAAACACTTTGCCTTGTGTGGGATTGTAAAAGTAATATCCCTTCGTTTCCTAGGGATATCCTACAAAATAGGACTTATCAGATTTGGGTCATAGTTTATTTGAGGCATGACGTCGAACATAAGCCTCACAACCCCAAATCTTCATAAAAGACTTCGTGAGACTCTTCCTAGTTCATATCGTATATGGTGTCATTGTGACGACCTTTGATGGAATTTGGTTAAGTGTGAAAAGAGTCGTCTCTAGAGAGAATCCCCAGAAGGAAGTAGGAAGGTCTGTCTGACTCATCATCGATCGTACCATATCTAATAGAGTACGATTTCTTCGCTCGGACACACCATTCCATTGTGGTGTTCCAGGTGGAGTGAGTTGGGATACGATCCCACACTCTGCTAGATGGTCACAAAACTCTTGGCTAAGGTATTCACCACCTCGATCTGATTGAAGCATCTTAATACTCTTGCCAAGTTGGTTTTGTACTTCACTTTTGAATTCTTTGAACTTTTCATAGGATTCCGACTTGTGTTTCATGAGATACACATAATCGTATCTACTGACATCATCAGTGAAAGTGATGAAGTACTGATAGCCTCCTCTAGCTGTGACATTGAAAGGTTCACATGCATCAGTATGTATGAGTCCTAGCAAGTCTATCGCTCTTTCACCGTGTCCAATAAATGGAGTCTTGGTCATCCTGCCTAGAAGATAAGATTCACATGTCTCATATGATTCAAAATCAAATGAGTCTAGTAATCCATCCTTATGGAGCTGAGATTTATGACTCTCATTTATATGTCCAAGCGACAATGCCAGAGATACGTTTGGTTCACATCATTGGATTTGAACCGTTTGGTATTTATGTTATAGATTGGGTTTTCTAGGTCTAGAACATAGAGTCCATTCACAAGTGGTGCATTACAATAGAACATGTCATTTAACATTATGGAACAATATTTGTCCTTTATGATAAATGAAAAGCATTTCTTGTCCAAACAAGATACTGAAATAATGTTCTTAGTCAATGCAGGTACATAAAAGCACTCCTCTAATTCTAAGATAAGCCCAGTGGACAAAGACAAGGAATAAGTTCCTATAGCTATGGTAGCAACACTTGCTCCATTGCCTACTCTTAGGTCCACTTCACCCTTCGTCAATGATCTAGCTCTTTGAAGGCCCTGCACATTAGTACAAATGTGAGAAGTGCATTTGGTATCTAATACCCAAGAAGAAGAGATAGATAGATTGACTTCTATAACAAAAATATCTGAGGTAGAAGTCTCACTTCTTTTCTTCTTTACATCCTCCAGGTAATGTTTGCAGTTCCTCTTCCAATGTCTGGTCTCACCACAGTAGAAGCAGGTCCCTTCCTTAGGCACCTTATCTTTAGCCTTGGATGTAGTAGAGTTGGTCTTGCCTTTGGCTTGGGTTTTACCCCTGCCTTTAAGCTTCCATTTGCCTTTGCCCTTTTGTACCATTAGTATATTACTGGTTTTGGTTTTCTTGAGATTAGGTTCAACAGTTCTTAACATGCTGAGCATCTCAGGCAAAGGCTTGTCAATTTCATTCATGTTTAGTTCTTGACAAATTGATTATACCCCTCCGGCAACGATTGCAGGATAAGGTCCGTTGCCAATTCTTGGCCCAGTGGTAATCCTAATCTTTCAAGGTTCTCGACATACCCAATCATCTTGAGTAAGTGAGTTCCAAAAGAAGTTCTTTCTTGCATCTTGCATGCAAATAGGGCTTTTGACACCTTAAACCGCTCGAGCCTAGTTTGCCCTTGATATAGTTGCTTTAGATGCTCAACCATCTCATGTGCATTCATGTTCTCATGTTGCTTCTGAAGCTCAAAGTTCATGGTGGCAAGCATAAGGCATGATACATCAAGTGCATCATCCTGATGCTTCTTGTAAGCATCCCTTTCGGCACAGGTAGCGGTAGCGACGGGTGCTTCTGGAAGAGATTGCTCTAGGACGTACAGTTTTCGTTCTTGTTTGAGGTCTATCCTCCAGTTTCTGTACCAGTCGAGGAAATTAGCTCTGTTGAGCTTGTCCTTCTCAAGGATGGATCACAGAGAGAGAGTATTTGACGTGTTAGATGACATGGTGATCTACAACAGTAAAATTATGCATAAATAACTAGGGCTAGGAGTTACCTAGAGAGGTAACTAGGGCTAGGAGTTCAAGGGAGAGCCCTAGAAGCCAAAATGGGTTCCATGGTCAATGGATCTCAGGTGGTTTCCTTCTAAGAGATTGAACATGACTATAGGGTGTGCCAAGAAGTGTAAAAGGCTAAGGTTAGTCTTAATCCTAGATAATTGGCACACTAAAGGGAGAGTTATAGAGTAAAAGAAGGAAATTGAGATTTTAATTGAGAGAAATTGGGTTTTGATGCCGAAATACTATATAACTTGATGCTAGGAATGGATTATGAACAAGTATGGGAAGAAGCATCAAGGCAAGGATAAAATTAGAACTTTTAGGAAATGTTTCATGATACAATTTAAAAAATTTTGAAGTTTGTATCAGTCTTGGGATTCAGGATAGTTTTGATTGAAATTGTATTTTTTCCAGGTAAATATAGGATCCACAAATCTTCCCACAATATTTCAGAATTTTTGGAAATTTGTGAAATTATTAGTGCATTACTGAATTTCTCTTGAAAACCAAAGTTGCAGATACCAGTCACCTGCCAAATGGCAGTCGACTGGGTCAGAGCGTAAATACATTCTGTGGGTTTTCCCAGTCGACTGGCCTCCTCGCAGTAGACTGGGCCAGAGTATAATTACGTTATGTGGGTTTTCCCAGTCGCCTGGCCTCCTCGCAGTCGACTGGGATGCAGGGTTTATAAAAAAAAGGGAACGTCGGGGAAAGCCAAACTCTAGGGTTTTGGCGATTTCCCCGGCGATCATCTCCTCTCCCGAGCTCCTCTTGCGTTCTCAGGCCTTTCTAAACCCTATAATCCCTCCCTAAGTTCTTCTCCAACCTCGATCTACCTCTAGGGTTGGTTAAATCCTCTCCTCTTCAAGCCATACTCTCAAAATCAAATCATCATGAGGAGGATGAAAAGGTATGTTGAGGCAATCGACCCTTGAATGATTGGAAGATCATGGTTTTGATGTGTGGGCAAACATGTTTAAGGTTAGAGTGTTATGTTGTATTTGATGTGTGTGATTGAGTTTGCAGGACTTGGAGAATCACACATGGTGGACTTATCCGAGGGACGAGAGCCGAGGGAGGAGAGTTCCAAGGGCAAGCCGGGAAGTGGACTTCGAGGGCACACGTGAAGGGTGGCATGGAGGCAAGCCAAGGGAAGGCTTGCGTGCGCATCCGAGGGACGATAGCCAGAGGAAGAGGACTTCAAGGGGTGAGCCAAGGGAGCAGACCTGAAGGCACACGCGAAGGAGAAGGTCCGGAGTGGTTGAAGCGGAGTTGTGAGGCAGGGCAGTCGACTGGCGCTGTGGCAGTCGACTGCCAAAACCCACAGAAAGTTTGCAGCCTCGGACCAGTCGACCGGTGCAGGCTGGACAGATTGCGAATCTGTCCTGTTCACCTATAAAAGGAGCACGTTTTGTACGTGTATGGTACGGTTTCGTACAGTAACGAAGTGCTGCCAAATTGTAGAGAGATTTTTGCTTCCTCTATTGTATTTCTAAATCTGTAAAGAGGAGGATCTTGCTGTAAAGATTTCTCCACCTCAAGGAGACTTTTCGATAGTGAAAAGTGGTGCTCGCGGCGTGGATCTTGGACTAGTCACCCATCTGAGTGGATACCAAGTAACCGATAAGTGTTAGCATTGTTTTTAATTCTTTTGCATATTATTTCCGCTGCGCTAACAATTCTGTAGAGTCCAAAGACCGAAAAAGTGCATTCACCCCCCTCTTTGCACGCCTAAATTGATCCTTCAGTTAGTATCAGAGTGAGTGCGTTTCGGAAGATCTAACAGTCAACCGGAGCAATTGTATGGCGTTTCAAAGGGGATACTCCACTGCACGACCACTATTCTTCGACGGGAACGACTTCACGTACTGGAAAGGTAGGATGCAATACTACCACATGAATGATATTGAAACTTGGATAAGTGTTGCAGATGGCTTCGAGGCGCCCGTCGATGAAAGGGGAGACCCAACACCTATGAGATCATGGTCTAAGGAGGTGATGAAGAGGGCGCAGTTAAATGCCAAGGCCACCACCACATTGCAATGCGGGCTCTCGAAGGAGTAACTAAACAAAGTGGGGTCGTTCAAGAGCGCCAAAGAGCTATGGGACAAGTTAGTTGAACTGAACGAAGGGTCAAATGAGTCCAGAAGAGCCAAGGACCTGTTGGTGGCCCAACTGTAATCCCTTTCCATGAAAAGCAACGAGACCGTCAGCCAGCTGCATGGAAGGGTAAAGGAAGTGATAAACGAACTCCATGTAATTGGAGAGAAAATCGAAAACCAGGACATGGTCAGGTATGTTTTACATGCCTTCCCGAGAACCATCCTGTGGGCATCCATGGTTGATGCTTACAAGGTATCGAAGGATTTATCTTTAGTCAAATTAGACGATCTATTTTGTCAATTTCAACTGCACGAGCAAGCTAACATTTCGGCCAAAGAGAACGGTATTGCTTTTGTTGCAGAAAAGGAGAAGAAGAGGAGGAAGGAGAAGAAGAAGGTGATCTACTCATCGTCATCAGATTCAGAGGAGTCAAGCACCTCTATGGATAGTGACCAAGAGGCCTTCATGGTAAGGAAATTTCGTAAAGCATTTAAAAGTTTTTCTAACAAGTCATATGCTAGGAAAGGGGCCAAAGGTAAGGGTAAGGCCAACGACATAATCTGCTACAACTGTCACCAAGAGGGGCATATGATGAACGAGTGTCCCCAATTGAAGAAAAGGGATGACAAGAAGGAAGAGAAGAAAAAGAGTGACAAGAAGAAATCAAAGGGAAAGGAGAAGGGTGCTACCAACCTCAAGGCAACGTGGGATGACCCCTCATCTTCAGAGGAAGAAGAAGAGCAAGTCTCCCACTTCGCTCTTATGGTGCAAGATGACTCAGACTCATCGGATGATGAACGAAGCTCAAGCGGTGACGATGAGAGCTCCTCCACTTCATCATCAGAGTCAGAAGCGTCGGTAAGTGAGGTATATCACTTGCCCTCCTCTACTTTAGTGAAAATAATTTCTAGCACGAACATGGACTTAGCTAAGACTAGAAGTAAAATTAAGGATCTCAAAGAACAAATTACCATGCTTAGAGTAGAAGCTATTAAACATAAAGATTTGCATGCTAGTTCTACTTCTTTACATGTTTCACACCTTGAAAATGAAAATAGGGAATTAAGGAAACAGGTAGATGACCTCACAAAGGCCCTTTGGAAATTCCAAGTAGGATCTAGTAACCTAGATATGATCATAAACAGTCAAAGTGCTGTATATAACAAGGCCGGGTTGGGTTATAGGCCTAAGACCAAGGAGGTAGCCTTTGTTTCACTCACCGGTAGGATTGGTGCATCTAGGAGATTAGGGGCTAAGGGAACCACAAAGAAGGCATGGATACCTAAGGAATTTCTGAATGATGCTTATGGATCAAAAATATGGGTACCAAAAGTGTTTGTTTTCCATATTGTCTAGGTAAAGGTGAAGGAGACCCCAACCTTGTGGATAGTAGATAGTGGATGCTCAAGACACATGACCGGAGATGTGAGCAAGTTCACCACTATTAGCTACCTAAGAGAAGGGACGGTCTCCTTTGGGAATAGTGGAAAGTTGAGTATCATTGGTAGGGGCACAATTGAGGTATCTTCCACTATTTCGATTCATAAGGTACTTTTAATCAAAGATATGAAGTTTAATTTATTAAGTGTGAGTCAATTATGTGATGCCGGTTTTAAAGTAGAATTTCATGCTAAGAAATGTGTAATAAGGCAAAGTGATTCAAATACTATCGTATTAGAAGGGTTTAGAGAGGCAAACATATATTATCTTGATCTATCTTATGCTACTAACAATGTTGTTAAGTGTCGCATGTCCAAAGAAGAAGAAGGGTGGTTGTGGCACCGGAGACTTGGACATGTCAACATAAGGAGCATTGCAAGAGTGGCCAAGGAAGAATTGGTGAAGGGATTTCCAATGATCAAGTACGAGAAGAACAAGTTGTGTGATGCATGCCAAGAAGGTAAGCAATCAAAAGCATCACACAAAGGTAAAACTCTAATCACTACTTCCTTACCTTTAAAACTTTTGCATATAGATTTGTTTGACTGCCATAGTACTCCATCACTTGTAGGAAGTAAGTATTGCCTAGTGATAGTAGATGACTTTTCTAGGTTTACTTGGGTCTACTTCTTAAAACATAAGGATGATACCCTAGAAATCTTTATAGGATATAGTAAAAGGGTAGAAAATGAAAAGAACATCAAAATAAACCGAATTAGGAGTGACCATGGTGGGGAGTTCCAAAACGCTAGTTTCACACAATTTTGTGTTGAAAATGGGTACAAACATGAGTTTTCATGCCCAAGGACTCCTCAACAAAATGGGGTAGTTGAGAGAAGGAATCGAGCCCTACAAGAAGCTGCTAGGACTATGCTTAATGCATACTCCCTTCCTAGCTATTTCTGGGCCGAAGCGGTTAACACCGTTTGCTATATTCAAAACCGAGTGTTGGTACATAGGTTTCTAGGAAAAACACCTTTTGAATTCTAGTAGAGGCTATAGAGTCTATACCAAAGACGACCTAAGGAAGTTTGAGTCAAAAGCCGATGAAGGAATTCTAGTAGGGTACTCCTTGACTAGTAGAGGCTATAGAGTCTACAACAAGAGGAAAAAAGTAATTAAGGAGTCCTCAAATGTTAAGTTTGATGAAACAACTAGTACATACCCTAGGAAGGCTTCAATTGATAAAGACATAGAGGAGGCTCAACCTCTTGCCCAAAGAATCCAAGACCTACATTTGGAGGGCAATGATCAAGGGGGAGTAAGAAGTACCCTAGAGGATGAGGAAGAAGGAGTAAATGAACCTACAACCTCTAGGTCTTTGAGACATCACCATGATCACCCCATTGACCAAATAGTGGGTGATGTCACTCAAGGAGTAAGGACTAGATCATACTTTAAGAATCAAACTAGTCAAATAGCTCTAATCACCCAATTAGAACCCAAGAATATTGATGAAGCATTGGGAGATGTTGATTGGGTCTTAGCCATGCAAGAAGAGCTAAATCAATTTGAGAGAAGTGAAGTTTGGGAGTTAGTTCCTAGGCCCAATGATTGTACTATAGTAACGACAAGATGGGTCTTTAGGAACAAACTAGATGACCAAGGTAATAGCTAGGGGGTTTAACCAAGTTGAGGGACTAGATTATGATGAGACTTATGCACCCGTAGCTAGATTAAAATCAATTAGAATTCTACTAGCCTATGCCGCTCACATGGGTTTCACACTCCACCAAATGGATGTGTAGTCGGCATTTCTCAATGGGATCATTAAGGAAGAGGTCTATGTAGAATAACCCCCCGGGTTTGAGGACCCTAACTATCCAAGATACGTGTTCAAATTAAGAAAAGCCTTATATGGATTGAAACAAGCTTCCCGAGCTTGGTATGAAAGGCTTTCCTCATTTCTAGTGTCTAAGGGTTTTAGGAGAGGAACAATTGACCCTACTATGTTCCTAAAATCTAAGGATAAAGAAATTTTTATTGCCCAAGTCTATGTAGACGATATCATCTTTGGGTCAACAAATAATGATTTCCTACAAGAATTCATCAAATGTATGGAAGATGAATTTGAGATGAGTCTTGTAGGAGAGTTAACCTTTTTCTTAGGCCTTCAAGTTAAGCAAACTAATGAAGGTACACATGTCTTTCAAACCAAATATGCTAAGGAGATGTTGAAAAAATTTGGTTTAGAAAATGCTAAAGTAGCATCTACACCCATAGGAACCAATGTGAAAATGGATAGTGACATTGAAGGGAAAATGGTGGACTCTAAACAATATAGGAGCATGATTGGTAGCCTTCTATACCTAACCGCTAGTAGACCCGACATACTTTTTGCGGTAGGTATGTGTGCAAGGTATCAATCCTGTGCCAATGAGTCCCATTTGGTTGTAGTCAAGAGGATCTTAAGGCATGTGAAAGGGACCCTCAATGTCGGACTTTGGTATCCTAGAACCCCTAGTGTTGATCTAATTGGATACACCGACTCGGACTATGTGGGTTGTAAGCTAGATAGGAAGAGTACAAGTGGAGGGTGTCAATTCATTGGGTCTTCCTTAGTTAGTTGGAGTAGTAGGAAACAACCATGCATTGCCCTATCAACAACGGAAGCCGAATATGTGGCAATGGGTGGGTGTGTTTCTCAACTCCTTTGGATCATGCACACCTTAGAGGATTATGAGCTTTGTTACACCAAGTTCAAAGTCTTGTGTGATAATGTAAGGACAATCAATTTAACTAAAAATTCAGTTCACCATTCTAGGACAAAACACATTGAAGTGAAACTTCACTTCATTAGAGACCATGTGGCAAGGGGAGACATAGAACTACACTATGTTGAATCAAAGTCAAACCTAGCCGACATATTTACCAAGCCTCTTCCCGAATCGGAGTTTACATCCTTGAGAAGAGGCCTTGGAATGTGTTTTGTGAAAGTATAGGGTGAACTTGGAGACATTAGCTTTGAAAAAGGGTGCTTGATCCATTAGGGTGATACATTTGGCTCACTTGTGCTTGTGGCACATTGTTGAACCATTAAGAGTATCAAAATATGAAAACTAGACCAACTATGGGGAAGGCAAGTGTTTAATCAATGGACACTTTACCCAAAGATCATAGTTGGACATTTTAATGCTTTACATACTTTGACATGTTTTTAAAAGTCATATGATTGCAAAATTGGTTTCAAAGTTTGATACAAAATATAGTGGTTTTCAAAGTTTTTGGATTTTTATCAAAATTCATGCATGCTTGAAATTTTATATGGTTTAATATTTTACCCTGATAGAGTATAACATTTCAAATATGTATGTAAAATTTTATAATTTTTGGAATTTTCTAGGAGTTTCTGAAATTCGACAGAAAACCTGAAAAATCAGACTGATAGCATATCAGTCGACTGCCCTATGGGTAGTTGACTGGCACGGCTGATTTCAGCTGCTGTGAGAATTTTCATAAATCAAAAATTCTCTCACTTGATGCCACGGGTTTTGGTTGCTTGAGGCAATCTCTTTGATGGTGTCAAAGGGGGAGAATGGGTGGTTTAAGTTAGAATTTTAACTAACTTGGAATGGATGGTTTAAGGTTTCTTTCTAACTTAGAACTTGTATGTTTAAAAATGGAGAAGACATGGATTAAGGGGGAGGTACCTCTTAAGTTCTGATATGTCTTATATTTTTAACATATTGTTGTTGTTAAGTGGAAACATAACTTGGATTTAGATTAGAATTGAAAATGGGGAGAAGACATAGATTAAGGGGGAGGTTGCCTCTTAGGGTTACTATGACTCATCTGTCAATTACTATCTATTGTTATTGCTATTGTGGTTATCAATTATCTCTAACTTAAATATATTGCCACGCATCAAAAAGGGGGAGATTGTTGAGGCAATCGACCCTTGAATGATTGGAAGATCATGGTTTTGATGTGTGGGCAAACATGTTTAAGGTTAGAGTGTAATGTTGTATTTGATGTATGTGATTGAGTTTGCAGGACTTGGAGAATCACACATAGTGGACTTATCCGAGGGACGAGAGCCGAGGGAGGAGAGTTCCAAGGGCAAGCCGGGAAGTGGACTTCGAGGGCACACGTGAAGGGTGGCATGGAGGCAAGCCAAGGGAAGGCTTGCGTGCGCATTCGAGGGACGATAGCCAGAGGAAGAGGACTTCAAGGGGTGAGCCAAGGGAGCAGACCTGAAGGCACGCGCGAAGGAGAAGGTTCGGAGTGGCTGAAGCAGAGCTGTGAGGCAGGGCAGTTGACTGGATCTGTGGCAGTCGACTGCCAAAACCCACAGAAAGTTTGCGGCCTCGGACCAGTCGATTGGCATTTGGGCAGTCGACTGGTATACCCCCGAAACTAGCCGTTGGCTAGCAATTAATGCTAGGCCAGTCGACTGCCCCAGGGGCAGTCGACTGGTGCGGGATGGACAGATTGTGAATCTGTCCTGTTCACCTATAAAAGGAGCACGTTTTGTACATGTACGGTACGGTTCCGTACAGTAACGAAGTGCTGCCAAATTGTAGAGAGATTTTTGCTTCCTCTATTGTATTTCTGCATCTGTAAAGAGGAAGATTTTGCTGTATAGGTTTCTCCACCTCAAGGAGACTTTTCGATAATGAAAAGTGGTTCTCGCGGCGTGGATCCTTGGACTAGTCACCCATCAGGGTGGATACCAAGTAACCGATAAGTGTTAGCATTGTTTTTAATTCTTTTGCATATTATTTCCGCTGCGCTAACAATTCTGTAGAGTCCAAAGACCGAAAAAGTGCATTCCCCCCCTCTGCACGCCTAAATCGATCCTTCAAGGTATTGGTTTTTAAGGTTTCTTTTTCTTCATTTAAACCATTTTGGCACTAACTTGATGTTTTTGTGCATGTTCTTTGATGTTTTTCCGGGGGGGGGGGGGGTTGTCTTGGCATGCATTGGTATGTATGAGTTTAGGATGGCCTCTAAGAGACCTAGCGGTGAAGGCTCATCCCGACAAGGTCAGGAAGGGTCCAGGTTTATGTCCCTAGAGTGTAAGAAACGGTTTGAAGAAAATGAATTTGTGGTGATGAACTGCAGATATCTAAACAAGACCTTCTTTTAAGAGAAGTCGCCCCAGTTAGCTGAAATGATCACTCATTTTCAACTGGATCAGCTGGTCTATTGCCAGCATGACATAGATATCGATCTATATACAGAGTTTTATGCAAATTTGGCCTGCATCGATTCAGATAATAATTTATATGAGTCTCGAGTAGCTGGGATTCCTATTCCATTCTCAGTCATGGGTATAGCTGGGTTCCTAGGGTGTAGAGCGTTAAACAATGCATTAACTTACTTTCCCACTGTTGTCGAGCCATTAGAGTTTCCTGGAGTCACCATTGATCAGATACATATGCACTATTTTAGAAGACACAGGAATGAGTCGGAGCATCTTTTTGATGCTAAACCCATGAGACCATTTAGCCATGTATTGTATAAGATCGTCATTGAGTGCATCTTGCCTATTGTCACCAAGGCGAGGTCCAAGATCAGAATATCACATTTGGTGATGATGTATGCTTTGGAGAGGAGGTTAGACATCGATATTGCCCTACAGGTCTTTAGTGCCATTTGTCATTCTTCTCATAGTGTGAATGGGAAGATATATATGCCTTTCTGTCATGTCCTGACCGAGTTTTTCGATTTACGTTTTGGCAACCGTGTGGGTAGTGGTCAGGTCAGACACTTGTCCAAGGATTACGACCAGATAGGTGCACGTCAGTTATCCTTGGCAGGTATTGAGTGTCGACAGGGAGAGTTTGTTTGGAGACAGCGCCCAGAGGCCTCTAGCTCAGATGAGGAGCCTGGCGAACTGGTGACACGTGTAGAGTTCACCCAGCTTCGATCTGATGTCCACAAGCTTAAAGAGGAGGCTCACGTTATTCGTGAGGATATTCATGGACTTCTCCAGACGGAGTAGCGACTTGAGACAAAAGTTGATAGGATTACCAGTCGCTAGGATGATATGTACGAGATGATGCAGCAGTGGCATCTCACATTTCAGGGTCCTCCTCCTCCTCCTCCTCCTCTACCTCCAGGCAATGACGATCACATGTTCTTCTGATCAGTTGATGTAGCTTTTGAGTGATTATAGTGTTGAGAGTAATATCATTGGTTGATGTATTATACCTCTCAAACACCTTTTAGTTTGATGATTGTATTTACTTGGATGACTTCAGGGCTTTGGCCCTAGATACTCTTTCAAGACTTATTGTTGGTGCAGGAAGCACCATATCGAACCTTGTTTTGATATTGGCAAAGGATTCAAAGTTATGTTTGTTTGTGATCTAACATGTCTCTTAAGTGTGCAGAGTACAAAGCCCTAGCGAAGGACTGCTAGGCAACTGGCGAAGGACTGCCAGTATCCAAGTCCTAGCAAAGGACTGCTAGGCAACTGGCGAAGGACTGCCAGTATCCAAGCCCTAGCGAAGGACTGCTAGGCAACTGGCGAAGGACTGCCAGTATCCAAGTCCTAGCGAAGGACTGCTAGGCAACTGGCGAAGGACTGCCAGTATCCAAGCCCTAGCGAAGGACTGCTAGGCAACTGGCGAAGGACTGCCAGTATCCAAGTCCTAGCGAAGGACTGCTAGGCAACTGGCGAAGGACTGCCAGTATCCAAGCCCTAGCGAAGGAATGCTAGGCACCGGGTGAAGGACAGCTCGGCATCCAAGACCTGGCAAAGGACCGTCAGGCAAAAGTCCAACCAGAGGAACGGTTGGCATCAGGTAAATTCTCCCGAGAGGAGTAGATGAGGACGCGTTCCCCGTCGAGGGAACAGTAGGCGTCGGTTCGACCTAGGGCTCCATTTAGGAGACAAAAGTCTGAACCAAGACAGCTAAGGCTGTATAAATAAATATTTTAATTGCTTTATTGTGTTTTGGACTAACCCTAGATGCAGGACCGAAGGAACGTGTGTCTGCAGCTCAGAGAGCCTCGAAGGAATGAGGCAATAGCTGACCAGGGCGCCCGGAGTGTCCCGGGCGCCCCCAAGGTGAACACCAAACACAACAAATGCAAAGTAGCTTCGACAGTTCATATTCGGGGCGCCCCCGTGCTCCCGAGCGCCCCCATGCACATGCATCGATCCAGAAGCCAAGCGAACCCAAAGGATAGAGTTTGACCCAGTAAACCCGGGCGCCCCGAGCGCTCCGGGCGCCCCGGTCAAAGTGGATCCAGAGGATAGATGCTGACCGAGAGCTCTGCGGATCAAAGGCCACGTGGGGGGCACCCCCGACATCCCGGGCGCCCCCAGGCCCTATATAAAGGGCCCTCGATCAAGGCTTCTGTACATCAGTTCTCTCAACGCCCCAAAGATCTTCTACGCTCGTGCCTTGCTCCGGAAACACTCCAACTCGAGCCGACGACGTCTCGCTGCCCCGAAAGAGTAAATCCACTCCGGACGTCGGTAACGAAGATCGAATTTTTTATTATTATTGTTAGTGCACTTATTTGTAATAAATTATTGTAAACTGTTTTGCGTGTATATAGAATTGCCCAAAGTAAACGGTCAACGACCGTGGGCCTTGGAGTAGGAGTTGACACAGGCTCCGAACCAAGTAAATCGACTGTGTCTTTGTGCTGTGATTGTTTTTATTTTCCGCTGCGTAGTGCTCTTTACGAAAATCCGAACGACTTCCGATATTCAACCCCCCCCCCCTCTATCGGTTTTCTCGATCCAACACTTATGTCATGGCCATTTTTGTATTTCTTGTATAAAACATCTATGCATTACTCTATTTGGTAGATTTATGACATGTAACTTGCTTTATTATTTCTCTATTAGGTTATTGAAATTTTATCATGACTAGATGCTGTTTTGAAACTTCTTGAAATTTAGAAATTTTATGATGTTTCTTTTAGGCATTTTCCTATTAGTACCAATGGATGGTTCTTGTATGATCCTTATATATATGTTCATGATATCATTTGGAAATTTTATATTGATATGTTATCTAATATGGTTTGGTTGGAAATCAAATATTGATTTTATATATAGAAGGGATGATCATTTGGACTCAAGAGAAAAAGAGGGGGAGCTCTTGTCAAAATGGGAATATCTATATGAAAAGGGAAGCTTAGGAATCATTTTAAATGTCAAATGGAATTGATAGAAAGTGGCAAACATAGGATACCATGATTATAAGTTAATGTTGATACAAAGTTGACATAATTTGGGAATTTTTAAGTTTGTACCAAAAGTCAAGCACGGTTGATGTTTTTCATGAACAAAATTTTTCTAGGGTAGGGAATGTTGGGACCGGGTGCATGTTGACAAGGATACGGGTTCGTAAAATTTTAAATTTTTACGTGCAGCGGAAGAATTAGCATAAAATAATTTCTTAAATTATTTTTAACCACGTATCTAGCATGCAACCTTATGATGTGTGGACATGATCATAAATTAAAACTTTGCGGAAAAGTAAACTAATTTACTTAGTACCTCGTGTAACTCGAAGTAAGGGACGAGATCCAACCGTAGCGTCCCTTGGAAGCTCCGCCTCTATTCGCGTCCACGCCGAGTTCTCTTCGGGATGACTTCGCAAAGTCACGAGTTTTGTGCCGACGAGAACTACTAGATTCTCTAAAGGCACAACTAGAAGATCAAGAGAGAAGAAAGGAAACTAACCACCAAGAATCGGAATCTAAATTCCGGGAGGGAAGGAGATGCGATCCGCTTCTTCTTCTTCTTCTTCGGCACCTTCTTGGTGATGGTTGCTTGCCCCGGCCCTAGGAGGAGGAGGCGCCGGCCCTAGGTGGTGTAGCTTGGGCGCCGGCCCTAGGAGGAGGGGATGTGGGCGCCGGCCCTAAGGGGAAGGGAGAAGGAGAGATTAAGAGAGAAAGAGAGGGAGCTACTATTCTCTTGATAACTCAATTGGGAATTCAAGGCTTGCCTTTGGTTCCTTTATATAGTAGCCTCTCCCTTGCCAAGTCTCTCTTTAACGGAATTTTTATAAGAAATTTATCTTATAAATTCTCTTATTAATTATTCTGTTTAAGCCAAGTTTTATTATAACTAACTTTATAATAAAACAAATACCTTCACTCTTTTTATTATTGAATAAATTTTATAAGAAATTTATAAAGTTTCTTTATTTTGGAAAAATCAATTCATAATTGATTTTATAAAATTAAAATAAACCATTCCATGGATCATTTTAATTTTCCATAAAAAGAATAAATTTCTATAAATTTATTTATATAAATTTCTTTATACAAATTTATTTATCCATAATTTATAAAACAAATCGCGCTAGATTTATTTTATTAATTAAACCAAATAAATTGATTTCTCCCCTTTTAATGGCGGCCACAACAAAGGGGTTTGGCACCCTCTTTGGCCGGCCAAACCGAGCCGAACCGATCGCGAATTAAACTCATTTAATTCGCCCAATAAGCCTTCAAAAGGCTTAGCTATTTTAAGTTTCCGTTGCGCCTCTGATTAACTCAGATTCGACTTATTTCTCTTGATTGGAAAATCCAATTTTTAACTCGTTTTAAATCCCTCGGATTACTCATAGTGCGTGTGACTAAATAGGCTTTCGATTTATGTTGGCCGTCTATAATCAACTAATTATAGAACGATCATGAGTGGCACCTAGTAGTACATCATGACCCCCAATTAATCGAAAGATCAACGGTTGACCTCAGAAGTAATTCTGAAACCCTTCAGCAGCTCTAATGAATCGTGCCCCATTCCCTTCACCATCTTATACCCACTTGGTTCAGGACATGGTCTGTTTGTGTCAGTTCCCACTGGACTGACTACATCACACCTAGCCCAAGTAGTGTCTTTCTCGTCCTTTGGATTTCTAATTACTCTCATGTATTTAAGAGACTCATACTCTGAACATGATATGCTCTGGCCAGAGGCTTTTGTAGGATCGATAGAGTCGATAGAGGGGGGGTGAATATCGACAAAACTTTTCGAATTTATGAAGAGAGCAATTTGCACAGCGGAAAGAAATTAAGACACGCGAACACAGTATTTTTTACTTGGTTCGGAGCCTAGGTCGACTCCTACTCCAAGGCCCATGATCGTTGATCGTTTACTTTGGGCAATTTTATATGAACGCAAAATCAGTTTACAAAAAGAGATTTACAAGTATAGCACTATAAACTTTTAAAAAAAATTTCTTCTGTTACCGACGTCCGGTTGTAGGTTGACTTTCCGGAGCAGCAGGACGTCGTCGCTCGAGTTGGGCAGTTTTCGAAACAAGGCGTGAGCACAGAAGAGCGTGGAAGCTTTGGTACGAAGTTGATGTCGAAGGCTTGGGCGTTGGGTGCTATTTATAGCACCCAGGGGCGCCCTGGATGTCGGGGGTGCCCTGCCACGTGTCAGCCGATCCGGTTTTAGCTCGGTCAATAGTTATCCCATCCGAATAGGGATAAGTTTGACTCTGGGGGCGCCTTGGTCGTAGAGGGCGCCTTGGCTGACTTCTTCCGCGCAGAAATCTCGGCTGTGGATAAAGCTGAAGCTTCGCAGTCTTAGGCGCGGAGGCGCCCTGGCTGCTGAGGGCGCCTTGGCTGATGAGGGAGCCCTAGCTGCTGAGGGTGCCTTGCTCACTAAGCAGCCGAAGCCCCTTTTTGCTTCGCTTGGTTCTGGTTCACCTTGAGGGCGCCCTGGACACTCAGGGCGCCCTGCTCAGCTGCTGCCTCACTCCTTTGAGGCTCTCTGAGTTGCAGACACACATTCCTTCGGTCCTGAATCCGAGATTAGTCCAAAACACAATAAAGTAATTAATTATTATTTTATACAGCCTTAGCTGTCTTGGTTCTGACTTTGGTCTCCAAAACGGAGCCCTAGGTCGAACCGACGCCTACTGTTCCTTCGACGGGGAACGCGTCCTCACCTACTCCTCTCGGGAGAATTTACCTGATGCCAACCGCTCCTTTGGTTGGACTTTTGCCTGGCGGTCCTTTGCCAGGGCTTGGATGCCGAGCTGCCCTTCGCCCAGTGCCTAGCATTCCTTTGCTAGGGCTTGTTACCCTGGCATTCCTTCACCAGGTGCCTAGCATTCCTTCGCTAGGGCTTGGATACTGGCAGTCCTTCGCCAGTTACCTAGCAGTCCTTCGCTAGGGCTTTGTATCCTGGCAGTCCTTCGCCAGTGCCTAGCAGTCCTTCGCTAGGGTTTTGTATCCTGGCAGTCCTTCGCCAGTGCCTTGCAGTCCTTCGCTAGGACTTTGTTTCCTGTACACTTAATGAGCATATTAGATAACAAATAACACTTAACTTTGAATCCTTTGCCAATATCAAAACAAGGTTCGATATGGTGCTTCCTGCACCAACAATCTCCCCCTTTTTGATTTATGGCAACACAATTCAAAGTTTGCATACTTACAAGAATATGCTTGGAAATACTTTGTGATTTTGAAAAAAATAAAATCTTTAATAATTTTCTAGACAAGTTTTTCACCAAAAAGAACGTTAAAAGGAGATAAAAGTTTAAATAAAATTCCTTTCTCTCTTTCTTGCTCTCCCCCTTGGCTATATACATCAATAAAGAAATATATAAGAGAAAGTTTGTGTATCAGAGCCTATGGGTTTTGAAAACAAAAAAAAATACTTAGTATAATCCTTGAAAGCATAGCAAAAGCTTAAATTGCACTTTTGAAACCAAAAAAAAACATTTCGTACTTTGTAATCATTAGTGCCTTGGAAAGTATTAGTACTTTTGAAAAATAGTAGTACTTTTGAAAGATGTTATGCATATTTTGAAAATTATACATTTTTAAAAAAAATATAAGTACTTTTGAAAAGTTTTAATATTATTTTCAAAAGTATTCTAAAGTCAAGCAAAATTTTCAAAGTGATAGTATATATAAGCAAAATGAAAAAGAATAGTATTTTAAAAGACAATTTATTTATGTTTTCAGCAGGATTTTAAAATTGCAGTGCATGAAAACATATAAATTTTTTTTTAAAAAAAATATTTACTAATTCTTTTAATTTAATCTCCCCCTGAGCTTGACCCAGTCTTAGGAAGCTTGTTGACTACAAGCGATCTTCCTCTGAGTCTTAAGGTTTGATTCAATCTATAAGAATTATCTAATAATTTTGAAAAATGATTGTCAAAAATAATTTCTTTTGACTCAAACTCCTCCTAAATTTGACACATCCTAGGAGTCCTTATAGATCATCAAGTGGACCTTCCTCTGTGCCTTTAGAGTTTATTAAAATTAAAAGAATAATTTTGACTAACCTTCTGAGTATGATCACTTTCTAGGAGATACATTTTTGAAAACATGACTTGAAATGATAACACAGTTTTTGAAAAATATTTTGAAATAATGATAATTTTTCAAACAGATAGTAGTATAAGAAGGCTTTTGAATCAATTTTTGAAAACCTTATCGAGATGATAATAAGATTTAGAGCATAAGGTTTTAAAAAAAATTAAATTTTTTTGAAAAGTATTAAAAGAAACTCCTCCTGTATCTGACATAGTCTGACTATTATATAAGTTCCTTAAGGGGTTTCAGTGTGCAGGTTTGACTATGTTGACTAGGGTTAACTCAGTTTGCTAAGTTTGATAGATTAATAACTAAATCAAACAAATCTTAGATTCTATCTAAAATGTGTCTATTGTGATATTTAACATGAAATTCACTATTTTGAAAAAATAGGGTATAGTAAACTAAATTAATTTGCAAAATAGAGCTTAGTTTGAATAACTTTTGCACACATGTTTATTTAAAAGGATAGTAAATTATGCTTTTAGGTCCTTAGATATCTCACCTGGTTCTACGTGGTCAAACATGTTAACCTTATGGGTTGTGTGAGACAAATATTTAATTTTAACAAAAAAATGGTTAAATTTGAAACATTAAACCTTAGTTTTTTAAAAAAATTATTTTTAAGGATTTTGAAATTAATTAGAATTTTAACTTGAGTTTTAAAAGTTAGTTAAATTAAATTTGAACTCATATTTATACCCTCTATCTTGACAAAACTCTAAAAGCCTTTGATTTTGAAATTCGCCTCCATGATCACTTCTTATTGTTTTAATAGTTGATGATTTTTCATTTTCAACTCTTCAACAAAAAGAACTGAAAACATCTAAGGTTTGATCCTTATATTTAAGAAAATAAGTCCATATATATCTAGTAAAATCATCAATGATAACAAAATAATATCTACTACCATTGAATGATATAATAGTGCTACAATCAACCAAGTCCATATGAAGTAAATCCAATGCGGTAGAAGTACTTACAGTGTTTTTACCTTTATGTGCAGATTTTGTTTGCTTACCCATTTGACATGTATCACAAATCTTTTCTTTTTCATACTTAATGCTTGGTAAGCCACGGACTAGTCCCTTGTTGGCAAACCTCCGGATATTCTTCATGTTGACATGTGCTAGCCTCCGGTGCCAAAGGGTAGACTCATCTTCTCTTGACATGAAACACTTAACAAATGCATTTGTAGCACTTTTAAATGAAACTTGGTAGATGTTATCTATCCTTGTTCCTGTTAGTGATATGAGAAAAGTGTCCTAAGGCAATCGCCTTATGATTGTAATCATTTATTTTATAAATGAATATTCACTATTTGAGTATACATGTTTATGTATTTGATTGAGATCTTAAACTCATTTACTGAATGCCCGCAATACAATTCACAGCATGAGAGAATTTGTGACGAATTCACAACTAGTGATTATCTCTACATGTGCAATTCAGAAGTATTGAAATTGTCCCTAGTCGATGAATTGATAAATACGGACACTATCAATTCTGTTGAGACTAGCATGGGTTATTCTCTAATCAGCTGATTCTCACTGGCTGGTGGCATTAGGATGTCCGGAGATAAACATGAATGCTAGTTAAGGGAACTAGTTCATTGGAGTGGCTGGCTGTAAAACTTCATATGGTAGTCTACATATAGATATGTCAGTGAAGTTCTTACTGCAGCTTAAGTGCGATGTTCCTTGGACTTGCGGTGTTCAAGTCATCTTGGTCATGGAGACTTATACTTTGACATCTTAAGCAAGAATCTCCAAGGAGGTGTGGACCCAGGATGATTGGGTATAAGCCGAAGTGCCCGAAGATGTTTGAACAGCCTACAAAGGATTCACCACTCCTTGCGAGGAGATGTATGTTGGAGCAATCGACCCTAAGATGGTCCGGAGTGACCATAGGTTTTGATGTTTGGGCAAAGGGTTTAAGTTAGGTTTTTCCTTGTATTATTATATGCGTATGTTGAGTGTGCAGGTTGTACAAGTTACGCATATGGACTTGACTGGACGACCTCAGTACGGTGAAGGATGGCATGGAGGCAAGCTGGAGGCTTGCGTGCGCATCCGAGGGACCTTGGAGAGCAGGGACGATGAGCTGATGGGCGCGGACTTTGAGGCGTACGTGAAGGGTGGCATGGAGGCAAACTGGAGGTTTGCGTGCGTATCCGAGGGACGAGGGCCAAAGATGAAGAGGGCGCGAAGGCAACAGTCGAGGTTGCAGAGGAGGAGTCAGTCGAGTCGTGAGGATTGAGTGTTGTGTGAATGTACTCGGGAAAGGGTTCAGCTAGAGACCAGTCGACTGCCCTGGGGGCAGTCGACTGGTAGGTGGCTGGTGAGTTGGCAAATTCGAATGTTGGAGTGTCAACGGTCGAATTTGGCTGGCACCAGTCGACTGCCCTGGGGGCAGTCGACTGGTAGCGAGAAATCAGCCCCGAGTCCTATTTAAAGAGGACGTCGTGGTGGCTGAGTTTCTTGACGAAACTTGTCTTGGTTAAGGGCATGTTTGTAGTCTTCGTGTCCAGAGCTTTGTTTGGTGTTGTGGTGAGGTTTCTCCACCCACAAGGAGCGACACGTGATAGCCAGAGGTTATCCGGGGTTTGATCCGCCAAAGGATTGTTGGATTAGTCACCCGACCGGGGTGGATACCAACTAAATCAGGTTGTTAGCATTGTTTTTATTTGTTTTTGTATATTCCGCTGTGCTACTAACAACGCAGGAACAAGGGGGTTCGGAAAATCGCTATTCACCCCCCCTCTAGCGTACGGAACGATCCTAACAATTGGTATCATAGCGAGTACCGCTCTTGATCGGACTAACCGCCGAGGGAGCACTTGCTAGAGGAAAAGGGGTCATGGAAGACAAATTTGGTGACGACATCAACTCACCACCATCGTACGAGCATGAAAATTTTCATTATTGGAGAGATAGAATGAAGATGTGGCTCGGGATGGATTGGGGTTGTAGAATGATCATTGAAGTCCCATTTGAAATCCCCAAGGACAAGCATGGCAAAAAGCTTCGGCCTAGATATTGGACAAGTGAACAACAAGAACAAGCTAGGGCCAATGAGAAGGTAACAAACATTTTGATTATCATATTGCCTAATCATATTTTAAGTGGTGTAGGGAAATATTCAAATGCATGCGAATTGTGGAATAAGTTGGAAGAACTTCACAAGAACCCTTCACAAGCTAAAGCAGTCGAAGCATCTAAAGAAGTAAGTTCAATGGTCCAAGAGGACCAAAATGAGAAATTGCCCATGTCATCAAGTGAGGAAGAATTAGTATCAAGGGTTGAGGGGGAGGAGAGACCCTCATCCTCACAAGAGTAAGAGATGACTTCCACCTCCACCAAAGTTAAGTCAAAAGAGCATATTGTATGCTTTGGTTGCAACAAAAAGGGGCATTACAAGGACAAGTGCTCACTAAGAAAAAGGGAGGTAATTTCTAAGCCCAAGTCCATTCAAATTAAATCTAATATGAATTGTAGGAATGAAGGAGCCCAAGAGAGAAAAATGAAGATTAGATGCTTCACATGTGGTGAGCTAGGGCACTACCACACCAAGTGCCCAAGGAAAGGTGAAATAAAGAAAATGGAGCATCTAAGAAGATGGGAAAAAGAAGAATGAAGGAAGAGAAGAAACCCACATCAAGGAGGAACACCAAAGGTAAGGATGGTAACTTCTAACCTTAAGCCAAATTGTAATTCAATTTCAAGTTCTTCCTTACATTCTAAAAATCATGTAAATCACTCACTCATGCATGCTAGAAATTATGAAAATTGCTTAATGGTACATAACTTTGGATTTAAGTACAATGATAGGAATAAGGATAACAAGGTAGATCACCACTCTAGAAAAAGCATGCATCATGATAGGCCTAAGACCTGTGTATCCAAGGCTAAAGGCATTAATCCCAAGGGAGGGAAACAAATGCCTAAGAAAATGGGTAGTCCTAGGAATGTTCAAAGTGGGCATATGGACTACAAGGTTAAAGGTCTAGAGAAGGAAAATCAAGCCTTGAGGGCAAGGCTTGATACATTAGAAAAAGCCCTAGAAAGATTCACGGTCGGATCTAAGGGCTTAGACATGGTGTTGGGTAGCATCAAACCCAACTATGATAGATCGGGATTGGGGTACCGATCTAAGACCTCCAAGGGCAATGGAAAGAAGTATGTTGGGAAAACATACTATCTTAGTAAGGAGGGAAGGTCCAAGGGTAGCAAGGGGATACCATCCAAGGGTAAAGAGAGTGACCTAACCAAGGACAAGGTGTCCAAGGTTAAAAAGGTCAATTTTGTAGGCCAAGAGTCACCGGTGACATACCGGTGTGGCCTAGTGTGGATGAGTCACCTAGGGAGGTGGCTAAGGCTAAGAGCTCAAGAGGGAGCTCTAGGAGCCTTTGGGGTCCATGATAAATGGATCTCAAAAGTTTCTCCCTTAGGAAATTAGGTGAAATGTGCCACAAAGGATTGGGAGACTTGGGTAAGTCTTAATCCTAGATTTTGGCACATCAAAAGGAGAATTTAGGGAGAAAAGGTGAAAAAGGAGCTATAATTCACAAAATTGAGGTTTAATGGTGGAATACCATGTATTTCAGTGGTAGAAAAGAATTGTGATCAAGGAGAAGTGAATGCATTGAAGAGAAGTGAGAATTAGCACTTTTAGGACGAGCTCATTTGATACTTTTTAGAAGAAGTAGGATTTCGTGCCAATCATGGAATTTGGAGTACATTTATTTGGAAACATATTTTTCCCAAGTAGATATTGGCTTCAAAAATCTCCCCACGAAATTTCATAATTTTTGGAGATTTGTAGAATTTTTAGGGCATTTCTGAATTTCGGCCTGAAAACCTGAAAATCAGGTATCAGTCGACTGCCCTGGGGGCAGTCGACTGGTCCGAGCCAAAATGCACACTGTATGCTTTTGCAGTCAACTGCCGTTTGGGCAGTCGACTGATCAGTGAGGGCAGAGTGTTAATAAGTGATTTCTGAAGGGTTTTTCAGAAACACTTGGAATTATGGATAAACCTTAGAGTTGAGGACAATTCCTTATGTCAATTTGAAAGGGTTAGAAGAAGCAAACACAAGGAATAATGACTTGATTTCAAAATGCCAAATCTTTTAAGGAATTTAGATGTGTACCAAAAGTCAAACACACTTGATATTTTCATGATATCATATTTTTCTAGGATTGGGTATATCCAAGCAAGTGTGTTTGCAAACTTTAGAATATCTTAGAGTGTTGTTGAGTTCTTTTTGGCACTAAGGGGAAGGTTGCTTGGGAGCAAGCCTTAATGGTGTCCAAAAGGGGAAGAACTCGGATGTTGGGTTGGGGATAACTCAACATGGTGTTTAGGAGGTTAAGTTGGGTAGAACTTGACCTGGGAAAAATGAAAATTGGGAGAAGACATGGGTTAAGGGGGAAGTTGTCTCCTATTTGCCTTAATTTTCATAAGAAAACTATTGGGTTTTGTACCAAACTTGGGAATAGGGATAGATACATGGTGAAATGTATTTTTCCCAAGTAGGCATAGGTACCACAAAGTTCTCCACAAAATTTGAGAATTTTTGGAGATTTGTGGAATTTCTGGCGCGTTTCTGAAATTCGGCCAGAAAACTAATTATCAGAGTATCAGTCGACTGCCCTGGGGGCAGTCGACTGGTCAGGGCTGGTGTGGGTGTCTAGTAGCTGACTTGGGTCCAAGTGATAAGGAACATGTGTATGGGGGTCTAGTACACTGTGTTTAGGATGATTGGGGATTAAAAGAACCAATAATTGGGATATTATTGGGGTTTTTTGATGTATGGCAAAGGGGGAGAAGTTTGGGTTTAAGTTGGGAAACTAAACTTACCTTTGCTAGAAACCCTAGGTTTAGGGGGAGCTAAGATTAAGGGGGAGCATGGTTGCTTTATTCTGTTGGGACCGGGTGCATGTCGACAAGGATACGAGTTCGTAAAATTCAAAATTTTTACGTGCAGCGGAAGAATTTGCATAAAATAATTTCCTAAATTATTTTAACTTCGTATCTAGCATGCAACCTTATGGTGTGTTGACATAATCATAAAATAAAACTTTGCGGAAAAGTAAACTAATTTACTTTGTACCTTTCGTAACTCGAAGAAAAGGGACGAGATCCAACCGTAGCGTCCCTTGGAAGCTTCGCCTTTATTCGCGTCCACGCCGAGTTCTCTTCGGGATGACTTCGCAAAGTCACGAGTTTTGTGCCGACGAGAACTACTAGATTCTCGGAAGGCACAACTAGAAGAATAAGAGAAAATAATGAAAAACTAACCAACGAAGTAACGGAATCGAATTCCGGGAAGAGAGGAGTTGCTATCCGCTTCTTCTTCTTCTTCGTGTTCGGGTTCTCCTTCTTCTTCAAAGCTCACGGCTAGCAACCACCACCTTGGATAGAGTTTGCGCCGGCCCTAAGCCACCAAGTGGGCGCCGGCCCTAGGACTCCAAGAATGGGTGGGCGCCGGCCCTAAGGGAAGAGAGGAAGAAGGAGGAGAGGAGAGATTAAGAGAGAGAGGGAGAGAATAATTAATCTCTTGATTACTCAATTCTTAATTAAGGGCTAGCCTTTGGTTCCTTTATATAGTAGCAACTCCTTTGCTAAGTCTCCCTCTAAACCGAATTAACGGAATTAGTTATAAGAAATTTATCTTATAAATTTTCTTATTGCTTATTCCTTTTAAGCCTAGTCTTATTATAAACAATTTATAATAAAACAAATTAGTTATCATAAGAGATTTATCCTATATATTCTCTTATGAATTTTATCATAACTAACTTTATAATAAAACTAATTATTTATTATAAGAAATTTATCCTATAAATTCTTATGAATTAATTCCGTTTAAACCAAGTCTTTATTATAAACTAATTTATAATAAAAACTAATTCTTCTTCTCTTTAAATTATGAAATAAATTTTATAAGAAATTTATAAACTTTCTTATTATGGATAAATCAATTCATAATTGATTTTATAAAATTAAAATGAACCAACTCATGGATTATTTTATTCTTCCATAAAAGAATAAATTTCTATAAATTTTATTTATATAAATTTCATTATACAAATTTATTTATCCATAATTTATAAAATAAATCACTCTATATTTATTTTATTAATTAAACCAATTAAATTGGTTTTCTCCTTTTATTTGGCCGACCACCAAAGAGGGGATAACACCCTCTTTGGTCGGCCAAACCCAACCCGGACCGCCGCGAATTAAACTCATTTAATTCGCCCAAAAAAGCCTTCAAAAGACTTAGCCATTTTTAGCTTCTAATGCGCCTCTGACTAACTCAGATTCGACTTATTTCTCTTGATCGGAAAATCCAATTTTCAACTCGTTTTAAATCCCTCGGATCACTCGTAGTGCGTGTGACTAAATAGGCTTTCGATTTATGTTGGCCGTCTATAATTAACTAATTATAGAACGATCATGAGTGGCACCTAGTAGTACATCATGATCCCCAATTAATTGAAAGATCAACGGTTTGACCTCAGAAGAAATTATTCTGAAACCCTTCAGCAGCTCTAATGAATCGTGCCCCATTCCCTTCACCACCTTATACCCACTTGGTTCAGGACACGGTCAATGGTGTCAGTCCCCACTAGGCTGACTACGTCACGCCTAGCCCAAGTAATGTCTTACTCGTCCTTTAGATTTCTAATTACTCTCATGTATTTTAGAGACTGTCACTCTAAACATGATATGCTCTGGCCAGAGGCTTTGAGTAACAATCCGACGATAGGCCTGGGTATACATCTCCTCGCAAGGAGTGGTGAATCCTTTGTAGGCTGTTCAAACATCTTCGGACACTTCGGCTTATACCCGATCATCCTGGGTCCACACCTCCTTGGAGATGCTTGCTTAAGATGTCAAAGTATAAGTCTCCATGACCAAGATGACTTGACCACCACAAGTCAAAGGAACATCGCACTTAAGCTGCAGTAAGATCTTCATTGACATATCTACATGTAGATTCCCATATGAAGTCTTACAGCTAGTCACTCCAATGAACTAGTTCCCTTAACTAGCATCCATGTTTATCTCCGGACATCCCAATGTCACCAGCCAGTGAGAATCAGTTGAATAGAGAATAACCCATGCTAGTCTCAACAGAATTGATAATGTCCGTATTTATCAATTCATCGACTAGGGATATTTCCAACACTTCACATTTGCACACTTAGAGATAATCACTAGTTGTGATCCCATCACAAATTCTCTTATCCTGTGAACTGTATGGCGGACATTCAGTAGATGAGTTTAAGATCCCAATCAAATACACAAACATGTATACTCAAATAGTGAATTATCATTTATTGAAATAAATATTTACAATCATAAGGCGATTGCCTTAGGACACTTCTCTCATATCACTAACACATTCTTGGCGTAAGGGGAACCTTGGAGAGGTTCTTAAAAAGCCTTTGTAAGTCCAATGTAGGGGGAGCTTGGGAGAAGCTTTAAAAACTCGGTTTGGTAGAAAATCCTAACTTGGAGGGTTAGGTGGGAAATTCCTAGCTTGGAGGGCTAGGTGTAAAATTCCTAACTCGAAGGGTTAGGTGTGGGATGCCTTGGGATAGGATCCAGTTATGCATTGCATATGGATTCATTTAGCATTGTTTTTGCTATTTACTACTATCTTGCTTTCCTAACTTAAACGGATTTCCAAACATCAAAAAGGGGGAGATTGTTGGAGCAATCGGCCCTAAGATGGTCCGGAGTGACCATAGGTTTTGATGTTTGGGCAAAGGGTTTAAGTTAGGTTTTCCCTTGTATTCTTATATGTGTATGTTGAGTGTGTAGGTTGTACAGGTTACGCATATGGACTTGACTGGACGGCCTCAGTAAGGTGAAGGATGGCATGGAGGCAAGCTGGAGGCTTGCGTGCGCATCCGAGGGACCTTGGAGAGCAGGAACGATGAGCTGATGGGCGCGGACTTTGAGGCGTACGTGAAGGGTGGGATGGATGCAAACTGGAGGTTTGCGTGCGCATCCGAGGGACGAGGGACGAAGATGAAGAGGGCGCGAAGGCAACAGTCGAGGCTGCGGAGGAGGAGTCAGTCGAGTCGTGAGGATCGAGTGCTATGTGAATGTACTCGGGAAAGGGTTCAGGTAGGGACCAGTCGACTGCCCTGGGGGCAGTCGACTGGTAGGTGGCTGGTGAGCTGGCATATTCGAACGTTGGAGTGTCAACGGTCGAATTTGGCTGGCACCAGTGGACTGCCCTGGGGGCAGTCGACTGGTAGCGAGAAATCAGCCCCGAGTCCTATTTAAAGAGGGCGTCGTGGTGGCTGAGTTTCTTGACGAAACTTGTCTTGGTTAAGGGCAAGTTAGTAGTCTTCGTGTCCAGAGCTTTGTTTGGTGTTGTGGTGAGGTTTCTCCACCCACAAGGAGCGACACGTGATAGCCGGAGGTTATCCAGGGTTTGATCCGCCGAAGGATTGTTGGATTAGTCACCCGACCGGGGTGGATACCAACTAAATCAGGTTGTTAGCGTTGTTTTTATTTGTTTTTGTATATTTCGCTGTGCTACTAACATCGTAGGAACAAGGGGGTTCGGAAAATCGCTATTCACCCCCCCTCTAGCGTACGGAACGATCCTAACAATGTATACCCAAGGCCTATCGTCAGATTGTTACTCGAAGCCTCTGGCCAGAGCATGACATGTTCAGAGTATGAATCTCTTAGATACATGAGAGTAATTAGAATCCGTAGGACGAGAAAACATTACTTGGGATAGGTGTGACGTAGTCAGCCTAGTGGGGACTGACACACATAGACTATGTCCTGAACCAAGTGGGTATAAGATGGTGAAGGGAATGGGGCATGATTCATTATAGCTGCTGAAGGGGTTCAGAATTGTTTCTGAGGTCAACCGTTGATCATTCGATTAATTGGGGATCATGATGTACTACTAGGTGCCACTCATGATCGTTCTATAATTGGTTAATTATAGACGGCCAACATAAATCGAAAGCCTATTTAGTCACACGCACTATGAGTAATCCGAGGGATTTAAAATGAGTTGAAAATTAGATTTTCCAATCAAGAGAGATTAGGTTTGGTGCGAAACGATAAGTCGAATCTGAATTTTTCAGAGACGCATCGGAAGCGTAAAAAGGCTATGTCTTTTGAAGACTTAATAGATGAATTAAATGAGTTTAATTCATTGGGGTGTGGCTTGGATAGCCCAGCCAAAGAGGGTCCCCACCCTCTTTGCTTGGTCGGCCACAACAAAGGGAGGGAACCAAATTGTTTGGTTCAATTTATAAAATAAATCAAATGTGGTTTGTTTTATAAAATTATGGATGATATAAATTTTTTATATAAACCAAGGTTTGGTTTATTTTTCATGGAAATTAAAATGGACCATGGATTGGTTTATTTTATATTATAAAATTAATCATGGATTGATTTACCATGATAAAGAAATTTATATAAAGAAATTTATTTTTCATGGAAATTAAAATGAACCATGGATTGGTTTATTTTATTTTATAAAATCAATCATGGATTGATTTACCATGATAAAAAAATTTATATAAAGAAATTTATTTTTCATGGAAATTAAAATGAACCATGGATTGTTTTATTTTATTTTATAAAATCAATCATGGATTGATTTACCATGATAAATAAATTTATATAAAGAAATTTATATGATAAATTTCTTATGAAAATTTATTCCATAAGAAAAAAAAGAGACTTGGTGGATTTTTATCATGAATTAAAATATGATTTTAACCATGATATAAAATCAAGACTTGGCATGATGGAATAAGTCATAAAAAATTTATATGATAAATTTCTTATCAAAATTTATTCCATAAGAAAAAGGAGACTTGGCAGTTGAGAGGCCACTATATAAAGGACCCAAGGCAAGGCTTGGAAATTCAAGCGAAATCAAATAAAGTATTCTTACTTGGGCTCTCTCCCTCTCCTCCCTTCTTCCTCTTGGCCGGCCACAAGCCTCTCCCCCTTTCTTCTTGCCGTGAGCACAAGGAGAAGCACCGAGGTGTCGAAGTTCTTCCGTTGGGACGATCTTCCTCTTCGGCCATCATCACCTTGGGATTGGGCGCAAGTCATCTTCCTCCTTCTCGCCGGAATTGTGATTCCGGCCAACCTTGGTGGTGAGTTTTTCCGATGTGATTATTTCTCTCTTGGTTTTTCTTGTCGCGTTCTCTGAGAATCTAGTAGTTCTCGAGAACACGAAACTCATGGCTTTACGAAGTCATCCCGAAGATACTCGGCGTGGACGCGAATAGAGGCGGAGCTTCCAAGGGACGCTTATGGTTGGATCTCGTCCCTTCTTTCGAGTTACGTGAGGTAACAAGTAAATTAGTTTACATTTCTGCAAAATTTTAAATATATGATCATGTCTACACAAGATAAGGTTGCATGCTTAGATGTGTGATTAAATAATTTGAGAAATTATTTATGCTAAAGCTTCCGCTGCACGTAATTAATTTTAAAATTATGAACCCGCATCCATGTCAACATGCACCCGGTCCCAACAGTGGTATCAGAGCCGGTTAGTGTTCGACATACTCATATAATTGTTTTGCGGAAAACATTATCATGATCTCAATTTTGGAAAATTTTCCAATTTTAGAAACTTTCCAATTATGGTAAATTTTAGATTTAGGAATTTCAAAGTTTGGAAATCCTCATGAAATTTCGCAAACTTTTGAAATATCCCTGTTTCTAAAATTTTATGATAATTGTTAAAACTTTCTATTTTTGGAAACTTTCCAATTTTGGAAATTTCCTATTTTGGAATTTTTTCAATTTTAGAAATACGTAAGTTTTCTTTGTACCAGAAACTTACAATTATTCTGAAATTTTTTTTTGAAACTTTCCATTTATGGAAAGCTAGCAATTTTGGGTTATTCAATTCAAAAAATAAATAGGATTTAATTAATGTATATTGATGCATTCTTCTCATCACATAACCACAATTTGTACTTCTAGGATAATCACCTGATCATGTCTTCTCTGAATTTGCGTTCCATTTTGGACACCAATAAGTTAACTAAGGACAAAAGGATTGAAAAGGCACCAAAAGGCACTTGCCATCACTGCGGCAAGGATGGCCACTAGTGAAGAAACTGCAAGGTTTATCTTGAGTCTTTGAAGAAGAAGACATCCGATATCCCATCCTCTTCAGGCATCTTCGTTATTGAATGTCACTCTATTTCCTCGTACACCTGGGTACTTGATACTGGGTGTAGCTCACATATATGTAATGACATACATGGGCTAAGGAATAGAAGAAGACTCGTCAAGGGAGAAGCGAATTTGCGTGTTGGAAATGGAGCAAAGATTGCTGCTATTGCCATCGGAACATATTTGCTAAAGCTCCCTACTGGACTTGTCTTAGAATTGGTTAATTGTCATTTTGCTCCTTCATTAATAAAGAACATTGTATTTATTTCATGCTTGAATGAAAAGGTTTACCATTTAACTTTTAGTAACAATTGTTGTTACATAACATTAAATGGTGTTCTTTATTGGACCGGAACTTTATGCAATGGTATCTACACGTTAGATTTATCCGGTGACGTTTTCAATATCAAAGTTAGCAACAAACGTGCTCGAATAGATAATCAAAGAGACTCCTATACGTGGCATTGTCGTCTTGGCCATGTAAGTAAGAAACGTATGACCAAATTGCACAGATGTGGAATTCTGGAATCATTTGAACCCGGTTCATTTGATACATGCGAATCATGCTTAAAAGGCAAGATGGCCAAATTACCCTTTTCCGGAAAAGGTAAACCAGTGGGAGAATTTCTTGGTCTAATACATACTGATGTATGTGGACCAATGTCAACTCTTGCACAAGGAGGCTATAGCTACTTCATTACCTTTATCGATGATCACTCACGATTCGGGTATGTGTTCTTAATGAAAAACAAATCTGAAGCTTTTGAGAAATTCAAAGAATTCAGAAGTGAAGTAGAAAAACAGCTTGGCAAAAGTATCAAGATACTTCGATCTGATCGGGGTGGTGAATACTTGAGTCAAGAGTTTCAAGATTATCTTAGGGACAATGGGATATTGTCTCAATGGACTCCGCCGTATACACCACAGCATAATGGTGTATCTGAGAGGCGTAACCGAACCTTGATGGACATGGTTAGATCTATGATGAATCATGCAACTCTTCCAAAATCCTTTTGGGGCTATGTGCTTAAGACAGCTGTTTACTTGCTAAACAGAGTCCCGACCAAGGTAGTCTCTACTACTCCATATGAGACATGGAATATAAGAAACCTCATTTATCTCACCTAAAGATATGGGGTTGTCCTGCTTATGTAAAGCGGACTGTATCAGACAAATTGGATGCTATCATCCCTTGGAACAAAAGGTGTTTGTTTCAAGGCATGCTGTATTTCTAGAAAAAGAATTTCTTTTACAAGAAAACAGTGGGAGTAATGTTGAACTTGAAGAAGTTCAAGGAACTCCAATAGACATTACAGAGACATCTAGTCTAGACCCACAACCAATAACTCATAATGATGAGTTATCAGTTGAACCTAAAACAACACCACTTCTTTGTAGGTCTGATAGGACATGCAATATTTCAGAGAGATACGGATTTCTCATAAGTGAATCGAACGACGTGTTACTCATTAGCGATGACGAACCTATCAGTTATGAAGATGTTATGAAAAATTCAGAAAGGGATAAATGGCTTGAAGCCCTGAAGTCGGAAATGGATTCCATGTACGAAAACCAAGTATGGGACTTGGTTAACCCACCTGAAAGGATTAAGCCCATAGGGTGCAAGTGGGTTTTCAAGAAGAAAACTGACATGGAAGGTGATGTTGTTACCTTTAAGGCTAGATTAGTGGCAAAAGGATATCGTCAGAAACAAGGAATTGATTATGACGAAACCTATTCGCCAGTAGCTATGCTTAAATCCATTCGGATGCTCCTGGCCATAGCAGCTCATTATGATTATGAGATATAGCAAATGGATGTGAAAACAGCTTTCCTTAATGGAAACCTGCTTGAGGATGTATACATGATACAACCTGAAGGTTTCACATCAGTTGATAAAACCAAAGTATGCAAGCTTCGACGATCCATATATGGACTAAAACAAGCATCCAGGAGCTGGAACATCCATTTTGATGAGACAATCAAAGAATTTGATTTCTCATAAAATCCTGACGAACCTTGTGCGTACAAGAAGGTTAGTGGGAGTGCAGTCGTATTCCTAGTGTTATATGTCAATGACATATTACTTATAGGAAACGATTTATCAGTCTTACAGTCAGTTAAAATTTGGTTGCCCAAAAGTTTCTCCATGAAAGACCTGGGAGAAGCAACCTATATCCTTGGGATTAGAATCTATAGAGATAGATCAAAACGGTTGCTTAGTCTTTCGCAGTCTACATATATAGACCGAGTGCTAGAAAGGTTTAGCATGTCGGAATCCAAGAAAGGTTACCTTCCCATCAGGCATGGGATCAACCATTCGAAGTCTATGTGTCCGCGCACAGAAGACGAGAGGATTTTCATGAATACGATTCCTTATGCATCCGCAATAGGACCTATCATGTATGCTATGTTATGTACTAGGCCCGATGTATCGTATGCTCTGAACGTCATAAGCAGATACCAGTCTGATCCAGGAATGGATCATTGGGCGGCTGTCAAGACAATCCTCAAGTACTTAAGAAGAACTAAGGATGTGTTCCTAATATATGGAGAAGGTGATATTGTAATACGTGAGTATACAGATGCCAGTTTCCAGACAGATAAGGATGACTCCAAATCTCAGTCTGAATATGTATTTATTTTAAATGGAGGCGCAATAAGTTGGAAGAGTTCCAAACAAGACACCGGAGCGGATTCTACCACGGAAGCGGAATATATTGCAGCTTCGGAAGCAGCAAAGGAAGCAGTCTGGATCAAGATGTTTGTCTCAGAACTTGGTGTGGTTCCAACCATTGATGAAATAATACCAGTTAATTGCGACAACAATGGAGCTATTGCACAAGCAAAGGAACCAAGGTCTCATCAGCAATCCAAACATGTGCTTCGCCGCTATCATCTGATCAGAGAGATTATAAGTAGGAATGATATACAAATTGAGAAAATTCCCACTGAAAGGAATTTAGCGGATCCTTTAACTAAGGCCTTGCCTCAAAGCAAGTTTGAGGGTCATGTTAGAGCCTGTGGTATTGGATACCGTAGCGATTCGCATTAGGCCAAGTGGGAGTTTGTTAGTGATATGAGAAAAGTGTCCTAAGGCAATCGCCTTATGATTGTAATCATTTATTTTATAAATGAATATTCACTATTTGAGTATACATGTTTATGTATTTGATTGAGATCTTAAACTCATTTACTGAATGTCCGCAATACAATTCACAGCATGGGAGAATTTGTGACGAATTCACAACTAGTGATTATCACTACATGTGCAATTGTGAAGTATTGAAATTGTCCCTAGTCGATGAATTGATAAATACGGACACTATCAATTCTGTTGAGACTAGCATGGGTTATTCTCTAATCAGCTGATTCTCACTGGCTGGTGACATTGGGATGTCCGAAGATAAACATGAATGCTAGTTAAGGGAACTAGTTCATTGGAGTGACTGGCTGTATAACTTCATATGGTAGTCTACATATAGATATGTCAGTGAAGTTCTTACTGCAGCTTAAGTGCGATGTTCCTTTGACTTGCGGTGTTCAAGTCATCTTGGTCATGGAGACTTATACTTTGACATCTTAAGCAAGCATCTCCATGGAGGTGTGGACCCAGGATGATTGGGTATAAGCCCTACTGCCCGAAGATGTTTGAACAACCTACAAAGGATTCACCACTCCTTGCGAGGAGATGTATACCCAAGGCCTATCGTCGGATTGTTACTCGAAGCCTCTGGGCAGAGCATGACATGTTAGAGTATGAATCTCTTAGATACATGAGAGTAATTAGAATCCGTAGGACGAGAAAACATTACTTGCGCTAGGTGTGACGTAGTTAGCCTAGTGGGGACTGTTACACATAGACTATGCCCTCAACCAAGTGGGTATAAGATGGTGAAGGGAATGGGGCACGATTCATTATAGCTGCTGAAGGGTTTCAGAATTGGTTCTGAGGTCAACCGTTGATCTTTCGATTAATTGGGGATCATGATGTACTACTAGGTGCCACTCATGATCGTTCTATAATTGGTTAATTATAGACGGCCAACATAAATCGAAAGCCTATTTAGTCACACGCACTACGAGTAATCCGAGGGATTTAAAACGAGTTGAAAATTAGATTTTCCAATCAAGAGAGATTAGGTTTGGTTGAGCCAAACGATAAGTCAAACCTGATTTTTTCAGAGACGCATCGGATGCGTAAAAAGTCTAAGTCTTTTGAAGACTTAATAGATGAATTAAATGAGTTTAATTCATTGGGGTGTGGCTTGGATAGGTCGGCTAAAGAGGGACCCCACCCTCTTTGCTTGGTCGGCCACAACAAAGGGAGGGAACCAAATTGTTTGGTTCAGTTTATAAAATAAATCAAGTGTGGTTTGTTTTATAAAATTATGGATGATATAAATTTTTTATATAAACCAATATTTGGTTTATTTTTCATGGAAATTAAAATGAACCAAGGATTGGTTTATTTTATTTTATAAAATCAATCATGGATTGATTTACCATGATAAAGAAATTTATATAAAGAAATTTATTTTTCATGCAAATTAAAATGAACCATGGATTGGTTTATTTTATTTTATAAAATCAATCATGGATTGATTTACCATGATAAAAAAATTTATATAAAGAAATTTATTTTTCATGGAAATTAAAATGAACCATGGATTGGTTTATTTTATTTTATAAAATCAATCATGGATTGATTTACCATGATAAAGAAATTTATATAAAGAAATTTATATAAAGAAATTTATATGATAAATTTCTTATGAAAATTTATTCTATAAGAAAAAAAGAGACTTGGTTGATTTTTATCATGAATTAAAATATGATTTTAACCATGATATAAAATCAAGACTTGGCATGATGGAATAAGTCTTAGAAAATTTATATGATAAATTTCTTATGAAAATTTATTCCATAAGAAAAAGGAGACTTGGCGGTTGAGAGGCCACTATATAAAGGACCTAAGGCAAGGCAAGTCATCTTCCTCCGGCCATCATCACCTTGGGGATTGGGCGCAAGTCATCTTCCTCCTTCTCGCCAGAATTGTGATTCCAGCCATCCTTGGTGGTGAGTTTTTCCGATGTGATTACTTCTCTATTGGTTTTTCTTGTCGCGTTCTCGGAGAATCGAGTAGTTCTCGAGAACACGAAACTCGTGGCTTTGCGAAGTCATCCCGAAGATACTCGGCGTGGACGCGAATAGAGGCGGAGCTTCCAAGGGACGCTTACGGTTGGATCTCGTCCCTTCCTTCGAGTTACGCGAGGTAACAAGTAAATTAGTTTACGTTTCTGCAAAATTTTAAATATATGATCATGTCTACACAAGATAAGGTTGCATGCTTAGATGTGTGGTTAAATAATTTGAGAAATTATTTATGCTAAACCTTCCACTGCACGTAATTAATTTTAAAATTACGAACCCGCATCCATGTCAACATTCACCCGGTCCCAACAGTTCCTACTAGTATCGTGTCAAGAGTATCATGTTGTCTGACTAGACATTGATTTGGTTGAAAATCAATTGTGTAACCCGCATCACACAATTAACTGACACTTAGGAGATTAAATGTCATCCCCTTGACTAGTAGGACATTCTTAATCCTAAGACATTCGGATATTTGAATGTCTCATATTCCTATGACCTTAAGACTACCATTGTTACCAAAGGAAACATTACCTCTACTTTTTTTTTGAAGTGCGGTAAACAATGATCTATCCCCGGTCATGTGTTTGGAGCATCCACTATCAACGAATACATGCTCCCCCACAATCACAACCTACATAATTCGAAAAATAGAAGTTTTAGGTACCCAAACCTTGGGACCTAAAGCACCTACTAAGCATGACATAGGCACCCATGCCTTGACTACTTTCCTTTGAGCCCTAGGTGTCTTAGATTATCTAACATCAGTCCTAGTCATTAAGGACACAAATGATGGTTCTTTAGGTTGGTAACCAATACCGGCCCTATTGTAGACTGCCCTTTGGGCATTCAAGATCATGTCTAAGGTTTTTGAGCTTGTTGAGAACTTCTCAAGAACACTCTTGAGTCTCTCAACTTCACTCTTCAATGATTTATTTTCATCCTCTAACAATTCAACATGCAAATCATCAACATCCTCATCCCTAGAGGATTTCAATTGTTCAACCTCAATTTTCAAAGATTTAATCTCATCCTCTAACATCTCTACATGTAAATCATCTACATCCTCATCCTTAGAGGATTTAAATTGTTCAACTTCAATTTTCAAAGACTTAATTTTTTGTTTTGACTTCTTCAAAAAATTTGTTAAACATGCAATGGTTCTATAGCATTTCTCAAGTTCAGGAGTGATTACCTCTTCATCATCCGAAGATGATGAAGCCGCGATTGAGGAGTCGGAGGATTCATCACTGCTTATCTTCTCCTTCCAAGGCCATGAGTGCTACATGGCGAGTACTCTTCTCTTACTTCTCTTCATCGGACGAACTTGAGGAGGATTCATCCTAAGCGGCCTTTAAGGCCTTCTTCTTCTTCTTGGATTTCTCCTCTTTTTTCTTTAGCTTTGGGCAGTCCTTCTTGAAGTGCCCTTTCTTGCTACACTTATAGCAAGTAATGTTAGATTTATCAAGCTTAACTTCACTAGGGTTACCTTTACCCTTGAAGCGTCGACCCTTCCTCATCATCCTTCTAACAAAATTGGCCATCTCGGAGGAAGAGGGCCGCTGCCATCCTCCACGGATTCGGACTCGGATTCGGATGAAGATGAGGATGAAGAGACTTCCTTCTGTTAGTGATATGAGAGAAGTGTCCTAAGGCAAGCCTTATGATTGTAAACATTTATTTCAATAAATGATAATTAACTATTTGAGTATACATGCTTGTCCATAATAAAAGGAGAGATTAATTAGTTTTATTATAAAGATAGTTATAATAAAACTTGGTTTAAACGGAATAATTCATAAGAGAATTTATAGGATAAATTTCTTATGATAATTAATTATTTTTATTATAAAGTTAGTTATAATAAAATTCATAAGAGAATTTATAGGATAAATTTCTTATGATAACTAATTAGTTTTATTATAAAGTTAGTTATAATAAAACTTGGTTTAAACGGAATAATTCATAAGAGAATTTATAGGATAAATTTCTTATGATAATTAATTAGTTTTATTATAAAGTTAGTTATAATAAAATTCATAAGAGAATTTATAGGATAAATTTCTTATGATAACTAATTATTTTTATTATAAAGTTAGTTATAATAAAACTTGGTTTAAAAGGAATAATTCATAAGAGAATTTATAGGATAAATTTCTTATGATAACTAATTCCGTTAATTCGGTTAAGAGGAGACTTGGCAAGGGAGAAGCAACTATATAAGGAACCATAGGCTAGCCTTGGATTCCTAAGATTTGGATAATTGTAATAGAGCTCTCTCTCTCTCTCTTCTCTTCTCTCCTCCTTCCCCCTCCCTTCCATTAGGGCCGGCGCCCACCCTAGCTCCATTAGGGCCGGCGCCCAACCTACACCAAGGCAAGGTGTTGCCGTGAGCTTCAAGGAGAAGAAGAAACCAACCAAGAAGAAGAAGAAGAGGATCACATCTCCCTCTCTCTCGGAATTTGATTCCGTTACTTCGTTGGTTAGTTTCCTAATTTTTCTCTTGATCTTCTAAGTTGTGCCCATAGAGAATCTAGTAGTTCTCGTCGGCACAAAACTCGTGACTTTGCGAAGTCATCCCGAAGAGAACTCGGCGTGGACGCGAATAGAGGCGAAGCTTCCAAGGGACGCTACGGTTGGATCTCGTCCCTTTCTTCGAGTTACGCGAGGTATAAAAGTAAATTAGTTTACTTTTCCGCAAAGTTTTATTTTATGATTATGTCAAGACACCATAAGATTGTATGCTAGATACGAAGTTAAAATAATTTAGGAAATTATTTTATGCAAATTCTTCCGCTGCACGTAAAAATTTAAAATTTTACGAACTCGTATCCTTGTCGACATGCACCCGGTCCCAACAGTGGTATCAGAGCCGGTTAGTGTTTGACTTAATCATATAATTGTTTTATGGAAAACTTTGTCATGATCTCAATTTCAGAAAAAAATTTCAATTATGGAAACTTTCAAATTATAATAAATTTTAGATTTAGGAATTTCAAAGTTTGGAAATCCTCATGAAATTTCGCAAACGTTTGAAATTTTCTAGTTTTTGAAATTTTATAATAATTGTGAAAACTTCCCATCTTTGGAAACTTTCCAATTTTGAAAAATTTTCTATTTTAGAAATTTTTCAATTTTGGAAATATGTAAGTTTTCTTTGTACCGGAAACTTACAATTATTCTGAAAACCTATTTTTGAAATCTCGCAATTTTGGGCACTTTCTTTTATGAAAGTCTAGACAAATTCATGGACAGTTAATTGATAATTAAATTTGAATTGGTTTTTAAATTGACAACAAAATTCTTTATTTTGGATTGAGCCTCGGGGAGCCGTCCAATTTAAAGTTAGTTGTTGTAATTTAATTTCCCAATTTTTAATTAAAATTGTCATGTTTGATTTGGATTGAGCCTCGGGGAGCCGTCCAATTGGATTTACAACACATTACTTTTCTTTGGGTATCTGAGCCTCGGGGAGCCACCCTTAGAAAATAATTTGTTGTAATTAATTAAATCCATGAATAAAATATGTTTAAGAGGTGATGCTCTTACATATTGTTGTCTCCAAAATTAATTAGGAAAATGGTTTCCTATAGAGTTTCTTAAATGAGATTTTAATGAAAATAATATGTAGTTGAATTAAGGGATTTGTCTCTTAATTTAATAAGATTTGATTTAGAGAAATCAAAGTCTTGAACATATTATTTCCGAAATTAATTATGACAATTTAGGAAATTGTTTCCCAAAACAATTCCTTTAATTAAGTATGAAATTGGAATTAGGAAATCCGGTCCCTAATTCAATTAATGAGACTTGATAACTTAAGTCACATACATACTTAATTAAGGAAATCGTTAGTCATGACATAATTCTATGTCATGAATGTGGTTAGAAAAGAAAGGATGAGACCCAAAACCCCTTACAAAATATTAAGGCCAACACCTTCCATTAATATGGTTAGAATCGGAGTTTTGTTTCTCGTTTGGGTTGATGGACACATCCATGCCCGACTTGAACCTCAACATGTTCAAACCATGGAATTAGTTTATGAATAATATAGTAGGAGTCAGAGGTCAATCATTAGTTTTGGTTGTTGAACACATCCAAGCCTGACTAAGCAGTTGAATGAGCTCTAACCATATTAAAACTATTTCTTGATTAATGGGTCAGCCTTAAGCTTGGAGTATCGATTTGTTGTGCCACAGCCAAGGTCGATGTAAAGAGAGGTGCAGTTGAGTCCTATGTATATTGTTGCATACTTGTTAATGAGTTAACAACCCAATGTTTTATTCAAACATTCAATTAGTTGAAAGCATAATGTGATAGTTACATATAGGTGATGTGTAATCGGTATAATTACCTACCTTCATAGCTAAGAATAACTTGATGGCCACAGTCATGGTTGTTCTTATCTATGGTTGGATATCAACCTATTTGGAGATGTTCCTACGATCTCCCGAATTGATAAAAAGGGTTATTCAATTTGAAAAATAAATAGGATTTCAATTTATGTATATTGACACATTCTTTAATCATTCTTCTCACATAAGCTCAATTTGTATTTCTAGGTTAATCAGTCGATCATGTCTTCTCTAAACTTGCGTTCCATTTTGGACACAAATAAACTGACTGGGCCAAACTTCATGGACTGGCTTCGAAACCTGAGGATAGTCCTCAAGGCAGAGAAGCTTGCTTATGTCCTTGAAGATCAACTTCCCAACCGTCCTCCTGAAAATGCAACTCCAGACCAGTTTCCTGAGTTGCTCAACCTGCTGAAGACTGTAGAGCCTTCTGTGAAGCAGGATCAAAAGACGGTACTGTTAGTTGGTTCCTTGAAGAAAGGTTCTAAGAGGAAGGCCAAAGAACAGAATAAGGGAAAGAAGAAAAAGGCCAAAAAGATTAAAAATACCCTAAAAGGCACTTGCCATCATTGTGGCAAGGAGGGTCACTTGCGAAGAAACTGCAAGATTTATCTTGAGTCCTTGAAAGAGAAGGCATCCGATGCCCCATGCTCTTCAAAATCTTCGTTATTGAATGTCACTCTATTTCCTCAAACACTTGGGTACTTGATACTGGGTGTAGCTCACATATATGTAATGACATACTGGGGCTAAGGAATAGAAGAAGACTCGTCAAAGGAGAAGCAGATTTGCGAGTTGGAAATGGAGCAAAGATTGCTGCTGTTGCCATCGGAACATATTTGCTAAAGCTCCCGACTGGACGTGTCTTAGAATTGGATAATTGTTATTTTGTTCCTTCGTTAATAAAGAACATTGTATCTATTTCATGTTTGAATAAAAAGGGTTATCATTTAACTTTTAGTAACAATTGTTGTTACATAACTTTAAATGACGTTCTTTATGGGAATGGAACTTTGTGCAATGGTATCTACACGTTAGATTTATCCAGTGACGTTTTCAATATCGATGTTAGCAACAAACGTGCTCGAATTGATAATCGAATAGACTCCTACACTTGGCATTGTCGTCTTGGCCATGTAAGTAAGAAACGCATGACCGAATTACACTGATGTGGAATTTTGGATTCATTTGAACCCGGTTCATTTGATACATGCGAATCATGCACAAGGTAATCCAGTGGGAGAGTTGCTTGGTCTAATACATACTAATGTATGTGGACCAATGTCAACTCTTGCACAAGGAGGCTATAGCTACTTCATCACCTTTATCGATGATCACTCACGATTCGGGTATGTGTTCTTGATGAAACACAAATCTGAAGCCTTTGAGAAATTCAAAGAGTTCAGAAATGAAGTAGAGAAACAGCTTGGCAAAAGTATTAAAATACTTCGATCCGATCGGGGTGGTGAATATTTAAGTCAAGAGTTTCAAGATTATCTTAGGGACAATGGGATATTATCCCAATGGACTCCGCCGTATACATCACAGCATAATGGTGTATCTGAGAGGCGCAACCGAACCTTGATGGACATGGTTAGGTCGATGATGAATCATGCAACTCTTCCAAAATCCTTTTGGGGCTATGCACTCAAGACAGCTGTTTACTTGCTAAACAGAGTCCCGACCAAGGTAGTCTCTACTACTCCATATGAGACATGGAATAGTAAGAAACCCCACTTAACTCACCTTAAGATATGGGGTTGTCCTGCTTATGTGAAGCGGATTGTATCAGACAAATTGGATGCTAAGTCTGATAAATGTCTATTTATTGGATACCCTAAGGAAACGAAGGGTTACCAATTCTATCATCCCTTGGAACAAAAGGTGTTTGTTTCAAGGCATGCTGTATTTCTGGAAAAAGAATTTCTTTTACAAGAAAACAGTGGGAGTGGCATTGAACTTGATGAAGTTCAAGAAACTCCAATAGACATTACGGAGACACTTAGTCTAAACCCACAACCAATACCTCATAATGATGAACTATCAGTTGAACCTAAAACTACACCACCTCTTCGTAGATCTGATAGGACACGCAATATTCCAGAGAGATACGGATTTCTCGTAAGTAAATCGAACGACGTGTTACTCATATGCAATTGTAACACCCCAAATTTGTCAATGTAAAATCCTGACAATGTATGAAAATGGTTATAATGAAATGATATAAATTTCATGCAATCACATTTTATGAAATGTCATGAAATTATTTTTATGAATGCATGAAATATTATATTCATAAAATATTATTATCATGAAATATTATTATCATGAAATATTATTATCATGAAATATTATGAATTCAAGAAATATTATTAATATTATGAAATTTCATGATGGGCTTGGCTTAATGGGCTTTGATATGGATTAGTGCAAAATGTGATAAAAGGGAGGAAGCAAGGATTGAACCTTGAACCTCCTAGTTGCACTCTCCATGTCTTAACCACTACACCAAGCATTGTTTCTTGTTGAGAGGATAAGAAACATGCTTGTTATGGGTGTAAGAGTGAAGAGACATATCTTTTCATGAGAGAAGTATAAATAGGGGAAGTTGGAATAACTCCCTCTTCTTCTTCTTCTTTCTTTTCTCTTCTCCACCGAAAATCCCTTTTGCCTTCTCCCTTGTGTTTTCGAAATTTCAACCCTAGGGTTCTAACCCTAGGGCAATTGCAAGGAAGAAAGTCCAAGTGCCTTTGCCCTCTACCAAGTCCAAGGAGTTCTAGAGAAGATTTGGAAGAAAAAGGATTTTTCACATACCCTCCAAGTGTAGGGTACCCTACGGTTTAAAGAAGGTGAAATTCCAGCGCAAGGATGTAAGTGTCCTCTCGCCTGCAGTATAATTGCTATTGTATGTTTGATTGTGTATTTCTTTTGAAAAATCACAAGGAACTTCCTTGTGGAAGTTTCGGCCACCCTAGGATTAGGGATCCAAGAGAAGGTTTTTGATCCAACTTTGATGCATGGGAAGACCTTAAGACTTAGGGTATACATGTAGATGGATTTTTCTTCATGGTGTCAAGAACAAAACCTAGGGTTTGTCCTTGTATGGGTTTCGGCCACTTCCTAAGGGATGTGTGTGGCAACTTTTCAATACATGAAAGTAACCCTTAAGACTTAAGTATATTCATATGTGATGTTTCCAAATTTTTGGAAGGACAAAAATTAGGGTTTGGTACCCTACAAAGTTTCGGCCAAGAGGAGGAAGGCTAGGGTTTTTTGGGTTGCTTGCTATCCTATTATGTTCCCATGAATAGTAGTGTAGATAAAATGTTTGTGTGAATGTTTGTGTGAAGGTTGGATGTCAAAAACCTAGCCTAGCCATTCTATACCATTCGGCCACCCCTTGTAAGTTAGGGTTAGTGGAAGCTAACCCCACTTTGAAGTATAAACCATGCTTCAATTGTTACCATGAAGTACACTTGAGGTGTTGGATGAAATGATATATATACCTTAAGGGATATATATGTGATGAATGTATGCTTTAATTGGATGAAAAAAAGGGAAATTCCCTTACTTGTAGCATTTGGCCAACCCTAGTCCTAGGGTTGGGAAGCACTTAGTGAAATCATGAAACATGCTACCACTTATATGATGTGTGTATAAATTATGTGACCTATCTTGTTAGGTATAAAAGCATGCCTTATAGCCCATGGGGCACTCTTATGACATGAACATGATGTGTTTGATAATATGCTTAAAAAGGGATACTCTATTGAAACTGGGATCAAGAGCACCGAATGTGTGGTGTGTCCCTAGGGGATCAACAGCACCCTTGATGAGTGGTGTGCCCCTTTAAGATGTGATTAGGAGTACCTTTAGGCATATACATATATGAGTAATTGCATGATAAATTACTTTACTTTGAAAGTTGTGTACCCGACTCGGAAGGGGGTCGTTAAACAAATCCAATGTGCATGTTAACTGAAGGTCATGGCATTGGTAGGACGGAAGGGTCCTGCTCTAATTAGATTGGTGGCTCGCTACCCCAATTTATTAGGGAACGCGCTTGATGTGGTACTACAACTGGGCCCTAGATGGAGATATTGTATTTTTAAGTACTTACCATTATGAAACTTTTATTTGAAAAGCATATTACTTTCTCATTATGAGATAACCTTGTTCTGTAAAGTACTTAGAGATATTTGATGTGATGTTTATGATGCTTCGATGAGATGCTTATAATGCTTACCATCTTGTTCTATCTTGATTACTGAGTACATGATATGATGTATCGATATGGTTTTGCGAGTAGGCCCGGATTCTTACTAAGCACGTTTTGCTTACTAGTTCCATGTTGTTTTCTTATGCTGCAGATAGCGGTAAGAAATACTTGAACTAAAGGAAGAGGCAGAAGGAAAGCTACAAGATGTGTGTGGTGATGGCTCGGGAAAGAAAGAAAGATTCTTATCTACCACTTATTTTTTTAGAATCTAAATTGCTTCCACTAAAGGATTACAAGTTGTTTTATTATACTCTGATTGTGTGATGACTATGACTACTCTACTGTTGCTTACGTTAGAGATATGGAACCTATGTCTAATTCTTGTAGTATGCATGCTAAGTAAGGTGCTAGATATTCATCATTTTCTGTTGCTTATGAATGCTTCTTTTGCATGTATCTAAGTCTAGATAACTCTTGCCATATTCTTACTTGAGATTCCATGCTATAGTGTGTTAAATGATCGTCCTATTAGGTTGTAAATGCATGTAGATATAAAAGAAATGAAAAACCTTGCTTGGTAAATTAACCTTTAATAAGCATGCTTACTACACTTCTTGTATTGTAACTGTTTTGTTTGGATATACATGCTTAAGATGATAAATGATTTGAATGTATGGACCCGTAACCCCGCCTTAAGGGTAGATATAAGGTCGGGCGTTACAAGTTGGTATCAGAGCAGGTTTCCCCTCCATCACACACACATCAAGCTTCCTCCTGCCGCTTCCAAGTATGAAATCCTAACTCGCTTATATTATTTCATGTACAGTACTACTATATGAGATGATTTATGCTTGCATGATATGAAGATGATTAATACTTGCATAACAAGTGAAAGTAGCTTTAAGTCTTATGTAGTTATTTATCACCTATATGATAAACATATGGCTAGAAGACGTAGCAATCGGGGTAATGAGACTGCACCCCCACCTAATATGATGCAAGTAATCACAGATCTGCAGCGTCAGGTCACTGAACAGCAACAGATCATAAATACTCTGATGACCCAGCAGGGGAACACTGCAACCCCGCAGGGAAGTCAGAATGTGATACCCACTGAGCCTCCAACTGCACAGGCACCCTCGGACACTCCGGTCCGAGGAGTCCGACAGGAGGCCTATATGATTCAGTGGCAGAGACTGAAGCCGGAAAAGTTCTCGGGCACCTGCGTGCCCTGGGATGCCCAGGCCTGGCTCAAGACAGTTGAGAGCACAGTGGAATTATTAGACTGACCCGAGCATGAGAAAATATAATGTGTCTCGTTCTGCCTCACTGGCGACGCCAGGATGTGGTGGGAACGGGTAAAAGCTAGAAGGTCAGTGGACCAGATGAAGTGGAAGGACTTCGAGTCCGAATTCCTGAAGGAATTCTTTAATATGCGAGTGCCGTAAACGGAAGATTATCTTCCGATCTGAGGCGAGAATTCTATTTGAATTTATCGGAGAGCCGAAGAAGAGGACAAGCAAATTCTTATCGGCTCAGAAAGCAAGGAAGATGTTAGAAAATGGATGCTCTGGGTTCCTAGCTCATGTGGTTAATACCAGTCCTACAGAGGACCCGAAGCTAGAAGACGTCAAAGTCGTATGCAACTATCCAGAGGTATTTCCTGACGACTTACCTGGGTTAGCACCGGAAAGAGATGTTGAATTTGCTATTGATTTGATTCCTGGTACTAACCCCATCCCGAAAGCACCATACCGAATGGCGCCGACTGAATTGAAAGAATTGCAAGGATAGCTACAAGAGCTACTAGACAAGGGACTTATCCGCCCTAGTCATTCCCCCTGGGGAGCTCCCGTACTGTTCGTCAAAAAGAAGGACGGGTCGATGCGTATGTGTATCGACTATCGGGCATTAAACAATGTGACCATAAAGAACAGGTACCCTCTACCCAGGATAGATGACCTGTTCGATCAGTTAAAGGGAGCTACGGTCTTCTCTAAGATCGATCTGAGGTCTGGTTATCACCAAATCCGGGTGAAAAATGAGGATATACCCAAAACTGCTTTTCGGACGAGATATGGACATTATGAGTTCGTAGTGATGCCGTTCGGAGTTACTAATGCTCCGGCAATATTCATGGACCTTATGAATCGGATATTCTCGGCATTTCTCGACAGATTTGTGATCGTCTTCATCGACGACATCCTTATTTATTCAAGGACTTCCGAAGATCATGCAGAGCACCTGAGTATAGTATTACAGATTCTTCAGAAAGAACAACTGTATGCTAAATTTTCGAAATGCGAGTTCTGGCTGAACCAAGTATCATTCTTGGGACATGTTATCTCCAAGGACGGAGTGATGGTCGACCCAATTAAAATTGAGGCCGTAAGTAACTGGTCCAGACCCAAGAATGCCAGCGAGGTCAGAAGTTTTCTGGGGCTAGCAGGCTATTACAGAAAATTCGTAGAGAACTTCTCTCGGATTGCAGCTCCTATGACAGCTCTGACAAAGAAAGATAAGAAATATGTATGGACTGAGGAATGTGAGAAGAGCTTCTCTGAATTGAAAAGGAGGCTGACTAGCGCTCCTATATTGACTCTTCCCGAAAGTGATATGGGTTTCGATATGTATAGCGACGCGTCCAAACTGGGACTCGGAGCTGTACTTATGCAAAATGGGAAGGTAATTGCCTATGCCTCTAGGCAACTGAAGGAACATGAAAGGAACTACCCTACCCATGATTTGGAATTAGCAGCGGTGGTCTTTGCGCTGAAAATATGGAGGCATTATTAATATGGCACTCAGTGCAAAGTCTTTACTGACCACCAAAGTCTGCGGTATTTCTTCACCCAGAAGGACCTGAATATGCGACAACGCCGATGGCTCGAGTTGGTCAAGGACTACGACTGTGAGATCTTGTACCATCCGGGAAAAGCCAACAAGGTAGCGGATGCTCTCAGTAGAAAATCATGTGCTGTATTGTTGTCTTTATCAGCTTTGTCACGACCCTTAGGGGAAGAAATTATGGATTTCGGAATCGAGATTATATCGGGGCAGCTTTCTACCCTACAGATTGCGCCGACATTATTTGACGGTATTCTAGAGAAGCAGAATCTTGATCCGAGTCTTCGGAGAATCAGGCAGGAGATTCTCGAAGGCAAGGACGAGGGATTCCGGATTTTTGAGAGCGGAGTTTTATATCTCCGGGATCGATTATGCGTTCCCGACGACTCCGATTTACGGACGAGGATACTCGAAGTAGCTCACGGAACACCTTATGCAATGCATCCTGGGTCTACCAAGATGTATCAGGATCTGAAGGGCAAATTTTGGTGGTCCGGCATGAAGAAAGATGTAGCCCATTATATTAGCATGTGTTTGACCTGCCAGAGGGTCAAAGCAGAACACCAGAGACCTGGGGGAGTTCTGCAGCCTCTACCTATTCCCGAGTGGAAATGGGAGGACATATCTATGGATTTCATATCAGGGCTGCCTCGGACTACGAATGGATATGATAGTATATGGGTTATTGTGGACCGACTGACCAAGTCCGCGCATTTTCAGGCTATCAGGATGACTTATTCAGTTGAGCAGCTGGCTCAACTGTACGTCAAGGAGGTTGTCCGACTACACGGGATTCCCAAGACCATCGTCTCTGACCGAGATGGTCGATTTACTTCGGATTTTTGGACGTGTAGAAGGCTCTTGGCACGAAGCTGAAGTTCAGTACAGCCTTTCACCCCCAGACTGACGGGCAGACTGAACGAGTAAACCAGATACTAGAAGATATGATACGAGCTTGCGCCTTGGACTTCAAGGGAAGCTGGTGTCGATACCTGAGCCTGGCAGAGTTTGCTTATAACAACAGTTATCAGGCTACTATCGGGATGGCACCGTACGAAGCACTGTACAGAAGAAAATGCAGATCTCCTTTATGCTGGCATGAGAGTGGTGAAAAGAGGGAGATGGGACTCCAGACCGATATTATTGATGAGACCACTCAGGCTATAAGGAATATCCGCCAGAGGATAGAGACTGCTCAGAGTCGGCAGAAGAGCTACGCTGATAAACGACGTCGACCACTTGAGTTCGAGGTTGGGGATTCGGTATTCCTGAAGGTAGCCCCTATGAAAGGGGTGATGAGATTCGGAAAGAAGGGGAAACTGAGTCCGCGATACGTGGGACCCTACCAGATTTTGAGACGAGTAGGCAAGGTGGCCTACGAACTGGAGTTACCGCCAGAAATGGCGGCTATCCACAATGTCTTCCATGTGTCGATGCTCAAGAAGTGTATCCCTGATGCGATTCAAATTATAGAACCTCCACCAGTGCAAGAACAGGAGAGCCTTAGTTCCGAATGCCAGCCGATCCAGATCCTCGATCGGGAAGTTAAAAGGCTAAGGAACAAGGAAATACCCTTAGTGAAGGTTCTGTGGCGGAACAATCAGTTTGAAGAAGCCACCTGGGAACAGGAAGATACGATGCGATCAAAGTACCCGGAACTGTTTTAAGTTCGGGACGAACTTTCTATAAGAGGGGGAGGATTGTAACACCCCAAATTTGTCAATGTAAAATCCTGACAATGTATGAAAATGGTTATAATGAAATGATATAAATTTCATGCAATCACATTCTATGAAATGTCATGAAATTATTTTTATGAATGCATGAAATATTATATTCATGAAATATTATTATCATGAAATATTATTATCATGAAATATTATGAATTCAAGAAATATTATTAATATTATGAAATTTCATGATGGGCTTGGCTTAATGGGCTTTGATATGGATTAGTGCAAAATGTGATAAAAGGGAGGAAACAAGGATTGAACCTTGAACCTCCTCGTTGCACTCTCCATGTCTTAACCACTACACCAAGCATTGTTTCTTGTTGAGAGGATAAGAAACATGCTTGTTAAGGGTGAAAGAGTGAAGAGACATGTCTTTTCATGAGAGAAGTATAAATAGGGGAAGTTGGAATAACTCCCTCTTCTTCTTCTTCTTCCTTTTCTCTTCTCCACCGAAAATCCCTTTTGCCTTCTCCCTTGTGTTTTCGAAATTTCAACCCTAGGGTTCTAACCCTAGGGCAATTGCAAGGAAGAAAGTCCAAGTGCCTTTGCCCTCTACCAAGTCCAAGGAGTTCTAGAGAAGATTTGGAAGAAAAAGGATTTTTCACATACCCTCCAAGTGTAGGGTACCCTACGGTTTAAAGAAGGTGAAATTCCAGCGCAAGGATGTAAGTGTCCTCTCGCCTGCAGTATAATTGCTATTGTATGTTTGATTGTGTATTTCTTTTGAAAAATCACAAGGAACTTCCTTGTGGAAGTTTCGGCCACCCTAGGATTAGGGATCCAAGAGAAGGTTTTTGATCCAACTTTGATGCATGGGAAGACCTTAAGACTTAGGGTATACATGTAGATGGATTTTTCTTCATGGTGTCAAGAACAAAACCTAGGGTTTGTCCTTGTATGGGTTTCGGTCACTTCCTAAGGGATGTGTGTGGCAACTTTTCAATACATGAAAGTAACCCTTAAGACTTAAGTATATTCATATGTGATGTTTCCAAATTTTTGGAAGGACAAAAATTAGGGTTTGGTACCCTACAAAGTTTCGGCCAAGAGGAGGAAGGCTAGGGTTTTTTGGGTTGCTTGCTATCCTATTATGTTTCCATGAATAGTAGTGTAGATAAAATGTTTGTGTGAATGTTTGTGTGAAGGTTGGATGTCAAAAACCTAGCCTAGCCATTCTATACCATTCGGCCATCCCTTGTAAGTTAGGGTTAGTGGAAGCTAACCCCACTTTGAAGTATAAACCATGTTTTAATTGTTACCATGAAGTACACTTGAGGTGTTGGATGAAATGATATATATACCTTAAGGGATATATATGTGATGAATGTATGCTTTAATTGGATGAAAAAAAAGGGAAATTCCCTTACTTGTAGCATTCGGCCAACCCTAGTCCTAGGGTTGGGATGCACTTAGTGAAATCATGAAACATGCTACCACTTATATGATGTGTGTATAAATTATGTGACCTATCTTGTTAGGTATAAAAGCATGCCTTATAGCCCATGGGGCACTCTTATGACATGAACATGATGTGTTTGATAATATGCTTAAAAAGGGATACTCTATTGAAACTGGGATCAAGAGCACCCGAATGTGTGGTGTGTCCCTAGGGGATCAAGAGCACCCTTGATGAGTGGTGTGTCCCTTTAAGATGTGATTAGGAGTACCTTTAGGCATATACATATATGAGTAATTGCATGATAAATTACTTTACTTTGAAAGTTGTGTACCCGACTCGGAAGGGGGTCGTTAAACAAATCCAATGTGCATGTTAACTGAAGGTCATGGCATTGGTAGGACGGAAGGGTCCTGCTCTAATTAGATTGGTGGCCCGCTACCCCAATTTATTAGGGAACGCGCTTGATGTGGTACTACAACTGGGCCCTAGATGGAGATATTGTATTTTTAAGTACTTACCATTATGGAACTTTTTTTTGAAAAGCATATTACTTTCTCATTATGAGATAACCTTGTTCTGTAAAGTACTTAGAGATATTTGATGTGATGTTTATGATGCTTCGATGAGATGCTTATAATGCTTACCATCTTGTTCTATCTTGATTACTGAGTACATGATATGATGTATCGATATGGTTTTGCGAGTAGGCCCGGATTCTTACTAAGCACGTTTTGCTTACTAGTTCCATGTTGTTTTCTTATGCTGCAGATAGCGGTAAGAAATACTTGAACTAAAGGAAGAGGCAGAGGGAAAGCTACAAGATGTGTGTGGTGATGGCTCGGGAAAGAAAGAAAGATTCTTATCTACCACTTATTTTTTTAGAATCTAAATTGCTTCCACTAAAGGATTACAGGTTGTGTTATTATACTCTGATTGTGTGATGACTATGACTACTCTACTGTTGCTTACGTTAGAGATATGGAACCTATGTCTAATTCTTGTAGTATGCATGCTAAGTAAGGTGCTAGATATTTATCATTTTCTGTTGCTTATGAATGCTTCTTTTGCATGTATCTAAGTCTAGATAACTCTTGCCATATTCTTACTTGAGATTCCATGCTATAGTGTGTTAAATGATCGTCCTATTAGGTTGTAAATGCATGTAGATATAAAAGAAATGAAAAACCTTGCTTGGTAAATTAACCTTTAATAAGCATGCTTACTACACTTCTTGTATTGTAACTGTTTTGTTTGGATATACATGCTTAAGATGATAAATGATTTGAATGTATGGACCCGTAACCCCGCCTTAAGGGTAGATATAAGGTCGGGCGTTACAAGTTGGTATCAGAGCAGGTTTCCCCTCCATCACACACACATCAAGCTTCCTCCTGCCGCTTCCAAGTATGAAATCCTAACTCGCTTATATTATTTCATGTATAGTACTACTATATGAGATGATTTATGCTTGCATGATATGAAGATGATTAATACTTGCATAACAAGTGAAAGTAGCGTTAAGTCTTATGTAGTTATTTATCACCTATATGATAAACATATGGCTAGAAGACGTAGCAATCGGGGTAATGAGACTGCACCCCCACCTAATATGATGCAAGTAATCACAGATCTGCAGCGTCAGGTCACTGAACAGCAACAGATCATAAATACTCTGATGACCCAGTAGGGGAACACTGCAACCCCGCAGGGAAGTCAGAATGTGATACCCACTGAGCCTCCAACTGCACAGGCACCCTCGGACACTCCGGTCCGAGGAGTCCGACAGGAGGCCTATATGATTCAGTGGCAGAGACTGAAGCCGGAAAAGTTCTCGGGCACCTACGTGCCCTGGGATGCCCAGGCCTGGCTCAAGACAGTTGAGAGCACAGTGGAATTATTAGACTGACCCGAGCATGAGAAAATATAATGTGTCTCGTTCTGCCTCACTGGCGACGCCAGGATGTGGTGGGAACGGGTAAAAGCTAGAAGGTCAGTGGACCAGATGAAGTGGAAGGACTTCGAGTCCGAATTCCTGAAGGAATTCTTTAATATGCGAGTGCCGTAAACGGAAGATTATCTTCCGATCTGAGGCGAGAATTCTATTTGAATTTATCGGAGAGCCGAAGAAGAGGACAAGCAAATTCTTATCGGCTCAGAAAGCAAGGAAGATGTTAGAAAATGGATGCTCTGGGTTCCTAGCTCATGTGGTTAATACCAGTCCTACAGAGGACCCGAAGCTAGAAGACGTCAAAGTCGTATGCAACTATCCAGAGGTATTTCCTGACGACTTACCTGGGTTAGCACCGGAAAGAGATGTTGAATTTGCTATTGATTTGATTCCTGGTACTAACCCCATCCCGAAAGCACCATACCGAATGGCGCCGACTGAATTGAAAGAATTGCAAGGACAGCTACAAGAGCTACTAGACAAGGGACTTATCCGCCCTAGTCATTCCCCCTGGGGAGCTCCCGTACTGTTCGTCAAAAAGAAGGACGGGTCGATGCGTATGTGTATCGACTATCGGGCATTAAACAATGTGACCATAAAGAACAGGTACCCTCTACCCAGGATAGATGACCTGTTCGATCAGTTAAAGGGAGCTACGGTCTTCTCTAAGATCGATCTGAGGTCTGGTTATCACCAAATCCGGGTGAAAAATGAGGATATACCCAAAACTGCTTTTCGGACGAGATACGGACATTATGAGTTCGTAGTGATGCCGTTCGGAGTTACTAATGCTCCGGCAATATTCATGGACCTTATGAATCGGATATTCTCGGCATTTCTCGACTGGTAAGCCCTAGGCTGGTAAGTCCTAAAGGTCGAGTGCTGAGTGAAATGTACTCGGGGAGGCAAAACCCTAGGCTGGTAAGCAGGGCAGTCGACTGCCAGGTTGGCAGTCGACTGCAGGAACTCACAGAAAAATGGGTCGACCCAAGGAGGGTCGACCAGTTGACTGCCAGTCGACTGGAATTGGTTCCAGTCGACTGGTCAGTCGACTGCCCTAGGGGCAGTCGACTGGTGAAGTCTGAAAACAACTATGAATTCGAACGTTGGGGTGTAACGGTCGGATTTTAGTTGTACCAGTCGACTGGCCCTGGGGCAGTCGACTGGTGGCGTGGTTTTCAGCCCAAGTCCTATTTAAAGGGACTCGTTTTGGGGCTAGGTTTCTTGGCGAATCTTGCTTGGAAAAAGCTTGATAGTAGCCTTGTGTGCTCAGGTGCTTGTAGAGGATTGTGGAGAGGTTTCTCCACCCACAAGGAGCGACACGAGTTAGCCGGAGGGAATCCGGGGAGCGATCCGCCGAAGGATCAAGGGATCGTCCACCTCACGGACTGTCGTGGAGTAGGAGTTTCATCTCCGAACCACGTAAATTGGTAGTGTTAGCATTGTTTAGTTGTTAGTTTCTTTATTATTGTATTTCCGCTTGCGCAACTAACAACGTAGGTGAAAGAAAGCTCCGAAATTGCTATTCACCCCCCCCCCCTCTAGCTAGGGCAAAGATCCCAACAAGTGGTATCAGAGCAAGGACTGCTCTTGATCGGACTAACCGCCGAGAGAGTACTGTTGGGACCGGGTGCATGTCGACAAGGATACGAGTTCGTAAAATTTAAAATTTTTACGTGCAGCGGAAGAGTTTGCATAAAATAATTTCCTAAATTATTTTAACTTCGTATCTAGCATGCAACCTTATAGTGTATCGACATAATCATAAAATAAAAGTTTACGAAAAGTAAACTAATTTACCAAGTACCTCGCGTAACTCGAAGTAAGGGACGAGATCCAACCGTAGCGTCCCTTGGAAGCTTCGCCTCTATTCGCGTCCACGCCGAGTTCTCTTCGGGATGACTTCGCAAAGTCACGAGTTTTGTGCCGACGAGAACTACTAGATTCTCTAAAGGCACAACTAGAAGAATAAGAGAAATAATGAAAAACTAACCAACGAAGTAACGGAATCGTATTCCGGGAAGAGAGGAGTCGCTATCCGCTTCTTCTTCTTCGTGTTCGGGTTCTCCTCCTTCTTGATTGCTCACGCCAACTTCACCTTGGAAGTTGGTTGGGTGCGCCGGCCCTAATCCACAAGGGTGGGCGCCGGCCCTAGGCAAGAGAGGGAGAGGGAGAGGAGAAGAGATTAAGAGAGAGAGAGGGAGAGAATAATTAATCTCTTAATTACTCGATTGGAATTAAGGGCTAGCCTTTGGTTCCTTTATATAGTAGCAACTCCTTTGCTAAGTCTCCCTCTAAACCGAATTAACGGAATTAGTTATAAGAAATTTATCTTATAAATTTTCTTATTGCTTATTCCCTTTAAGCCTAGTCTTATTATAAACAATTTATAATAAAACAAATTAGTTATCATAAGAGATTTATCCTATAAATTCTCTTATGAATTTTATTATAACTAACTTTATAATAAAACTAATTATTTATCATAAGAAATTTATCCTATAAATTCTTATGAATTAATTCCGTTTAAACCAAGTCTTTATTATAAACTAATTTATAATAAAAACTAATTCTTCTTCTCTTTAAATTATGGAATAAATTTTATAAGAAATTTATAAACTTTCTTATTATGGATAAATCAATTCATAATTGATTTTATAAAATTAAAATAAACCCAATTCATGGATTATTTTAATCTTCCACATTTGTGTCTGGCTACATTCACCGCCTCCCCCTCTCTAGCCATCCAAGCACCAACAAGTGATATCAGAGCTTGGGGCTCTGCTCAAACGGACTAACACCCATGAGTCAACAAGAATGGCAATGAGAGAAGGATTTAGCACCACCCGACCTCCCTTCTTCGACGGATCTGATTTTCAGTATTGGAGGTCTCGCATAGAGTACTATCTCAAGACCGATATTGGAATGTGGTTCTCCATGAAGAAAGGATTCATCCCTCCAAGAGATGCTAAGGGAAAAGAGTTAGAGTTCTCGCGATGGTCAGCTGAGCAAACTCGAAAAGGAGAAGTCGACGCAAAGGTAGTGGTCACCTTGCAATGCGGGATGACCAAGGATCAACTAATCAAAGTTGGTCCCTTCACAAGCGCCAAGGATCTATGGAACAAGCTCATCGAGCTTCATGAAGGCACCCGAGACTCAAGGATAGCCAAGAGGGACTTGTTCCTCAACCAACTACAAAACCTAATCATGAAGGAGTCCGAGACGGTAAGTGAACTCCATGGTCGCTTCAAGGAGATATTCAACGGTCTCCACTCCATTGATGAAAAGGTCGAGAACCGCGACTTTGTGAGGTATGTTCTCAAAGCCTTTCCGAGGAATACTTTATGGTCATCCATGGTGGATGCCTACAAGGTTTCCAAGGATCTTTCCTTTGTTAAATTAGAAGATTCATTTTGTGAAATGGAATTACACGAGATTGCTAACCAAAGCCCAAAGGAGAAAGGGTTGGTTTTGAAGGATCGTCTAGGCGTGCTAGAGGGGGGGGGTGAATAGCACTTTTTCGGATTGGATCTTTGGTATCCACCCCGACCGGGTGACTAATCCAAGAATCCGTCGGTGGATCACTCCCCGGATAACCTCCGGCTAGCTCTCATCGCTCCTTGTGGGTGGAGAAACCTCACCACAACACCTTGAGAACCTCAGAGCACAAAGACTACTGTTTGGCCCTTAACCAAGACCAAACTCGTCAAGAATCTCAGCCACCACGAGATCCTCTTTAAATAGGACTCGGGCTGAAACCCTCGCTACCAGTCGACTGCCCCCAGGGCAGTCGACTGGTGCCACTGAAATTCGACCGTTGCACCCTAATGTTCGAATTCTCAGCCAATTCACCAGCCACCTACCAGTCGACTGCCCCTAGGGCAGTCGACTGGTCCCAGGCTGAGACCCTTCTGTGAGTTTCATCAGTCGACTGCCCCCAGGCCAGTCAACTAGTCTAGTCACACACCTAAGGTTACCCTTCCTGAGTACATTCCACTCTGCACTCAAACCTTAGGATTTCCCTAGTACAATCACACAACACTCGTACCCTCACGACTCGACTAACTCCTCCATATCAGCCTCGACTGTTGCCTTTGCGCCCTCTTCATCTTCGGCTCCCGTCCCTCGGATGCACACAGGCCTCCAGCTTGCCTCCATGCCATCCTTCACGCATGCCTCGAAGTCCGCACCCCTCAGCTCATCGTCCCTGCTCTCCAAGGTCCCTCGGGTGCACACAAGCCTCCAGCATGTCTCCATGCCACCCTTCACCGTACCGACGCTGTCCAGTCAAGTCCATATGTGTAACCTGTATAACCTGCACACTCAACATACACATATAAGAACACAAGGGTAAACATAACTTAAACCCTTTGCCCAAACATCAAAACATTTGGTCACTCCGGACCACAGATTGCCTCAACAATCTCCCCCTTTTTGATGTTTGGCAATACGTTTAAGTTAGGGAAACAAGATAGTAGTCAAATAGCAAAATAATGCATATGCAATGCAAAAATGGATCCTATCCCAAGGCATCCCACACCTAACTCTCCAAGTTAGGACTTTTTCACACCTAACCCTCCAAGTTAGGACTTTTCATGGGCTTTTTAAAGCTTCTCACAAGCTCCCCCTACATTGGACTTACAAAGAGTTTTTAAGAACCTCTCCCAGGTTCCCCTTGCGCCAAACCCTCCATGTTAGGGATTTTCCCACACCTAACTTCCCAAAGCTAGGAATTTTCACCAAAGCGGGCTTTTTAAAGTTTCTCCAAAGCTCCCCTACATTGGACCTACAAAGGCTTTTTAAGAACCTCTCCAAGGTTCCCCTTACGCCAAGAATGGAGCAAACATGCTCCCCTTTAACCTTAGCTCCCCCTAAACCTAGGGTTTCTAGCAAAGGAGTGTTTGATTTTCCAACTTAAACCCAACACATCTCCCCCTTTGCCTAACATCAAAAAGAATCCAACAATATCCCAATTATTGGTTCTTTTAATCCCCAATGACCATAAACAATGTGTATTAGCTCCCCATACACTTGTTTTACATCATTTTGTCACATAACCAGCTGCTGATACAAAAACCAGCCTTAACCAGTCGATTGCCCACCAGGGTAGTCGACTGATACTCTGAAAATCAGAATTTCAGCCTTTCTAACGAAATTGAGAAATGTGCCAAAAATTCCACAAATCTCCAAAAATTTCCAAATTTTGTGGAGACATTTGTGGTACCCATACCTACTTGAGAAAAATACATTCCAAAATATATCTATCACCATTCCCAAGTTTGACACAAAACCCAAAACTAGCTAAAAACTTTAATCAAACCTTGACCTAAAGTCCTAGTTTTGGTTTCCTCTTGATGTCTTTGCCCATGCTAACCCACAATGCGTCCCTAGCATTGATTTACATGGCAATTACACACCAAAAACCAATTTTTATGTAATATGACCCCAATGTCATATTTCCATGCATGAAACTCAAAAATACCGTGCCAAAACCCAAGAATTGAGACTTAAGTCCGTCTCCAATTCTTTTGACACATCCTATGGTCCATTTAGATCTCTAGGAGAAACCCTCCTAAGGTCCATTCTTCATGTATCCCAAAATTTTTCTTGTTATGAAAATTAAGGCAACCAAGGAGGCAACCTCCCCCTTAACCTATGCATTCTCCCAATTTTCATTTACCTAGGTGAAGTTCTTCCCAACTTAACACCTTAACACCAAGTTAAGTTCTACCCAACTCAACTTCCAAGTTCTTCTCCCTTGGACACCTTTAAGGATTGCCCCAAGCAACCTTATCCCTAGTGCCAAAAAGAACTCAACAAAGACCTAAAACCGTCTAAAAGATTTGCAAGCACATTTGCTAGGATATACCCTATCCTAGAAAAATATGATTTCATGAAAACTACAAATGTGCTTGACTTTGGTTCAATTTTCTAATTTTCTTAAGGATGGACACTTTGTATCAATTTTGAACTTAATTCATGATTCCTTGTGTTTGTCAACTCTAACCATGATTGATCTACACAAGGAATTATCTTCAATCCTTTCCTTTTCCATATCCTTTCATTTATCAAGAGCTCATCATTCAAAATCACCCATTGAGACTTAATCACTCTCCTTGAATTCCATGATATCCATATGCCTCATTTCATATAATCACCAAGAAGCCATAACTCAAGGAGTATAATCAAGGATCTTAATTTCAAGGTCAGGTTCTATCATCCAATACCCTTTTTCTATCTAACCTTAATGGATCAGTCGACTGCCAAAATGGCAGTCGACTGAGAAAACTTACAGAGAGCTTCTGGGCTGAAATTCACTCGGATCAGTCGACTGCCCCCCAGGGCAGTCGACTAATACCTGATTTTCAGGTTTTCAGCCCAATTTCAGTAATGCCTACATAATTCCATAAATCTCCAAAAAAATCTGAAATTTAGTGGGGAGATTTGTGAAGTCTATATCTACTTGGAAAAAATATGTTTCCAAATAAATGTACTTCATATCCCAAGATTGGCACGAAATCCAATTTCTCCTAAAATGTATCATTTAAGCTACTCCCAAAAGTCCTAATTGTGGTCATTCCTTGATATGTCTTCTAACACCTGACCGTGATACATTTCTATCATTGAATTACATGGTTTTCACACATTACAACCTAATTTTATCAATTATTCTCCAATTTTCATCTTTTTCTCCCAAAGACTCCTTTTAATGTGCCAAAACCTAGGATTAAAACTTACCCAAGTCTTTCAACCCTTTTTGGCACAATTCACCTAATTTCCTAGGAGAGAAACTTTTGAGATCCATTTACCATGGACCCCAAAGGCTCCTAGAGCTCCCCCTTGAGCCTTAGCCTTAGCCACCTCCCTAGGTGATTCAATCTACACTAGACCACACCGGTGTGCCACTGGTGATTCTTGACCTACAAACTGAACCCTCTTAACCTTGGACACCTTGTCCTTGGTTAAGTCACCATTTCTACCTTTTGATGGCACCCTCTTTCCATTCTTGAACTTACCCTCCTTGCCATTATGTGCTTCCCCAGTATATTTCTTTTCATTTTTCTTGGAGGTCTTAGATCGGTATCCCAAACCCGATCTATCATAGTTGGGTTTCAAACTACCCAACACCATGTCTAAGCCATTAGATCCAACCGTGAATCTTTCTAGGGCCTTTTCTAATGTATCAAGTCTTGCCCTCAAGGCTTGATTCTCCCTTTCTAGAGTTCTAACCCTAGAACCCATATGTCCACTTTGGGCATTCCTAGAACTACCCATTTTCTTAGGCACAGTCCTTCCCTTCTTGGGATTAGTGTCATGATCCTTAGGTCCAGAGGTCTTGGGTTGATCATGATGCATGCCTTTCCTAGGGTTCTGATCTATCTTGTCAACCCTAGTCCTATCATTATATCTAAAGCCATGGTTATGCACAAGTAAACAATTTTCGTTAATTTTAGCTTGCATAAAGGGATGATTGACATTATTTCTAATATGTAATGAGGAACTTGAAATTGAATTGCATTTTAGTCTAGGGTTAGGAATTACCTCCCTTACCCTTGGAGTTCCTCCTTGTTGTGAGTTTCTCTTCTTCCTTTGCTCTTTCTCCCATCTCCTCAAGTGCTCCATCTTCTTGAGCTCTCCACTCTTTGGGCACTTGGTGTGGTAGTGTCATAGCTCACCGCACGTGAAACATCTAATTCTTTTCTTCTTCTCTTGGGCTTCTCCAATCCTACAACCCACGTTAGATTTAAAAGAACTTGAAATAGGTGTGGATTTTACCTCCTTTTTACCTTTCGGGCACTTGTCCTTGTAGTGCTCCTTTTCGTTGCACCCAAAGCATATAATGTGTTCCTTTTTCCTTGCTTTGGTGGAGGTAGAGGCTTCTTCTTGTTCTTGTATGATTGAGGGTCTCTCCTCCCCCTCAATACTTGACGTTGATACTTTCTCTTCTTTTCTTGAGGAAGTTGATGATGTTTCACTTTCTAGTGTTTCTTCACTTGATGAAGTTGACACTTCTTCCTCCTCTACTACTTGAGCATGTGTAGGGCTCTTATGAATTTCTTTCAATTTGCTCCATAATTCAGATGCATTTTCGTACGCTCCTACATCACTCAAAATATTGTCAGGCAAAGGATTTACTAAGATACTAATTACCTTTTCATTCGCTTTCGCTTGGTCTTGTTGTTCTTGATTCCAATACCTAGGCCTAAGCCTCTTCCCGTGCTTATCCTTTGGAATCTCGAACGGCTCTTCAAGCACGATTCGAAGTTCCCACTCCATTCCAAACCAAGTTTCAATCCTCGCCCTCTAAAAGTTGAAGTCTTCATGATCGTAGGGCAGTGGAGTGTAAATGTCTTCGCCAAGTTTGTCTTCCATGGTTCTTCCTCTAGCGTGTGCTCCCTCGGTGGTTAGTTCGATCAAGAGCGGTCCTTCGCTCTGGTACCAACTGAAGGATCGTCTAGGCGTGCTAGAGGGGGGTGAATAGCACTTTTTCGGATTGGATCTTTGGTATCCACCCCGGCCGGGTGACTAATCCAAGAATCCGTCGGTGGATCACTCCCCGGATAACCTCCGGCTAGCTCTCGTCGCTCCTTGTGGGTGGAGAAACCTCACCACAACACCTTGAGAACCTCTAAGCACAAATACTACTGTTTGGCCCTTAACCAAGACCAAACTCGTCAAGAATCTCAGCCACCACGAGGTCCTTTTTAAATAGGACTCGGGCTGAAACTCTCGCTACCAGTCGACTGCCCCCAGGGCAGTCGACTGGTGCCACTGAAATTCGACCGTTGCACCCCAACGTTCGAATTCTCAACCAACTCACCAGCCACCTACTAGTCGACTGCCCCCAGGGCAGTCGACTGGTCCCAGGCTGAGACCCTTCTGTGAGTTTCATCAGTCGACTGCCCCCAGGCCAGTCGACTGGTCTACTCACACACCTAAGGTTACCCTTCCTGAGTACATTCCACTCCGCACTCAAACCCTAGTATTTCCCGAGTACAATTACACAGTGCTCGTACCCTCACGACTCGACTGACTCCTCCATAGCAGCCTCGACTGTTGCCTTCGCGCCCTCTTCATCTTCAGCTCCCGTCCCTCGGATGCACACAGGCCTCCAGCTTGCCTCCATGCCATCCTTCACGCATGCCTCGAAGTCCGCACCCCTCAGCTCATCGTCCCTGCTCTCCAAGGTCCCTCGGTGCACATAAGCCTCCAGCTTGTCTCCATGCCACCCTTCACCATACCGAGGCCGTCCAGTCAAGTCCATATGTGTAACCTGTACAACCTGCACACTCAACATACACATATAAGAACACAAGGGTAAACCTAACTTAAACTCTTTGCCCAAACATCAAAACACTTGGTCACTCCGGACCACAGATTGCCTCAACAGGTTTTTGTTGCAGGTGACAGAAGGAAGAAGAAGGAGAAGAAGAAGGAAATGGAGGAGAAGAACACCCATCACTTTGCTTTCATGGCCCTAGAAGAGTCAACCAAGGAGAGTGGAGACGAATCAAGTGACTCCTCAACCGCGCCTTCATCATCTTCGGATGATGAAGAGGTAATCTCTCTCGAGTTAGACAAATGCTATAAAATAATATTTTGCTTGACAAACATGCTAAAGAAATCTAAGCACAAAGCAAAGTTATTGAAATTAGAATTAGAAGAATTGAAATCCTCTAAGGTTGAGGATAGTAATGATTTTCATAATGAGTCTATGAAGGATGAAAACAAGAGCCTAAGGAGCGAAATTGAAAATCTCAAGAATATTCTTGAGAAGTTTTCAACTAGCTCCAAAACCCTAGATATGGTCCTTAACTTCCAAAGGGCAGTTTACAACAAGGCCGGTATAGGTTACCGACCTAAAGAACCAACCTTTGTATCATTAATGTCAAGTACTCACTTTAGGTCACCAAATGACTCTAGGGTTCAAAAAGTTAGAAAGAAATTGAGTAATCAAGAGATTAACTCTCTCCCTCTCTCTTTATTATTCTCTTCGTCTCCTCCCCTTCTCCACCCTAGGGCCGGCGCCCCTTGAGCCAATTAGGGCCGGCGCCCCTTCATCCACCTAGGGCCGGCGCACCTCTTTCCTTAGGGTTGGTTGCCGTGAGTCAACAAGAAGAAGGAGAAGCCAACCATGTAGAAGAAGAAGCGGATCACAACTCCTCTCTTCCCGGAATTTTGATTCCGTTACTTTGGTGGTTAGTTTCCTATCTTTTCTCTTGATCTTATAGTTGTGCCTTTAGAGAATCTAGTAGTTCTCGTCGGCACAAAACTCGTGACTTTGCGAAGTCATCCCGAAGAGAACTCGGCGTGGACGCGAATAGAGGCGAAGCTTCCAAGGGACGTTACGGTTGGATCTCGTCCCTTACTTCGAGTTACGCGAGGTACTTAGTAAATTAGTTTACTTTTTCCGCAAAGTTTTAATTTATGATTATGTCCACACATCATAAGGTTGCATACTAGATACATGGTTAAAATAATTTAGAAAATTATTTTATGCTAATTCTTCCGCTGCACGTAAAAGTTTAAAATTTTACGAACCCGTATCCTTGTCAACATGCACCCGGTCCCAACATATGTTTATGCCATGATTTAACTATGTTTATGCTAAGTTAGAATGCCATGATTTTATTTATGTTCATGCTAGGTTAGGATGCCATGATTTAATTCTGTTTATGCTAAGTTAGGATGCCATGATTTTATTTATGTTCATGCTAGTTTAGGATGTCATGATTTAACTATGTTTATGCTAAGTTAGAATGCCATGATTTTATTTATGTTCATGCTAGTTTAGGATGCCATGATTTAATTATGTTTATGCTAAGTTAGGATGCCATGATCTTATTTATGTTCATGCTAGTTTAGGATGCCATGATTTAATTATATTTATGCTAAGTTAGAATACCATGATTTTATTTATGTTAATGCTAGTTTTTGAAGCCATGATTTAATTAGGTTGGTGCTAAGTTAGGACGTCATGATTTTATTTAGGTTCATGCTAAGAATGGTTGTGAGGCTATGTTTATTATGTTATGTCTATGCCAAGTATTATGCCATGCTATGAATGTTTACGATGTTTATGTCTATGCCAAGTATTATGCCATGCCATGAATGTTTTATGGTTATGTTTATGCCATGCTACGAATGTGATTAAGCTATGTCCATGTCATGTCTAATGTATGCTAAGAGATGATAAGGCTTATGTTCTAAGTAAAGCACTAAGTAGGTTAATGTTTCATGTGCTCATGATTAAGTGATGAATGGTTTTAGTGAGTAGGAAAGAGTCTTACTAAGCCTGTGTGCTTATAGTCTTATTTTCTTACACCGCAGATCACGCAAGGGGACAGTAAGGAAGCAGCAGGAGGGTAATGAAGCATGTGTGTGATAGTGACTTGGCCAAGAAGCAATATGTTTGCTCGTTATGATAGAACTTTACCTTTACTATTATGTGCTTGAATGTGACTCCATGACATGATGCTAAGTATGGCATGATGCTAAGAATGACATGATGCTAAGTATGACACGATGCTAAGTAGGACATGATATGATGCTAAGTATAAAGTTAATATGTTAAGTTCCCATGTTATGCTGTTAGGAATGGTAGTAAGTGCATGTAGGTGTAAGTTAAAGGTTTCTGCTGCATTATGATGTCTACATGCCCTAGATATGTTAACGTAACGCCGTTTTAGGGAAAAAAAAGCGGGCGTTACAGAATGTATCTTGCCTATAGTCACCAAGGGGAGGTCCAAGATCAGACTCCCACATTTGGTGATGATGTATGCTTTGGAGAGGAGGTTAGACATCGATGTCGCATTACAGGTTTTTTGTGCCATTTGCCATTCTTCTCATAGTGTGAATGGGAAGATATATATGCCCTTCTGCCATATCCTGACTGAGTTCTTCCATTTACATTTTGGCATCCGTGTGGGTAGTGGTCAGGTTAGACACCTATCCAAGGATTATGACCAGATAGGTACACGATAGTTATGTTGAGGCAATCGACCCTTAAATGATTGGAAGATCATGGTTTTGATATGTGGACGAATAGGTTTAAAGTTAGAGTGTTATGTTGTATTTGATATGTGTGATTGAGTTTGCAGGACTTGGAGAATCACACTTGGTGGACATATCCGAGGGACGAGAGCCGAGGGAGGAGAGCTCCAAGGGCAAGCTGGGAAGTGGACTTCAAGGGCACACGTGAAGGGTGGCATGGAGGCAAGCTAAGGGAAGGCTTGCGTGTGCATCCGAGGGACGACAGCCAGAGGAAGAGGACTTCAAGGGACGAACCAAGAGAGCAGACCTGAAGACACACGCGAAGGAGAAGGTCCGGAGTGGCTAGAGCTGAACTGTGAGGCAGGGCAGTCGACTGCCAAAACCCACAGAAAGCTCACAGCTTCAGATCAGTCGACTAGCCTTGGGGCAGTCGCCTGGTATACCCTCGAAACTAGCCGTTGGCTAGCTGTTGGCTTGCAATTTATGCTGGGTCAGTCGACTACCATTGGGGCAGTCTACTGGTGCGAGGCTGGATAGACTGCGAGCCTGTCTTTTCTCCTATAAAAGGAGCTCCTCGTTACATGTGCACGGTACGATTCCGTACAGTAACGACGTGCTACCCAACTGAAAAGTGTTTTTGCTTCCTCACACTCATTCTACTCTATTCTCTAAAGAGGACGATCGTCGTTGTAAAGGTTTCTCCACCTAAAGGAGGTTTTCATAGTGAAAGTGGTGCTCGCGGCGTGGATCCTTGGATTAGTCACCCATCAGGGTGGATACCAAGTAAAATATTTTGTGTTAGCATTGTTTAATTTCCTATGCATATTATTTCCGCTGTGCTAACAATTCTGTAGAGATCTAAAGGATCTGAGAAAGTGCATTCACCCCTCCTCTGCACGCCTTAGACGATCCTTCAAGTTATCCTTGGCAGGTATCGAGTGTTGACAGGGAGAGTTTGTTTGGAGACAGCGCCCAGAGGCCTCGAGCTTAGATAAGGAGTCTGGCGAGCTGGTTACACGGGCAGAGTTCACCCAGCTTCGATCCGATGTCCACAGGCTTCAGGAGGAGGCTCACGTCATTCATAAGGATATTCATGGACTTCGGCAGACGGAACAGAGAATTGAGACAAAAGTTGATAGGATTACTAGCCGCCAGGATGGCATGTATGAGATGATGCAGCAGTGACATCTCACTTTTCAGGGTCCTCCTCCTCCTCCTCCTCCAGGCGGTGACGATCACATGTTCTTCTGACCAGTTGATGCAGCTTTTGAGAGTGATTCTAGTGTTGAGAGTGTTCTTTTTTGTTGCTTTATTATACCTCTCAAACACTTTACATTCTGATGATTGTAACTTTTCAGATGACTTCAGGGCTTTGACCCTAGATACTCTTGTGGTGTTTATTTCTTGACAAACTTTATGGTTCCATGTATGATACACTTTCCTTTATGTCATTTTGTTAGAATTCTGTCTTAATTTGATAATGATTTTGATAGCTCATTAAGTGTTTAAACTGTGGTCTTAAACTATGCCTTTTTCTATACGTGTTATTTAAATGGTTTGCAATCCCATATTGGTTATATTGCTAACTATATCTTGATTGCAAGTTGCATAATGAAATTTGTATAGAAAAGGGCATGGTGAAGTGTTGTTCTTTTGAGAATCTAGACTTAAGAGGTAAAGAGGGGGAGTTTTTGTCAAAATGGAAGTAGTCATATGAAAACGGGAAGTTTGGGAATCATCTTAAATGTCAAATAAAGGTAAATGAATTTGGCAAATATAGGAACTCATGATTGGATTTCAAAATTGATACAAACATGACACTTTTTGAGGAATTTAGGATTTGTACCAAAAGTCAAACATGGTTGATATTTTCTTTGAAGCAATATTTTTCTAGGGTAGGGAATACCTTAATAATCGTGCTTGCAAAGTTTCACATTTTTCCAGATTTTATGGAATTTTTTATGCGTTTCTGAATTTCGACTGGAAATTTTGAAAATGACGTATCAGTCGACTGGTAGGTTTGCAGTCGACTGGGAGAGTGGGCAGTGTGTTTTTTTTTGTGATTTCTTAGGGGTGTTTTAGAAATATGGTAGATTCCACTTGGCACCGGGCTAGGGTTGCTTGGGGCAATCATTTTGATGGTGTCAAAGGGGGAGAAATGTGTGTGTTAAGTTAGGTTAGGTCAAAATTTAACTTGGTTTGTGCTGTGAAACTTTAGAGTTAAGTTGGGAAAACTTAACTTGGGATTAGCAATAAGAATTGAAATCTGGGAGAAAGTATAGGTTAAGAGGGAGGTTGCCTCTTATGTGTTATGCTTTAATTTTCAATTATTTTTGCCATTATCATTGCTATATGCTTACCTAACTTAACATATTGCCACATATCATAAAGGGGGAGATTGTTAGGACAATCGACCCTGAGATGATCTGGAGGATCATGATATTTTGATGTGTGGACAATAAGGTTAGGTTAGGATTTGTGCTGGACTAATATGTGTACATGAGCGTGCAGGTGTACAGGTACACATGGACTTGGTTGATGTCATCAGGTTTAGGATGGCATGGAGGCAAGCTGGAGGCTTGCGTGCGCATCTGAGGGACTGTTGGATAGCATGGATGATGAGCCGAGGGACGTGGACTTCAAGGCGTACATGAAGGGTGGCATGGAGGCATGGTGGAGGCTTGCTTGCACATCCGAGAGACGAGGGCCGAAGATGAAGAGGATGTGAAGGCAACAGTCAAGACTGCTGGTGAAGAGTCAACTGGGTTGTATGGGTCTGAGTATGAGTGTTTGTACTCAGGGGCTAAGCTGGGAGGGTTTGAGTGCGGAGAGATTTGTACTCGGGAGTGAAATCCTAGGCTTAGGCGTGTACCAATCGACTAGCCCGTTGGCAGTCGACTGGTATACACTGGAACAGGCTGGCAGATTCGAACGTTGTGCAGCAACGGTTGAATCTGAGTGGGACCAGGTGACTGCCAGTTTGGCAGTCGACTGGTAGCAGCTGTTTCAGATTCGAGTCCTATTTAAAGGGGGCTCGTTTAATACTATTTCTCTTGACGAAACTCGCTTGGGTAAAGTGAGTTAGTAGTCTTTTGTGATCAGATAACGTCCGACGTGTTGTGGTGAGGTTTCTCCACCCACAAGGAGCGACAGATCTAGCTGGAGGTTATCCGGGGGTTGATCCACCGACGGATTCTTGGATTTGTCACCCGTCTGGGGTGGATACCAAGTAAATCAGGTTGTTAGCATTATTCTTGTTTTCATTTACATATTATTATTTCCGCTGCGCTAACAAACTTGTAGAGATCCAAACGAAAAAGTGTTATTCACTCCCCCTCTAGCACGCAAGTTCGATCCATCAGACGACACCCTGCAAAACCATGAAAAAGAAATACCTCCCACAGTCATGCAGTGTAAGAAAAAGATAAAAAAACAATCAGTCTCTATATACAATGTTTCAAGCAATGCATCACATCCAACAAAATCAATCTTAGGTATCTCTATGAATTTTTCTAAACAATTAGGAGAAATACTTACCTTGTCATTCTGCGAAATACCTAAAGGTTCTACCAGAGTGGATGTAATTATGGCCTCCTCCTAGTCAGGTAAAATCTTCACTTCAAACTCAGTCTCTGGTGGACATACAACTAAAAGAGGTGATTCTTGGGCTCTTGCTTCCACCATGCAAGTCCCTATACTTTCATACTTATCCTCTGAATCTCCTGATATACCAACCAATATAGGTGATCCCTGGGGCTCAGTGCAATCCCCTACACCTATAAAATCATTTCCAAAATATGCTTCATCAACAATATCTAAAACATCCGTATTAGAAAAGTTAGGATCAACAACAACTATATCATCATAAAATAAAAGACTAGAAGCGACCCGTAGAGCTTCAGAATCGAATTCAAGACCGTCACAAGCTTTACTATCCATCCCCTCCAATGCCTCCATCACTAATGCATCTTCAGCCTTATCTGAGCTAAAACATCCTCTCTGAATATTAATTGAAACTTCATCAGCAATTAAATCTGCCTTAACATCCTCATCTACAATTTCCATGCTAATGGTAGAAAAATCCTCTCTGGGGTGCTGTAAAAGGGCTTTCGGTTCGTAGAACAGTCAACCCTTGGAGTGTTTAAACTTGAAACAACTTCCCCAATCCTCAATGCCATCGCCCAATCATACCCCTTAGGATTAGGAGTAGCTTGAGAAGGTAATTGGCTCAATCCTTGGGCTTGCATTTGCTCCCATCCACTAACTATTTGTTCAATGCGTCTTTCGAAGTCTTGAAGAATGGGATCCTTCTTTTGTTGCCCTTGCTGTAATGAAATTTGTTGCTGTGGAAGAATTTGTTGCATAAGCTCCTCAAGCATTTGTTGTTGTTGATCTTGAAATGTAGCAAAAGATTGTTGAAAATTATAAGTAAGCTGTGAACTCTGAAAATTAAGTTGTTAGGGCTGATCAAATGAGCAACTGGATTGTTGAAACTGCTGAAAATTAGATTGATAACAAGGTGGATGTTACTGGATATCATTGCTCTGGAAATTCTGGTCTTGGGGCTGAAATTGTTGATTTTGAAACTGAAAATTTTGATTGTATGATTGAAAAACTTGCTGCGAAGGTTGAAAACCTTGATGATCACAATGAAATGGTTGTTGAACATCTTGGAAATTCTACTAAAACTGTTGTTGTGGCTGATTCAGAGGTTGGAAGTATCCATGCTGCTCTGGAATCTGTTGTGGTTGAAAGTACTGAGTCGGGTAATTGCCCCAGTCATAATTATAGGTGCTAGGAGCTGGATCATAGGTATCATGATATTGATGTTGGGAATGTAGGGGTTCTTGAGGAAATCTTGCAGTCTTTTGGATGAGGTGGCATATAGCAGCTGAATGAGATGGACTACCACAATTAGTGCAAATGTGTTCTGTTGGTGCAAGTTGCATCAATGATGTTCTCCTCTAAGTGTTTTAATATTTAACAATACACTTAAGTCAGTGATACATTAAACAGACAAAGGGGAGCAAAGGAGAAGTAACCTAAGTTGAAGAAAAGTCCTAGTTAACCTAGGCATCGAAACCCTAACACCTGGCGAAGGGCTGCTGGGCACCAAGCGAAGGGCTGCTAGGCATCGAAACCCTAAGATCTGGCGAAGGGCTACTGGGCACCTAGCGAAGGGCTGCTAGGCATCAAAACCCTAAGACCTGGCGAAGGGATGCTAGGCATCGATACCTTAAAAGACATGGCGAAGGGCTGCTAGGCACCTGGCGAGGGACTGCTAGGCATTGAAGACCTAGCGAAGGGCTACTAGGCACCTGGCGAAGGGATGCTAGGCACCTAGCGAAGGGCTGCAGGGCAAAAGTCCACCCGAAGGACTGGGTGTCAACCGTCTCCTGAATGGAGTAGGTGAAAGGCGCGTTCTCAGGGGTGAGAACTTGCGTCGGTTCGACCTAGGATTTTGTGCAAATCCGAAGTCCGAACCAAGTTCGTAAAGTTAAGGATGTGTGTATATGTGCTTTGTGTTTGTGTATCTTCCAGGTACCAAGATTGGAAGACAAAGTAGGCAAAAGAAAGGGCTGGAGGCTTTGAAGCCAGGCGCCCCTAGTGTTCAGGGCGCCCAAGCCAAAGAAGGAAAAAGCAGTTCTCGTGTGGTAAGCAGAATAGGCGTCAAGCGGGGCGCCTGGGAGGTCTGGGGCGCCCAAGTAGAATGCTGTATTTGTTGTCTCGAGTTCGAAACATAGATAAGCCTTCACGTGGGTGCCCGGGAGGTCCGGGGCACCCTGGTCAAAGGTTTTATCAGCTACGGCGAGGTCGGCGCGGGGATATGATTTGACCGAGTTTATAGGGGTGCCCCCGACGTCCAGGGCGCCCCCAGAAGCACTATATAAGGTGCTTTGACACCTCTGCTTCAAACACAACTGCTAAGAGCGATTCTGATCATTCTGACTGACGACAACACTCTAAAGACGAGGCTCTATGACCGGGAGGCTCCAGGAGGAAGTGTGCGGCACTTCGGAGGTCCAGATCGGCCGAGTTTCAGATTCTTGTTCGGTTTGCTTTTATTTGTTCCGTACTTAACTTTCAATATTGTTGCTTTAACAATACGCTGTAAGACGGGTTTTTCCGCCTCTGGAAATTCGGAAAGGAGACCAATAGTGGACTCACGCCAAGTACATAGGCTTGGACGTACTGACCCTGGGGGTTGGGAACCAAGTAAATAAATCCCGCTGTGTCCTTGTGTATTGTTTTTCTTTTTCTGTTTTACTTTTTCGCTGTGCTACTAACTCTGTTCTTAGAACGTTTGAAAGATTTACGAAGTTTACCGAAAGATTTTCACTGTCAATATTCACCCCCCCTCTATCGATGGCACCGATCCTACAATTGGTATCAGAGCTAGGCCGCTCTTCACCGGACTAACCGCCGACGGAGCAACGACGCCAGGAGTTGAGGGGGAGCCCAGGGGTGAATCAGGTACAATTTTTTTTAATGTCCACTTTTAAGTTCCATATTATTTGTTTCACGTGCAGGGAGAGAGGGCACTATAAAAATCAGTGCCCTACTCGTAAGACTCGATCTACACCACCGGCGGCAAAGGAGACACCAGCGCCAGGAGTCCGGAAAAACAAGGATCACGTACGATGCTTCAAATGCGAGAAGTACGGACACTACAAAAACAATTGTCCGACAAAGGTACGCAAGATTTATGTTCCAAAAAGTTTACAAATTCCTGCAATGTCTTTTAATAATTTAGATAATTTCCCTGATAAGTTAGAATTACTGCATAGTCAAGTAGATATTTTGAATGACAAGTTACAAAATGTGAATATGGCTAAAATATTAGAAATAAATCGTTTAATCATTAATACCAATTCAATAATTGCTAAAATTAATTCTGAACTTAAATCTGAAATAAACTCGGATAACTCTACGGATAATGATACAATTAATTCTGAATCTAAATCTGAAATTAATCCCAAATTCAAATTTAAAAATCCTTTAGATAATTATGAATTCAAATTTGAAAATCCATTGTATAACTCAGAATTCAAATTTGAACATCTTAAGAATAATTCTAAAGATAACTCTGAAGTTTGTAAAGATAATTCTGGAGATAATCCTGAAATTATTTTTGAGGATAATTCTGAGGATGATTCTTTAGATAATAATTTAATTATCCTCTTGGATAATCCTGAAAAATTAACTAGTGGCCCATTTTACTCCACCTACTTTGAGGATATTGAAAGATCTAATCTTGAGGAGGAGATGGAATTTTCTAAGATTAGAGCCATAGTCAATAAAAATTATAAAGGTTCAAATAAATCAGAACTGTTAGAAAAATTAGAAAAGATAGATAAAGATGAAGAAGAAATTTATGAAATAATTAAAATGATGAACTTAAACCCACAACTATTAATTAATCATTTCAACCTTAATTATTCAAATCTTAATTAATTCAAATAATCTTAATTAATTCAAATAATCTTAATTAATTCAATTAAATTTTAATTAAATTCATTTAAATCTTTATTAAATCAATTAAATCTTAATTAAATCAATTAAATTCAATTAAATCTTAATTAAATCAATTAAATTCAAATAATCTTAATTAAATCAATTAAATTCAATTAAATCTTAATTAAATCAATTAAATTCATATAATCTTAATTAAATCAATTAAATTCAATTAAATCTTAATTAATTCAATTAAATTCAAATAATCTTAATTAAATCAATTAAATTCAATTAAATCTTAATTAAATCAATTAAATTCATATAATCTTAATTAAATCAATTAAATTCAATTAAATCTTAATTAAATCAATTAAATTCAAATAATCTTAATTAAATTAATTAAATTCATTTAAATCTTAATTAAAACAATTAAATTCAATTAAATCTTAATTAAATCAATTAAATTCAAATAAATCTTAATTAAATCTATTTAATTCAACTAAATTCAAATTATTTCAATTAAATTCAACTTAATTCAAATCAAATTAAATTATCTTAATTCAAATTAATTCAATTAAATCAAATACAAATTAATTAGTCCTTAATTAATTCTTAATTTAAGTAATTCTTAATTAATTTATCTTTAAGTAATTCTTTTTAATTTAACTCTAACTCGTAAATAACTTAAACTCAAATTAAATAAAATCCTACCCAAAACCGCAACAATTAATTTATGAAAATTAAATATGTCAAAGTGGGTTGACATATTCGCGAGTCCACATGACATGTATCAAATCGGAAATTTGATACATCTTTAGAAACTTAAATAAAATTATTTGACTTGTTTGACTCATGCATAACTGCCATGACATGTATCTGCTAGTTTTCATATATATATGTCATGTCATTCATATTTAAATTTACGCATGATTTAGAATGGTTATAGGAAAAAGATAATTGAAATTTGAAAACCTAGTATTGGGTGGAGGTGAGATGATAGTACGTTAGGGAAGCCTTTTCTAATAAGGTCAAGTATACTCTACTTGGTCTATTTAAACTGGTGGAACTAGCCGAAGCTACCGATCAAGATCCAAATTAGTTAGACCAAAATTTCTCAAAAAGTAATTTAGAAAATGAAATTTCATTAAAAAGCTTTGTCAAGGAAAGGGTTGATGATCCAATAAGGCTACAGCCAAAGAAGGCCTAGTGCCTCGCCAAGACCTGGAAGTCAATTTTTGAAATTTAAATTTAAATTATTCTTTATCAAATTTGAATCTAACACAAATTTCAATTAAATCTTAGATTTAATAATGAATTAAGGAAAATAATTCAAGCATCTCACAATACACCCATAAGGCAACCATGCTTGCTGTATTGGCACATCTGGAATAGGTGAGATATTAAGGGCTATTGAATTGACAAGCATGTTTCAAAATTGTTTTTCAAAATTGCTAGAATATTTTTCTAAAAATATTTTTTTCAAAATAGTGCTTCAACATAATAATGTTTGTATGGATTTCATGTTTGTTTGATTGCCAATACAGTATATGTTTTCAAAAATTATATCCTTTTAAAAATTGTTTGACTCACACAATTAGACACAAGCCTCTTAGGACAACACTAAAGTTCCTTAAGGCACTTAGATAGAGTCAAACGATGTTGGGTAGAGAGGGAGTATTTTTGCTCTTTTAATTTTTTTTTTGATTTTTTTTAAAAGACTTTTCAAAAACTGCGCCTTAACTTCTATCACATATGTTTTCAAAAGCCTTACACTTTAAAAATTATCGTCTTTCCAAATTGTGGTTTCAAAATTTGTCTACCTGAAAATTATCATTCATTTGATTTTGATAAACCCTAAAGACACAGAGGAAGATCCACTTAATGATCTACAAGGGCTCCAAGGATGTGCCGAATTTAGGGGGAGTCTAAATCAAAAGAAAATTCTCTAACAAGTATTTTTAATTTTTTTTTGAAATAATTCATTTGGTCTAAACCAAACCCTAAGGACTCAGAGGAAGAGTACTTGTGGTCAACAAGCTTCCTAGGACTGGGTCAGGTTTAGGGGGAGGTTAAACTAAAAGAATTATTAAACATATTAAAGAATATTTTTTCGTGCACTATATTTTTAAAATCTTGTTGAAAACATAAATAGTCAGTCTTTCAAAATATACTTACATATATTTTCAAAGTACTATCATTTTTTTTTAAATTCAGTTCGGAAAGAGTATTTTCTTGAATTTGGAAAATTTTCCAGGGCACTTAGGAAAATGTCCTTGTAGTCAACAAGGTTTCCTAGGATTGTGTCAGACTGGAATATAGACCAAGTCTAGTAAAATATTATGTTTTCAAAATGCATAATACTTTTTCAAAAATGTACTTATATTTTTCAAAGTCTAACACTTTTCAAACAGTACTTATATTTTCCAAAATTGTAGATTATTTTCAAAAAGTTCACAATATCTTTCAAAGTTACATATGGTTTTCAAAAATGTACATTTTTCAAAATACTTACATTTTTCAAAAAGCTCATAACAATTTTCAAAGTACTTGTACTTTTCAAAGCAGTTAATATTCTTTCAAAAGTTATGCAAAATTACTGTATTTTCAAAAAAATGCACTAGTTGGAAATTTGTTCTATCAATACATTTTTTAAAAAGCAATTGTGTTTAAGTGAAAAGGTTTCAAAATACTCAAGTACTTAATTTTATGCTACGCTTTTAAAAATTACACTAAGTATTTTTCAAAAAGAACCAAAGATTTCCATTATTGGTGCATGTATTTTTGGATTTTTTTTTTTTATGTATGACAAAGGGGGAGAGATGCGCTTAAGTTAGAAATTTTTTATTTTTTCCTAGAGGATCAAAATTATATTTTCAAAACTGAGATCATTTTTTGTTTGATCCTAAAGATAGTAAGTTAGCCTCTTCAACCAATCTAACTTAAGTTATCGTCAAACATCAAAAAGGGGGAGATTGTTAGTGCAAGTTGCATCAATGATGTTCTCCTCTAAGTGTTTTAATGTTTGACAATACACTTAAGTCAGTGATATATTGAACAGACAAAGGGGAGCAAAGGAAAAGTATCCTAAGTGGAAGAAAAGTTCTAGTTAACCTAGGCATCGAAACCCTAAGACCCGACGAAGGGCGGCTGGGCACCTAGCGAAGGGCTGCTAGGCATCGAAACCCTAAGACCTGGCGAAGGGCTGCTGGGCACCTAGCCAAGGGCTGCTAGGCATCGAAACCCCAAGACCTGGCGAAGGGCTGCTGGGCACCTAGCGAAGGGCTGCTAGGTATCAAAACCCTAAGACCTGGCGAAGGGCTGCTAGGCACCTGGCAAAGGGCTGCCAGGCATCGAAAACCTAGCGAACGGCTGCTAGGCACCTGGCGAAGGACTGCTAGGCATTGAAGATCTGGCAAAGGGCTGCTGGGAAAAAGTCCACCCAAAGGACTGGATGGCAACCGTCTCCTGAGAGGAGTAGGTGAAAGGCGATTTCTCGGGGGTGGGAACGTGTGCTGGTTCGACCTAGGGTTTCGTGGAAATCCGAAGTCCGAACCAAGTTCTTAAGACTAATATTGTATGTATATGTGCTTTGTGTTTGTGTATCTTGCAGGTACCAAGATTGGAAGACAAAGCAGGCAAAAAAACTAGGCTGGAGGCTTTGAAGCCAGGCGCCCCCATCAGTGGGGCCGCCCCAAGCATCCAGGGCACCCCCAGTGTCCCGGGCCCCTAGGCCAAAGATTAAAAAGCAGTTTAGTTGAATAAAGCAGAATAGGCTTCAAGCGGGGCGCCCGGGAGGTCCAGGGCGCCCAAGTTCAAAGCTGTATTTGTTGTTTCGAGTTTGAAACACAGATAAGCCTTCATGCAGGCGCCCAGGAGGTCCGGGGTACCCTGGTCAGAGGTTTTATTAGCCGTGCCGAGGTTGGCGCGGGGATAAGGTTTGACCGGGTTTATTGGGGTGCCCCGACGTCCAGGGCGCCCGTATGAAGCCTATATAAGGGGCTTCGACCCCTCTGCTTCAAACACAACTACTAAGAGCGATTCTGATCATTCTGACCGACAACAACGCACTAAAGAGGCTCTACGACCGGGAGGCTCCAGGAGGAAGTGCGCGGCACTTCGGAGGTCCAGATTGGCCGAGTTTCAGATTCTTGTTCGGTTTGCTTTTATTTGTTCCGTACTTAACTTTCAATATTGTTGTTTGTAACAATACACTATAAGACGAATTTTCTCCGCCTCCAGAAATTCCGGAAAGGAGACCAATAGTGGACTCACGTCGAGTACATAGGCCTTGGACGTACTAACCATGGGGGGTTGGGAACCAAGTAAATAAATCTCGTTGTGTCCTTGTGTATTGTTTTTCTTTTTCTGTTTTACTTTTTCGCTGTGCTACTAACTCTGATCTTAGAACGTTCGAAAGATTTATGAAGTTTACTGAAAGATTTTCACGGTCAATATTCACCCCCCCATCTATCGACAGCACCGATCCTACAAGCTAAGGCACCCCAGTTGAAGGGATAAGCGTTGGTCGTGTCTGCAGATAGGAGTTCTCGTAGAAGAGGGCACGTGTAGGTGCCCCCTTCAACACAGGCGCCCATGCGACCACTATAAAAAGGGGTTCACCCCCTAGGCTTCGACACAACTTACAAATCTCGCTCTCAACACTTTCGCTCAAGCGCTACGCTCCGGCACGCTCTGCACTCGTGATTCAAGCGCCGCCGCCGACCCGCAGCTCCGAAATTCCATCCACTCCGGTCGTCGGTAAAAGCCTTAATTTCTTAAGTGTTGTAACTTCTTTTTTAATTCTATATATGTACTCCAACTTGTAAACATTCTTCGAATATAGAATTGCCCATCGTAAACGGTCAAGGACCGTGGGCTTGGAGTAGGAGCCGACCGCGACTCCGAACCAAGTAAAAGAAACTGTGTTAGCGACTGTTTTACTCTTTCCGCTGCGTAATTTCTCTATTTATCCGAAAATTTTCCGATCGATATTCACCCCCCCTATCGATTTACTCTGATCCAACAAGTGGTATTAGAGCGGGTGGCTCAAACATGGTGCAACCACCAGTTTGAGAATTTTTTCGGATTTTCAAATTTTAAATTATTTTTTTCGTTCGAATTTTCTCGCTAATTGAGGTTGGTGCAACACCACTCGATCTTTTTCGTTATTAATATTTTTCCTGCACTGCAAATCCAAGACCTAGTCTTGGGACAAGTTTCTTGCAATTTTTCAAAAAAAAATCAATGGCCATGCAAGAGGGGTATAGCCAGACCTCCTCTTTTTAGTGGAGAAGACTTCTCCTACTGGAAAAGCAGGATGAAAGTCCACCTAAAAACCCAAGTGGACATGTGGATAATCATCCCGTCTGGGCTGGAAATTCCCAAAAATGCACAAGGTGTGGTGCAACATTATACCGAGTTGAACACCCCACTAAAGAAGAAAATCGAGGCCGATGCAAAGGTGACCCAAACTTTGCAATGCGACTTAACCAAGGAGGAGCTGAACTGGGTGGGACCCTTCAACAGCGCGAAGGAGCTTTGGAACAAGCTGATCGAGCTGCACGAAGGTACTTCCGACACGAGGATCACCAAAAGAGATCTGTTGCTGAATAGACTCTATACAATCATGATGCACGATGGTGAGACTGCAGCCCAACTCCACGCCAGAATTCAGGAGTTGATGAACGGACAGCACACGATAGGTCACAAGGTTGAAAACCGTGACCTGATAAGATATACGCTTAATTCTTTTCCGAGAAACTCACTGTGGGCGTCTATGGTAGATGCCTATAAAGTTTCAAGGAACTTATCTGAAATCAAATTAGACAGACTCTTTTCTGAACTAGAACTGCACGAACAGACTAATACTACCTTGATCGAGAAAGGTATAGCTTTTGTTGCAGGTAAATCTCAAGGGAAAGCTCCCAAGAAGAAGACTCAACCTGCACCCGAGTCTGACTCAGACTCGGAATCAGAAGATAGTAAGGGGGATAGACCCAAGTTGGTTCGGCTAGCTCGGGACTACTACAAAGAACTAAAGCACCAAACGATCAAGAAGAAAGCAAGCTGGAGAAAGGAAGATCCAGCAGAAGCTTCAACAAGGGAAATCTCAAGGGAAAGGTATAGCTTTTGTTGCAGGTAAATCTCAAGGGAAAGCTCCCAAGAAGAAGACTCAACCTGCACCCGAGTCTGACTCAGACTCGGAATCAGAAGATAGTGAGGGGGATAGACCCAAGTTAGTTCGGCTAGCTCGGGAGTACTACAAAGAACTAAAGCACCAAATGATCAAGAAGAAAGCAAGCTGGAGAAAGGAAGATCCAGCAGAAGCTTCAACAAGATCGAAGAGCAAGACCAATGTTACCTGCTACGAATGCAACAAAAAGGGGCATTTCAAGTTAGAGTTCCCCAACCTAAAGGAAACCAAAAAGGCGTGAAGAAAGAAGGCTCTCTAAGCCACCTGGGATGAATCCTCTTCCGAAGAAGAAGTCCCACACGTGAATCTCCTCACCCTAACCGCCTCGGAAGACATCGACTCCGAATCAGAGTCGGAACCCGATGACGGAAGACTTACAATCTCGGAGAATGGGCAAATCACGGTAAGAGGGTATTCAGAATATGAATTGTGAAAATTAATTTCTTATTTGTCTCGTTACTTAGCGAAATCCAAAATTCGGGTTGAGTCCCTTCGACAGGAAGTAAAACGCCTGAAAGAGGAAGCCGACTCGAGGTCCTTGACCGAGCAAATTTAAGCAGGAAACTCAACTCAAGTTCAAAAGCTTGAGGAAGAGAATTCCTCCTTGAAAACTCAAGTTAAGGAGATCAGAGTAGCCTTAGAATGATTCACTTCGGATTCCAAGGGTCTGGACATGATCCTTGGAAAGCAGAAGTCCGTTCCTAACCGATCCGGATTAGGCTATCGAACTAAGTCGAGACAATGCGCATATTATTCTGTGTTGAACCAATCTAAAACCCAAGTCCAAGCATGGGTCCCCAAGCTATGTTTAAGGAAACAAACTGGACCCAACCAATATTGGATCCCCAAGGACAAGATTCACATCTTGCCTAACCCTTATCAAGGCTTTAGTCCAGGGGGAGCCAATATAAAGACCATATTTATAAGTAGATAATTTTTTTTGTTGATTGCTTACTTGTTTATTTCCTTTTGCAATTTTAATTATCATGCTTAGACTTAGGACTTGTTAGATTAGGGACAAAAGAATTAATTGAAAATTGAACAACATAGTATTGGGTGTGTAACACCCAATAATTTTTTGGTATTATTAGGGATTTTTTCGGAATTTTATAGCATTTTTTCAGATTAAAAATAAAAAGAAAAAAAATAAGGGGTCAGGTGGGGTTTGATCCCGTGACCACAAGACAAAGAAGGCCTTAAGCGAGTCCGAAAAACCAGCTGGGCAAGGGTATCAAGCACAGAAAAAGATGGAGAGAAATAATGTTATAGGGTAGTTAGGCCTTTTCATTAAGAGATATATTAACCCAGCTTAAGTCACGTAAGTGGGTTTAGGGCTTGTTGGCGGCTGCGTGCGAGAAGAGGGCGAGGGAGGGGCTGCGAAAACAGAGGAAGCCAAGGAGTTCTTCTTCTTCTTCTCTTTCCCCTTGAGCAGAGAGAATCTAGGGTTTCTCCCTAGGGCCAAAGAGTGGAGGTTTCTCACAAGGAAGAAGAGAGGAGTTCTACGCTAGGTTTATACCTCGATTTAGTGAGTTTTCTTCAAGATAAGGGTAAGTAGATCACTCACCTGCAATAGGAGTAGTTTTCGTATGTAAGATCTTGTTGTAGAACCATGTTTTATGATGCATGCGTTAAGATTATGGGTAGCGTGTGTTTTAAGTTCTTAAAGATGCATGTTTTTTTTATGATAGAAATTTAATTGGTTTAGATTTGGTGTATGTAAGCTAAGCATGATAAGATTTAACTTGTGAAGAGTCCCAAAAATGAGGTTGGGATTAAGGGCACGCAAGGTGCACGATGAAAGTCCCAAGTAAGAAAGGTAAAGGGTTTTAAGTGCAAAATTTATGCAAAAGTAAGATAGTTGATAAGTATAAGTACTGTAAGTAAGAAAGTATTTTATTTTCAGAAAGTGACATGTACTGGGCAAATGGAAGGCCCACCGAAAGATAGAAAGAAGCTCTAATAGGGTGTGGTGGCTAGCTACCCCACAACCTATTAGAGAAGCGCGCAATTGGTACATTGATACCATGGTACAATGTCAAGGCCTAAAGAAAGTTGAATATTATTTTCAAGTATATAAGTATTTACAAGTGTTTTAGCTTTGAGTACATGTCTTTATTTCAATAAGTTCACATTGATACTTTGCAAGCATGATAAGGAGTAAGAGTAAGGAGGTTAGTGTTTTAATGTATGAGCATGTTAAGGTTACAAATGTTTTATGCAAGTAATGTTTTCAACATGATTGAGCATGATAAGAATATGAAAGTTTTCCCATGTGCATGTATTTTGGAAGTAAGCATTCTTTGAAATGAACATGTTTATTGTTGATAGCATGGATTTGTGAGTTTAGGATTTACTTACTAAGCATTTTGCTTATTAGTTGCATTTCCTCCTATTGCAGATAAAGGTAAAGAAAAAGCATAAGTTATGGAGGTGACCGGGACTTGCATTGATGTTCAGTGGCGGCGGAACCGTGGAAGAGATCGTCGGGTTAAGTCTTGTAGAACATGTGTTTTGGTGTTTTGAATTGGTAGAATGAATGACTTTGTTTAAACCTTGCATAGAGACAAAGTTGGGTACAAACTCTAGTCTAGAGTTCATATATTTTGATAGCTTATTTACTTCCGCAAAGATCCTAATTGTAAGTTTATGAGGTTGTTTTGGGTTGCTAAAATGTTTATAAAACTAGTGTAGAGTATAGATTTGGAGTTATTTATCAATATACTTGAAAGTATATGAATTGTGAAGCTTTGGAAATGGTTTTCAGGTCTGTAAATGCAGGTTTCAGGCGTGCCAGTCAACTGGTTCAGAACCAGTCGACTGCGATATCGAACAGAACCTTCTGTTCGGTGCACCAGTCGACTGCCATGAGGCCAGTCGACTGGTGCCGGGCACAGAAAGTTTCTATGGCCGATACCAGTCGACTGGCTATATACCAGTCGACTGGTACCATTGAAAAGAAGTGGTATAGAGCAGCTGGTTAGTGCTTCAGTTTTACAACTAAGAGGTTTAGGGGTCTAATCCTTGCAAAGCAAATAAAATGGAAGTTTTTTTTACAAGTTGTTTTTGAAAAAAAAATCAGAGCAAGTTAAGGGAAGTCAAGTAGTTATAACATAAGGCTAAGAATAAGGTAAAGTTAAGGTTAAGTAAAAGTGACGTCCGCTTTGAGAGAGAGAAGTTAAGGTGGGCCGTCACAGGGTGGAGGTCAGATGATAGTACGTTAGGGAAGCCCTTCTAATGAGGTCAAGTATATCCTACTTGGTCTTTTTAGTCTGGTGAAACTAATCGAATCTACCGATCTAAGACCCAAACTAGTTAGACCAAAATCTTTCAAGAAGTAACTTGAAGATGAATTTTCAGTAAAAGACTTTGTCAAGGAAAGGGTTGATGCTCCAATAAGGCTACGGCCAAAGAAGGTCTTGTGCCTCGCCAAGACCTGGAAGCCAATTACTAAAAATCAAATTCACTTTACTACTTGTTAAATTTGAATCTAACACAAATTTCAATTAATCTTAGATTCAACACATTTTTTTAAAATCAATAAATTTAACCTTATAAAATTTTCAAAATTAATTCAATGTCTTTCAAAATTAACCATGCTTTTCAAAATTAAAATCTTTATTTTTGAAAAACCTGTCTCACAAAACTCATAAGGTTAACGTGATTGATAACACTAGACTGGGTGAGACAGACTAGGTTGTGAAAGTCAATTTAAGCTATCCCTAACTCTAAATTGGATCCAAATTAATAAATACATTATGTGTAGGAACATAAAGATTTGGACCAATGGATGTTGGATAGTGAATGCTCCAAACACATGACTGGAGACAAATTGAAATTCACCAAAATCAAGTTCAAGAACCTAGGCTCAGTAGCATTTGGCAATAATGCTACACTCAAAGTCATTGGGTCAGGTAACATTGAACTCAAGTCTGATTAAGAAAGTACTCTTGGTTGAAAATTTTAAGTTCAATATATTTGCTTAGTATAAGTCAACTATATGATACTGGCTACGTAGTTACATTCACCAACTTTGACTGCCTGATTAGAAACCTTCAAGGCTCAGAAGTTATGCTTAAGGGTACTAGGAAAAACAATGTTTATACTATTAATTTACCTTTAGTACCAAAATGCTTCTTGACTCAATTAGAAGAATCCAACCTCTGGCATAGGAGATTTGGTCACACTCATGTTAAACTAATTTCTAAAATTACCCAACTTGGTTTAATTAAAGGTGTACCAAAAAATAAGAATTTTGAAAACACAATTTGTAACTCATGCAACCAAGGCAAACAAACTAAGTCTACTCATAAACCAATTCAATCAGACTTAACCAAAATCACACTTGAGCTCCTGCACCTTGACCTGTGTTTGACTTTACTGGTCCCTGTGTTGATCAGTTGACTTTTAATTCAGCTGTCATATCTACTGGTTATTTACTTATCTGATGAGTTATTTTTTAACTGCTAAGTCATTTTCTTCATAACTGAAACTTAAGGTTGTGCTTAGTAGAATAGGATTGATATTGTTTTCTTAAAAACTTTTCCTACTTTTCTTAATTTTTTTTTCAAAATTAGCAAATTTGTCATTTCATCTATCAAGTTTTTGAAAATTAAAACGATTTTCTGACTTAGTGTTTTTCAAAAGCTACCCCCTTCAAAAACTAGGGTTTTTTCGTAAATGGGCTTAGCTTAGGCCCTAACCCTAGAACTGCATGCACCTATAGATCTAGAAGCCAGCATCTCACAAGTACCTTAGGGTACTTTTGAATGATAACCTAGACTGGGTTGAGATGCTTAGGTCTAAGCCTTGATTCAAGATGCTTTAAGTCAGTGCATCTGCAGTAATTGGGGCAATAAATACAAGTTGAACAACAATCAGGTTAAGTGTCAAGCTTAGAAAATCTAACTTGTTCAGATCACTTAACTTGACTAACCCAAGTGAAAGCTACAGTTGATGACAGTTAGTAAGTAGCTAACAGGGTTAGACAGGACCTGAACAAGATCAATTTAATTTGGTTTGGTCCAGTTTTTTTTGGTCATTAGAGTTGGTTCAATACAGAATTTCAATTTCTTACTAGCTCTAATTTACTTGCTGTAATTGGTATCATTTTTTTATATATGGCAAAGGGGGAGAGAAATAAAAGAAAGAGGGAAAATTTTTCAAATTTTTCCATCTCTTTTTCAAAAAGTAAAGTTGAAAGTTCTAAGTGCTCAGTTTTCAAGTACTTTTCAGTTTCTAAATACTTCAAAGTTCTTTAAGTACTTAAAAATGTTATAAAATTATTTTAAGTATTTCTAATTTTTTTAAAGATTTTTAAGTACTTAAAAAGGTTTTTTTCTAAGTATTTTTTAAGTGCTTCAAACTTTTAAAATAGTTCTAAGTGCTCTCAAAACACTTCGAAAATGCTTCAAAATTTATAAATGTATTTTGAAAAACATTTCTAAGGAAACTTTTTTCCTAGTAAACAAATTTGCTCGAGCTAAATTATTTTTCAAAAAAACTTGTTGGCTAATTTGCTAAGTAAATTTTTCTTAGCAAACAAATTCTTTTTTGAAAATGTTTTTAAGAAAAATTTTCTAAGTTGGGAATTTTTTTCCAATATCTCAAAATTGAAACATTGTAAGGAAAATCAATTCTTGAAACTTGTTTTGCCTAAGTAAATTTTCAAAATATTGAAACAAAAATTTGGCTTACAAAAGCCTTTCAAAATTTGCCTAAGTGTTCTTGAGTACAATTTTTGAAAAATACTTAGTCGAAAACTTAAAGTTTTTTGCTAAAACACTTAGCACCTAGAAAGTTTACAAAACCCGCGTGACATTGAAAATTTCAGGGAGAGAATGTGAAATTCAGGGGGAGATAAAATTCTATTGTTAGTATTGTTAGATTGCTATAATATGTACTTAACTTAACTTTTTGAACATGCTGCCATAAATAAAAAAGAGGGAGATTGTTGGTGTCGGATGCACCACAGTCGAACCTATGTTTTGATAATAGCAAAGAGTTTAGAAGTTAAGAATTGGTTGTGATATAACAAAGTTACTAAGTGGGCAGGAAATTCCTAGGTACACTAGGCACTAAATCCTGGTTCTTTGAATTGGGCACTAAGTCATGGTCGTGGGCTGGGCAACTAAGTCCTGACGTAAAGTTGGGCAATAAGACCTGGTGAGTGAAGCTGGGTACTAAGACCTGGTGAGTGAAGTTGGGCACTAAGACCTAGTCGAGGACTGACCACCGAAGACTTGGTGAGTGAAGCTGGGCACTAAGACCTGGTCAAGGACTAGGCCCCGAAGAACTAGTGAGTGAAGCTGGGTAAAAGTCCAACCGGGGGAGCCGATTGGTAAAAAGATAAATTCTCCCGAGAGGAGTAGGTGAGGAAGCGTTCCCCGTAGGAGGGAACATTAGGCGTCGGTTTGACCTAGGGTTCTATTTGGGAGACCCAAAGTCAGAACCAAAACAGCTTAGGTTGTAAATAATGATTAATATATATTGTATATTTGCTTCATGTTTTTGGAACTAACCTTGGTTGCAAGAAATGAAGAGATTGTGTTTCTGCAGCTCAGGCGCCTCATTGGAAGGAGGCGCCTCACTGGGCTAGGCGCCTGTATGGATACAGGCGCCCCAGTGCAAGGTCAAACCAAGCCATCGAAGCAAACTACCACGAAAGCCTTTGGACCAAGTCAAGCTAGGCGCCTATGTTAACACAGGTGCCCCACTCAGCTCAGGCGCCCCGGTTGAAGGGATAAGCGCTGGCCGAGTTTGCGGATAGGAGTTCTCGCAGAAGAGTCCACGTGTAGGCACCCCCTTCCACACAGGCGCCCATGCGACCACTATAAAAGGGGGTTCACCCCCAAGGCTTCAACACAACTTGCAAATCTCGCTCTCAACACTTTCGCTCAATCATTATGCTCCGGCACGCTCTGCACTCACGATTAAAGCGCCGACGACGACCCGCTGCTCCAAAATTCCATCCACTCCAGTCATCGGTAAAAGCCTTAATTTCTTAAGTGTTGTAACTCCTTTTTTAATTCTATATCTGTACTCTAAATTGTAAACATTCTTCGAATATAGAATTGCACATTGTAAACGGTCAAGGACCGTGGGCCTTAGAGTAGGAGCCAACCGCGACTCCGAACCATGTAAAATAAACTGTGTTAACGACATTGTTTTACTCTTGCCGCTGCATAATTTCTCTATTTATCTGAAAATTTTCCGATCGATATTCACCCCCCCCTCTATCGATTTACTCCGATCCAACAAGACCTACAGAGTTTGCTTTTGCAACATAATGTAGTAAAATTAGAGGTTTGGACACCAAAAATACCATCTCCTAGCTATACTCTAACTATTGGTATATGATTTTTAAAAATCTAAATATCCTAAGTCCATCAGTGGGTTTGAGTGGAAACCCACTGATAGACCTACAGAGTTTACTTTTGCAGCAAAATGAAGTAAAATTAGAGGTTTGGACAACAAAAATACCATCTCCTAGCTCTACTCTAACTATTGGTATAGGATTTCTAGAAATCCAAATATCCTAGGTCCATCAGTGGGTTTGGGTGGAATCCCACTGCTAGACCTACAGAGTTTGCTTTTACAACATAATGTAGTAAAATTAGAGGTTTTGACACCAAAAATACCATCTCCTAGCTCTACTTTAACTATAGGTATAGGGTTTTCAGAAATCCAAATATCCTAGGTCTATCAGTGGTTTTGGGTGGAAACCCACTGATAGGCCTACAGAGTTTGCTTTTGCAATAGAATGTAGTAAAATTAGAGGTTTGGACACCAAAAATATCATCTCCTAGCTCTACTATAACTATTCGTATAGGGTTTTAAGAAATCCAAATATCCTAGGTCCATCAGTGGGTTTGGGTGGAAACCTACTGATAGACCAAGAGAGTTTGCTTTGACAACATAATGTAGTAAAATTAGAGGTTCGGACACCAAAAATACAATCTCGTAGCTCTACTCTAACTATTGGTATAGGATTTTAAGAAATCCAAGTATCCTAGGTCCATCAGTGGGTTTGGGTGGAAACCGACTGATAGACCTATAGAGTTTGCTTTTGTAATAGAATGTAGTAAAATTAGAGGTTTGGTCACCAAAAATACCATCTTCTAGCTCTACTCTAACTATTGGTAAAGGGTTTTCAGAAATCCAAATATCCTAGGTCCATTAGTGGGTTTGGGTGGAAACCCACTGATAGACATACAGAGTTTTCTTTTGCAATAGAATGTAGTAAAATTAGAGGTTTGAACACCAAAAATGTCATCTTCATAGATCTACTCTAACTATTGGTATAGAGTTTTCAGAAATCCAAATATCCTACGATCATCAGCGGGTTTGGGTGGAATCCCACTGATAGACCTATAGAGTTTGCTTTTGCGACTTAATGTAGTAAAATTAGAGGTTTGGACACCAAAAATACCATCTACTAGCTCTACCCTAAGTATTGGTATAGGGTTTAAAGAAATCCAAATATCCTAGGTCCATCAGTGGGTTTGGGTGGAAACCCAATGATAGACCTACAGAGTTTACTTTTGCAACAGAATGAACTAAAATTAGAGATTTGGACACCAAAAATATCATCTCCTAGCTCTACTCTAACTATTGGTATAGGGTTTTCAAAAATCCAAATATCCTAGGACCATCAGTGGGTTTGGGCGAAAACCCACTGATAAACCAATAGAGTTTGCTTTTGCAACATATGTAGTAAAATTAGAGGTTTGGACACCAAAAATACCATCTCCTAGCTCTACTCTAACTATTGGTATAGAGTTTTAAGAAATCCAAGTATCCTTGGTCCATCAGTGGGTTTGGGTGGAAACCCACTGATAGACCTACAGAGTTTGCTTTTGCAACAGAATGTAGTAAAATTAAAGGTTTGGTCACCAAAAATATCATCTTCTAGCTCTACTCTAACTATTGGTATAGGGTTTTCAGAAATCCAAATATCCTAGGTCCATTAGTGGGTTTGGGTGGAAACCCACTGATAGACATACAGAGTTTCCTTTTGTAATAGAATGTAGTAAAATTAGAGGTTTGGACACCAAAAATGCCATCTCGTAGATCTACTCTAACTATTGGTATAGAGTTTTCAGAAATCCAAATATCTTAGGATCATCAGCGGGTTTGGGTGGAATCCCACTGATAGACCTATAGAGTTTGCTTTTGCGACATAATGTAGTAAAATTAGAGGTTTGGACACCAAAAATACCATCTACTAGCTCTACCCTAAGTATTGGTATAGGGTTTTCAGAAATTCAAATATCCTAGGTCCATCAGTGGGTTTGGATGGAAACCCAATGATAGGCCTATAGAGTTTACTTATGGAACAGAATGTAGTAAAATTAAAGGTTTGGACACCAAAAATACTATCTCCTAGCTCTACTCTAACTATTGGTATAGGGTTTTCTGAAATCCAAATATCCTAGGTCCATCAGTGGATTTGGGCAGAAACCCACTGATAGACCTATAGAGTTTGCATTTGCAACATATGTAGTAAAATTAGAGGTTTGGACACCAAAAATACCATCTCCTAGCTCTACTCTAACTATTGATATAGAGTTTTAAGAAATCCAAATATCCTAGGTCCATCAGTGGGTTTGGGTGGAAAGCCACTGATAGACCTACAGAGTTTGCTTTTGCAACATAATGTAGTAAAATTATAGGTTTGGACACCAAAAATATCATCTCCTAGCTATACTCTAACTATTGGTATGGGATTTTCAGAAATCCAAATATCCTAGGTCCATCAGTGGGTTTGGGTGGAAACCTACTAATAGACCTACAGAGTTTACTTTTGCAATAGAATGTAGTAAAATTAGAGGTTTGGACACCAAAAACACCATCTTCTAGCTCTACTCTAACTATTGCTATAGAATTTTCAGAAATCCAAATATCCTAGGTCCATCAGTGGGGTTGGGTGGAAACCCACTGATAGAGTTAGAGAGTTTACTTTTGCAATAGAATGTAGTAAAATTAGAGGTTTGGACACCAAAAAAACCATCTCCTAGCTCTGCTTTAACTATTGGTATAGGGTTTTCAGAAATCCAAATATCCTAGGTACATCAGTGGGTTTGGGTGCAAACCCACTGATATACCTACAGTGTTTACTTTTGTAATACAATGTAGTAAAATTATAGGTTTGGTCACCAAATATACAATCTCCTAGCTCTACTCTAACTATTGGTATAGGATTTTTAGAAATCCAAATATCATAGGTTCATCAGTGGGTTTTGGTGGAAACCCATTGATAGATTTACATAGTTTACTTTTGCAACAGAATATATTAAAATTAGAGGTTTGGACACCAAAAATACCATCTCGTAGCTCTACTCTACCTATTGGTATAGGGTTTTCAGAAATCCAAATATCGTAGGTTAATCAGTGGGTTTGGGTGGAAACCCACTGATAGACCTACAGAGTTTGCTTTTGCAACATAATGCAGTTAAATTAGAGGTTTGGACACCAAAAATATCATCTCCTAGCTCTACTCTAACTATTGGTATAGGGTTTTAAGAAATCCAAATATCCTAGGTCCATCGGTTGGTTTGGATGGAATCCCACTGATAGACCTACAGAGTTTACTTATGGAACATAATGTAGTAAAATTAGAGGTTTGGACACCAAAAATATCATCTCCTAGCTCTACTCTAACTATTACTATAGGGTTTTCGGAAATCCAAATATCCTTGGTCCATCTGTGGGTTTGGGTAGAAACCTACTGATAAACCTACAGAGTTTACTTTTTCAACATAATGTAGTAAAATTAGAGGTTTGGACACCAAAAATACCATCTCCTAGCTCATGAAAAATAATTAATAATTTATTTTTATAAACTGGGAAAAAAATTTCAGTCGTCGTTGGTCCTGAATATATCACATTTCAGACCCATAGTGGGCCTGAAATTAGAGATATTCAGACCCAGGGTGGGTTTGTTGGGACCGGGTGCATGTCGACAAGGATACGAGTTCGTAAATTTTTAAATTTTTACGTGCAGCGGAAGAATTTGCATAAAATAATTTCCTAAATTATTTTAACTTCGTATCTAGCATGCAATCTTATGGTGTGTTGACATAATCATAAAATAAAACTTTGCGGAAAGGTAAACTAATTTACCAAGTACCTCGCGTAATCTGAAGTAAGGGACGAGATCCAATCGTAGCGTCCCTTGGAAGCTTCGCCTCTATTCGCGTCCACGCCGAGTTCTCTTCGGGATGACTTCGCAAAGTCACGAGTTTTGTGCCGACGAGAACTACTAGATTCTCTATAGACACAACAAAGAAGTACAAGAGAAAAGATAGGAAACTCACAAACAAGAAACGGAATCTAGATTCCGTGAAGAGAGGAGTCGCTATCCGCTTCTTCTTCTTCTTGTTCGGGTTCTCCTTCCTCTTGAAGCTCACGGCCACCTTTGATTGAGTGGAGATTGCGCCGGCCCTAAACCTCCAAGAGGGCGCCGGCCCTAATACTCCAAGGTGGGCGCCGGCCCTAAGGGAAGAGAGGGGAAGGAGAGAAGAGAATAGAAGAGAGAGAGGGAGGGGTTAGCTCTATTTCAATTAGGAATTAAAGGCTTCCCTTTGGTTCCTTATATATAGTTGCTTCTCCCTTGCCAAGTCTCCTCTTAACGGAATTAACGGAATTAGTTATCATAAGAAATTTATCCTATAAATTCTCTTATGAATTATTCCGTTTAAACCAAGTTTTATTATAACTAACTTTATAATAAAACTAATTAGTTATCATAAGAAATTTATCCTTTAAATTCTCATATGAATTATTCCGTTTAAACCAAGTTTTATTATAACCAACTTTATAATAAAACTAATTAGTTATCATAAGAAAATTTATCCTATAAATTCTCTTATGAATTTTATTATAACTAACTTTATAATAAAACTAATTAATCTTCTCTTTAAATTATGGAATAAATTTTATAAGAAATTTATAAACTTTCTTATTATGGAAAAATCAATTCATAATTGATTTTATGAAATTAAAATAAACCAATTCATGGATTATTTTAACTTCCATAAAAAGAAATAAATTTCTATAAATTTATTTATATAAATTTCTTTATACAAATTTATTTATCCATAATTTATAAAATAAATCGCGCTAGATCTATTTTATTAATTAAACCAAAATTAATTGGTTTTCTCCCCAATAGGTGGCCGGCCACTTCAAGGAGGTTTGGCACCCTCTTTGGCCGGCCAAACCAACCCGAACCATTGGCGAATTAAACTCATTTAATTCGCCCAATAAGCCTTCAAAAGACTTAGCCATTTTAGCTTCCATTGCGCCTCTGATAAATTCAGATTCGACTTATTTCTCTTGATCGGAAAATCCAATTTTCAACTCGTTTTAAATCCCTCGGATTACTCGTAGTGCGTGTGACTAAATAGGCTTTCGATTTATGTTGGCCGTCTATAATCAATAAATTATAGAACGATCATGAGTGGCACCTAGTAGTACATCATGACCCCCAATTAATCGAAAGATCAACGGTTTGACCTCAGAAGAAATTATTCTGAAACCCTTCAGCAGCTCTAATGAATCGTGCCTCATTCCCTTCACCATCTTATACCCACTTGGTTCAGGACACGGTCTATTTGTGTCAGTCCCCACTAGGCTGACTACGTCACACCTAGCCCAAGTAGTGTCTTTCTCGTCCATTGGATTTCTAGTTACTCTCATGTATTTTAGAGATTCGTACTCCAAACATGATATACTCTGGCCAGAGGTTTTGAGTAACAATCCGACGATAGGCCTGGGTATACATCTCCTCGCAAGGAGTGGTGAATCCTTTGTAGGCTGTTCAAACATCTTCGAGCACTTCGGCTTATACCCAATCATCCTGGGTCCACACCTCCTTGGAGATGCTTGCTTAAGATGTTAAAGTATAAGTCTCCATGACCAAGATGACTTGAACACCGCAAGTCAAAGGAACATCGCACTTAAGCTGCAGTAACAACTTCATTGACATATCTATATAGATTACCATATGAAGTCTTACAGCTAGTCACTCCAATGAACTAGTTCCCATAACTAGCATTCATATTTATCTCCGGACATCCCAATGTCACCAGCCAGTGAGAATCAGCTGATTAGAGAATAACACATGCTAGTCTCAACAGAATTGATAGTGTCCATATTTATCAATTCATTGACTAGGGATATTTTCAATACTTCACATTTGCACATTTAGAGATAATCACTAGTTGTGATCCCATCACAAATTCTCTTATGCTGTGAGTTGTATTGCGGACATTCAGTAGATGAGTTTAAGATCCCAATCAAATACACAAGCATGTATACTCAAATAGTGAATTATCATTTATTAAAATAAATATTTTACAATCATAAGGCGATTGCCTTAGGACACTTCTCTCATATCACTAACAGGCGGTAGATGTTATATCTTTCAAATACAAATAAATATAACTGAAATTTATAAATAATACATATACAAAATAAGGCCCGCGTTGGGCCTAAAATCTTATTGTATCAGGCCCAGCAGTGATCGAGGTTTAAAGCGTGAGCGGGAGCCTAGTGGTTTGCAATCATCTTCTAGCTCCTGTTTTCTTGGCATTTGAACGTAGCTTGCTTTCATCAATTGGAGTCGTGTGGCCGACGTCCTCTTTATCGGACTAGTGGAATTTGTTGGATCGAGAGAAACGATAGAGGGGGGGTGAATATCGTAAAACGTTCGGATTAAAAGTGAGAGAAATTACGCAGCGGAAATTTAAATCAAACACACGCAAACACCAAGGTTTTTACTTGGTTCGGAGTCGCGGTCAGCTCCTACTCCAAGGCCCACGGTCGTTGACCGTTTTCTGCGGGCAATTCTATATGTTCGCAAAAACAGTTTACAAGATTGTATTACAAAATTAGTGCAGTAAACTTAAAAGTAACCCTTCTTAACCGACGTCCGATGTAGATTGTATTTTCGGAGCAGTGGGACGTCGTCAACGCTTGAATCTCGAGTCGGGAGGTTTCTGGAGCAAAGCGCGGGAGCAGAAGAGTGTGAATGCGTTGGAAGAATTGATTTTCTGAAGCCTTGGGGTCGAGGGCCCTTTTATAGCCCCTGGGGGCGCCCGGGACGTCGGGGGCGCCCCCCATGTGTCAGCTGATCCGAGTTCCTCTCGGTCAGCTCTGATCCCTTCAAACTCGGGATCAGGCTTTGATGGGGGCGCCCGGGACGCTGAGGGCTCCTGGGTTGACCGGGTCAACTCTTATTCGTTGGCTTCGCTGGCTTCTGCTTCGTTGGCTTTACCTGGGGGCGCCCAGACCATCCGAGGCGCCCGGGAGCATGGGGGGCGCCCGGGAGCACAGGGGCGCCCCGCCCATAAGCTGTCGAAGCACTCCTTTTGCTTCATGTGTTTTGTATTCACCTTGGGGGCGCCCGGGACACTCCGGGCGCCCTTGTCAGCTGCTGCCTCACTCCTTTGAGGCTCTCTGAGCTGCAGATACTCGTTCCTTTGGTCTTGCATCCAGGGTTAGTACAAAAACAACATAAAGCAATAATGTGTTAGTTTTATACAGCCTTAGCTGTCTTGGTTCTGACTTTGGGTCTCCTAAATGAAGCCCTAGGTCGAACCGACGCCTACTGTTCCCTCAATGGGGAACGCGTCCTCACCTACTCCTCTCGGGAGAATTTACCTGATGCCAACCGGCTCCTTCGGTTGGACTTTTGCCCAGCAGTCCTTCGCCAGGTGCCCAGCTGTCCTTCGCCAGGTCTTCAGTACCAGGCTATCCTTTGCCTGATGCCAAGCAGTCCTTCGCTAGGGCTTCAGTACCAAGCTTCCCTTCGCCTGGTGCCTAGCAGTCCTTCGCTAGGGCTTTGTATCCTGGCATTCCTTCGCCGGGTGCCTAGCAGTCCTTCGCTAGGACTTTTCCTGCACACTTGAGTAATATGTTAGATAAGCATTATATCTTAACTTTTGAACCCTTTTGCCATTATCAAAACACAGGTTCGACTTGGGTGCTTTCTGCACCAACAATCTCCCCCTTTTTGATTTATGGCAACCCTGGTTCAAAAAGTTATGTCAATCAGAAAATGAAATTTTGTTTCCTCCCCCTGGAAGGAATCTCCCCCTAGATTTTTCAAAAGTTCGTGGGGTTTTTGAAAATAATTTCTAAGTCTAAAGATGGATTTAATTTTACTTAGGACAATTTTCAACTTAAGTTTTAAAGATATATTTTCCAAAATAATTTTCGTTGTGTATTTTGGAAAAATTTATACTTAAGTTTAAATACTTAGATAAATTTGAAAAGTTTAAGTACTATGAAAGATTTTGAAAACTTAAGTTTGAAGTACTTAGAAAATTGTTGCACACTTAAGTTTTGAAGTACTTAGAAAAAATTTTGCACACTTAAGTTTTGAAGTACTTAGAAAAAATTTTGCACACTTAAGTTTTGAAATACTTAAAAAAAATTTTGCACACTTAAGTTTTGAAATACTTAAAAAAAATTTTGCACACTTAAGTTTTGAAATACTTAAAAAAATTTTGCACACTTAAGTTTTGAAGTACTTAGAAAAAATTTTGCACACTTAAGTTTTGAAGTACTTAGAAAGAATTTTGAAAACTTAAGTTTAAATACCAAAAAAAACTTAGTATTTTTGAAAATGAATTAAGTACTTTTTGAATAAAGGATAGAGTTTGAAATTTTGGATTTAGAAAAAATTTTAAACTCTCCTTTCCTATCTCTCCCCCTTTGCCATATATCAAAAACAAATAAATACAGCAGAAACAGGATAATTAAATTGCATAAAAGCGAATAATAAATTGCATAATTTGCTATACTGACCCAATTCAAGATATGAACTAAACCAAATCAGTTTCTTTTAGGGTCCTGTCTAACCCAATTAGCTACTTACTAACTGCTATTGAACAGTAGTTTTCGCTGGGGTTAGTCAAGTTAAGTATTCTGTTTAAATTAGATTTTCTAAACTTGACACTTAACTTGATTACTGTGTAAGTTGTATTTAGTGCCCCGATTACTGCAGATGCACTGACTTAAAGCATCTTGAATTAAGACAAAGACCTAAGCATCTCAACCCATTCTAGGTTATCAATCAAAAGAACCCTAAGGTGCTTGTGAGATGCTGGCTTCTAAATCTATAGGTGCATGCAGTTCTAAGGTTAGGGCCTAGGCTAAGTCTATTTGCGAAAAAGCTCTAGTTTTGAAGGGGGTAGTTTTTTAACATAAAACTAAGTCAAAAAATTTATTTTAAAACTTTTCAAAACTAAGTAAAAGCTGATTTTGAAAGCATTTTAAAAACTGCTTTAAAACTGATTTTGAAATGAGTAAAGTAGTAAAAAAACCAAAAAGCAGAGTAAACCTATTCTACCAAACATAATCCTAACTGCCTTCTTAGTGAGCTAAGCTCAGACTCAGGTAGGGGTTTAGTGAATATGTCAGCTAAGTTAGATTTAGAGTTTATATGCTTAAGTACTATTTCACCCCTGGCTACATGGTCTCTAACAAAGTGATGTTTAACTTCTATGTGTTTAGTTCTGGAATGTTGGATAGGATTCTTGGTTAGATTAATTGAGCTTATGTTGTCAATGAAAACCTGAGTTTGGGTGTAGTTGAGCTGGAGGTCCTTAAGAGTGTAAATCATCCATAAAAGTTGTGTTACACATTCTCCTAAGGCAACATACTCAGCTTCAGTTGTGGATAGAGCTACACAGTGTTGTTTTCTGCTGCACCAACTTACTAGACTATTTCCTAATAGTTGGCAGCTTCTACTTGTGCTCTTTCTATCTAATTTACAACCAGCATAGTGAGAATCCGAGTATCCTGACAAATCAAAGGTTGAGGTCCTAGGATACCAAATCCCTACATTTAGGGTGCCCTTAACATATCTCAGTATTCTTTTTAGGGTTGCTAGGTGCGTTTCCTTAGCACAGGTTTGGTATCTAGCGCACATCCCTACAGCAAAAAGAATATCAGGTCTGCTGGCTGTAAGGTACACTAGACTTCCTATCATACTTCTATAGAGTTTAAGGTCTACTGGTTTACCATCAGGGTCACTATCTATTTTTACATTAGTGGTCATGGGGGTGTTGGATCGAGAAATGCGAGAGAGGGGGGGGGTGAATGTCGCAAATCGTTCGGATTTAAAAAAGAGTAAGTGCGCAGCGGAAATAAGACACAAAAAGCAACACAACGCTAATAAGGTCGTTTTACTTGGTTCGGAGCCTGGGTCGACTCCTACTCCAAGGCCCACGGTCGTTGACCGTTTACTTTGGGCAATTCTATAATGCGTAGAATAAGTACAGAAGAGAAATACAAATTACAATAAGAAATATAACACTTCTGTATTTACCAACTCCCGGGGTAGGCTCGAGTTTCGGTGCAGCAGGAGGTCGACGGCGCTTCGGACTTGAGTTGAGAAGTTCCTGGAGCAGAGCGCGGTCGTCAGAGCATTTGGATGCGTTGAATGAAAGTTGTAGAGCGTGGAAGCGTCGCAGTAAGTGATGCTTTGAAGAAGGGGGTCGAGGGCCCTTTATATAGGGCCTAGGGGCGCCCTGGTCGACGGGGGCGCCCCCCACGTGGCAGCTGATCCGGCTGCAGCTCGGTCGCCGTCTGATCCCCTTATCTTCGGGATCCGATTTGACCGGGGCGCCCGGAGGACTCGGGGCGCCCGATTTGACCGGTCAAAGGCCTCATCTCTTCGGCTTCGCAGGGATGCGCTTCGGCAGCTGGCAGTGGAGGCGCCCGAGACACGCGGGGCGCCCGCGACAAGCGGGGCAAAAACGCGTTGAAGACTTCGGCAGACTTGGGTTGACCATGGGGGCGCCCTGCTCAGCTTCTGCCTCACTCCTTTGAGGCTCTCTGAGCTGCAGATACTCAGTCCTTCGATCCTGCATCCAGGGTTAGTCCAAATAACAATAATATTATTATTTTATACAGCCTTAGCTGTCTTGGTTCTGACTTTGGTCTCCAAAATGGAGCCCTAGGTCGAACCGACGCCTAATGTTCCCTCAAGGGGAACGCGTCCTCACCTACTCCTCTCGGGAGAGTTTACCTGGTGCCAACCGGATCCTCCAGTTGGACTTTGGCCCGGCAGTCCTTCGCCAGGTCTTGAGTTACCAAGCTTCCCTTCGCTTGGTGCCTAGCTGCCCTTCGCTAGGTCTTTTCTTCTGGCAGTCCTTCGCCAGCCTAGCAGTCCTTCGCTAGGGCTTTTCTTCTAGCAGTCCTTCGCCAGGACCTAGCAATCCTTCGCTAGGGCTTTTCCATTCTGGCAGTCCTTCGTCAGGGCCTAGCTGTCCTTCGCTAGGATTTTTCTTCTGGCAGCCCTTCGCCAGGGCCTAGCAGTCCTTCGCTAGGGCTTTTCCTGTACACTCAAGTAGCATTGTTAGATAACAAACAACCCTTAACTTTGAATCCTTTGCCAATATCAAAACAAGGTTCGATCTGGTGCTTCCTGCACCAACAATCTCCCCCTTTTTGATTATGGCAACACAATTCAAAGTTAAGGAAACACTTATAACAGTTTAAGCACAAAAGGTTAAGCAATGAAGTATAACTATTTATGAATAGAATAAATGTAGAGTTGAAAAAAATATTTATTTTTCATACTCCCCTTAAAACCCTGAATACTTACAACTCTTAACTTTGACCTTTCCTCCCCCTTTGACATATATCAAAAACAGGCATGGGTGAACAAGGTATCTAACAGGGATTTATGAGTTTTTCTAAGTGCTTCATGTTTTTGACAAAGTATTTCAAAAACAGAGTAAAAATATTTTCAAAACTTTTTACACTTAGATAATTTTCAAGTATAAAGCAAGTACTTTTGAGAAGTTTGAAAAATTAAGTGTCAGGTACTTGGTTTAAAAATAGTTAAGTACTAAACTCATTTAAATACTTGAAATAAATTTTTGAAAGGAATTGTTAAGTACTTAGAAATAATTTTTGAGAAAGACTTAGAAATAATTTTTGAAAGAAATAGTTAAGTAATTGGAAAAAAATGTTAAGTACTTAAGTTGTATTTTAAAAAAAAAATTAAGTAAAAATCAAGTACTTAAATTGATTTTGAAACAATTAAGTACTTCGGATGTTTTTGAAATTCAAATTTTTCAAATTTGATTCCCTCTTTTCTTTCCTATCTCTCCCCCTTAATGTTAAATTCTTCTCCTTAGACCATTTTTAAGTTCAATTAAGAATAATATTTTAAAGGAAGTGATAAGGAGAATGTTTGTGTATCAGAGCCTATGAATTTTAAAAGCAAAATGATACTTAGAATAATTTTAAGGGCATAAAAAACTTAAATTTCTAGATTAAATCTATTTTAAAAAATGTATTTGTAGGCAAATCTTTAAAAGCTTCACGCACTTAGAACACTTTTGCCTTGAAAAATATTTGTACTTTTGGAAACATTATATTTTGAAAAATAGCAGTACTTTTTGAAAGATATTATGCATTTTTGAAGACATAAGTACTTTTGAAATAAATTATGATTTGAAACACATAAGTACTTTTAAAAAAATATTAGACTTTGAAAGATATGAGTAATTTTTGAAAAGTATTATGCATTTTGAAAATAAAATATTTTACTTGACTAGGTTTCTTTTCCAGTCTGACACAATCCTAGGAAACCTTGTTGATTACAAGGACATTTCCCTAAGTGTCCTGGAAAAGTTCTCCAATTCAAGTAAATACTATCTCCAAAAAAAATGATAGTACTTTGAAAGTATATGCTAGTACATTTTGAAAAATGTATGACCTTTTGAAGACACAATATTTTGCTTGACTTGATTTATTTTCCAGTCTGACACAATCCTAGGAAACCTTGTTGACTACAAGGATATTTTCCTAAGTGTCCTGGAAATTCGCCAACCCAAGTAAATATTATTTCAAAAGCAATTTCTTAGGCCACAATAATAATAATATTTTGAATGAAAAATTATTTATGTTTTCAAAAGGATTTTAAACTTGCAGTGCATGAAAACATATATTTTGAAAAAATTTCAACAATTCTTTTAATTTGATCTCCCCCTAAACTTGACCCAGTCCTAGGAAGCTTGTTGACTACAAGTGATCTTCCTCTGAGTTTTAGGGTTTGATTTAAATTATAAGAATTATCTAATAACTTTAAAATAATTACCAAAACAAATTTCAAAAATTTTTCTTTTGAATCAAACTCCCCCTAAATTTGACACTTCCTAGGAGTCCTAGTGGATCATGAAATGGACCTTCCTCTGTGTCTTTAGGGTTTATTAAAATCAAAAGAGTATAGTTTTGAGTATAGTAATTTTCAAGAAGATAATTTTAGAAAATTCAATCTGGAATGAAGATAATTTTGAGTATAGTAATTTTCAACACCATTTGGAATGATAACACAGTTTTCGAAGAATATTTTGAAATGATAATAATTTTTCAAATAGATAGTAATATACGAAGGCTTTTAAATCAACTTTTGAAAGCCTTATTTTTGAGATGAAAATAAGTTTTAAAGCATAAGGATTTTGAGAAATCCAAAAAAACATTAAGAAGAACTCCCCCTGTATCCGACATAGACTGACTTTATCTAAGACCTTAGTGTTGACTAGGTTTGACCATGTTTGACTCAGTTGACTAAGGTTTGACTATGTTAATCATGGTTTGACTATGTTGGAATTATCCTCTGAATTAAAACACAACATAAAAGAAATTTTAATTTGAATTTAATTTTCCTGTCTCACCCAATCTAGGGTTTTCAAATAGTTAGCCTTAAAAGTTCTTATGAGACAGGTTTGAAGGTAAAAATTAATTTTGAAAAGGAATTTTCATTTATTTTGAAAAAAGTTATTTAATTTTGAAAACAGATTTAAAAAATAAGTGTAGAAAGCAGAAATTTTGAACACTGATTAAGTGATTTTTGAAATAGAATAAGTTTGAAAAATAGAAATTTTGAAAACAGATTAGAATCTATAATTATTTGAAATTTGTGTTAGATTCGAATTTGACAAAAGATAATTTGAATTTGAATTTCAGAAATTGGCTTCCAGGTCTTGGCGAGGCACTAGGCCTTCTTTGGCCGTAGCCTTATGGGATCATCCACCCTTTCCTTGACAAAGCCTTTTAATGAAATTTCATTTTCAAATTAAATTAGGTCATTTTCTGGTCTAACTAGCTTGGGTCTTGGATCGGTAGCTTCGGCTGGTTTCACCAGTCTAAAGAGACCAAGTAGACTTGATCTTATTAGAGTTGGTTTCCCCAACGTACTATCATCTCACCTCCTCCCAATACTATATTTTCAAATTTCAAGTAATTGGTTAAGTCCTTAAGCTAACTAAACCTAAGTCTAAGCATGGTAAATTGCAGAAATTAAATAAACAATCAATCAATCAAACATGCAATTTAATAAAAAATTATTTAAGTCACTTCAAAATGGTAATAATATTCTAGATTTTCGTAATAAGCAATGTTATGAATTACATTTTCATATGAATTAATCATGTTGTTCATAGTAAATAATGGATTATTAAATACTGTAAATTTACCATTTGATTCCCTTTTGGAGGTCTCCCCCTTGATTTTAGCCATCTTCCCTTTGCTTGATTGTTTCCTCAGTATTTTGTAGTGGTCGCGAGCTAACCGGACAAGTTTCCGAGGATACCTTTCTTTGTCGTCAGATTCTGAGTCTGAGTTGGACTCAGGTTCTAGTTGAGGCCTCTTTTGCAGTTCTCTTGGAGTTTTCCCTGCAATAAAACTTATACCTTTCTCGACCATTATAGTATCTATTTGATTATTCAATTCTAATTTAGAAAAAGATTCAAAATTAGTTACCGTCTTAGTCAGTTCGTCGTCTGATTCTACTGGTTCGATTTCGATTCTGGATTCGAGTTCAGATTCTGATTCGGCTATCTGTGCTTGGACATCAAGTACCTCAATGTCGGAGCTCTCTTCGTGTAGGTTGATTAGTTTCTCCCACATTTCTTTAGCACAGTTGAAGGATCCAACTAGCTTGAGTTGTTCGTTTGTTAGACCGCATTGAAGAATTGCAGTTGCTCTTGCATCAGTCTCAATTTGGTTGAGGGTTGGTTCATCCAGTTTGTCCCATGCAATTGATAGTCCATCTTCTGTAGGGAGGTGGAACCCTGTTTGAATTATCAACCAGAGATCTAGATTGTCCTTCAGGTGGGATTCCATTAGACTTTTCCAGGTTCTGAAGTTCTCGCCAGAGAATAGAGGCGGACGAACACTGTTCCATTCTTGATTGGCCATTAAGGATAAATCTTGCACACAAGGATAAAAAAATAGAGATGTACCAAGACTTGATCTTGGATTAGTAGTGCGGGAGAGAGAGAAAAACAAACTCAAAAGGTGTTTGCACGAATTTTGAGGTAAAATAATAATAAAAATTTTTGAAAATGTTGACCTTAACAATTTTGATTAATGAAGAAAAAGTAAGAAAAAAATTTCTTGAATTAAGATAGCACGAATTTCGAGGAAAAATATTAAAATAATAATAAAAAGAAATTTTACGACAAGTTTCACAAATTGATTCTTTTATCAATTCTGACTTATGGTGAGAAAATAAGAATTCAAAATTGAAAAAGGCGTAAGGATATTTTAAATACACTCACAGATATTATTTATTTGAAAAATAAAGCGAAAAAAATCCGAAAAAAAATTTCAAAGTGGTGGTTGCACCAACTTTGAATAACCCCGCTCTGATACCACTTGTTGGATCGAGAAATGCGAGAGAGGGGGGGGTGAATGTCGCAAATCGTTCGGATTTAAAAAAGAGTAAGTGCGCAGCGGAAATAAGACACAAAAAGCAACACAACGCTAACAAGGTCGTTTTACTTGGTTTGGAGCTTGGGTCGACTCCTACTCCAAGGCCCACGGTCGTTGACCGTTTACTTTGGGCAATTCTATAATGCGTAGAATAAGTACAGAAGAGAAATACAAATTGCAATAAGAAATATAACACTTCTGTATTTACCAACTCCCGGGGTAGGCTCGAGTTTCGGTGCAGCGGGAGGTCGACGGCGCTTCGGACTTGAGTTGAGAAGTTCCTGGAGCAGAGCGCGGTCGTCGGAGCGTTTGGATGCGTTGAATGAAAGTTGTAGAGCGTGGAAGCGTCGCAGTAAGTGATGCTTTGAAGAAGGGGGTCGAGGGCCCTTTATATAGGGCCTAGGGGCGCCCTGGTCAACGGGGGCGCCCCCCACGTGGCAGTTGATCCGGCTGCAGCTCGGTCGCCATCTGATCCCCTTATCTTCGTGATCCGGTTTGACTGGGGCGCCCGGAGGACTCGGGGCGCCCGATTTGACCGGTCAAAGGCCTCATCTCTTCGGCTTCGCAAGGATGCGCTTCGGCAGCTGGCAGTGGGGGCGCCCGAGACACGCGGGGCGCCCGCGACAAGCGGGGCGAAAACGCGTTGAAGACTTCGGCAGACTTGGGTTGACCATGGGGGCGCCCTGGTCGTCCGGGGCGCCCTGCTCAGCTTCTGCCTCACTCCTTTGAGGCTCTCTGAGCTGCAGATACTCAGTCCTTCGATCCTGCATCCAGGGTTAGTCCAAATAACAATAATATTATTATTTTATACAGCCTTAGCTGTCTTGGTTCTGACTTTGGTCTCCAAAATGGAGCCCTAGGTCGAACCGACGCCTAATGTTCCCTCAAGGGGAACGCGTCCTCACCTACTCCTCTCGGGAGAGTTTACCTGGTGCCAACCAGATCCTCCAGTTGGACTTTTGCCCGGCAGTCCTTCGCCAGGTCTTGAGTTACCAAGCTGCCCTTCGCTTGGTGCCTAGCTGCCCTTCGCTAGGTCTTTTCTTCTGGCAGTCCTTCGCCATCCTAGCAGTCCTTCGCTAGGGCTTTTCTTCTGGCAATTCTTCGCCAGGACCTAGCAATCCTTCGCTAGGGCTTTTCCATTCTGGCAGTCCTTCGCCAGGGCCTAGCTGTCCTTCGCTAGGATTTTTCTTCTAGCAGCCCTTCGCCAGGGCCTAGCAGTCCTTCGCTAGGGCTTTTCCTGTACACTCAAGTAGCATTGTTAGATAACAAACAACCCTTAACTTTGAATCCTTTGCCAATATCAAAACAAGGTTCGATCTGGTGCTTTCTGCACCAACAGGGGGTACTTATGCTTTTAGAGTTATCCATTTTAAATTTCTTTATTAATTCTTTAGCATATTTGGATTGATGGACATAGTTTCCATCTCTAGTTTGTTTGATTTGTAACCCTAGGAAAAAGTTAAGCTCACCAACTAAGCTCATTTCAAATTTATTTTCCATTATGTTAACAAATTCTTTTAGAAAGTTTGAGTTGGTGGACCCAAAGATTATATCATCTACGTAGATTTGGGCAATAAATATATCTTTTCCTAAGGTCTTAATAAATAGGGTTGAGTCAATTTGACCTTGTTTAAATTCTTTAGAAATTAAGTAAGTTGATAAGCGTTCATACCAGGCCCTAGGTGCTTATTTTAGTCCATATAGTGCTTTAGTAAGTTTGTAAACGTGGTCAGGTCTTTCTAAGTCTTCAAACCCAGGGGTTGTCCTACATAAACTCCTTCTTTAATGAATCCATTTAGAAAGGCAGACTTTACATCCATTTGGTATAGCTTAAATCCTTTATGGGATGCAAAGGCTAATAACATCCTAATGGACTCAAGTCTAACTACTGGGGCATATGTTTCGTCGTAATCTAACCCTTCTATTTGGCTGAATCCCTTTGCTACTAAGCGAGCTTTGTTTCTGACTATTTCTCCTTAATCATTTAGCTTATTCCTAAAGACCCACTAAGTGTCAATGATGGATTTGCCTTCAGGTTTAGGTACTAGTTCCCAGACTTGGTTCCTCTCAAATTGGGCTAATTCTTCTTGCATAGCTATGATCCAATCAGGATCAGGTAGGGCTTCATCTATAGTCTTAGGTTCTATTTTTGAGATCATTGCTATTTGACTAAGGTTTCTATAGGAGGATCTAGTCCTGACTCCTAGAGTTGGATCACCCACAATTTGATCGGTTGGGTGACTGAGTCTGGGTTTCTTGGATTTTCTAGAACTTGGTTCAGCCTCAGATCCGGCTGGTCGGTTTGGTTCACTATTTGATTCAACTCTTTGAGCTGGTTCAATTATTGGTTCAATAATTCGTTTATTTGACTCACTAGTTGGTTCAATAGTTATTTCGTTTATAGGTTCAATTAAGGATTCACCAATTTGTTGATTATCTTCTTGATCAGTGTTTGATGAAGTTAGATTTGGATTTGAGTTAATTTCTTCATCAAATATTAGGTTGGTTGTTTCTTCGATTTTCTTAGTTTGGTTGTTGTAAACCCTATAGGCTCTACTTGTTGTTGAGTATCCTAAGAAGATGCCTGGGGTTGACTTAGACTGGAATTTTCCTAAGTAGTCTTTGGTGTTTAGGATATGGACTTTGCATCCAAAGACCCTTAGGTAGTGTAGATTTGGAAGTCTATGGTAATATAGTTCATAGGGTGTTTTGTTGTGTCGCTTGTTAATCAGGACCCTATTTTGGATGTAGCAAGCCGTACTAATCGCTTCTGCCAAATATTGGTTAGCTAGGTTAAATTCATTGAGCATAGCCCTAGCGGCTTCTGTAGAGTTCTATTTTTTCTTTCGACTATTCCATTTTGTTGGGGGGTTCTAGGACATGAAAATTCATGAATGTACCCATTTACCTTACAGAATTCCTCGAATCGTTGATTTTCAAATTCTCCCCCGTGGTCACTCCTAAGTCTTTTGATTTTAGTATCATTTTGATTTTCAATTAACTTACAAAATTCATTAAATAGGTTTAGGGTTTCATCCTTGGTCTTTAGAAACCTAACCTAAGTAAACCTAGAGTAATCATCAACTATTACTAAGCAGTACCGGTTTCCACTTAGTGACTTGGCTCCATGTGAATCAAATAGGTCAAGGTGCAGGAGCTCAAGTGTGGTTTGAGTTAGATCAGATTGAATTAGTTTGTGATTAGATCTAGTTTGTTTACCTTGATTACATGATTCACATATTAGGTTTTCATGGTTTTTAATTTTGGGGATACCTTTAATTAAGCCAAGTTGGGTGATTTTCGAGATAATTCTCAGATTAGTGTAACCTAATCTCCTATGCCAGAGGTTTGATTGTTCTAACTGAGTTAACATACATTTGGGTACTAGGGGTAGGTTTATAGTGTAAACATTATTTTTCCTAGTGCCCTTAAGCATGATTTCCGAGTCTTGCAGGTTTTTAATCAGGCAGTTAGAATTGTTGAAGGTAACTATATAACCAGAATCACACAACTGACTTATGCTAAGCAGGTTAAAAATGAAATTTTCAATCAAAAGCACTTTCTTAATAACAAAGTCAGATTTTAGTTCAATATTACTGACCCAATTACCTTGAGTGTAGCATTGTTGCCAAATGCCACTGAGCCTAGGTTCTTGAACTTGAGTTTGGTGAATTTCAATTTATCTCCAGTCATGTGTCTGGAGCAACCACTATCCAACATCCATTGGTCCAAATTTTTATGTTCCTACACATAAAGAGTTTTGTTGATTTGGATCCAATTAGAATCAGGAATAGCTTAAATTAATTTTCACAACCTAGTCTGTCTCACCCAAATCTAGGGTTATCAATCACGTTAACCTTACAGGTTTTGTGAGACAGGTTTTGGTAAAAAAAAATTATGATTTATTTTGAAAAACTCGAATTAATTTTGGAAATAATTGAATTTATTTAAAAATTGTTTGAATCTATACATAACTAAAAATTTATGTTATATTTAAATTTTACAAAGAATAATTTGAATTTGAATTTCAGAGATTGGCTTCCAGGTCTTGGCGAGGCACTAGGCCTTCTTTGGCCGTAGCCTTATTGAATCATCAACCCTTTCCTTGACAAAGCCTTTCAGTGAAATTTCATTTTCAAAATTAATCTTTGAAAAATTCTGGTCTAACTAGTTTGGGTCTTGGATCGATAGCTTCGGCTAGTTTCACCAGTCTAAAGAGACCAAGTAGAGTATACTTGACCTTATTAGAATTGGTTTCCCTAACGTACTTTCATCTCACCTCCTCCCAATACTATGTTGTCAATTTTCAGTTAAGTTGGTTTGGTCCTTAAACTAGCCAATCCTAAGTCTAAGCATGGTAAATTGCAGAAATTAAATAAACAAACAAACATGCAATTTGAAAGCAAGAATTTAATTCTATCTAACAATAAATATGGTTTTTAACTTGGCTCCCCCTGGACTATAGCCACGATAATGGTTTGGCAATATATGAATCTTGTCCTTGGGGATCCAATACTGATTTGATCCAGTTTATTTGTTCAGGCATAGTTAGGGTATCCATGCTTGAGCTTTAGGTCTGGACTAGTTCAGTACAGCATAATAGGATCTTTGTCTAGATTTGGTTCTATAGCCTAGTCCGGATCGATTTAGAACCGATTTCTGTTTTCCAAGAATCATGTCAAGACCCTTGGAACCAGAGGTGAATCTTTCTAAAGCTGATCTAAGGTCCTTAACCTGAGTTTTCAGGGAGGAATTCTCTTTCTCAAATTTTTCAACTTGAGTAGAGGTTCCTTCTTGAACCTTCTCAGTTAAGGGTCTAGAGTCAGCTCCCTCTTTCAGGAGTTTTACTTCCTGTCGGAGGGATTCGACTCGGAGTTTAGCTTTCGCCAAATCTCGAGAAAGATAAGAGATTAATTCATTTAACTGACTTCTAGTAAAACCACTTACCTTGATTTCGCCGTCTTCTGAAAATGTCAGTATGCCGTCATCCTGTTCTGATTCTGACTCGGACTCGACTTCTTCTGAAGCGGTTAGTGCGAGTAGGTTTGACTGTGGGACCTCTTCTTCTTCTTCGGAAGAGGACTCGTCTCACGTTGCCTGAAGTGCCTTTTTCCTTCTATTCTTCTTGATCTCCTTTAGGTTCGGACACTCCGTCTTGTAGTGACCCTTCTTCTTGCACTCGTAGCAGGTCATGTTGGGCTTGTTCTTTTCCTTTGCGGGTTCAGCTGGTTCATCCTTTCTTCGGCTGGCTTTCCTTCTGTTGGTTTGGTTCTTTAATTCCTTGTAGTAGTTTCGGGCCAGTCGGACCAGCTTAGGTCGATCTCCTTCTTCGTCTTCTAAGTCTGAGTCTGAGTTAGACTCGAGTTCAGGTTGAGGCTTCTTCTTGGTTGTTCTTCCAGTTTTACCTGCAACAAAGGCAATACCTTTCTCGGCCAGATTGCAGTTAGTCTGTTCATGTAACTCTAATTCAGAGAACAATTCATCTAATTTAATTTTTGAAATGTCCCTTGAAACCTTGTATGCATTTACCATAGAAGCCCACAAGGTGTTTCTTGGGAAAGCATTTAAAGCGTACCTTATTAGGTCACGATTTTCTACCTTGTGACCGATGGTGTGTAGTCCGTTCATGAATTCCTGAATTCGGGCGTGGAGTTGAGCTGCTGTTTCGTTGTCGTTCATCTTGATCGAGTACAGCTTGCTCAGGAGGAGATCTCTCTTGCTGATCCGAGTGTCTGAAGTTCCTTCGTGCAGCTCGATCAGTTTCCCCCACAGCTCCTTGGCACTGTTGACTGGACCCACCCAGTTCAGCTCCTCTTTTGTTAAGCGCCTTTGCATCAGCTTCAATCTTCTGTTTCAGAGCGGTGTCCCACTCTGTGTAAGTTTGAGGTACTCCTTCAGCATTTTTTGAAATCTCCAGTCCGGACTGGATGATTATCCACATGTCCACCTGAGTTTTCAGGTGGACCTCCATTCTGCTCTTCCAGTAGGAGAAGTCCTCCCCACTGAAGAGAGGTGGTCTTGCGGTGCTGAAGCCTTCTTGCATCCCCATTTTATCTGAAAAATAACACTAAAAGAAAAGAAAATATCTCAAGACTTGGTCTTGGATTAGTAGTGCGGGATAAAGAGAAATAATTATCGAGGGGTGTTGTACCAACCTCGATTAACGAGAAAAGTTTCAAACAAAAAAATTATTAAAAAAATTCATAAAAATTTGAAAAATTCTCAAATTGGTGGTTGCACCAAATTTGAGCTTCCCCGCTCTGATACCACTTGTTGGATCGAGAGAAACGATAGAGGGGGTGAATATCGTAATACGTTCGGATTAAAAGTTAGAGAAATTATGCAGCGGAAATTTAAATCAAACGCACGCAAACACCAAGGTTTTTACTTGGTTCGGAGTCGCGGTCGGCTCCTACTCCAAGGCCCATGGTCGTTGACCGTTTTCTGCGGGTAATTCTATATGTTCGCAAAAACAGTTTACAAGATTGTATTACAAAATTAGTGCAGTAAACTTAAAAGTAACTCTTCTTAACCGACGTCCAATGTAGATTGTATTTTTGGAGCAGTGGGACGTCGTCGGCGCTTGAATCTTGAGTCGGGAGGTTTTCGGAGCAGAGCGCAGGAGCAGAAGAGCGTGAATGCGTTGGAAGAATTGATTTTCTGAAGCCTTGGGGTCAAGGGCCCTTTTATAGCCCCTGGGGGCGCCCGGGACGTCGGGTCCCGGGCGCCCCCCACGTGTCGGCTGATCCGAGTTCCTCTCGGTCAGCTCTGATCCCTTCAAACTCGAGATCAGGCTTTGACGGGGGCGCCCGGGACGCTGAGGGCGCCCGGGTTGACCGGGTCAACTCTTATCCGTTGGCTTCGATGGCTTCTGCTTCGTTGGCTTGACCTGGGGGCGCCCGGGAGCACGGGGGTGCCTCGCCCATAAGCTGTCGAAGCACTCCTTTTGCTTCATGTGTTTTGTATTCACCTTGGGGCGCCCGGGACACTCCGGGCGCCCTGGTCAGTTGCTGCCTCCTTTGAGGCTCTCTGAGCAGCAGACACTCGTTCGTTTGGTCCTGCATCCAGGTTAGTATAAAAACAACATAAAGCAATAATGTGTTAGTTTTATACAGCCTTAGCTGTCTTGGTTCTGACTTTGGGTCTCCCAAATGGAGCCCTAAATCGAACCGACGCCTACTGTTCCTCAACGGGGAGCGCGTCCTCACCTACTCCTCTCGGGAGAATTTACCTAATGCCAACCGGCACCTTCGGTTGGACTTTTGCCCAGCAGTCCTTCACCAGGTGCCCAGCTGTCCTTCGCCAGGTCTTCAGTACCAGGCTATCCTTTGCCTGGTGCCTAGCAGTCCTTCGCTAGGGCTTCAGTACCAAGCTGCCCTTCGCCTGGTGCCTAGCAGTCCTTCACTAGGGCTTTGTATCCTGGCATTCCTTCGCCAGGTGCCTAGCAGTCATTCGCTAGGACTTTTCCTGCACACTTGAGTAATATGTTAGATAAACATTATATCTTAACTTTTGAACCCTTTTTCCATTATAAAAACACAGGTTCGACTTGGGTGCTTTCTGCACCAACAGAATTGTATGTACCCTCACATTTAATTTTTTATTTTTGTTTTTGCTTTTGACCTAGGGTTAGCGATGGTCTTGACTTACCGACCGAATATGAGGAGGCTCTTTATGAACGAAATCTAAGTGTTATATTTGTATGTGTCAAATAATTTTTGTTTGATGGTTGCTAAGTTCGGGATGGCTCCAAAAAGATCATCTTCAAAGCAACCAGCATCCAAAAAATCGAAGAAACAGCAAGGCCCTGGTGGAAGTAAAAAAACAGTTGACACAAGGAAAAAGGAAATTGTGTGGCGACTATACAAGTTTTGTCAGCAGGGGTCGAACTAAACGAATGAACTGGAAAAGTAGCCTTTGCCATTTCTAAAATTTTATTGGTTCAGTTCCACCCACACCAGCACAAGAACAGTTACTTCGAGATACACCCTTTTATTGGGTCCTGGACCTCCCTAATAGTTCATGTGTAAGACCCCAGGTTCAGAATATGTTTGATAATTGGGATGAAGAAGAGCAGACCTTTATATTCCATGGGAAAAAACTAAAATTCACAAAGGTTGATATATCACTTATTCTAGGGCTACCTGACAATGGAGAGATAGTCCAACTTGATTTGAATGAGGCCTCCAGCCCACTGTACATGCAGCATTTTGAAGAGTCAAGTTGTTCTGCCAAGCATTTGGAGGAACTGATAATGAAGTCTACATCCAATGACAAGCTCTACTGTCAGTTCTATATACTTTATTTTTTTTCTACAGTTCAATTTTGTGGTACTAGCAGCATACTTGTCATTCCTGCCATGTCACTAATTGATTGCGTAGATGATTTTGACAACCTACGAACCTATAATTGGTGCAATGCAGTCTATAATTTTATGGCTCCTCAGTTGGAAGCCATTGGAAAGGAGGTTACACTGACGCATAGACCACATGTAGGTGATTCAACCCAAACGGCCAAGGCTGCCTTGCTCAAGGGATTTCTAAATATTTTGGCTATAAGTTAGAGTAGATATACCTGCTCATATATGTTATGATGGATATTAATTACTGAATATAATCATGTTGCAGGTATGGGTGAGTAAACATATTAGTATTGCTGCTCCAGAACATCCTCATAGATTTCCAAGAATACTTCGTTGGACTTGGCCTAAAGCTCATGTTGAGAGTATCAAAAGGATGATAGATCGTCTACCCACAAATTTAATTAATGTTGATTTAATTCCGGCTGAATCAGAGCTTGATTTGGTACCTCACTACTCTCCTCCAACTCAAGCACTTGAGGTACATTGTGAGGTATTACAACAGGCAGCAGAAGGAAGCTAGGCAGCAGAAGCAAGCCTACAGGCCTTAGAAATGGAAGCCTGCAATCTATGTATAGCAAAGCAAGAACAAATTGATACCTTACAGCAACAATTAACTATAACTCTTAAAAGTTTGGAGGATGTTAAAATTGACAAGGCAACAACCATCAGTGAGATGGATCAAATTTTGCTCAGAAGGAAACAATAATTGAGGAGAAGGATTCCCAGCTTAAACAAAAAGATGAAATTATTGCTGAAAAGGATACAATAATTGGTGACAAAGATTCCCAGCTTAAAGAAAAAGATGATCACCACAAAAAAGGATAGCTGTACAAGATAGCATCATAGAACACGCTGACCAGAGAATCATGAAGTTGCATAAACAATTGGAAAGCAAAGGGTTAGATGAAGATGAGCCACTCCCCAAACAAAGGAAAATTACTCAAATCAAACCAGCCTACGAGGCCAAAGGCAAGGGCAAAGAAGTTGTTCAGGATGAGGATGAGGATGAGGATGAAGATCAAGATCAAGATGACGAGGCTCCTGCCCCATCAATGTCACAAACTACAACGCAAATAACAATATCTGCGACCTCAACCCAAACAAACATATCTAAACAACAGACAGCTAAAGCAAAAGAAATTCAAAAGGTGAAAAGCAATATCTTGAAGAATGCCAGGACATTTTTAAAGAAAAATAAAGATGCATATATTGTTGAAACCTTATTAAAGCTTAGTAAATTAAAGTGAGTTAGTTGTTATTGCGATTGCATAAATTTGTAAAACAATGATGATTATTCTCATTCATTAATAAAATTTATTCATTCATCTTCTTATTAAGTTGCTTATATTATGTTCATGTAGGTATCAGAATAATCCAGTATGGTCCAATGGGACCTTTTCATTAGATATGCAATCTTTTTTGACAATATTTGATTGGAATGACTATACCACCGGGGATTGCATAAATATATACTGGACAATTCTTGTAAATGAAGAAAAATCCTGTAACTCACCATACCACTCCTCCATATTCTGTAGGGTGGGGTTAGATGTAAGTCAATTAGCAAGTTGTTTTGTTATTTTTTTCTAAGATTTAGTCCACTAACACTTCCTTTTTAATAAACATAGGAACTGTTTGAGATGATTCACGCTGCAGCATTTAAACAAACAATTGCTACTGATATAGATAAGCCAATTAGATATATCATATATCCTCTAAATAATGCAGATGATCATTGGCATTTATGGATTATTAACCTCGAGGAAGGTAGTATCCATCATTATAATTCTCTCGGTGCCATAGAAGGGTACACTGCCAAATTTGAAAAAACTGTAAGTTTTCTATTTCATATATATACATTTACAAAAAGTTTCATTGCAATATAATTGTTACTAATGTAATATCTGTGTAGGTGGCGTTTTTCAAAAATTTGAACTGATCATATTACAAGATATGGATAAAGGATTGCCTTCCATATCGGGGATGAACTTTAATAAAATTGTAGTAAAAGGGCCCACCCAAAGTAGATCTTAAGATCATGTTTTTTTGGTTAAAAGTAACAATTGATTTCATGGTTGGATTTATAAGATGACAATAATGACATTATTGGTTTTTCAGGTTGGATTGTGCTTTTTTCATTATGCGGTATGCTGAAAGTCTGGTCTTTCAAAGATCTACAGAGTTTAGCCAAAAGCAAATGAAACCTTATCGATTTCAGGTGGGATATAAAATAATGAGAGACAAGTTCTGGAAGCTAAATCTGTAAATATTAGTTTTGTTGATACAATGCATATGTAAGTCTCATGACAAATATTGTATATTTGTAATTATACAATGTATGTAATCCTTTTGAAATTAATGAAATATTGCTTTCGATCCTTATTTTTGTGTAATATATAATCTATAATCTGTAATTGTTGTCGATACCATCAGTAATATTGAACCTTGCTTTTGCTGTAATAATTTGAATTCTGGCCCACGGTGGGCTTGAAACAATCTAATTTTAGGCCCACCCAGGGCCTGAAACAAACTGATTTAAGCCCACGCTGGGCCTGAAATAATCTCATTTCAGGCCCACGTTGGGTCTGAAATCCTCTAGTTCAGGCCCAATGTGGGTCTGAAATCATATTTCAAAAAATTTAATAAAACCTGCTTACAAGTATGATTAAATACTTATACGATAATCTTTTATATAAATATACATGTTCTGACAACATTTTAATAATGAAAAAAGAAGGTTGCACCTCGAGAGTACCTAAATACAAGGCATTGCATACCATAATTGGATTCCATGCACATCATGACCTCATATTTTCAGAATTTGGCACACAAGGAGATTTGTATGATGGACCTAGGATATTTGAATTTCTCAAAATGCATTATCAGTAGTTAGAGTTTAGCTACCAGATGGTATTTTTGGTTTCCAAACGTAGTCGTAATGAGTATCAATTACGTATTGATACAGTATCAGTTGGCACAGAACAATGAATCAAGAAAGCAGAAATCAGAGGGGCTCAAATGACAGATATTCAGAAAATAGAGGACTTCAGGACTCAAGACCTGAAATAACATTATTGTGGGTTCAGAAATCAGAGGACTGATCTTTTCTGCTTATATTGAATTACACAAGGTGAATGTTTCATAATATTGAAATACTTCTTCAAGTCACAACATTAACAACAACTAGTATTTTGACAATACTATGGATGTACAATATACAAAATATATACATTCATTTCTCCTCCTTACAAAATATACACTTCAATCAGAATATTCCTGTAATACATATATCAATTAACTCAAGGCCTTGGTGCTGGCGGCATTCTACATGTTCTTCTATTATGGCTAAGTTGTTTGCATCGGCTGCATTTTAGTTTCACCTTGACATTGTGTCTGGACTCAATCCGTGTCTTCGTTCGTCTACCAGGCTTCACAAGGCTACGGGGACTGAGAACTATAATGTCGTTTACGCCCATAGGCCAAAACTGCTTGCTTCTACAAGGGAAAATACGATCCATGTAAACCCACTTCCAAGTTTCTGAATAAAAATAATGCTCACAATATGGCAGTGTATCCATGTTCCTGTGAATGATTACGGCAATAGCATGTGAGCAAGGGAGTCCTGAAATTTGAAACTCCCCACAATGACAAAAAAAAAATTCCAAATCAACAATGTATGAAGTGCCCCATGTTTCTACTTCCATTTCTGATTGAAAGTAAGGGTGAACCTTATAAGCTCTAGCTTTCTCTCTCCTCTAATCTATTTCTTTTGTAGCATAAGGTGTCAAAGCAACATGTCATTTGGAGACTTCCTCTCTACGGTTAAAGAACCATTGAGCTACTTTTCTTCTGGTAGTATCAATTAACCTATTTATGGGAAGCTCACGTGTAGACTTGAACAAAGCATTTAAGCTCTCCACACAATTCATGGTAAGCATTCTATACCTTCTCTTAGTAAAGTGTGCATTTGCCCACCTTTTAGGATCAATGTTCTGAAGCCACTTATAGGCATCTGGATGTTTTTCAAGCATTGTTTGCATTATCATATCATATTAGAGTGTTGTGTTGTCTCGTGCTGTTGTCTAAAACAAACCTAAAGCAGCCCTACTTCCAGTATCAGTTACCATATTACAAGACATGTGGTGGCAACAAAAAGCATGATGTGCGTTTGTGTAGACTTTCTAATTGCTGATATAATGCCCCGATGTCTATCTGATACTATAGTGATTGAGTGATCATCGACAGCAAAGTACCTCTTTGTATGCTCCAAAAACCATTCCCATGCAGACCCACATTCAACTTCAGCTATTGCAAAGGCAACTGGGAGAACATTGTCATTACCATCAATTGTCGTAGCAATCAACAATACACTCGGATACTTTCCTCTTAGGTGTGTGGCATCAATTCTGATAAGTTTACGCAAATAAGACCTGAACACCCTTCGGCAAACACCAAAACCCCAAAAACATCGCTGGAACTGATTATCACCATTCCTGCATAGTGCCACATAAGTTTCAGGATCTCTAGCTCTTAACTCACGCAGATATTGTGGAAGATCTCTATATGCCTCATCATAATCTCCGACAACCTTTTTCAATGCTTTCTCCCTAGCTATGTATGCTTTTCTGTATGATATGGTCACTCCAAATCTAGCTTTAATATCTGATATAATCATACTTGGTTTGTATTGTTCATTATGAAGAAATTGCTCTTCAACAAAAGAAGCAACAAATGATGAAGAGCATGCATGATGATCAGCACTTTCCCTAACAGTTCCATATTGATGTTCCTTTACATATTTTGTAACAGTAAACTCTACTTCCCCCTTGCTACTATTCTCCATGTACATGGTTGGTTGAAGCACACTGCTTTAACTCTATTTTTTCTAGTGTCAACTGATTTATATCTCATATGCTTCACCATGACATGTTTGACAAGTACATTCTTAAATTCTTCTATAGATGGAAATATCTACCCCACAAAAAATTCATGCTCATCTCTTGCCTCTACCTCTCCAATTGGCCCAGCAAGTAATCAAGAATTCAAAATATAAGCATCTTCAGCTAATGGAAACTCCTCCTCTAAGTCACTGTACTGATCTGGGGGGAATTCATATTGCTCAATCTGCATATCATCAGCTTGGAATTCTAGTACACTTGTACACTTGTACTGGGTTGTAATTCATTTGCATTTCGGATTTCAATTTCTTTCTCCCCACTCCATGTTGGCTCAAAGGATTCAACAACACTTGTAGAAGAATTCAGACCCTCATCTCCTAGATTAATTGCTTCTTCATTTAGATCAAATATCAAATTCCTTGTAATTCTATTATCACCATACTGGGAAGATAATGGAATATTATTACTGGCTATTTCTGCTCCATTTCTCATGACAGCATTATCATCAAGAGTATTTCATATTTCAGAGAGAATTTTATCAACAACATTATCATCCCTGAAAAATAAATTACAATTACATTTAGCAAACTTTGAAAATTATAATCAACGCCCTAGGAGGGCCTGAAATAAAAGGAATCCAGGCCCTATAAGGGTCTGAAATCATAAGATTTCAGGCCCTCCTAGGGCCTAAAATATTTTGATTTCAGGCCCTGGGAGGGCCTGAAATATTTTGATTTCAAGCTTATGATTTCAGGCCCTGGGAGGGCCTGAATTCCTTTTATTTCAGGCCCTCCCAAGGGTTGAATTCAAACGATTTCAAGCCCTCCTAGGGCCTAAAATCTTTTGATTTCATACACTCCTAGGGTCTGAAATCATTTTATTCAGGACCTCATAGGGCCTGAAGTTCTTTTATTTCAGGTCCTCCTATCATTTGATTTCAGTCCCTCCTAGGGCCTGATATTGCAAGATATCACCCTCTAGGTCGAATTCAAGCATTAATTTATCCTAAGTTTAAAAAATTTCAGAGAACCCTAATTATGTAATGCATGACACTCTTAGAGTCCTCCAAACATAAAAGTAGTAAAAAGAGTTTATCATGTATAAAACTAGATCTGATACTATATCAAAGATGGCAATCATACATACATTACTATTTCTATTTGTTACCAAACTGTTGCTTGCTTTTTCTCCTTCAACACCTATCTTCCTCAGGTGCCTTGGTGATGAATCGAATTGTGCAAGGTAGAAATATATATGTACCTTCGTGATGAATTGACTTGTGTAAGGTATAAATATATATATAGGCTGAGAAAAATTCAACTCCATGGTCATCCGAACCACAAAATAATATTTTACTGATAAAGTGGTTCGGATGTCTCGAAAATGTGAATTGAGAAAGCTCTTTCTTTGCGGGAGGGATAAGGAAGTTAACTATATGGGATGCACTCTTTGGTAAAAAAGAAAGCATGGTATTCTTTTTTGTAATTATCAATTCTTGGATACGCCCTTTAGTAAAAAGCCGTAAAACATAAAAGTATTAGATGAAAAAAATAAATAAAAATGTGTGATTCGTTAATGTATGAATAAAAAATTATAAAGAGATTTTTTTCATAGTGGAGAGAATAATAAATTTTTATATGTTTGGTGGGATATTATAATGTGAAATATTTGGGATTAATAAAATTTATTTAAAACTCTATGGATTAAAAATTCTCTTAACAGGCGGGGAAGATGTAGAAATCCGATCCCTCGGAACTCAAGATCTCATCCCAATATAAGAATGAAAAAGTTTGAATCATGATGTTTGTCACGTTGAGTGGGGCATATATATATATATATATATATATATATATATATATATATATATATATATATATATATATATATATATATATATATAAAATAATAATAATAATAAAATATATGATTTAATAATTAAATATAAGGTTGATAACAAAAATTTTAAAAAAAATTGACACTGGAGATAATAATAAATTTTTATATATTTGATGTGATGTGTGACACATTCTAGATTAAAAAAGTTATTTATAATTTTAATGATGGAAGATGCTTTTAGATATGGTAAAAGATAATTCTCGAAGATGTTTTAGAGTGATAAAAAAGTGAAATGTTCATCTTCAATGTCTACTTAAATTTGTTTCAAAATTAATATAGAAGAGATAAATCATAATGACTAAGAAGATAAAAAGTTGAAGGAGAGATTTTTTTATACAGGATGTAGAAATCTATATCCCATCAATCCCTCAAATCTAATATCTTTAATGTTAATCTATCAATTTTTTATCATCTTAACTATGCCAGTAGAGATATGGAAGATGCTTTTAGAGTATTTACAGTGGAATGTAGTAAAATGAAAGAAACTATCTCCCATAATTATTTGTTCGAGATGGACCCGACTACAGTTCTGAACCGACGGTTTGACGGTTCGGAACCGCTGGTTCGACGGTTCGGAACCGCTGGTTCGACGGTTCGTGGGAGGTCGACCCTTAACCTTAACCGCCCAAGCCGGCTACGATTCACGGTTCGGAATCGCCGGTTCACGCTTCGTCACGACTCGCCACGGTTCAAGATTATTATATTAAAAAATTAAAAATTAAAAATTAAATTAAAAAAATAAATTTTATTAAAAAAAGGGCTTGCACTTATATAAATTGTCTACGTATCCCCTTAGGGTGTAGGAGAATCAAAGCCCACGTAGTTCTTTTACATTTTTTTCCTTTTACATTCTTTGCATTTTTGCCCTTTCTCACTCACTTCCATTTCCTCACGATCCTGTTGTATTTGTTCCTTCGGTATCAAATTCTTCGACTTCGTCTTCTGAAAGTTGCATTCCTTGGATTCGCTTCTCGGCTTTGGTCCAATCATCAAGTAATGCTTGAGCATCCAATGAGTCGAGACACATGTTGATCGTCGTTCATCTAATATGTTGTCGCCGGCACTGAACGTCTGCTCCACAGCAACAGTTGACACTGGAGAAGATAAAATTTCTTTTGCGATCACGGAGAGAACGGGAAAGCTTTGAGCCTTCTGTGACCACCACTTCAAGATATCGAAGTCTTCGCTATCTGCTTCATTAAAATCAAAATAAGTCGTAAAATAGTTCTCAAGTTCCTATGTGGAACTTGAGGATGCTCGTGGACGTTTCACCCACTTTTTTAATAAAAGTTGTGCTTTTGTAAGTTTTAAATTAGTAGTAGTAGGTTGTTGTGTTTTAGAAATATTAGTTTGTGTTCCATATTAAACATAATATTGATTATAAAGATCATATAAATAATTTCTAATATTATATATAATATTAGTTGGATCCAGAGAGGAAGAATCTTTAATAGGAATTAAAGTGTCATAATATAAAGTTAACATTTATTGTAAAACTTCTAATTTAAATATAGGGTCTAAACCAAATGCAATTAAATAAATTTCAGGAATAAAACAAAAATATTTTTCCTATTTAGTTTTCATATGATGAACCAGGCAGCAGATAAATTGAACCTGGGGTGACCGGCCCGGCCCCAAGGAAGTTTCCCACAGGTCACCAGGGTAAATCGGGAAGCGCTCGCGGTGGAAGCTTAGAAGCCCAGCGTCCCAGGGTTCGCGCCCCATTTGGAGGAAAAAGTCTTGCAAAATGCGCCTTGGTTGGGGATCGAACCGAGGATGCCTGGGTTAACTACTAGTGACCCTACCGCTTCATAGCTAATATACATAAAGTTAAAGCTTCATTATTTACATGTTCATTTAATATTAATACTATACTATAAAAATTCACTAAAATTAAATGAGCAATGGGATAATAAACACCGGAAAGTGATTGAGTGGCATCGTTAAAAACTTTGAAACTTTCACAAATATTACAACAAATATTCCATTGTTGTGAAAATAAATATATATTAGTATTACTATTTTGTGCAAAAAATAAACATAATAAACCTTTATATTTAAAAGAATCTTGTAATAATTGATATATTGAATTCCAATGTGTTGGAACATCACGTGGAAATTTTTTAGGTCGCATTCCATTAGCTTTACAAAATCTACCCCATTGTTTCATCATAGATGGATGAGACCATAAGTATAAAATTGCGGTTCTAATTGGTTGAATATAATTTTGTAAAAGTTTTAATCTATCTTGAACACATAAATTTAAAACATGACATATACAACGAATATGAAAAAATAAACCACCAATAGCAGGTTGACAAATAAATTTTAGTTCATCTATAGAAGCGGTATTAGAACTAGCATTTTCTAATGATATTGAAAATATTTGACGAGTCAATCCATATTCTTCTTAAATTAAGTGTAATAATTGTGCAATGTTATGAGCAGTATGTGATTTATCAAAAACTCTATAAGCTAACAATCTTTTTTGGAGGATCCAAGAGTTATCAATCCAATGACATGTTACACCCATATAAGAATGAGTTTGCTAATGATCACTCCAAATATCAGAACATAAAGAAACTTTATTATTTAATTTAACTAATTCATCAATTAAATTCTTTTTTCCTTGTTTTACTAATCTTTTAATTGTACGAGTAAGTGTAGTCCTAAGTACACGTTTAACAGTAGGATTATGAGATTCTTTACAAAAATCTTCAAATGTGCATTTAGATCCAAAACTAAAAGAAAGATGTTCTACGGAAACAAATTTAGCTAATGATTCTCTTAATTTATTATCCGAATATAAAAATAAACCAAAATCAGTACTACTACTACTAGAAAATCTAGATAATTATGTTTGAGAGCGGTCAAACCCATATTACGTCGGGTGCTTCATTTCTACATGTCGTTTCAATGACCCGCCGGCTTGGAATTTGTAAGAAGTATTGCAATGCTTGCATTTTGCACGCAATTCTACCGACGAAAGTGTGACCTTCTCAAAATGTTTAGTGAAAATCGACGATTTTAAAGGAGAATTTTTCCGAACCTTAGAAGTATTGCATCAGTACTTCCTTGTGTTTCGGGGATCAAAGGGTGTTGGGGCTGAGCCTCGGTTTCATCTATTGGAACTTGGATGGCTAGAGAGGGGGTGTGAATTGCCAGACACACAAACTTTTGGCTCTTTGAACTTTTTTGCAAACAAGATTAGCAGCGGAAACAAAACAGCAGAAAGAAAAACAGAGAACACAAACCAGACGCTAACTCAGATGGTTTACAAGGTTCGGGGATAACTTGCCCCTACTCCTTGGCGTGCCCGTAAGGTGGACGATCCCTTGATCGTCGGCAAATCAAGGCCCAGAACTTCCGGATAGAATAGAGTCTCCTTCTCGGTGGAGAAACCTCTCCACAACTAGTCTCAAGAATAATCTCAGTATAGGCTCAGAAGACTCGGGAGGAAGCTCTCAAACAATAGATACAGTTGAAAGCTTCAAGGAGGAAGGAGTACTACACAGACATCACAACAATCACACAACCAAAAACTAGATGAAACCCTTCGCTTGTTTTTCTGTTTCTTTCTTTTTGTGTCTACATCACTAGCCTCTCCCTCTTAAACTTCCTTCTCCTCATCGCCTGGCTTCGTAAGCACCCACTGAACCACAGCCTGATCCACTGACTCCACTGAGCGCTCAGTCCACTGAAGACCACTTCAGCTGAGCCTCCGGTCAGTCGCCAGCCGCGCCAGAAGCCGTTGAAACCTGGAAACATAAAACAGACAAATCTGCCACGGTGAAAGTCGCCATTGACTCTTCTCCTTGGTTTGTATTGTCCCTGCAACGTCTACACACTCAACAGAAGCTTAGCATAGCAAATCAAAAGGAATCAGTAGAGTAACAGAAGAGATCAGAGCGAAATCAGACGTCTGACAACAATTCAAATTAAAGTTATCAGACGCTGATCGGTCACCCTAACCGATCAGTGAGGATCCTGATCGATCAGGCTCCTGCCTGATCGATCCAGTGACTCTGTGATCAGTCACACTGACCAATCAGGGATTGTGGACCGGCCACCAGACCGATCCACCAGATTACTGGAGTTTCCTCCAACTCCCACCAGCCAAAGCCACCTGATTGGTCACCTGACCGATCAGGTTGTGCCTTGATCGGTCACAGTGACCGATCAGGTCACCTCTGGATCGATCAGGACCCATCCTGTTCTGTCCAGGAGGACCATGATCGGTCCAAGTGACCGATCAGGGTTCTCCAGCCTCTTTCTGATCCTTTCTTCTGATCGTTCTCTAGAACGATCAGAAACCACACAGAAACATTCTGATCTCTCTCTGATCGTTCACCAGAACGATCAAAAGCCAATCAGAAGCATTTTGTTCTCTTTCTGATCGTTCACCAAAACGATCAGACTCCCTGGATCGGTCACCAGACCGATCTGTTCACAAGGGAACTCGTGCCAACTTCTGATCGGACTCCAGACCGATCAGGTCACTTGACTGACTCATGCTCAGTCACCTAGCATCACTCGCTAGGTCCCGACTTCACTCACCGGGATTTTCGTCACCTAGCTTCACTCGCTAGGACTCGACTTCACTCACCGGGATTTCCATCACCTAGCTTCACTCGCTAGGACCCGGCTTCACTCACCGGGATTTCTTCCACCTACCTTCACTCGCTAGGGCCCGGCTTCACTCACCGGGATTTCAGTCACTCGGTTTCACTCACCGGGACCCGACTTCACTCACCGGGGTTTCCATCTCCCGGCTTTACTCACCGTGGCCCGGCTTCACTCATCGGGTTTCCATCACCCGACTTCACTCACCGGGACCCGGCTTCACTCACCGGGATTTTCATCACCCGCCTTCACTCACCGAGACCCGGCTTCACTCACCGGGATTTCCATCACCCGACTTCACTCACCGTGATTTCCATCACCCGGTTTCACTCACCGGGACCCGGCTTCACCCATCGGGATTTCCTTCCACCTCGTGCCCAGTCCCCGACCAGGACTTAATACGAATTTACTCAACCAAACTTAAATCGATGTCAACACCAAAACAATAATCGGGTCAAACTGCATCAACAATCTCTCCCTTTTTGTTGTTTGACAACCCGATTTAAGTTTAGGTATTAGAGATCTATTGAAGTCAAATTTCCATTATCGCAAGGGGATCAAAGTCCTCCCCCTACAATAATTAAATTTGTAACAACCCCAATAAAACCTAAACTTAATCAATCATTCTCTCCCCCTTTGTCAAACATCGAAAAGGGTATTGTTATTAAGTTTTAACAACTCTCCCTTAAACGAGGGTCTCTCCCCAAACCCAAAATAATGAAAGGTAATTTTTGAAGTGCATATAAAAACATATACAGAATTATATCATGGTAAAAACATGTATATGCTTCATATGAAGTAAGGAATCAAAGATAAGTCAGAGCTCATCAGTCTATGAGACAATCAGAGAGAGCCCTGATCGGTCACATTGACCGTTTAGGATGAGGCCTGATCGGTCCGTGGACCGATCAGATTTCAGATGAATTCTGAAACTCTGACATCAGACTGCATTAACAATTTGATATTTTAGAAAGATTTCTGAAACACGATTTGAATCCCAAAACAGCTTTGTCCAAGCCATAAAATTTCCAATTCTCAAGTATCAGTATTGAGAATAGAGAAAATGGGAAACAGTTTTCATGTATATAACTAGAATTTATTCCTCATCAAGGATCAAGAGTCCTTATGGATTTAAAAGTTTCCAAACAGGTTTGTATCAGAATTTATTCCTCCATTAAGTCCTAAACTCAATCACTAGCAATAAATTACAACTACTCTCTTTCCAAGTAGACTGAAGGTTAAACATGACATACATAGCAAAGGAAAAAGAGAGGAACCAGTTGATGAAAATGCACTAGACTATGTAAGGGAAGCAACATCATAGAATCTGCATCCAATCCTTAACTATATTATTCATGATCTCAACCATTCGATTATCAAACAAAAATTTACCAAACATGGATAACAAAAGGAATGAACGTATATTGCTATTTGGTATAGATGAATTAGATAATTTCTTCTTTGTTTTGGAAGCAAATTTGATCATGGTTGAACTTTAATACTAAAGTAGATACCTAGCTATTCTACATCCACCCAAAAGTGGTTTTGTTGTTTAAATGAGGGAGCAAATGTCAATCCAGTGTTATACTCATTCATGATTATGTAATTTTACAAATGAATAAAAATTACTGGCCAAGGACTTATATCATTATAAAAACCAAAACAATGGGGATCAAAGAATTTAATTGGAATTTTTCATTCATGGTCATGTGTTTGGAGCACCTAATATCAACAACTCATGTTGATAGATGCTCCCCCTCAACCAAAGCTATACAATTCGAAATATATTGGTTTTAGGTACTCAAATTTTGGGACCTAATGCATCTACAATGAAGGTCTTGGGCACCCATGCCTTAGTCATTTTCTTTCTAACTTTTTGAACCCTAGAAGTATTTGGTGATCTAAAATGGGTTCTAGACATTAATGACATGAAGCTTGGTTCTTTAGGTTGGTAACCTAAACCAACCTTGTTATAAACCGCTTTTTGACTAAATTTAGAATCATGTCTAAAGTCTTGGAGCTAGTTGAGAATTTCTCAAGAAAATTCTTGAGTTTCTCAACCTCACACTTCAAAGCCTTATTCTCAAGAATCTTAACATGTACATCATCAATGTCATGATCCTTAGATGTTTTCAATTTTTCTACTTCCAATTGTAATGATTTTACTTTGACCTTAAATTTCTTTAACAAATTAGTTAAGCATGCAATGGTTCTATAGCATTTATCTAATTCGAGAGAGATTACCTCTTCATCATCCGAAGATGATGAAGCCGCGGTTGAGGAGTCACTTGATTCATTATCACTCCTTTCTTCATTTGAATCCTCTATTGCCATGAAGGTCATGTGACAGAAGCTCTCCTCCTCCTCCTTTTCCTTCTTCTTTTCCTTCTTCTTCCTTCTGTCCCCTGCCACAAAAGCCACACCCTTCTCCTTTTGGCTTTGGTTAGCAATCTCATGTAGTTCCATTTCACAAAATAAATCCTCTAATTTAACAATTGAAAGATCCTTGGAAACCTTGTAAGCATCCACCATGGATAACCACAAGGCATTCCTAGGGAAGGATTTGAGGGCATACCTTACAAGGTCTCGGTTCTCTACCTTCTCATTGATGGAATGTAAACCGTTGAAGATTTCCTTGAACCGGCCATGAAGCATACTTACTGTTTCATTTTCTTCCATGGAGAGGTTTTGGAGTTGGCTGAGAAGAAGATCTTTCTTGGTTCTCTGAGTATCTTGAGTTCCTTCATGGAGCTCAATGAGCTTGTTCCAGAGGACCTTGACAATGGTGAAGGGGCCAACTTTGATCAGCTGCTCCTTGGTCATCCCACACTGCAAGGTGACCACAACCTTTGCATCAGCTTCCCCCTTTCTTATCTGTTCTGCCGACCACCTTGAAAACTTGAGCTCTTTTCCCTCAGCATCCTTTGGAGGGGGAAACCCTCCTTGACAGCGAACCACATGTTGATGTTGGTCTTCAAGTAATACTCTATCCTTGAGCTCCAATATTGGATGTCGGCTCCGTCGAAGAATGGAGGTCGGTTGGTGCTGAAGCCTTCCCTCATAGCAATTCTTGTAAGCTCTCGGGTGTTAGTCCGTTTGAAAGAGCCCCAGGCTCTGATACCACTTGTTGGACCTTGGATTGCTAGAGAGGGGGGTGTGAATAGCCAGATACACAAATTTGACACTTCTTTGATCTTTCTACACTTGAGGGTTAGCAGCGGAAGAAAGCAAGCAGAAAGACAGAAACAAACAGAGACAAACCCAAACAAAAAATGACACAAAGATTTATAAGGTTCGGGGATAACTTGCACCTACTCCTTGGCGTGCCCGTAAGGTGGGTGATCCCTTAATCGTCGGCAGATCAAGCCCCGAAAATTCGAATATCACAGCCTCCTTTTCGGTGGAGAAACCTTTCCACAGAATAGTCTCAAGATGATATGAAATAAAGCACAGAGACAGACAGATAAAAGGCTTATAGAGTGTGAGCACAAAGAACACATAGAAAAAAACACTTCACCGAGCTCAACCCAGCACAACTCTCACGCAAGAACTCCCCGCTCTTCATGTATGCTTACTGATGGACTCGCAAAGCTCTCCACTACTTGCAAGTGCTCAAGTTTCAGAGATTCAAAAGATGCTCAAGAGTTTTCTGTTCGTTCTTCTTCGCTCCTCTGCTTCCCAGCTTCCTCTTAAGCTTCTGCTCACCATCGCCAGGCTCCATCAACACCCACTGAACCACAGCCTGACCCACTGACTCCACTGAGTGCTCAGTCCACTGAAGACCTCTTCAACTGAGCCTCCGGTCAGTCGCCAGCGACGCCAGAAGGCGTTGAAACCTGGAAACAGAATATAGACAAACCTACCACGGTGAAAGCCTCCATTGACTCTTCTCCTTGGTTTGTATCATCCCTGCAACATCAACACACTCAACAGAAGCTTAGCAAAGCATATCAAAAGGAATCAGCGGAGTAACAGAAGAGATCAGAGTGATTCAGAGCGATCTGACAACATTTTCAAATTAAAGTTCAGACACTGATCGGTCACCCTGAATGATTAGTGAAGATCCTGATCGATCAGGCTCCTGCCTGATCGGTCCAGTGAAGCTGTGATCGGTCACACTTACCGAATAGGGATTGGGGATCGGTCACCTTGACCGATCCACCAGCTGACTGCGATTCAAGGCACAACCCATCAGCTTCTTCCCAACCAAAGCCACCTGATTGGTCACCAGACCGAACATGTTGTGCCCTGATCGGTCTGGTGACCGATCAGGTCACTCCCAGACCGATCAGGAGCCATCCCGATTGGTTAGGATGTCCACGAACTGCTCCCTGCTCGGTTAGATAGACCGATAAGGGTTTCTCACAAATCTCTCTCTGATTGTTCACCAGAACTATCAGAAGCCAAATAGAACCATTCTGTTCTCTTTCTGATTGTTCACCAGAATGATCGGACGCCCTAGATCGGTCACCAGACCGATCCACAACCAGGAGTTAGTGCCAACTCCCTGATCGAACCACAGACCGATCCAGCCGCTTCCTGACTCATGCTCAGTCCCCCGGACCAAGACTCCGTGCCCAGCTTCACTCACCGGGACTTCATTCAACCTAGCTTCACTCACTAGGATCTGGCTTCACTCACCAGGGTTTCGGTCACCTAGCTTCACTCGCTAGGACCCGACTTCACTCACAGGAATTTTCGTCACCTAGCTTCACTCGCTAGGACCCGGCTTCACTCACCGGGATTTCTGTCACCCGGCTTCACTCACCGGGACCCGGCTTCACTCACGGGATTTCCATCACCTAGCTTTACTTGCTAGGCCCGGCTTCACTCACCGGGATTTTCGTCACACGACTTCACTCACCAAGACCCGGCTTCACTCACCGGGATTTCAGTCACCCGGCTTCACTCACTGGGACCCGGCTACACTCACCGGGATTTTCGTCACCTAACTTCACTCACTAGGACATGACTTCACTCACCAAGACTTCATGCCCAGTCCCCGACCAAGACTTAAGCAGAATTTACTCAACCAAACTTAAATCGATGTCAACACCAAAATAATAATCGGGTCAGACTACATCAACAATGACCGTGCTGTGTCTTGAGTTGGAACTCGGCCACATGGGGCATGCCAAACGGCACAGCTCGCTCATGCATGCTGCAGTTGGAGGGGGCGCGGTCGTGCTAGGGGGCACGACCGGCCGTTGGTTCCCTCACACGGTCGTGCCAGGGGGCACAACCCAGGTGTCTGGAGGTCACACAGCCGTGTAACCTCACATGTCCTGGCTTCTGGTCAGACTCCAGCTCTCGTTCTTCTCCGTCTCATTTTCATTTTCGCTTCCAATCGCCTCCTGTCAAGAAAAATACACACAGAGTAGATCTCCGAATAAATAGAAATAATTATGCCATCAAAATAATAAGGAGCATAACTACGTAGATCGAAAATAATAAAAGCAAGTGAATGAGTGTTAACATAAGGATGAAAACATATCTAATATACGTTCATCAACAACCCTTATTTTTGAACCCTTGTCAATTTCAGAACTTAGATTCGATTAGTCAGTACTAACAATTATCCCAGGATTAATCAATCCAAAGGATTATATACTTGATGTTAACTAAAACAAATACAACATAAGCATCTCCAAATACTCATCAAAGCAACGAACAAATAGTGAGATCAATAACATAATAGCTAGGGAATTGAGTTGAAACCAGCATCGCCAAACATTAATATGCTGTTTTGGTGATCTTTTTTAGTGTGAAGATGGAAAGTTTATGATTATTTGAAGTTCAATAAGAAGCAAATGGTTAGAAAATGCAACATCAACTACTTTTATAGCATGTGTAAATTTCAACATTACGAGAGTAATTAAGCAAATGGCGTCTTATGTGGTATGTTTCAATCTCTTGCATTGTTTAAGGCCTTTTGGCATGGCTAATTTCAAAGTTATGCATTTCTAGATATCTCACGTTGATTATAATTGTTTGGCATCCAAACGATGATCCTAGCGATGTGGCTTGGCTCCATGCAATTAGACCCCACGCACATGGCATCAGCCCTACAGCCGACTTGGCTTTGGCAGTCAGAGCACCTGCCGTAACTTTCTCTGTCTTTGAAGTGGTCGACAGCCCGTGGGCCTCAACTGAACATCCTGAGCTCACAGGGCAATTAGTACCTACATATATACTTACTCCCGTGAATCTTAAGATTAATTTTTTACTAATATAAAATATTTTATTAGATATTAATAGGGATGAGCAATCTTTATATTTTATTAGATATTAATAGGGATGATCAATCCGAGATGGACATGTGATACGAAAAAATTATGTGGCAGACCCACGGAACCAGTGCCCCAAGGTCAGGTCGGGAATCGAGGTCTCGAAACTATCTCGGGAAAATGGAAGAAAGCCCCCGAGGTCAGACCAGGAATCGGGCTCCTGAGACTATCTTAGGAGAACGGAAGAAAACCCCCAAGGTCAGACCAGGAATCGGGCTCCCGAGACTATCTCGGGAGATGGAAGAAATCCCCGAGGTCAGCTTGGGAGATAAGACTCCGAGACTGACTCAGGAGAGTAGAACCTAAAGATCAACGTAAGAATAAGAAAGTCAAGCTTTAAGCACCCACTTCTTCTTACAGAACAGGAAAGTCATTAGGTAATAATTGTTCGTAACACACGATAATTAAAGCATTAATAGTCACAGTGGACGTTACCAGAAGATAGCAGCTATCAAGTAATCGATGATTAATGAACGTAGAAGAGGACGTGGGGACACGTGTAAGGAAGACATCAGGTATATAAGATGCCTCGATACCCAGGTAAAAGGGTATAAGCTTTTCAGAATTATAGTACATTGATTCCTCGTTGTTCTCCTGAAAAGAGAGAGTTCAGACTTGAGTAATGGAGAGGGCTCCACCAGAACTTCTTCTGGTGCATCCCCTTTATGCTCGTGTTAATCTCGCAAGTGTCGACATCCACTCCCTGTCATCATCGCCGTGGACTGTGCTTTAGTGATTCGCCATCTTCGTCGTTCGCTTTCGAAACAAGTTTGGCGTCGTCTATGGAAAACATCAAAGCACCAAAAGGAACACCGTGATGGTAGATCCAGAGGGACAACCCATCATTTTAACGCGGGTGGAGTTGAATCATTTAGTCGCCAACGCCATCAGAGGAGCACTGGAGCAATATCAGATTGAACAAGCGACCTCTCAATGAGTGGCTCCAGTGCAGACCGAGATCCCCAGGGTGTCGGGCTCGCATAACCAAAATCAAAGGTCCGTCTTGCCACCGGCGGGGCCGGCAACGATAGCCCCAGTGCCCAAGAGAGATGGAGAGGGGTGCATTCTGCCGCCTCTAGCATTTTACGGTAGGAGGATGGACAGGGGAAGATCGAGGCCGCCAAAGTTCTTCTGAAATCTTCATCTACCCCTTTTTCTCCAGACATCGTAGCGGATCCCATGCCCAAGCCATTTTGCGATCCTGGAATTACTGATTACGATGGGAAGACGGATCCGGAGGATCACATCTGCAAGTTCGAAAACACGTCTCTGTTACACCAATATATAGATGGTGTGAAGTGTTGAGTGTTCTTGAACATCATATCAGGGGTCGCCCAGAGATGGTTTCAAAGGCTGCCCCAAAATTCGATAAACTCCTTTCTGGAGTTTAAAACCGTCTTCCTACACTACTTCGCCAGCAACAAGCGATACCAGAAGAGCAAAGAGCAACGAACCGCTGAAGGACTATATCCGACGGTTCAATCGGGTGGTGAGGACGTGCCAACGGCCACTTCAGAGATACTCATCAACGCCTTCACGCAAGGACTCTCTGAAGGAATTTCTTTCGGTCGTTGGTGAAAAATCCCTAGCCAGCTTGATGACTTATTGGGTCGGTGGTAAAGCATGTCAACTCGAGGAGGTGTAGTACGCTCGTCGCAAAGACTCGACAGGAGTCCCTATCTAAATTTCTGTACGATCCGAGAGGAGAGAGCCACTTGCTCCTACTTGAGGAAGGACCCTGCTCTGGGAAGGATCACGGGCTAACGAGAAGAGGTTGGTGGGATGGTCGACACCGAAGGACCCAAGCCATCGAAGAAGTACTGCGACTTCCATGGTAGCACAACGCACTCTACGGAAGAGGATTGAAGAGGAGATCCAAGGGCGGGACGCCAAGCCCCGCAAAAGGTGGAGTAAAGAGGGGTATCGATGAAGATCTCCTCGGAAGTCCTTCCCCTCATGATGATAGTCAGGGGAGGATAGATCCAGGCGTTGGCCTGGTCATCCTCGAGAGGAAGAAGTCAGGAGATAGTGCCCCCCAGTCTATCCCCCTGAAAGGGATCCCAAGAAAGGTAAGGCTCTGGCTCGCGGACCAACATTGGGCCATGTGGGAGTAATCTCAGGAGGTTCAATGGAAGAGACTCTCATCGAGCAAGGAAGGCCCATACCCGTCGGTTGGAAAATTACGCCATCGGGACGGACAAAGAGAAGCGCTAAGGCCCTGTTATCTCCTTCGGCCCTGACGATTTGGAGGACGTGGAAGCCCCTCACGAAGATGCACTGGTAATCCTCACCCGAATAGCTAATTTGAGGTTAAACACATCTTTGTGGATATAGGTAGCTCCGTCAACATCCTGTACAAGGCGGCGCTAGACCAGATGCAAGTCGACGAGGATGAGTTGCATCCTGTCTCCACTCCGTTCTTCGCCTTCACCGGATACGAGTAAGCCGATGGGACAGATCTTATTGTCTCTGTCGCTAGGGGGACACACTACAAAGGATAAGGAGGACTTCCTTCATGATCATGGATGCCCATCATCCTACAACGCTATTCTGAGGCGATCGACACTCAGCTTATTTCAGGCGTGGTCTAGTTTACCACCAGATGATCAAATTCCTGGTGGGAGAGCGGGGTGTCTAAAGTCAAAGGAGACGAACTGACTTTTCGGCGGTGCTATAGTGGGGAAGTTAGAACAGAAGTCCGTAAGAACCTGAGGACCCATTAAGCCTTGCAAATCGACCTGGTCAATCCCGAGAAAAAGGAGCCAAAGAGGAACGCAGGGAGGTCGAGAGAAAGAAGTCCAAATTCATCCTCAACGGGCTGGAGGAATCACAAGAATTGCTGCTGATCTTGTGCCAGAACTTAGAAGTGGTTGATCAGCTGCTTGATGGACCATCGGGATGTGTTTGCATGAGCTACTGGAATCAAGTCCCTCTTGGCCATGCATTGGTTGTATATCACCCAAGAGCCCGACCGATGAAGCAGAGGCGAAGCACTTTACACCAGAGCAAGACAAGATAATCAGAGAGGAGGTCGTAAAGTTGTTGAAGGCTGGGCATATCAGAGAAGTTCAATTCCTGATCTGGTTGACGAATGTTGTACTAGTCCCTAAGCCCGGGAGTAAATGACGGGTTTGTATTGATTTTCGTGATTTAAATAAAGTCTTCCCTAAAGACTATTACCCCTTACCTCGCATTGATTAGCTGGTAGATTCGACTTCTGGCTGTGAGTTTATTTTAATGTTGGATGCATATCAGGGGTACCACCAGGTTCCCCTTGCTCGGGAAGACCAAGAGAAGGTCAGTTTTGTAACGACAGATGACACTTACTGCTACAATGTCATGTCATTCGAGTTGCACAATGCAGGGGCAACTTATCAGCGGATGATGGACAAAGTATTCCGACACCAGATCGGACGGAACATTGAAGTGTATATCGATGATATCTTAGTCAACACCGAGAAGGGGAAGGACATGATTGCCGATCTTGAGGAGACATTTGCTACCTTGAGGGCCAATGGACTGAAACTAAACCTCGCTAAATATTTGTTTGAGGTGAAAAGTGATCAGTTTCTCGGGTATATGGTGACAGAGAGAGGAATTGAGGCTAATTCTGAGAAAGTACAAGCTATCCTCAACATGTCATCCCCTTGCAATTTCAAAGACATACAACGATTTAATGGCAGAATTACAGCTGTCCCGGTTCATCTATAGATCTGCTGACAGAACTTTTTCATTCTTTAAAATTCTGAGAAAAACTGCCAAATTCGAGTGGGACAATCAGTGCGAGAAGGCTTTTACGGATTTGAAAGTATATCTCTCTGAGCTCCCCATCCTATATAAGCCACTGGAAGGAGAAATGTTGTTTGTTTACTTATCTGGAGCCAAGCAAGTTGTAAGTTCTGCGCTTATTCGGGAAAAAGGTACTACTCAATATCCCATCTATTTCTTTAGGCACTTCCTGAAAAACGCAGAAACTCGGTATACTGCCCTGGAGAAGCTGTCATATGCCTTAGTGCTGATGACACGAAGATTGACACCATATTTTTTAGCTCATCCCATTGTGGTGCTCACTAACAATTCACTCGTGCGCATCCTTAAAAATCCTGAGGCCTCGGGATGATTGATCAAGTGGACAACAGAGTTATGTTAGTATGCGATTGAGTACTATCCCCAAACATCTATCAAAGCTCAGGCTCTAACCGACTTTATGCTCGAAGTTGCCCCAAGACCGGAGGCAGATGAAATATGGAAAATTTATGTGGATGACTCATCCAATAACAAGCATAGTAGGGTCAGAATTATGATGATTTCTCCCAGAGAAGATGTACTACAACTATCCATTGGACTCAACTTCCGAGCCACCAATAATGAGGCTGAATATGAGGCAATACAGGTTGGGCTTCAAGTAGCCAAGCAGGTGGGAGCTACTCGAGTTATATTTCATACAGACTCGCAACTCATGGCTCAGCAGCTAAAAGGAGAATTTGAAGTTAAAAATGAGCGCTTGCAGAGGTATGTGACTATAGGATGATCAACTGAAATCTTCTTTCATTGAAGTTGTTCTGCAGAAGATATCTCGGGCGGATAATATTAAGGCAGATGAGCTAGCCAAGTTTACGACCTCCCTTGCACTATGAACGCTAGAAGAGCCTAGTGCTCCAGAAGGAGCTGTGGCCTAGATCGAAGAAGAAATTGCGGACACTGTATTACCTGACTGGAGAGAACCCTATGTGGAGTTCCTACGCAGTGGAATAGTGTCGGCGAGTGATAAGGAAGCTCGTTTCTTCCATCGCAGAGCTGCCAGATTCACACATGTCGCATGTGGGAGGTTCACGAAGGTATATGCGGAAGCCATATTGGGGGAAGATCCATGGCTAGAAAGATTATTATGGCTGTATATTTTTGGCCCACGCTGTGAGCAGATACTACCAAATTTGTGGCCGAATAAGAAGCCTGTCAAAAGCATCAACATATCACTCATCACCCGACTGAACTATTTCGAGCCTCCACTGTCTCATGCCCTTCGATCAGTGTGGAATGGATATTGTGGATCCTGACCTCAACAGAAGAAGTTCCTATTAGTGTTAGTCGACTACTTCTCCAAATGAGTTGAGGTTGAGCCGCTTGCACACATTACGGAGTCCACCATGATGAAGATCCTGTAGAAAGATATAGTCTGTAGGTATGACATTCCTTATAAATTGGTATAGGATAATGGCAGATAGTTTGCAGGGCGCAAACTCAGAGGGCACAAACTCAGAGAGTGGTGTGAAGGACTAGGTATTCGCTAAGCCTTCACCTCAGTCACTTATTCTCAAGGTAACGACTAGGCAGAAGTAGTCAACCGGGAGATCATTAGAGGACTCAAGATAAAGCCGGACTATATCGGAGGCAGTTGGGTCGAAGAACTCCCGAGCATCCGATGGTCGTACCGTACTACTCCCAAAGAAGGGACCGGTCAGAGACCCTTCAATTTGGTATATGGAGTAGAGGCAGTGATTCTTGTGAAAATAGGCGATGAGTCAATCCGACGACAACACTACATCAAGGAAGATAATGATCAGGAACGACTTATCGATTTAGACTTGGTGACGGAAGTGCAAGATAAAGTCGCCGCCCGACTAGCTGTGTACCGGCAACGTATGCAGCAAGTGTACAATCGCCGAGTGATTGTTCTGATTTTCCAAGTTGGAGATAAGGTCTAGAAAAGAACTAAACCAGTCAGCGACACCGGAAAGCTCGAACCCCAATGGAGCGGACCTTACATTATCATCAAAAATCTTATAGGAGGGAGCTATTACTTACAAGATGCTGAAGGAAAAAGGTTAGAAAAGCCTTAAAACGCAAGTCACCTCTAGCCATATCGCACTCGGTGAGTCATGTGAGCAATACATGTATTTGTATGCCTACTTGTACTTCTTTGCAGTTTGAGTAATCAAAGAAATAGAAGAAAATTCTCACCAAGACCAAATGCAAGAGTCGAAGTTCCAACCATCTCGTGGTGTCGAGGATGCCTGAGATGTGTAAACTTGGTCGTGGTGCTGAGGATGCCCGGTCGGGAGCAGCTGAATATCCTACCATCTTGTGGTGCCGAGGATGCTCGAGATGCGTAGACCTGTCCGTGGTGTTGAGGATGCCCGACCGGGAACAGTCGAAGATCCTACCATCTCGTGGTGCCAAGGATACCTGAGATGTGTAGACCTGACCGTGGTGCTGAGGATGCCCGACCAGGAGCAGCTGAAGATCCTACCATCGCGTTGTGCCGAGGATACCCAATTTGTGTAGACCTGACCGTGGTGCTGAGGATGCCCGACCAGGAGCAGCTGAAGATCCTACCATCTCGTGGTGTCGAGGATGCCCGAGATGTATAGACCTGGCCGTGGTGCTGAGGATGCCCGGCCGGGAGCAGCCCGAGCTCCTACCATCTCGTGGTGCTGAGGATGCCCGAGATGTGTAGTCCTGGCCGTGGTGCTGAGGATGCCCGGCGGGGAGTAGCCGATGATCCTACCATCTCGTGGTGCCGAGGATGCCCGAGATGTGTAGACCTGGTCGTGGTGCTGAGGATGCCCGGCCAGGAGCAGCAGAAGATCCTACCATCTCGTGGTGCCGAGGTTTCCCGAGATGTGTAGACTTGGCCGTGGTACTGAGGATGCCCAACCGGGAGCAGTCGAAGATCCTACCATCTGTGATGCCGAGGATGCTCGAGATGTGTAAATCTGGCTGTGGTGCTTAGGATGCCCGACCAGGAGCAACTTGAGTTCATACCATCTTGTGGTGCTGACGATGCCCAAGATATATAAGCCTAGCCGAGGTGTTGAAGAGGTCGAGTCCTGTTCTTGCCAGCACAGGCAAATAACAACGCACCAAGTCCTTGTCTCTATTGGATCATAGAAACTCGATAGAGGGGGGTGAATATCGAGATCAAATTTTTTGAAAAAATAGAGAAAATACGCAGCGAAAAATAATAAACCAATCACGAACACAGGTTGGTTTTACTTGGTTCGGAGTCGCGGTCGGCTCCTACTCCAAGGCCCACAGTCCTTGACCGTTTATTTTGGGCAATTCTATATTCAGAAAATCTTTTACAACTTGACAGTACATATATGGAATTGGAAATTGAATTAACAACACTTTCGTAATTTAAATTTACTGACGCCCGAGGTGGATCGAATTTCGGAGCAGAGGGTTGTCGTCGGCGCTGGAAGCTCGAAGTCGAAGGTTGTCGGAGCGTAGCGCTTGAACGAAAGTGCTTGGAGCGTTGAGAGCGATGTTCTCCGAAGCCTTGGTGGTGAACCCCCTTTTATAGCACCCATGGGGGCGCCTATGTCGATGGGGGCGCCTACACATGGCCTTTCCTATGCGATTTCTTATCCGCAGGCTCGGTCAGCGCTTATCCATCTTCACTGGGGTGCTTGAGCTGACGGGTGCTATAAAAGAGGGTTCACCCACAAGGCTTCGAAGAACATCGCTCTCAACGCTCCAAGCACTTTCGTTCAAGCGCTACGCTCCGACAACCTCCGACTTCGAGGTTCCAGCGCCGACGACGACCCTCTGCTCCGAAATTCGATCCACCTCGGGCGTCGGTAAATTTAAATTACGAAAGTGTTGTTAATTTAATTTCCAATTCTATATCTGTACTGTCAAGTTGTAAAAGATTTTCCGAATATAGAATTGCGCAAAATAAACTGTCAAGGACCGTGGGCCTTGGAGTAGGAGCCGATCGCGACTCCGAACCAAGTAAAATCAACATGTGTTTACGATTGGTTTATTATTTTCCGCTGCGTATTTTCTCTATTTTTTCGAAAAATTTGATCTCGATATTCACCCCCCCCCCTCTATCGAGTTTCTACGATCCAACAAGTGGTATCAGAGCGGGTGGCTCAAATTTGGTGCAACCACCAATTTGAGAGTTTTTTTTTCAGATTTACAAAATTATTTTAAATTTTTTTCGAATCTTTCTCGTTAATCGAGGTTGGTGCAACACCACTCGATCGTTTTTTCATTGTTTTTAATTTCTTCCACACTACTAATCCAAGACCAAGTCTTGGAATAAGTTTTCTTTGTCTTTATTTTTTTTCAGAAAATATTATGGCCATGCAAGAGGGATTCAGCACAGCCAGACCACTGCTTTTCAGTGGAGAAGATTTCTCCTACTGGAAAAGCAGGATGGAAGTCCACCTTAAAACTCAGGTGGGCATGTGGATAATTATCCAATCTGGCTTGGAGATTCCCAAGAACGCAGAAGGAGTGACACAACACTACTCTGAATGGGATGCCTCGTTGAAGAAGAAGATCGAGACTGATACAAAGACAACCCAGACGTTGCAATGCGGATTGACCAAGGAAGAGCTAAACCGGGTGGGACCCTTCAACAGTGCCAAAGAACTTTGGAACAAGCTGATTGAGCTGCACGAAGGTACCTCCGACACCAGAATCAGCAAAAGGGATCTATTGCTGAACAGACTCTACACGATTACAATGACCGAAGGCGAATTAGCAACATAACTCTAGGCCAGAATCCAAGAGCTAATGAATGGGCTGCACACAATAGGTCACAAGGTAGAGAACTGTGATCTAATCAGGTATACCCTAAACGCGTTCCCTAAGAACACACTGTGGGCATCTATGGTAGATGCTTACAAGGTTTCCAGGGACCTTTCAAAAATTAAATTAGATGAACTTTTTTCAGAATTAGAATTGCATGAACAGACTAACTCCATAATGGTCGAGAAAAGTATTGCCTTTATTGCAGGTAAAACCCAAGGAAAAGTCACCAAGAAGAAGCCTCAACCAGCACCCGAGTCTGACTCAGACTCAGACTCAGAAGACAGTGAAGGGGATCAACCCAAGTTGGTTCGGCTAGCTCGGGTCTGTTGGGGCAATCGACCCTGAGATGATCTGGAGGATCATGATATTTTGATGTGTGGGCAATATGGTTAAGTTAGGATGTGTGTTGTTCTCATATGTGTACATGAGTGTGTAGGTGTACAGGTACACATGGACTTGGTTGATGTCTTCAGGTGAATGATGGCATGGAGGCAAGCTGGAGGTTTGGGTGCGCATTCGAGGGACCGTTGGATAGCAGAGATGATGAGCCGAGGGATGCGGACTTCGAGGTGTACGTGAAGGGTGGCATGGAGGCAAGCTGGAGGTTTGTGTGCGCATCCGAGGGACGAGGGCCAAAGATGAAGAGGGTGTGAAGGCAACAGTCAAGACTGCAGTTGAAGAGTCAACTGGGTTGAGAGAGGCTGAGTATGAGTGTGTGTACTCAGGGGCTAAGCAGGGAGGGTTTGAGTGCGGAGAGACTTGTACGCGAGAGTAAAACCCTAGGCTTAGGTGTGTCCCAGTCGACTGGCCCATTGGCAGTCGACTGGCCCATTGGCAGTCGACAGGTGTAGGCTGGAACAGGCTGGCAGATTCAAACGTTGTACTGTAACGTTCGAATCTGAGTGGGATCAGTTGACTGCCCCAGGGGCAGTCGACTGGTAGCGGCTGTTTCAGATTCGAGCCATATTTAAAGGGGATCGTTTCCTACTATCTTCTTTGACGAAACTCGCTTGGGTAAAGTGAGTTAGTAGTCTTCTGTGATTAGATAGTGTCCGAAGTGCTGTGGCGAGGTTTGTCCACCCACAAGGAGCGACAGATCTAGCCGGAGGTTATCTGGGGGTTGATCCACCGACGGATTCTTGGATTAGTCACCCATCCAGGGTGGATACCAAGTAAATCAGGTTGTTAGCATTGCTTTCCATTATTCTTTTGCATATTATTGTTTCCGCTGTGCTAACGACTTTGTAGAGAAATGACCGAAAAAGTGTTATTCACCCCCCCCTCTAGCACGCCAAGCGATCCATCAGGGTCTACTACAAGGAGCTGAAGCATCAGATAGAAAGAAAGCAAGCCGAAGAAAGGAAGATCCAGCTGAACCCTCAACTTCAAAAAGCAAAACCAATGTCACCTGCTACGAATGCAACAAGAAGGGACATTACAAATCAGAATGCCCAAATCTGAAGGAAGCCAAGAAGACTCGAAGGAAGAAGGCTCTTCAAGCCACGTGGGATGAATCTTCCTCCAAAGAAGAAGAAGAGGCCCCGCAATCAAATCTTTTCTCTTTAACCACTTCGGAAGACATCGACACCGGATCAGAATCGGAGCCAAATGACGGAAGGCTCACAATCTCAAAAAACGGTCAAATAACGGTATGAGGTTATTTTGAAATTGAATTATCCAAATTAATTGCTTATTTATCTCGCAAATTGGCGAAAGCCAAAATCCGGGTCGAGTCCCTCCGACAGGAAGTAAAACTCCTGAAAGAGGAAGCCGACTTGAGATCCTTGACCAAGAAGGTTCAAGAAGGAAACTCTACTCAAGTTGAAAAGCTTGAGAAAGAGAATTCCTCCTTGAAAACTCAAGTCAAGGAGCTCAGAGTGGCCTTAGAACGATTCACTTCGGGTTCTAAGGGTCTTGATATGATCCTTGGAAAATAGAAGTCCGTTCTTAACCGATCTGGATTAGGGTATCGAACCAAGTCTAGACAACGGTCTTATTATGCTGTATTGAACCAACCTAGAGCTCAAGTTCAAGCATGGGTCCCCAAGCTTTGCTTGAACAACCAAGCTGGACCAAACCAGTATTGGATCCCCAAGGACAAGATTCACATCTTGCCTAACCATCATCGAGGCTTTAGTCCAGGGGGAGCCAATTTAAAAATAATTTTCATAATTAGATAAGTTTTCTTGCTTATTTTTGTATAATTGCATGCTTGCTTGTTTATTTACTACTGCAATTATCATGTTTAGAACTAGGACTGGTTAGACTAAGGACAAAATGACTTAGTTGAAATTTGAACAACTTAGTATTGGGTGGAGGTGAGATGATAGTACATTAGGGAAGCCTTTCTAATAAGGTCAAGTATACTCTACTTGGTCTGTTTAGTCTGGTGGAACTAGCCGAAGCTACCGATCCAAGACCCAAACTAGTTAGACCAAAATCTTTCAAGAAGTAACTTGAAGATGAATTTTCTATAAAAGGCTTTGTCAAGGAAAGGGTTGATGATCCAATAAGGCTACGACCAAAGAAGGCCTAGTGCCTCGCCAAGACCTGGAAGCCAATTATAGAAAATCAAATTCACTTTACTATTGTCAGATTTGAATCTAACACAAATTTCAATTAATCTTAGATTCAACTCAATTTTTCAAAATAAACATATTCAAAATTAATTTAACCTTTCAAAATTAACCTTGTTGTTTTTCAAAATCAAAATCTATATTTCTTTTGAAAAGCCTGTCTCACAAAACCCATAAGGTTAACGTGATTGATAACACTAGATTGGGTGAGACAGACTAGGTTGTAAAAATCTATTTAAGCTATCCTTAATTCTAATTGGATCCAAATCAATAAAGACTTTATGTGTAGAAACATAAAGATTTGGACTAATGGATGTTGGATAGTGGATATTCCAGACACATGACTGGAGACAAATTGAAATTCACCAAACTCAAGTTCAAGAACATAGGCTCAGTAGCATTTGGCAACGATGCTACACTCAAAGTCATTGGGTCAGGTAACATTGAACTCAAATCCGATTTTGTGATTAAAAAGGTACTGTTGGTTGAAAATTTCAAGTTTAATTTGCTTAGTATAAGTCAATTATGTGATACTGGCTATGTAATTACATTTACCAACTATGACTGCCTAATTAGAAATCTGCAAGACTCAGTAGTCATGCTTAAAGGTACTAAGAAAAATAATGTTTACACTATCAATCTACCGTTAGTACCAAAATGCCTCCTGACTCAATTAGAAGTATCCAACCTCTGGCATAGGAGATTAGGTCACACTAATGTTAGACTAATTTCTAATGTTACTCAACTTAGTCTAATTAAAGGAGTACCAAGAATTAAGAACTATGAAAACACGATATGTAACTCATGTAACCAAGGTAAACAAACCAAGTCTAATCACAAGTCAATTCAATCAGACTTAACCCAAACCACACATGAGCTCCTGCACATTGATCTATTTGATTCACATGGAGCTAAGTCACTAAGAGGAAACCGGTACTACTTAGTTATTATCGATGATTACTCTAGGTTTACCTGGGTTAGGTTCCTAAAAACTAAGGATGAAACCCTAAACCTGGTTATTGACTTATGTAAGATAATCAAAAATCAAAATGATATCAAAATCAAAAGACTTAGAAGTGATCACAGGGGAGAGTTTGAGAATCAAAGATTTGAAGAATTCTGTAAAATAAATGGGTATATTCATGAATTTTCCTGTCCTAGAACCCCCCGAGCAAAATGGGATAGTAGAAAGAAAGAATATAACTCTTCAGGAAACCGCTAGGACCATGCTCAATGAATTCAACCTAACTAACCAATTTTAGGCAAAAGCAGTTAGTACGGCTTGCTATATCCAAAATAGGGTCCTAATTAACAAAAAACACAATAAAACTCCTTATGAACTATATTACCATAGGCTGCCCAACCTACATTACCTAAGAGTCTTTGGGTGCAAAGCCCACATCTTAAACACCAAGGACTACCTAGGTAAATTTCAATCTAAGTCAACCCTAGGAATCTTCCTAAGATACTCAACCACTAGTAGGGCCTATAGGGTTTACAATAAACAAACTAATAAATTTGAAGAAACAACTAACTTAATCTTTGAAGACCCCCAGGGTTCATCAAAGAAGAAGTCTTTTTAAATGGGTGTTAGTCAGCCTTTTTAAATGGGTTCATCAAAGAAGAAATCTTTGAAACAACTCTACCAAATGGATGTTAGTCAGCCTTTTTGAATGGGATCATCAAAGAAGAAGTCTATGTAGGACAACCCCCAGGGTTTGAAGACCTAGAAAAACCTGACCACGTTTTCAAACTTAAAAAGGCACTTTATGGATTAAAACATGCACCTAGAGCATGGTATGAACGTCTATCAACTTACCTTATTTCTAAGGATTTTAACCAAGGACAAATTGACTCCACTCTTTTTGTTAAAACCTTAGAAAAAGACATCTTCATTGCCCAAATCTATGTTGACGACATAATTTTCGGATCTGCCAATTCAAATTTTTTAAAGGAATTTGCAAAAATAATGGAAAATGAATTTGAAATGAGCTTAATTGGTGAGCTCAATTTCTTCTTAGGACTGCAAGTTAAGCAAACTAGGGATGGGAATTATGTTCACCAATCCAAATATGCTAAGGAATTAATAAAGAAATTTAAAATGGACAACTCCAAAAGCATAAGTACCCCTATGACCACAAATGTCAAGATTGATAGTGACCCTGAAGGTAAACCTGTAGATCTTAAGCTATACCGGAGTATGATTGGAAGTCTACTTTACCTTACGGCCAGCAGACCTGATATCCTCTTCTCCGTAGGAATGTATGCTAGATACCAACCTGTGCTAAGGAAACGCACTTAGCAGCCCTAAAAAGAGTACTTAGATACATTAAGGACACCATAAATATAGGGATTTGGTATCCTAGGACCTCAACCTTTGAACTGTCAGGATACTCTAACTCTGACTTTGCTGGATGCAAACTAGATAGAAAAAGTACAAGTGGAAGCTGCCAACTTTTAGGAAATAGTCTAGTCAGTTGGTGCAGTAGAAAGCAACACTGCGTAGCTCTATCTACAACTAAAGCAGAATATGTTGCTTTAGGAGTGTGTGTGGCACAACTTTTATGGATAATGTACACTCTTAAGGACTTCCAGCTTGACTACACCCAAACCCAAGTTTACATTGATAATATAAGCTCAATCAATCTAACCAAAAACTCAATTCAACACTCAAGAACAAAGCATACAGAAGTTAAACATCACTTTGTAAGGGATCATGTAGCAAGAGGTGAAATAGTCCTTAAGCATGTGGACTCAAAGTCAAACATAGCTGATATCTTTACTAAACCCTTACCTGAGTCTGATTTAGCTCACTAAGAAGGCAGTTAGGGTTATGCTTAGTAGAATAGGACTGCTCTACATGTTTTTTTTAAAAAAAATTGGTTTACATTATTATCTGTTAATTAATGTTTTGTGAAAAATCATTTTTTTCCTTCTTCTTGAAATTTAAAATGATTTTTTGACTTAGTTTTTTTTAAAACTTACCCCCTTCAAAACTAGGATTTTTTTCGCAAATGGACTTAGCTTAGGCCCTAACCCTAGAACTGCATGCACCTATAAATCTAGAAGCCAACATCTCACAAGCACCTTAGGGTACTTTTGATTGATAACCTAGACTGGGTTGAGATGCTTAGGTCTATGCCTTGATTCAAGATGCTTTAAGTCAGTGCATCTGCAGTAATTGGGGTAATAAATACCAAATGAACAGCAATCAGGTTAAGTGTCAAGCTTAGAAAATCTAACTTGATCAGATCACTTAACTTGACTAACCCTAGTGAAAGCTACTGTTTATGATAGTCAGTAAGTAGCTAACTGGGTTAGACAGGACCCGAACAAGAACGATTTAATTTGGTTTGGTCCAGTTTATGCTTATTAGAGTTGGTTCAATACAGAACTCAATTTTTTTTGATGCTCTAATTTTTTTTGCTATAATCAATTTTTTTATATATATGGCAAAGGGGGAGAGAAAGGAAAGGAGAGAAAAGAAGTTTTTTTTAAATTTAATTTTTTAAAATTTTTATCTCCTTTTTCAAAAAGTAAAGTAAATAAATGCTTAAAAATGTTTTCAAATCTAAGCATTTCAAAAATGAAAATTTTCTAAGTATAAACTTGAAAATCTTTTTTGAAAATTTTTCTAAGTATAGAAAACTTGAAAAAAAATTTTGGAAAGTTTTCTAAGTATAATGTTGAAAAAAAAATTTGGAAAATTTTCTAAGTGTGGAAAACTTAAAAAAAAATTTGGAAATTTTTCTAAGTGTAGAAAACTTAAAAATTCTTTTTGGAAAATTTTCTATGTGTAGAAAACTTGAAAAAAAAATTTGGAAAGTTTTCTAAGTATAATGTTGAAAATTTTTTTTTAAAATTTTTCTAAGTGTGGAAAACTTAAAAATTCTTTTTGGAAATTTTTCTAAGTGTAGAAATCTTGAAAAAAATTTTGGAAAGTTTTCTAGGTATAATGTCGAAAAAAAATTTGGAAATTTTTCTAAGTGTGGAAAACTTAAAAATTCTTTTTGAAAATTTTTCTAAGTGTGGAAAAACTTGAAAACCTTTTTGGAAAATTTTTTCTACATATGGAAAAAGTTTTTCTGAAAATTTTCTAAGTATAATGTGAAAATTTTTCTCAAGTGTGCAAAAACTTTCTGGATCTAAAGCACTTAGAAGATTAACAAAAACCCACTTATTTTTGAAAAACTCAGGGGGAGAATTTTCATTTCAGGGGGAGGAAACAAAATAGTTTTTTTCGTTACTTATTATTTTTACTTAACTTTTTGAACCGTGTTGCCATAAATCAAAAAGGGGGTGATTGTTGGTGCAGGAAGCACCTAATTCAAACCTGGGTTTTGATAATGGCTAATGGTTCAGAAGTTAAGGTGTTATTGTGATCTAACAAGCTTACTAAGTGTGCAGGAAAAGTCCTAGGTACACTAGGCAAGAAGTCCTAGTCAAGGATTGGGCAAGAAGACCTGACCGGAAGTTGGGCAAAGAAGTCCTGGTCGAGGACTGGGCAAGAAGTCCTGGCAAAGGGCTGGGCAAGAAGACCTGACCGGAAGTTGGGCAAAGAAGTCCTGGTCGAGGACTGGGCAAGAAGTCCTGGCAAAGGGCTGGGCACCGAAGACCTGACCAGAAGTTAGGCAAGAAGTCCTGGTCGCGGACTGGGCACGAAGACCTGGTCAGGTGGATTGGGCAAAAGTCCAACCGGAGGAGCCGGTTGGTAAAAGGTAAACTCTCTTGAGAGAAGTAGGTGAGGACGCGTTCCTCGTCGAGGGAACAGTAGGCATCGGTTTGACCTAGGGTTCCATTTGGGAGACTCAATGTCAGAACCAATACAGCTTAGGCTGTAAATAATGGCTAACATATTTGCTTCTTGTATTTTGGAACTAACCTTGGTTGCAGGGAACGAAGGAATGTGTTTCTGCAGCTCAGGCGCCTCAAAGGAGTTAGGCGCCCATATGGATACGGGCGCCCCAGTTGAAGGCTAAACCAAAGCAAGCGAAGCAAAACTGCCACAAAACCTCTAGACGTACTTAGCTCAGGCGCCCGAGACCATACGGGCGTCCCCATTAGCTCAGGCGCCCCAATGAAGATGGATAAGCGCTGACCAAGCCTGTAGATAAGAGATCGCGCAGGAAAGGCCACGTGTAGGCACCCCCATCGACACAGGCAGGGGCCCCCATGGGTGCTATAAAAGGGGGTTCACCCCCAAGGCTTCGAAGAACATCGCTCTCAATGCTCTAAGCACTTTCGTTCAAGCGCTACGCTCTGACAACCTCCGACTTCGAGATTCCAATGCCGACGACGACCCTCTGCTCCGAAATTCAATCCAACTCGAGCGTCGGTAAATTTAAATTACGAAAGTGTTGTTAATTTAATTTCCAATTCTATATCTGTACAGTCAAGTTGTAAAAGATTTTCTGAATATAGAATTGCTCAAAGTAAACAGTCAAGGACCGTGAGCCTTGGAGTAGGAGCCGACCGCGACTCCAAACCAAGTAAAACCAACCTATGTTCGCGATTGGTTTATTATTTTCCGTTGTGTATTTTCTCTATTTTTCCAAAAAAATTGATCTCGATATTCACCCCCCCTATCGAGTTTCTACGATCCAACAGTCTCTTCCTTAACATTAAGCTTCACGCGTGTAAACAAGTCTATACGGGAGGGGGGGGGGGCGAGGAGCAATACGCAACAAAATCACAATGTAGGAGATAGGAAACAAGATGTAGAAAATAAACCACACGGGGTATTGAAGCAGAAAATAAAAATATTTTCATTCAAAGTTTGATTGTACATGGGTGTGAAGGGCAACGTGCGTTATAATTACAACACATAAACTAGAGAACAAGGTGCAGACAATGAACCAGGCAAGAAAGTGATGCAGAAGGTAAAAATATTTCATTCATAATTTGAGCTTACATATACAAAGTATAAAGATAAAAAAGAGAGAGCGCTACAACTCCTTCTCCTTAGGCGGTAGCTCCTCCCAGGCGCAGCCGACGCTGAGGAAGCTCAGGTCGGTGTCCGGTTTTAGCGCATCAGCCTGCTGAAGTTACTAAATAGCTCTTGAAGCTCTGCTTCAGTCGCCTCAGCACTTGACCAGCCAAAAGGTCACCAAATTCCTCAAATTGAAGGGATTTGGCCTTGAACACCGCCTCTGCCTTTGCCTGTCAGGACTCCTCGTTAGCCTTGTAGGTCTTCAGTTCTTCTGAGGGTCGGTCCTGAGTAGTTTTTAGCTCAGCCGCTTCCGAGGATATTTGATCCCGAGTCGCCTGGACCTCCTCGAGCTGCTTGGAGGTGGTCAGGAGACGCGACTTGGCCCACTCGAAGTCATATTGCAGGTCAGACATTTGCTCGATAGCAGCTTGATCATTGTTTCTTGCTTTGTTAGCTGGTATGCCTGCTCCTTTATCTGACCGTTGAGAGCCTCGATCGATGATTCCAAGAGTCGGACGTCGTCCGATAGCTTCGCTTCCCGATCTTCGAGGCACCCCTTCTCTTGAGCTAATTGGCTCACCTCCTTAGTGAGGGTTATTGCAAGCTCTGATAGCAGACATTCCCGTTGGCGAACGCTGTGCAGTGATGACTCAGAGGCCAACAGGTTGTCCAAGTAGTGCTCCGCCTTAACCCAAACGCCCCTGCTGATCTCCGCTTGCATCCGTCCTTCCTCGCTAGCCCGGAAAACCTTCGTCTCTAGTTTGGTGACTTGTTGGCGCATGGCTTCGGTTTACGGCTCGGAGGACATGCGGCGACCCAGGAGAAGGCAGTCGGAAGTGGCTTGCCACAACAAATAATAAGAGTCAGAAGAGAAAATAATTGTAATAAGAAAAGACAAGAAGTTTACCTTGAAGTGCGACTCATGTAAGCTAGCAATTATCCCAGCTGAATCGTCTATGGTCCTCCCTCTCATGGCTTCCCGGCTCCTCGGGGAAAGCATGCCAGAAGTGTCTTCGGAGCGGCGGAGAGGGAGGGGCTGGATACTGGGCGTTTCGAATGGCGCGATGGAGGGGCCTAGAATATCTTCATCAGTGCTAGAGGCTTCTCCAGAAGGATGACTCTCTGCCAAGGGCTCCTTTAGCTCCACCGACCAAGGTCCCAAGGAGGCTGCTTTCTCGGCCGCTTGGACCTTTCGGTGCAGATATGCGCTCGTAAACTGGGGCTCTACCAATCCCACCCGCTTGCTTCTAAGATTGCTGTGGGAGTTGACAGAGGCTTCGACCTCAGCCCGGTGCTCCACCGCAGGAGATGACACCCTTCGGTGGAGCTTTGAAAGGGGAATTGTATCTTCCTTTTCCTCCAGGATCATGAGAAACACCTGGGTTATGCGGGTCCTCCTCTTCCGGGGGGCAAGAGGAATTGATCATTTCGGAAGGGAGGCAGGGGGCCTGCTCTCCTCGTCTTCCTCTGTGGGCAAGACAAGCCATCTTCGCCCCGCTTTTTCAGTCGACTTTGTCGCCAATGGAAGAACCTGAGCTGCAGGTTTCTCATCATCACCTCCCTTCCCAATGGGAACAGGGGAGGGATTAACTCCCTGAGCATCAGGCAGCTTTGAGGTAGTCTACCCCTGGTCCTACGTCTGCTCGGAGCCTTCAGAACGCTTGGTCACCGAGGCAGTAGGAGCTGAAGGAGGGGCGAGGGCCTGCTCGTCTGCCAACTTCCATTTAAGGAGCTTGCTCATGGCCCGGGACAACATGATGTTCCTTGCAACACAAAAATAATGAAGCATCAGTTAGAATAGATGAGCGTTTAATGAAATATTGAACTTACTGAGGCTATGGCTAAGGCTGGTAGCATTGGAGCTAATCCCAGCCCAATACAGGAGTTCTTCACATTGAACCAGGCTGGGGTCGTGGAACTCCATTCCAGCCCGCTGATACCCCGAGTCCTGCAGGAAGTCGCCTAGGTCCGGATGAGAGGGTAGGTCTTCTCGCCAGCAAGTCGGGCAGAAGGGACGCTCGGAAAGTCTAATGAAAAAGAAGCGCTCTTTCCATCCCTTATGGGAGGAATGGAGGCTTCCGATGAACTTATGACCGGGGCGAGCGGTAAAGCTAAATGGCCCTCTAGAGGCCATGTTCAAGAGAAAAAAGAAGTGAATGAAGCGAGGGGTTAAGGGTATGTTGAAAAGTTTGAAAAGGATAAACGCCCCACCCATCTAAGCGAAGACGTTATGAGCCATTTGGTGTAAGGGGATAACAAAATGCTCAGAGATGACCATGAAAAAGGGAGGGAGAGGAAAACGAAGGCCAAACTCTACCTACCCTAAGAAAAAGGTGAAAAAACTTAAAGGAGGTTCTATTGGAGACTGGTCTATTCTGGGGATCTTGATCTCTAACTCCGTCGAAATGCCATATGCTTCATAGGAGGCTCTCAGGGTGTTCATCTTGACCTTTGAGGAGGTGACTTCGTACCACTCTGAATGATATGTCCCCTCCTCCTCAGACCTCTCTTTCCTATCTTGTGTTGGAGAAAATGCTCATTTTTCCGGAGATTTAACAAAAAAAAATTGAAATTACACAAATTTTAACTTATCTGTTAAGTGGCCCGAACTACCTTTTAGACAGAATGCAGTTCAGGATTGATTTCTGATAATGAATTAGATCGTACAAATATAAATCCTTTTTACTGCAAGGTTAGTATTCAATTACTTATACAACATCAAGATATTATTGGTACATTGTTGAATCGAAATAAGGAATGCCAATCTTTGATAATTTTGTCATCATCCAATTGTTCTCGAATTGGTCCATTTAATGGTTCGAAATATAACATGATAAAAGAATCGGATCTCATAATCCCTCCGAGGAGATCTCCCGAGCAGGTTTCCCGAACCGGACGTCTCAAACCGGTCTTGCCGAGCTGAATCGCCGGAGCAGATTATCCCGAGTTGGAATTCCCAAGCAGAGGCTCCCGACCAGAGTCTCCAATAGAATCTCCCGACTAGGATCTCTCGAGCAGTATCTCTCGATCAGGGCCCGACCAGGATCTCCCGAGCAGTATCTCCCGAGCAAGATTTGGAGAGTTGCTGAGGCCTACATAACGCAGTTTCCTGAAAATAGATTTGTCTTACGCAATTTCTTGGAAACAGAATCATCCTACGCAGTTTTCTGGAAACAGATTTGTCCTCCGACGGTGCTTCGAGGCTCCGATGGACGTCTGTTTCTCAGGATACAACAGCGGGACCACGGGCACAACGGAGCACTCGTTGCTCGTGGCAAACTGAGGATGTATCTAAATGCTACCAGGGAGTCGAGAACGAGATGAAAAACAATCCATGTCCTCTCTATCTTTTTCTCTCGGTCACAACCACTTTATATAGGCTCAGACCCCCACAGTAATCAATGGTCGAATTAACGTCATTTACTGTCAATTAACCGTCCAGATCCAAACGTCTAGGAGTAACTGATATTGCATTAATCAATAGTTAATGCATCCGTTACATTTGAGTAAAATTTTTACAAAATGTTGATTTATCCGATTGGACAAATTTTGCCCCAACCGGTCGGACATTCAACGCACGCAGGTCGTGCACGCACACGAGTCCACTTGGTTCAGTACAAATTCGTGCCCTGGATTTGCACCCCCCTATGCACCCACACGTGAGAGAGAGTCTCTCCCCTTGCATTTGTTCACAATTAACATGCTTATGAAACAATATAAATTAACAATTATACCTTGAGACTCTCAATGTGGAACTAAAGTCTCATTCACAATGGAGTCTTTTTATTCTCCACCTCCCTTTCCATTCACTAAAAACTCCCAATGTGGACTAATGCCCCATTGACAATGGAACATCTTTCCTCCCTTTTCATTCACATTATATCTAACATCTTGACCCTTCTTTCCCTTTCCTTCCTTGCCCATAGTAATGAAAAAGAGAGGAAGATGGAGGTGAACATGATTTACACGTGAAGAAGAGCCATAATGAAAGAAAACTCTGGTAGGCAAAGATAGGAAGCGCAAAAAATAGAGGATTTCACCTTCCCTTTTTATAGAGGAGTTGTTCTCGTGCAAAAAATAGAGACACGACACGTGAATGGTAATAACTACAAATCTCGAAGGATTGTCGTTTATTATGATCGTCAATTGGTATGACTAAATGGTGATTCATCATCCCGCCATTTATTTCCGGAATAGATATCTAATCTCCTGATTAAAAAAAACAACGCAATTTACTTATCTGAATTTAATCGTGGGAACAGGTGATATCTGAATTTAATCATGGACCGGTGATATATTAATCCAATATCTGATGCCCCGATGATGCATATTAATCCATACAGATCCGTGCACATCATCGTCAAAATAAACATAGAGTTGTTACTTCTTTTAAAAACAAGCCAACTTTCCTCTTTTACATCGTCTTGTTGATCTCCCATAATTATGTATGTTCTCACCAACTCACGGCAGCTATAGTATGGGTAGGATAGCCCCCACATTTCCACTACACTTCTTCAGATTGAGGAACAGGAGGGCATTTACGTATTTCCAACAGGAACCCAGATGATGGGGGTAAATTGCTAACCGCAAGCGTAGGGTTGAACATTTTGCATTACCAAGACCGATTAGGTAACTGCCAAATGTCCACTTTCGTCCGTTGCCTGTAGCAGTCACGTGGCCACCATCATCCGTTCGCAACATAACATGGGACTCCATGTCCAAATCAAGGAACGAGTCCAGCCAAGTTTTTTTTTTTTCAATCGTAAATTAGTCCTTTTTATTTAATATTGATTTAAAACGGAAAAAAAAATTGCGGGAGGTGTAGGCCACGTTGCCGGTGCGGCAGCCGTCGGATGGGATAACGTGTCGGATGCGAGGCCGCGCCCGTCACGATGGCCTCGTGAGCTCCACCAGGCATACATGCGGTGCGTCGTTGCGAGCGACGCTGCCTTTGCTTCTGTGTCAGACGATGCGCGAGTCCCGACGATGCCAGCGGGGTGACTCTCTCCTTAAAAACGATGCAGCAATTCGATGCGTGGCTCACGTGACCACCGTTTGCTTCCTTGGGTTCATTCTAACTTCGCCTACGCTTCGCCTAGCCACACAAAATCTGGAATCTTCGGGGGTATTATCGTTCATAAAGGCGACGGAGGAGGAGGGGCATCTTCGACATTTTAGTCAGCGGTTTCGGGCACTTCGCCCACGTTCCCGCTCTCTCGCCACTCCGTCCACCGCGACGCTTTGGCCGTCCGCACCCCGGCGAAGCCTAGCCACCGCCTTAGCGTCCGTTCCTCGTCGGCTTCAGGTCTGGCTGTGCCTCTTCCCGCCAGCGAACCTTCCCTGCCGCTCGACATCCTGCGAACCCTGGAGATCTCTGACGCGCATCTGGAGCCGGTGGTCGCTGGCTGCGCCGGGGACGAGAGGGCGCGTGCCGCCTTCGAGGCCGAGAACCTCCCGCTCTCCGTGATGATCATCTCCCTACGGAGGAAAAGTAGATCCGTCGGGCGGAGGTCGCTCCATCGGTCAAGATAGCGGTCCAGGTCCGATACCACGATCCGGTGGCTGTGCCTCCGCTCGAAGGCTTCCCTGTCCTCCACTGTCTCCGTCGGCAGGAGCGAGTCCTTGCGAACCTTGGGCGTCGCGGCGCTTGCTGTCGAAGCGGCCGCGGGGGCATGGGCGGGAACATCCGCCGATCGCCTCCATCTCCACGGGGCGGGCTCGTTGCGGTGGACGACGATCTGAAGTGGATCGCTCGACCGTTCCCCGGCGGATGAGTGCCGCTCGGAGATCCTACGGCCGGAAGGATTCTGCGCCGTAGCAACGGTCGCGTTACCACCACCCTTCGCCTCCACTTTCTCGCCCACCCCTCCGCTACGCCGATCCGGCTCTAGCGGCCCCGTGCGGGGAACGAGGAGGACGTCCTCCGGGTCGACACGGACGCGGCAGAGAGGACAGGTGGAGTGGGCATCCAGCCACGTATCGACGCATTCGACGTGGAAACCATGCCGACATTTGGGTAGAAGCCGGAGCGCTTCCGCCGGCTCGAACCGACTGAGGCACACCGCGCACTCCAACCCCGCCTTCTGCCCCCGCAGCGCCCCGAACCGGAAGACGGGGAGCGACTCCACCACTGCCCGCTCGACTCCGGAATGCCGGCGCTCGGAAGCAGAGGAAGACGGGAACCCGCCGGCAGTCCCTCCGCGGCTACCGCCGTAGGTGGCGGCGCTGCGCTTGCAGTGCCGGGCGTAGAGGAGGAGGAGGAAGGTCAGTGAGAAGATGATGGTCAGGACGCCCACGATGACGGCTATGCCGGGGCGGAATGGCGCGATAGGGGAGGAGCAAGCGGAGGGGAAGGGGCTCGGGGCGACGCCAGCATCGGTGTCTTCGTCGGAAAAGTGGAGGCGGGGGAGGAAGCTCAATTCGCGGTGGCGGTGGATCAACATGTTCTACTACCTTAGCACGGTGGAGGGAGGGGGTCAGGTGAGGAAGGGGGTTATATTAAGGCCGGTGACGGGACTCCGTCGGTGAGCGAGAGGGGAAGCGGAAGGCGACAAAGGCATCGGCTTAACCGAATGGGCCCGCCGCCCGCTCTTTAAATGGAGATGTTGTTCGTCTTCGGTGAGATTAGGCGGTCCCTGCGTCGCGCTTCACCGCGCCGCTCGAACCCATAATCATACAACGGGAAGCACAAGGAAGGCGGTGAGCGGCACCGCTGATTTCGGGAAACCTCTTCCTAGAAGGGGAGCAGGGGGTTCCGCAGACACTATCCCTGTTTCGAGCTGTTCCGAGCATTTAAACGGATTGAAGCATTTAATTGGACAGAACCACAACGAGTCCGGTCCGGTCTAATTAAATTAGAAGCTAAATACCCAATTCAGAGGGCAGTTCCACGGTTCCACACCCTGACGGCTGGCTATGTTGGTTCAGATCCGAAAAACAGAGGGAAGAATTTTTGAACCATCCCTAATTTTCAAAAACTTTGAAATAACACAATGCCCTTTTCTCACACTAAATTCGCAATTTTTAAATGCTTCTGAAATTTTCACTGTCCAATTTGGATCGTTCAAAATTTTAAAAGCCATTCTTTTAGTGAATATTATGGTTCAGTCGATTAAACATAAAATATAATAAAAATTGATACCTCTTAAATTTTAAAATGTCATAATGTTTCTCGAAAATCAAAATTAGGTTTTATATGTGCTCAAGCATACAAATTTAAAATATGGTCTAAATTGATACCTCTTATATTTTAGAGTTTGAAAGATTATCCTTTATTTTTAATAAATTTATTTTTTAAAATAAAATTTAGGGAATAGTTTTTTTTTCCTCTTGTTTTCTTCTTAAATCCCTCTTCTAGTTATTTTATAAGATAACTGTTATCCTGCTCAATATAAAAAAAAATAAGATAAAAAATTAAATGCTAATAGTGGTAAAAGGTTATATTTTTTATTTTAGATATCCCTCATAGTTTATCTCTAGGATATATGAAGAGAGATAAATTATAGATGATTATTAATTTGAATAGTGATTAATGTATGGAAAAGATAGCAATCTGATTACTAAGTAGGAATTGACAAAAAAAAAATGTTAATGCTTTGATATAATATGGTCTAAATTCTTGTTTAATTTTGTGAGTTATTTTTGAAATTTTATCATGTGTTTTCTTTTCGTTAGCCTTCTCTTGATAAAGAAATCTGTCATAACATAATTATAAGTAGAAACTAAAAAATTAAGATGAGTATATAAGAGAGCTCAAGAGATGATAATGATTGAAATATCGTAAATATTATAGTTCTCTCTTTGGTTCTCCTTTTAAAACGTTCAATCATTCTCAATTTTATTTATTATTTTATTTTATTTTATTTTAATGTTGATTAGTTAATTGGATACACTATTAAGCTATTAGTTAATTGATTTTTTTTTATCACAATAATTTTTAATTTATCAATCGCTGTAGATGATTTGCCCACCAGCTGCTTATTTTTTTGTGATCGTCGAGATAAAGTTGTTAGTTAATTGAATTTAATTCAACGAGTTGTCTACTCAACTCAACAACAAATAAAAATATTTGATAATCAATCATTAATCGATTGAGGATAATTTTCACTCAACCAAATTGCTGATTACAATCATTCTAATAGTCAAGTGTTCCCTTAAGCGGAAGATTTCCTGTTGGGATTGATAACGTAGGGATGAATAATAATTCTCGATTTCATCCGTTATTGCAAGAAAAAAAATACTCAACAATATTGGCGAAAATATCCGTCATAATTTGGTTGGTAAATTGATTTACCAATGAAATTACGATGGATACTGACGCCGGACAGAATATAGATTATTCTGGGACGAGAAGTTTCAGAGGGATTTACGAGAAAAGAATAAAAAATAATAACGAGATAAGGAGTAGCCAAAATTGGGCTTAAACCTTATTGAGAAAAACAAGAGCGAGAAGAGAAAAATAGAGATATAGCCGTAACATGGCTTAAGCGAAGCAAATTGATTCAATATCTAAAAAACTTGTCCTTAACATCATCTAAGCATGAGTTTATATAGCACTCATATCCCTAAAAAAATTCTAAACTAACCAGACTTAGTCCCCTAAAATTTAAGAATAAATTTAACCAACAAAACTTAGTTCCTAAGATTTAAGAACAAATTAAACAAAAATATATAACCAATTAAAAAAAACCCCAACAAGACTTGGTTTCCTAAGATTTAGGAACAAACTAAATAAAAATATATAACCAATTAAAAAAAACCTTAAATATATAAATCTGAATATTATTTTGGATCCCCTCCTGCATCAGTCTCCCGGAGTTGAAGAGAACTCGTCCTCGAGTTCGGCGTCTCCCTGATTGATGCTTCAGTGTAAAGGTGAACTCTTGCAAGTAATTTATCCACTTAGCGTGTCGACTACTCAACTTATGTCGACCGTTGATGTACTTCAAAGTCTCATGATCTGTGAATAAGATAAATTCCTTCTGCACGAGATGATGGCGCCAATGCTTTAAGGATTGCACAATAGCATAGAATTTCAGGTCATAGGTAGAATAATTTTCCTTGGCACCAGATAGTTTCTCACTGAAGAAGGCAATAGGGCGTCCTGATTGACTTAGAACACTACCAATGCCAATGCTAGATGCGTCACAGTTTACTTCAAACAGTTTGTCGAAATCTGGAAGTGCTAGAACAGGTGCTTCGATCATCTTTTGTTTCACCAACTGAAAACTAGTCATAGCTGCTTCACTCCTCTTGAATTCGCGCTCCTTGAGACACTCAGTTATAGGAGCAATTAAGGTACTAAAGTTCTGAATGAACCGACAATAAAAAGAGGCCAATCCATGGAAACTTCGGACGTCATGAATGGTTTTTGGCTGTGGCCACTCTAAGATTGCCTCTATCATTGATGGATCTGCACGAACACCCTCAGGTTGTCTATCAACACACATGCGCCATGAACCGTCTTTCTTTGGTATAAGTAGGGTAGGGACTGCACAGGGGTTCATACTCTCGCGAATATAACCTTGTCTCAATAGCTCCATAACTTGTCGTTGTAGCTCTTCGGCATCCTTAGGGTTAAGACGGTATGTCGGTCGGTTAGGAATGCTTGACCCCGGGACGAGATCAATCTGGTGCTGAATATCTCTCATAGGGGGAAGTCCTGGAGGAAGGTCTTCGACCATCAACTTAGCGAAGTCTGATAAGAGTTGTTGCACTTCAGCTGGTAGATCCGAGTCCGGGTCTATTACATTGCTTTTGAAAGGAAGCAAAGCATAGACTACATCTCTGTGCTTCATCTCATTCAAAAATCTGGACATAGAAAGTAGTGTAGAATTATTGGTTACCAAATTTGAAGGGGTTCCTTCTCGTCGGGGAGCCAATACTATGTTCCTCCCTTTGATGCTGAGGGTGTATGTGTTCTTCCGCCCATCATGAATGACGTTGCGATCATATTGCCACGGTCGTCCCAACAATACGTGACATGCGTCTATTGATACAACATCACACCATGTTCGATCATAATACTTGCTGCCAATAGAAAAAGATAAAAGACACCTCCTATCTATGGTTACCTCACTTCCTTTACTTGGCCATGATAACTTGTGGGGTTTTGGATGACGATCTGTCTTCAACTGTAGCTTTTGAACAGCTTCTTCGGATACAATATTTTCACAGCTTCCACTATCAATGATCATCTTGCAAACTTTGTCTCCAACCGTACACGTCATGTGAAAAATGTTGGTTCTCAGCTAATCATCTTCAGATTCTTCCTTAGGGATCAGTAGGCTCTTGCGTACGATGAGAGTCTCATGACCATCGCCATAAAGAACCTCGTCATCAATATAGTCATCATAAATCGACTCATCAATCTGTTCGAATTCATCCTCTATGTCTTCCTCAACTAGCAAAGTCTTGTTTTTTTTTGATCTGGGGATCTTTTACACTCCGAAGCTCGATGCCCCTGTTCACCACAGCAAAAACACTTGATAGTGGTCTTAGGGTTACCTTGTGGTGGCTGTTGAGAAGGGCGTGGCTCTTGAGGGTAAACAACTTGATTGTTTTGATCGCTTGTAGTCGTCGGTCTTCGGTTTAGTTGTTTTTCAACTGTCAAGGCTCGCTGATAGGCCTCCGAAATGGTCCAAAGCGAGTGAAGGCTCAGGGTGTCTTGTAAGGGTTGACGTAATCCCCCTAAATATCGCGCTACCATATGCTCCTCGGTCTCGGACAAATCATTCCGAGCAATAAGCTGATAGAATTCCTCTGTATAGTCGTCAACGGTTCTAGCTCCTTGCCTTAAGGTATGGAGTCGTTGATACAATGTTTGGGTGTAGCCGAAGGGAAGAAATTGCATTCTCATTAGTTTCTTCATTTTTTCCCAATCAGTGATTTTGGATTTACCTTGTCTCTCCCATGATCGTCGAAGTTGCTCCCACCATGCTGAAGCTCGACCTTTTAACTTGATAACGACCAACTTTACTTTGATGTGATCAGATACTTCTTTATATTCAAAAATCCTCTCTACTTCGTTGATCCAATCAACGAAGCCTTCCGCTTGTAATGTGCCAAAAAAATCAAGAAGATCCACTCAAAAACCAAAGTCCCCAAATCGTTCCTCTCGACCATGGTGTTTCCGATATGTAGCACGACGATGATACGGGTTCTCGAAAGGAGACTCAGAGTTACCGTCAGAGATTTCATGATCTTCAAGATCCTGCACTGCCAAACGCTGGATTAATTTCACAACTTGCTTCTGTAAATCCTCAATCATCATTATATCTTGGATACTACGATCACGGTGCTGGGCTTCCTCAGTCGGAACCTGCCTGTTGCGACCACGACCACGTCCACGATGACCCTCCATTGGATCTTAATGAGCTCTGATACCAACTGACGCCGGGCAGAATATAGATTATTCTGGGGCGAGAAGTTTCAGAGGGATTTACGAGAAAAGAATAAGAAAGTAATAACGAGATAAGGAGTAGCCAAAATTGGGCTTAAACCTTATTGAGAAAAACAAGAGCGAGAAGAGAAAAATAGAGATATAGCCGTAACGTGGCTTAAGCGAAGCAAATTGATTCAATATCTAAAAAACTTGTCCTTAACATCATCTAAGCATGAGTTTATATAGCACTCATATCCCTAAAAAAACTCTAAACTAACCAGACTTAACCCCCTAAAATTTAGGAACAAATTTAACCAACAAAACTTAGTTCCTATGATTTAGGAACAAACTAAATAAAAATATATAACCAATTAAAAAAAACCCAACAAGACTTGGTTTCCTAAGATTTAGAAACAAACTAAATAAAAATATATAACTAATTAAAAAAACCTTAAATATATAAATCTGAATATTATTTTGGATCCCCTCCTGCATCAGATACTCATAGTTGGGATAAATTACATTGGAGACGATTTATCAACGACAACACAATTTTTGTGGTAATTTTCAACGGAAATCATTATTCCATTGGTAATCTCTGACATGTATCGTTAGCTTGGGTTGTGATATTTTTTGATGGAAACATGATTCTGTTGGTAAATAAAAAAATTGCAAAGAACCTTTTATATTTATAACGTGACGCCCTGAGAGGGAGGAGCCACTCGTCCAATATATAATCGGACAACACGGATAATTTGGAACATTAATATAAACACTCACACAGTATATATGGCCTCTGACTTCAAATAAGGATATAACATATAAAAGAAATGCATCCATAGCTATAAAATCCATAAAACTCACCTGAGCTACCCTCTAGGTAGGCGCGCAGTAAAAAATCACACAAAGTCCAATAGAGGACTCAAAAATACATGCATCAAATAGAACCCAATATAAGTCCACAATGCAAAACAAATTAGAATACGAAGTATGCTAAAACAGACAGCATAAACATGCCGAAGAACCCAAGTCGGAGTCATCAGGACCTGGAACTGGCAACTGGGCTCCCTTGACAACCAATCAACCTGAAAACAAAAATAGTGTGATGGGTGGTGAGTCCAAGTGAACTCTGCGGGTATAGAAAGAGATATGCATGATAGTATAAGTAGCTGTACAAGCTATAAAGAAACAACAGGATATAGTCTCCGGTAAATATCAGAATATGCATAATTGAAAGTACCAAATGAATGTACATATTAGAAATCAGTCTATCCTGATTATAAAAGGCTCGTATCTTACGAGCAGGTGTAGGGTCATCAAACCAAACATATAATACACCTTAAGTGCATGTCAAACATATGCAACAAACAAATATAACAATCACAATCAAATACACATGATGCAATTGTTGGTGTTGGGATTCCATCCTGTTTCTACGAATTAATTCTATTTACAGAACTAATCCGCACAAGGATAGAAAACTTCCCGAACGACATACTTCATCTACCTTTCTTTTCGATTGAGTGGCCGCTTGAACAAACTGGTTGTTCAAGCAATCAATTTCCCTATCGATTAGCAGCGGAATAGAAGATGAAGATTTGATCGCCGGTTCTTGTGTTTATACCTCTTGATCTTCTATTATATTCCTATCATCTTCTTGGACGTCGTGTGGGCGACGATCTTCCAAGAAACAAAGCCACCAAGAACCCTTCATTCTTCCTCCTTTTCTTCTTGCATGACCTAGCCCTCAAGGTGAAGGTGCACCAACCCTAGGAGGAGAGCCTCCTTGCGCCGACCTTTCTTGCTTCCTTGTGCCGCACGCCCTAGGGAAGAAGAGAAGAAGAAAGATCTCTCTCCCTTCTCCCCATATCCTAGCCGCCCTTGCTCCCTTGTTGCCGGTGTAGCAAGCCCGAGAGAGAGAGAGAGAGAGAGAGAGAGAGAGAGGGAGGAAAGAATAAACTTAGGGCTTCTCATGATGGCTTATGAGGGTATTTATAGGCTACAATAGGGACCATGAGGAGGAGTTAGTTTTGGTTTCCTAACGGATTTTTAACCCGATCCGTTAATAATAACCCGCTCCACTAATGAGTTATTATTGAACTACCGCACCAACCCCATATTAAATATAAGCTCCTTCTTATTATGTGTACATTATCTCCCCGTGTTTATGATATCGCATGTTTGTTAATTAATTAAATTACTGACAATTTAACCAAGAGCAGTACCACTCAACTTCATTATCATGTCGGACCAAGTCAACCTACAAGATTTACATGATAATCCTTATGAGCTCCTCAAGGGGATATCATCAGCCTAAATAATTAGGACACGGTTTCCTTCTATAATCAACGACACACCATGTAAATAATATTATTTCCCAATTTACCGGGTCTTTTGACTTAACGAATAAATCTCACCCATTGGTAAATTAAAGAAATAAATATTAAGTACATGTGCCCATTATTATATCGAGATTAAGAGCATGTTAATCCATAATAACCGATGTCTTGTCCGATTATATAGTCAATATAAATCGAATCACCTCAAAACGGTCCTACTCAATACACACAAAGTGCACTAGTGTAATTCTATAGTCAAGATACACTAATACTAAATTACACTACAACCGTTCCAATGGTTTATCCAAATCCATCTTGGTTGCAAGCCACTACTTATACCTTTCAAACATGATCTTCTATATGACACCACACACCATGTTATTTACAATGTGAAATAATGGACAATTGCATATGATGGGGTTGAATAGCCCGTGGCGGGCACGTGGGATGAAGAAGCTACGTGGCAAAACGCGATGAGTCTGAGCGACTCTCCTTTTAGAGCTATCAGGGCCCCTCGGGAAATATGCCCTGGAAGATCGCACCTCGGGAAGTTGGGTCCCGAGATCACCTCGGGGAAGTAGAGCGCCCGTGATCGCCCGGGCCAAAAGACCTCGAGATCACCTCGGGGAAGCGGAGCCCAAGCTGCCTTCGACCTTAAGCAACAGTCCCCCTTCCATCGCGGATCTACGAATAAGCATCCCTTCTATCGCGGAGTCATCATGACCCATGAATATTGCAACGAGTCGAAACACGTAATGACGGCGTGGACCGTTTCAAAGGCTATCCAGTAACCCTGCCAAGGGGGGGGGAACGTGGCATAGATCATGGGGATGCGCCAAGGCAGCCGCCACAGGTATAAAAGGTAACCCAACCCCTCCGGTAAGGGGGTACACACTCTCTACTACTTATACATTTTTCTGCCTTCTATCCTTCTCGATCGAGACACTGACTTAAGCGTCGGAGTGGGCTCCATCGGATAACCTCCGGCGTGTTCCCCTAACGCTCGTGTTGATCTCACAGGGCGCAGAGTTTCTCCCCTCCCGTCAATATCCACGCAGGTTGAACCTCGGTGACCGGCCATCGATGTCGATTACTTCCGGAATAGGTTTGGCGCTGTATGTGGGAATCTAGTAAAGCACCAGAAGGAGCACCGATGGCAGGACCGGAGGGACAAGCCATTGTCCTGACGAGGGAGGTACTGGACCACTTGGTGGCCAACGCCATCAAAGAAGCACTTGAGCAGCACCAAGTCGAACAAGTTGCCTCACAGCAAGAGGCTCCTGCGCAGGAGGAGATCCCTAGAGTCTCCATCTTGCACTCGCGAAGATCCGTCACACCAGTGGGACGATGGGAAGGAGCTGCTCTAGGTCCCCGAAAAGACTCTCCCGGAGATATCGAGAAGGCCCACCGGTAGCCTCCAGCGCGCAGAGACACGAAGAAGGACATGGGAAAAAGGAGGAACCTAAGGCCTCCCATAAGGTTCCTTCTACTCCCTTCTCATATGAGATTGTGGAAGACCCCATGCCGAAGCAGTTCCGTGGCCCTAGGATCGCCGATTATGATGGGAAGACGGATCCGGAAGATCACGTCTGCAAGTTTAAGAACGCGAAACTCCTGCACCAGTATATTGATGGTGTAAAGTGTTAGGTCTTCCTAAACACCCTGTCTGGAGCAGCCCAATGATGGTTCTAGAGGCTGCCACAGGGTTCCATCAACTCCTTTGCAGAGTTTAGAACCGCCGTTATCAAAAGACGACACTCAATCTGTTCGCCCTCAAGCAGAAGACGAAGGAGCCGCTTAAGGAGTACATCCAGCGGTTCAACAGGGTGGTGCAAGACGTGCTCAGTGCAACATCGGAAATCCTTGTCAGCGCCTGCACCCAAGGGCTCGCGGAAGGGGATTTCTTCCAATCCCTGGTGAAGAAGCCCCCTGTCAGCTTCGACGATCTATTGGGGCGTTATGTCAAGCACGTCAACGTGGAGGAGGTACAATATGCCCGTCGCAAGGAACCAGCTGGAGTCCTTCCTCCAGCCGTTCCTCGGTCTGAAAGGAGGGAGACCCCAGCTCCAACTCAAGGAAAAGACTGTTGGTGCAGAATGCACCCAAGTCGAACCTGTATTTTGATAATGGCAAAAGGGTTCAAAAGTTAAGATATAATGTTTATCTAACATGTTACTCAAGTGTGCAGGAAAAGTCCTAGCGAAGGACTGCTAGACACCTGGCGAAGGAATGCCGGGATACAAAGCCCTAGCAAAGGACTGCTAGGCACCTGGCGAAGGAATGCTAGGATACAAAGACCTAGCAAAGGACTGCTAGGCACCAGGCGAAGGACAACTTGGTACTGAAGACCTGACGAAGGACAGCTAGGCACCTGGCAAAGGACTGTTGGGCAAAAGTCCAACCGGAGGAGCCGGTTGGCATCAGGTAAATTCTCCCGAGAGGAGTAGGTGAGGACGCGTTCCCCGTCGAGGGAACAGTAGGCGTCGGTTCGACCTAGGGCTCCATTTTGGAGACCAAAGTCAGAACCAAGACAGCGGAGGCTGTATAAACCTAATACTTAATGGCTTCATGTTGTTTTGGACTAACCTTGGATGCAGGACTGAAGGAACGTGTGTCTGCAGCTCAGAATGCCCAAAGGAGAGAGGCAAGTGGCTAAGCAGGGTGCCCCCAGTGTTCTGGGCTCCCCCAAGGTCAATACAAAACGAGTGAAGCAAAGATGTGCTTCGGCAGCTTACTGGGCGGGGCACCCCCGTGCTCCCAGGCGCCCCCATGCTCCCGGGCGCCCCGGATGGTCCGGGCGCCCCGAGCTAAAGCTAATGAAGTGGATTAACTCAAGCCAGCGAGAAGCCAGCGGATCGAGTCAACCCGGGCGCCCCCAGCGTCCCGAGCGCCCCCGTCAAAGCTCGATCCCGAGTTTGAAGGGATCAGAGCTGACCGAGAGGAACTCGGATCAGATGACACGTTGGGGGGGGGGCGCCCCCGACGTTCCGGGCGCCCCCAGGGGCTATAAAAAGGCCCTCGACCCCAAGGCTTCGAACAACAATTTCTTCCAACACATTCACGCTCTTCTGCTCCAGCGCTCTGTCCCGGAAACCTCCCGACTCGAGATACAAGCGCCGACGACGTCCCTCTGCTTCGAAAATACGATCTACTCCGGACGTCGGTAACTAAGAGCGGCTTTCTTTCAGTTTACTGTACTAATCTTGTAATCTATTTCTGTAAACTTTTTGCGCATATAGAATTGCCCGCAGTAAACGGTCAACGACCGTGGGCCTTGGAGTAGGAGCCGACCGCAACTCCGAACCAAGTAAAATCTTGGTGTTCGCGTGTATTATTTTGTTTTTAATTATTTCCGCTGCTAATTCTCTTTTACGAATCCAAACGATTTACGATATTCACCCCCCTCTATCGTTTCTCTCGATCCAACAAGTGGTATCAGGGCGGGGAAGCTCAAATTTGGTGCAACCACCAGTTTGAGAATTTTTCGAATTTTTTTAATTAATTTTCTTTTTCTTTTTTGAAGTTTTCTTGTTAATCGAGGTTGGTGCAACACCCCTCGATAATTATTTCTCTTTATCCCGCACTACTAATCCTAGACCAAGTCTTGGGATATTTTCTTTCCTTTAGTTTACTTTTCAGATAAAATGACCATGCAAGAAGGCTTCAGCACCGCAAGACCACCTCTCTTCAGTGGGGAGGACTTCCCCTACTGGAAGAGCAGAATGGAGGTCCACCTGAAAACTCAGGTGGACATGTGGATAATCATCCAGTCCGGACTGGAGATTCCAAAGAACGCTGAAAGAGTACCTCAAACCTACATAGAATGGGACGCCGCTCTGAAATGGAAGATTGAGGCTGATGCAAAGGCGACCCAGACCCTCCAATGCGGCTTAACAAAAGAGGAGCTGAACCGGGTGGGTCCATTCAACAGTGCCAAGGAGCTGTGGGGGAAACTGATCGAGCTGCACGAAGGAACTTCAGACACTTGAATCAGCAAAAGAGATCTCCTTCTGAACAAGCTGTACACGATCAAGATGAACGACAACGAAACAGCAGCTCAACTCCACGCCCGAATTCAGGAACTAATGAACGGACTACACACCATCGGTCACAAGGTAGAAAACCATGACCTAATAAGGTACGCTTTAAATGCTTTCCTGAGAAACACCTTGTGGGCATCTATGGTAGATGCATACAAGGTTTCAAGGGACTTGTCAAAAATTAAATTAGACGAACTGTTTTCTGAACTCGAATTACATGAACAGACTAACTGCAATCTGGCCGAGAAAGGTATTGCCTTTGTTGTAGGTAAAACTGGAAGGACAACCAAGAAGAACCCTCAACCTGCACCCGAGTCTGATTCAGACTCAGACTCAGAAGACGAAGAAGGAGATCGACCTAAGCTGGTTCGACTGGCCCGGAACTACTACAAGGAATTGAAGAACCAAACCAACAGAAGGAAAGCCAGCCGAAGAAAGGATGAACCAGCTGAACCCTCAAATGAAAAGAACAAGCCCAACGTGACCCGTTACGAGTGCAAGAAGAAGGGCCACTACAAGACCGAATGCCCCAACCTGAAGGAAACAAAGAAGACAAGGAAGAAGAAGGCACTTCAAGCAACATGGGACGAGTCCTCCTCCTTAGAAGAAGAAGAGGTCCCACAGTTGAACCTACTCGCACTAACCGCCTCAGAAGAAATCGAGACCGAGTCAGAATCAGAACGGGACGACGGCAGACTAACATTTTCAGAGGACGGCGAAATCAAGGTAAGTGGTTTTACTAGAAGTCAGTTAAATGAGTTAATTTCTTATCTTTCTCAAGATTTGGTGAAAGCTAAACTCCGAATCGAATCCCTCCGACAGGAAGTAAAACTCCTGAAAGAGGGAGCTGACTCTAGATCTTTAACCGAGAAGGTTCAAGAAGGAACCTCTTATCAAGTTGAAAAACTTGAGAAAGAGAACTCCTCCCTGAAAACTCAGGTTAAGGACCTCAGATCAGCTTTAGAACGATTCACTTTTGGTTCCAAGGGTCTTGACATGATTCTTGAAAAACAGAAATCGGTTCTAAATCGATCCGGACTAGGCTATAGAACCAAATTTAGACAAAGATCCTACTTTGCTGTACTGAATCAGTCCAGACCTAAAGTTCAGGCATGGGTACCTAAACTGTACCTGAACAAACAAACTGGATCAAATCAGTATTGGATCCCCAAGGACAAGATTCACATCTTGCCAAACCATTATCGTGGCTTTAGTCCAGGGGGAGCCAAATTGAAAACAATATTAATTGTTAGATAAAATTCAATTCTTGTTTGCAATATGCATAATTGATTGTTTATTTAATTTCTGTAATTTGACATGCTTAGACTTAGGAATGGTTAGTTTAAGGACTGAACCTACTTAACTGAAATTTGAATAACATAGTATTGGGTGGCGGTGAGATGATAGTACGTTAGGGAAACCAATTCTAATAAGGTCAAGTATTCGCTACTTGGTCTCTTTAGACTGGTGAAACTAGCCGAAGCTACCGATCCAAGACCCAAACTTGTTAGACCAGAATTTTTCGAAAAATAATTTTAAAAATGAAATTTCATTAAAAGGCTTTGTCAAGGAAAGGGTTGATGATCCAATAAGGCTACGACTAAAGAAGGCCTAGTGCCTTGCCAAGACCTGGAAGCTAATTTTTGAAATTCAAATTCAAATTATTCTTTGTCAAATTCGAATCTAACACAAAATTTCAGTTAATTATAGATTCAAACATTATTTTTAAAATAAACTCAAAATCAACTGTTTTCAAAATTAATTTAAAGTTTTTCAAAATAAATCATAATTTTTTTCAAAATAATTCTATTTACCAAAACCTATCTCACAAAACCTGTAAGGCTAACGTGATTGATAACCCTAGATTTGCGTGAGACAGACTAGGCTGTAAAAATCAATTTAGGCTATTCCTGATTCTAATTGGATCCAAATCAACAAAACTCTTTATGTGTAGGAACATAAAGATTTGGACCAATGGATGTTGGATAGCGGTTGCTCCAGACACATGACTGGAGATAAATTAAAATTCACCAAACTCAAGTTCAAGAACCTAGGCTCAGTGGCATTTGGCAACAATGCTACACTCAAGGTAATTGGGTCAGGTAATATTGAACTTAAATCTGACTTTGTCATTAAGAAAGTGCTTTTGGTTGAAAATTTCAATTTTAACTTGCTTAGCATAAGTCAATTGTGTGATTCTGGTTATGTAGTTACCTTCAACAATTCTAACTGCCTGATTAGAAACCTGCAAGACTCGGAAATCATGCTTAAGGGCACTAGGAAAAATAATGTTTACACTATAAACCTACCCCTAGTACCTAAATGTATGTTAACTCAGTTAGAACAATCAAACCTCTGGCATAGGAGACTAGGTCACACTAATCTGAGAATTATTTCAAAAATCACCCAACTTGGCTTAATTAAAGGTATTCCTAAAATTAAAAATCATGAAAACTTAATATGTGAATCATGTAATCAAGGTAAACAAACCAGGTCTAATCATAAACTTATCCAATCTGATCAAACTCAAACCACACTTGAGCTCCTGCATCTCGACCTATTTGATTCACATGGAGCCAAGTCGCTAAGCGGAAACCGATACTGCTTAGTAATAGTTGATGATTATTCTAGGTTTACTTGGGTTAGGTTTCTAAAGACCAAAGATGAAATCCTAAACCTATTCAATGACTTTTGTAAGTTAATTGATAACCAAAACGATACTAAAATTAAAAGATTTATGAGTGACCACGGGGGAGAATTTGAAAATTAACGGTTCGAGGAATTCTGTAAGGTAAATGGGTATATACATGAATTTTCGTGTCCTAGAACCCCCCAGTAAAATGGCATAGTCGAAAGGAGAAATAGAACCCTATAGGAAGCCGCTAGGGCTATGCTCAATGAGTTCAATTTAGCTAACCAATATTGGGCAGAAGCAATTAGTACGGCTTGCTACATCCAAAATAGGGTCCTGATTAACAAGCGACACAAAAAAACACCCTATGAATTATACTACCATAGACTTCCAAATCTACACTACCTAAGAGTCTTTGGATGCAAAGTCCATATTCTAAACACCAAAGACTATCTAGGAAAATTCCAGTCTAAGTCAACCCCAGGCATCTTCCTAGGATATTCAACCTCAAGTAGAGCCTATAGGGTTTACAACAAACAAACTAAGAGAATTGAAGAAACAACAAACTTAATATTTGATGAAGAAATCAACTCAACATTTGATAATCCAGACCTAACTTCATCAAATGCTGATCAACAAGATAATAAACAAACTGTTGAACCTTTAATTGAACCATTGAATGAACTAACTATTGAACCAACTTCTGAGTCAATTGAACCAAATATTGAACCAAACATTGAACCAAATAGTGAACCAAATCGACCAGCCAGACCTGAGGCTGAACCAAGTTCAAGACAAACCAAGAAACCCAGACTTAGTCACCTAACTGATCAAATTGTGGGTGATCCAACATTAGGAGTCAGAACTAGGTCTTCCTATAGAAACCTTAGTCAAATAGCCATGATTTCAAAAATTGAACCTAAGACTATAGAGGAAGTCCTACCTGATCCTGATTAGATCATAGCTATGCAAGAGAGTTAGCCCAATTCGAAAGAAACCAAGTCTGGGAATTAGTACCTAAACCTGAGGGCAAATCCGTCATTAACACTAAGTGGGTTTTTAGGAATAAGTTAAATGATCAAGGAGAAATAGTCAAAAATAAAGCCCGCTTAGTAGCGAAAGGATTCAGTCAAGTAGAAGGGTTAGATTATGACGAAACCTATGCCCCAGTAGCTAGACTTGAGTCCATTAGGATGTTATTAGCCTTTGCATCCCATAAAGGATTCAAACTATACCAAATGGATGTAAAATCAGCATTTCTAAATGGATTCATTAAGGAAGAAGTCTATGTAGGACAACCCCCTGGTTTTGAAGACTTAGAAAGACCTAACCATGTTTACAAACTTACCAAAGCACTTTATGGACTAAAACAAGCTCCTAGGGCCTGGTATGAACGCTTATCAACTTACTTAATTTCTAAAGAATTTAAACAAGGACAAATTGACTCAACCCTATTCATTAAAACCTTAGGAAAAGAAATCTTTATTGCCCAAATCTACGTCGATGACATAATCTTTCGTTCCACCAACTCTAATTTTTTAAAAAAATTCGTAAAAATAATGGAAAATGAGTTTGAAATGAGTCTAGTTGGTGAGCTCAACTTTTTCCTAGGGTTACAAATCAAACAAACTAGGGATGAAAACTATGTCCATCAATCCAAATATGCTAAAGAGTTAATAAAGAAATTTAAAATGGATAACTCTAAAAGCATAAGTACCCCCATGGCCACAAATGTAAAAATAGATAGTGACCCTGATTGTAAACCAGTAGACCCTAAACTCTATAGAAGTATGATAGGAAGTCTACTATACCTTACAGCAAGTAGACCTGATATCCTTTTTGCTGTAGGAATGTGTGCTAGATACCAAACCTGTGCTAAGGAGATGCACTTAGCAGCCCTAAAAAGAATACTAAGATATGTTAAGAGCATCCTAAATGTAGGGATTTGGTATCCTAGGACCTCAACCTTCGACTTGTCAGGATACTCGGATTCTGACTACGCTGGTTGTAAATTAGATAGAAAGAGCACAAGTAGAAGCTGCCAACTATTAGGAAATAGTCTAGTAAGTTGGTGCAGCAGAAAACAACACTGTGTAGCTCTATCCACAACTGAAGCTGAGTATGTTGCCTTAGGAGAGTGTATAGCACAACTTTTATGGATGATGCACACTCTTAAGAACTTCCAGCTCAACTACACCCAAACTCAGGTTTTCATTGACAACATAAGCTCAATTAATCTAACTAAGAATCCAATCCAACATTCTAGAACTAAACACATAGAAGTTAAGCATCACTTTGTAAGAGACCATGTAGCCAGGGGTGAAATAGTACTTAAGCATATAGACTCTAAATTTAACTTAGCTGACATATTCACTAAACCCCTACCTGAGTCTGAGTTCAGCTCACTAAGAATGTAGTTAGGATTATGCTTGGTAGACTAAGGTTACTCTACTTTTGGTTTTTTTAACTCATTTTAAAATCAGTTTCTGAAATAGTTTTTATTTCAAAATCACTTTTACTTAGTTTGAAATTTTTTTAAAACTTTAAAATCAATTTCTCGACTTAGTTTTATTTTCAAAAACTACCCCCTTCAAAACTAGGGCTTTTTCGCAAATGGACTTAGCCTAGGCCCTAACCCTAGAACTGCATGCACCTATAGATCTAGAAGCCAGCATCTCACAAGCACCTTAGAGTACTTTTGATTGATAACCTAGAATGGGTTGAGATGCTTAGGTCTTTGCCTTAATTCAAGATGCTTTAAGTCAGTGCATCTGCAGTAATTGGGGCACTAAATACAACTTACACAGTAATCAAGTTGAGTGTCAAGTTTAGAAAATCTAACTTGAACAGAACACTTAACTTGACTAACCCTAGCGAAAACTACTGTTTATAACAGTTAGTAAGTAGCTAATTGGGTTAGACAGGACCCTAAAAGAGAAAATTGAAATTGGTTTGATTTAGTTCATATCCTGTATTGGTTCAGTACAGCAAATTATGCAATTTAGCAATTCTCTTTATGCAATTATACAATTTATCTTTTCAATATTGCTTTATTTTTTTTGATATATGACAAAGGGGGAGAGATAGGAAAGGAGAGAGAAACTTTAAAATTTTGTTTGTTTTGAAACTTTTCAAAATTTTATCATTTGTTTTGAAACTTAAGCTTTCAAAATTTTCCTAAATACTTAAACTTAAGCTTTCAAAATTTTCCTAAGTACTTAAACTTAAGTTTTCAAAATTTTTCTAAGTACATAAACTTAAGCTTTCAAAATTTTCCTAAGTACTTAAAACTTAAGTTTTCAAAATTTTCCTAAGTACTTAAACTTAAGTTTTCAAAATTTTCCTAAGTACTTAAACTTAAGTTTTCAAAATTTTGCTAAGTACTTAAACTTAAGCTTTAAAAATTCTCCTAAGTACTTAAACTTAAATTTTCAAATTTTCTAAGTATTTAAACTTAATTTTGCAAAAATTTTTTTTAAGGGTTTTCCAAAGTGCACAATTTGGAAAATATGTCTTTGATGTTTCTGTTGAAAATTATTCTAAGTAAAATCCATCGTTAGACTTAGAAGTTAGTTTCAAAAATCCCATGAACTTTTGAAAAATCTAGGGGGAGATTCCTTCCAGGGGGAGGAAACAAAATTTCGTTTTATATGTTCTGATTAACTTAACTTTTTGAACCAGGGTTGCCATAAATCAAAAAGGGGGAGATTGTTGGTGCAGAAAGCACCCAAGTCGAACCTATATTTTGATAATGGCAAAAGGGTTCAAAAGTTAAGATATAATGTTTATCTAACATGTTACTCAAGTGTGCAGGAAAAGTCCTAGCGAAGGACTGCTAGGCACCTGACGAAGGAATGCCAGGATACAAAGCCCTAGCGAAGGACTGCTAGGCACCTGGCGAAGGAATGCCAGGATACAAAGACCTAGCGAAGGACTGCTAGGCACCAGGCGAAGGACAGCTAGGCACCTGGCAAAGGACTGCTGGGCAAAAGTCCAACCGGAGGAGCAGGTTGGCATCAGGTAAATTCTCCCGAGAGGAGTAGGTGAGGACGCGTTCCCCGTCGAGGGAACAGTAGGTGTCGGTTCGACCTAGGGCTCCATTTTGGAGACCAAAGTCAAAACCAAGACAGTGGAGGCTGTATAAACCTAATACTTAATGGCTTCATGTTGTTTTGGACTAACCTTGGATGCAGGACCGAAGGAACGTGTGTCTGCAGCTCAGAATGCCCAAAGGAGAGAGGCAAGTGGCTGAGCAGGGCGCCCCCAGTGTTCCGGGCACCCCCAAGGTCAATACAAAACGAGTGAAGCAAAGATGTGCTTTGGCAGCTTACTAGGCGGGGCGCCCCCATGCTCCCGGGCGTCCCGGATGGTCCGGGCGCCCCAAGCTAAAGCTAGTGAAGTGGATCAACTCAAGCCAGCGAGAAGCCAGCGGATCGAGTCAACCCGGGCGCCCCCGTCAAAGCTCGATCCCGAGTTTGAAGGGATCAGAGCTGACCGAGAGGAACTTGGATCAGATGACATGTGGGGGGGGGGGCGCCCCTAAGGGCTATAAAAAGGCCCTCGACCCCAAGGCTTCGAACAACAATTTCTTCCAACACATTCACGCTCTTCTGCTCCAGCGCTCTGTCCCGAAAACCTCCTGACTCGAGATACAAGAGCCGACGACGTCCCTCTACTTCGAAAATACGATCTACTCCAGACGTTGGTAACTAAGAGTGGCTTTCTTTCAGTTTACTATACTAATCTTGTAATCTATTTTTGTAAACTTTTTGCGCATATAGAATTGCCCGCAGTAAACGGTCAATAACCATGGGCCTTGGTGTAGGAGCCGACCGCGACTCCAAACCAAGTAAAATCTTGGTGTTCGCGTGTGTTATTTTGTTTTTAATTATTTCCGCTGCTAATTCTCTTTTACAAATCCGAACGATTTACGATATTCACCCCCCTCTATCGTTTCTCTCGATCCAACAAAGACCTTCACCTCGGGAAGGACAAGTGGGCGGGTAGGCGAAGGCTAGTTGAGACGGAGGATATTGAGCAGCTGGAGCCAGGGCCGAAGTACTGCGGTTTTCATGGCAACACAACACACTCCACCGAGGAGTGTCACGCCTTGAAGAAGAGATTTGTTGAGGAGGAAGACACCAAACCTCGGAGAAAGTGGAGTAAAGCTGGGTATCGCCGAAGATTTCCACAGCGAAGCCTTTCTCCTCGGCGGCAGCAGGTCGGGGAAAAAGAAACTCGACATCGGTCTTGGTCGCGAGGAAGGAGTTGGGGGTCGACACGCCGAAGATCTCTCTCCTTAGAAAGAGATCCCTAGAAGGGCAAGGCCCCTATGCGTGGCTCGCCCTTGGGGCATGTTGGAGTAATCTCCAGGGGACCCACCGGAGGAGATTCCCACCGGGCAAGGAAGTCTCATACCCGGCGGCTGGAAAATTACTCCATTGGGACGAGCCGGAGCCAGGAGCACGACCCTACAATTTCTTTTGGTCCAGCAGACCTGGAAAAGGTGGAAGCTCCCCATGAAGATGTCATAGTAATCATAGTCCACATCGCCAACTACGTGGTTAAGCGCATCTTCGTGGACATAGGAAGTTCCTTGAACATCCTGTACAAGGCAGCTCTGGACCAGATGCAGATCGATGAGGATGAGCTACTCTCGGTCCCGACCCCACTGCTCGGCTTTACGGGGTATCGAGTACAGCCGATAGAGCAAATTACCCTATCGATCTCATTGGGTAGTGACGTGCTGGAGAGAACCAGGAGGACACCTTTCTTGATTGTGGACGCTCCCTCCTCCTACAACGCCATCCTGGGCCGCCTGGCTCTCAGTGTCTTCTAGGCGGTGTCTCTGTCTACCACCAGAAGATAAAATTCTCAGTGGGTGACCGAGTGGTTGAAGTTAGAGTGGACTAGCTGGTGTCTCGGCGATGCTACAGTGAGGAAGTCAAGTCGGAGTCCCGGAAGAACCCAAGGGCTTCAGAAGGCTAGCTGCAGGAGGCGGTCATGCACAGGGAGAGAGGGATAAAAGGCTCGAGAGGCTCGAGCAGGCCAACTATCTCTGACCCTTCTGGTCCTAGTAAGGTTTACCTTGCATATTATGTACCCAAATGTGTATCTCTGCTGCCTTGCAGCAAATTCAAGTAATAAAAGAAGGTGCACTCTCCAAAATATTAGTGTACTACCGAAGTGCGGATGCCCGGGGTACTTAGGCTTGGTCTGGGTTGCTACGGACTTTCAACCAAGAATAAAAACCCTAATACCTCACGGTGCTGCGGATGCCCGAGGTACTTAGTCTTGGTCTGGGTTGCTACGAACTCCCAACCAAGAATAAAAACCCTAATACCTCGCGGTGTTGCGGATGCCCGGGGTACTTAGGCTTGGTCTGGGTTGCTACGGACTTTCAACCAAGAATAAAAACCCTAATACCTCGCAGGGCTGCAGATGCCTAGGGTACTTAGGCTTGGTTTGGGTTGCTATGGACTCCCAACCAAGAATAAAAACCCTAATACCTCACGGTGCTGTGGATGCCCGAAGTACTTAGGCTTGCTTTGGGTTGCTAGGAACTCCCAACCAAGGATAAAAATACTAATACCTCGCGGTTCTGTGGATGCCCGGGGTACTTAGGCTTGGTCTGGGTTGCTACGGACTCCCAACCAAGAATAAAAACCCTAATACCTCGCGGTGCTGTGGATGCCCGAGGTACTTAGGCTTGGTCTGGGTTGCTGTGGACTCCCAACCAAGGATAAAAACCCTAATACCTCGTGGTGCTGCGGATGCCCGAGGTACTTAGGCTTGGTCTGGGTTGCTACGGACTCCCAACCAAGAATAAAAACCCTAATACCTTGCGGTGCTGTGGATGCCCGGGGTACTTAGGCTTGGTCTGGGTTGCTACGGACTCCCAACCAAGTATAAAAACCCTAATACCTCGCAGTGCTGCGGATGCCCGAGGTACTTAGGCTTGGTCTGGGTTGCTACTGTTGATGCAGTCTGACCCTGATTGTTGTTTTGGTGTTTGACACCGATTTAAGTTTGATTCAAGTTTGGTTGAATTCGGATTAAGTCCAGGTGGATCGGGAGATCGCACGCTGGCATGTGAAAAGTCCTAACTTGGAGGGTTAGGTGTGGGGAAATCCCGGTGAGTGAAGCCGGGTCCTGGTGAGTGAAGCCGGGTCCTGGTGAGTGAAGCCAGGTTGATTGGAAATCCCGGTGAGTGAAGCCGGGTCCTGGTGAGTGAAGCCAGGTTGATTGGAAATCCCGGTGAGTGAAGCCGGGTCCTGGTGAGTGAAGCCAGGTTGGTTGGAAATCCCGGTGAGTGAAGCCGGGTCCTGGTGAGTGAAGCCAGGTGGTGGAAATTTCGGTGAGTGAAGCCGGGTCCTGGTGAGTGAAGCCAGGTTAGAAGAAATCCTGGTGAGTGAAGCCAGGTCCTAGCTTGGAGGGCTAGGTGTGGAAAAGTCCTAACTTGGAAGGTTGGGTGAAAAGTCCTAGCTTGGAGGGCTAGGTGAAAAGTCCTAACTTGGAGGGTTAGGTGAAAAGTCCCAACTGGAGGGTTAGGTGAAAAACCCTAGTGAGTGAAGCCAGGTCCTAGTGAGTGAAACTAGGTTGGATGAAATCCTGACTTGGAGGGTCAGGTCCCTAGCTTGGAGGGCTAGGGTGGATGAAATCCTAGCTTGGAGGGCTAGGTTGAGTCCCTGGATCGGTCTGGTGACCGATCAGGGAGTTTGGCACGCTGCTCCTTCGTGGATCGGTCTGGTGACCGATCCAGCGATGTTTGATCGGTCTGGTGACCGATCAGGGAGTGTGTGTTTCACTCACTGCACAGCTCCTGATCGGTCTAGTGACCGATCAGGGAGCAAACAGTGAGTTGAGTTCCCTTGCTAATCAGGTTCAGACCGGTCCGGTGACCGATCAGAGACTTATGATTTGATTAAAGAATCACTGTTCACTCAAGCCTGATTGGTCTGGTGACCGATCAGGCAGGAGCCTGATTGGTCTGGTGACCGATCAGGCAGGAGCCTGATTGGTCTGGGGACCAATCAGGAGTGTGCAGAAGCTGCTGGATCGGTCTGGTGACCGATCAGGCTCCTCCCTGATCGGTCTGGGGACTGATCAGGAGCAGAACTTTAATTCAAATATGTTGTCAGAAGTCTGTTTTCACTGCCGATTCTCTGCTACTTGCTGATTTCTTTTTGATATGCATTGCTAAGCCTCTGTTGGAGTGTGCAGGTGATAGCAGGTGATTCAAACACTCAAGGAGGGTCAATGGGAGGCTTTCCTTGGAGCAGGTTTGGATCTATTGTGTTTTCAGGTCTCAACGGCGTCTGGCGCATTTGGCAACTGATGAAGGCGCGGCTGGCAACTGATGGAGGCTCAGCTGGAGGAGTGTCCAGTGGACTGAGTGCTCAGAGAGGTCAGTAGGTCAGGGTGTGAGTCAGTGGTGCTGATGGAGCTGGCGACGTTGAGCAGGAGCTTAAGTGGCGAAGCTGGAAGCAGAGGCGAACGAGACAGACAAAAAACTTGGGAAGTTGTTGCTGGGCTGTATTCGTGCTCTCTGTTGCTTTGTTCTTGAGCGATCTTGTTGCATTCCAGTGAGAGCTTTGTGAGCTTCCCTTCTCGAGTGTCTCGTGTGCTTAATCTTGTATTCATCTACTGAGACAGCTTGTGGAGAGGTTACTCCACCGAGAAGGAGGCGCTTGATATCCGGTGTTCACCGGGGCTTGATCTGCCGACGATCAAGGGATCGCCCACCTCACGGGCACGCCAAGGAGTAGGGGCAAGTTATCCCCGAACCTTGTACATCTTCGTCTTAGCGTTTGTTTGGTTTGAGTTTCTTTCTCTGCTTAGTTTCTTTGTTCTGCATTTGCTTCCGCTGCCTAACTCTAAAGTGCAGAATAGTTTTGAAAAGCTCAAGAAATTGTGATTGCCTATATTCACCCCCCCTCTATAGCCATCTCGTTCCCAACAAGTGGTATCAGAGCTTGGGGCTCTGTTCACGACTTAACATCCAAGAGCTTACAACAAGATGGGTATGGGAAGAGAAGGCTATAGTACAAACCGACCTCCATTCTTTGACGTCACAGATTTTCCATATTGGAGGTCAAGGATGGAGTTCTATCTCAAGACCAACATCAGTGTGTGGTTTGCCGTGAAGGAGGGCTTCATCCTTCCAAGAGATGGTGAAGGAAAAGAGCTAGACTTCTCCATGTGGTCAGCTGAGCAAATGAAAAGGGGAGAAGCGGATGCTAAGGCTGTGGTCACGTTGCAATGTGGGATGACCAAGGACCAACTTATCAAAGTTGGTCCCTTTACAAGTGCAAAGGACCTATGGAACAAAATCTTTGAGCTCCATGAGGGAACTCAAGACACCCGGAGAGCCAAGAAGGATTTGCTTCACAGCCAACTCCAAAACCTCACCATGGGAGAAAATGAAAAGGTAAGTGAACTCCATGGACGGGTTAAAGAAGTGTTGAATGGTCTTCACTCCATTAATGAGAAGGTAGAGAACCGAGATCTAATAAGGTATGTTCTCAAAGCTTTTCCTAGGAATGCCTTGTGGTCATCCATGGTGGATGCTTACAAGGTGTCCAAGGATTTATCTTTTGTTAAGTTAGAAGATCTATTTTGTGAAATGGAACTACATGAGATCTCTAACAAAAGTTCAAAAGAGAAAGGTATTGCTTTAGTGGCAGGTGACAACAAGAAGAAGAAGGGGAAGAAGAAGGAGAAGGAAGCCTCTTCATCTTCATCCTCATCCGAGTCCGAGTTCGAGGAGGAGGGCAGCTGGTCTTCTTCCTCCGAGATGGCCAACTTTGTTAGAAGAATGATGAGGAAGAGCCGGCGCCTCAAAGGTAAAGGTAACCCGAGTGAAGTTAAATTTGATAAGTCTAATATTACATGTTATGAGTGTAGCAAGAAAGGACATTACAAGGATGAATGTCCAAAGTTAAAGAACAAGAAGGATAAATCAAAGAAGAAAAGGAAGGCCTTGAGGGCCACATGGGATGACTCCTCTTCTAGTTCATCCGAAGAATAGGAGGAGAAGTACACTCATCACCGTGCCCTCATGGCACTAGAGGACTCGAGAGAAGAAAGTGATAACGAGTCAAGCTCCTCAACCGCGCCTTCATCATCTTCGGATGATGAAGAGGTAATCTCTCCGGAATTAGATAAGTGTTATCGGACAATAGCATGTTTAGCTAAATTGTTAAAGAAATCAAAGAACAAAATTAAATCTTTAAAATTAGAAATAGAAGAATTAAAATCCTCTAAGGATGAGGATAGTAATGACTTGCATGTTCAAAATCTTGAGGATGAAAATAAGGGTTTGAAGGGTGAAATTGAAAATCTCAAGAATATTCTTGGGAAATTTTCAACAAGTTCAAAAACCCTAGATATGATCTTGAACTCACAAAAAGCGGTTTACAACAAGGTTGGCTTAGGTTACCAACCAAAAGAATCAAGTTTCATGTCATTAATGTCAAGAACCCAATTTAGATCATCAAATGATTCTAGGGTTCAAAAGGTGAGGAAGAGAATGACTAAGGCATGGGTGCCAAAGTCTTTCATTGTAGATGCATTAGGTCCCAAAATTTGGGTACCTAAAACCTTCATATTTAGAATTGTATAGCTTTGATTGAGGGGGAGCATCTATCAACATAAGTTGTTGATAAGTGGTGCTCCAAACCCAAGGCTAAGGTTACACTAGTTTCAAAATAAGTCAACAAGCCTTGAAAATTATTTTTATATATTGCATGAAGGGTTTAGATTCACACATAATTTGCTCTTGCCATGAATGGCTTAGAATAATTGGTTTTACTTGTTGCAATTTGTGTTTTTCATGCAAGTTATGGTTTATGAAATGTCTTATCTCAAGCCCAAGTATGCCATGAGTATCTTGTATGTGTTATAACACATGAATGCATGTTTAAGGACAAGATGAACATATAGTTTGGGCTGATCATTATAAAAATCTCACAAGGCATCACCATGAGTTTTAAAATTCACTGTTTAACCTTCTATGACCTAGTGATTCCCTTGTATCAAACTAAGGTTTCTTGATATGATCATGCTTTGATACAAACATGTTTTGATACTCAATTTCATGCTTGGAGAACACCATCATGTTTTGACTCAAATAGTGTTGTAGAATATGGATGCATGCTAGAGAACAAGTATGGACACTGAAAATCTCACAATACATCATTAGACAAGAACATGAACTTAAGGTCTAGGTTCAGTGTTTTCTTGTAATGAATCAAAATAATTGGCATGTATTCAAGGTCTTCACACTTAGTGTTGCTTATGATGGTAAATGAACTTGATAAAAAATTGGGAACTTAATCATACCTTGATACTAGTGTTATATAAGCATGATTTGAAAATTTGATCATACCTTGTATATCATGAAATTTGATCATACTTGGAATATTTTGATTCACACATGATCATGCCAAGAACATGCTTAGAACATAACTGATCATACAAAACTGGTTTTGGGACTCAAGTTCATGATTAAGAACATACTCATCATGCTTTGACACAGATCATGACATATATCTTGATTAAGGGAACCCTTAGGACCAAATGGATTAACATTAATTGAATTAGGGTTTAGGAATGGTTGAGATTTGAAACAAAGTTGATTTCACAGTTTCTGAAATTTTGTTTCTGAAACTGAAAAACCATTCTGTATCATCCCTGATCGGTCCACAGATCGATCAGGGGTGCTTCTGATCGGTCTGGTGACCGATCAGACCAACTCTGATCAAGGAACTCCCAGACCGTTCCAAATTGATCCAAAACCTCCTCAAACCAATATCTTCTTGTCGAATTGTATCAGTTTAATGATCATACAACACACAAATCTGATACAATTGAATTACAATTGAAACATATTTGATCATCCATTGGTACAAACCTGGTACTAAGGGAGCACAAATTTGTTCAAATGGTACAAACCTATACTAAATAGTGATTTGATACAAACCTATGTTGGAATGTTCAAATTCATAAGAAAGGGTTTGTTGAGTCATGACTCTTATTCTTAATGTCATATTTCGGAAATGTTTCTGAAATATCGAATATCAATAGAGTCTACTCCCCTGTTATGGAATGCAAATTGTTAATGCAGTCTGATCAGGAACGTATCATATTTTCAGGAATTTTTCTGAAATCTGATCGCTCTCCAGACTAACAAGAAATATGTCTGTATCACGTAATCAATGAACCTGATCGGTCATGGAGACCAATCAGGATTATATGTCAGATACAGATGCATTCCTTACTTGTCATATGAAACATATACACGTTTAACCTTGATATATTTCTGTATATGTTTTCATGTGCAAGTTCACACTTATTGTCGTATGATGCATATACATTGTTGCCATGATACATTTATGGTATATGCCTCTCATGTACAATTCCAAAATCATCCTTTGACGTACTTGTCATATGAAACATATACATGTTTGACCATGATATTATTCTGTATATGTTTTCATGTGCAATTCAAAACTTAACTCTGATTATTTTGGGTTTGGGGAGAGACCCGTGTTTGAGGGGGAGGTATGTTCAAACTTAATAACCATACCCTTTTCGATGTTTGACAAAGGGGGAGAAAATGGTTGATTAAGTTTAGGGTTATTGTAGGGGGAAGATCTTGATTCCCTTACAATAATTGAACTACCTTCAATTGATCATCAATGTCTAAACTTAAATCGGGTTGTCAAACAACAAAAAGGGGGAGATTGTTGATGCAGTCTGACCCTGATTGTTGTTTTGGTGTTTGACACCGATTTAAGTTTGATTCAAGTTTGGTTGAATTCGGATTAAGTCCAGGTGGATCGGGAGATCGCACGCTGGCATGTGAAAAGTCCTAACTTGGAGGGTTAGGTGTGGGGAAATCCCGGTGAGTGAAGCCGGGTCCTGGTGAGTGAAGCCAGGTTGATTGGAAATCCCGGTGAGTGAAGCCGGGTCCTGGTGAGTGAAGCCAGGTTGGTTGGAAATCCCGGTGAGTGAAGCCGGGTCCTGGTGAGTGAAGCCAGGTGGTGGAAATTCCGGTGAGTGAAGCCGGGTCCTGGTGAGTGAAGCCAGGTTAGAAGAAATCCTGGTGAGTGAAGCCAGGTCCTAGCTTGGAGGGCTAGGTGTGGAAAAGTCCTAACTTGGAAGGTTGGGTGAAAAGTCCTAGCTTGGAGGGCTAGGTGAAAAGTCCTAACTTGGAGGGTTAGGTGAAAAGTCCCAATTGGAGGGTTAGGTGAAAAACCCTGGTGAGTGAAGCCAGGTCCTAGTGAGTGAAACTAGGTTGGATGAAATCCTGACTTGGAGGGTCAGGTCCCTAGCTTGGAGGGCTAGGGTGGATGAAATCCTAGCTTGGAGGGCTAGGTTGAGTCCCTGGATCGGTCTGGTGACCGATCAGGGAGTTTGGCACGCTGCTCCTTCGTGGATCGGTCTGGTGACCGATCCAGCGATGTTTGATCGGTCTGGTGACCGATCAGGGAGTGTGTGTTTCACTCACTGCATAGCTCCTGATCGGTCTAGTGACCGATCAGGGAGCGAACAGTGAGTTGAGTTCCCTTGCTAATCAGGTCCAGACCGGTCCGGTGACCGATCAGAGACTTATGATTTGATTAAAGAATCACTGTTCACTCAAGCCTGATTGGTCTGGTGACCGATCAGGCAGGAGCCTGATTGGTCTGGGGACCAATCAGGAGTGTGCAGAAGCTGCTGGATCGGTCTGGTGACCGATCAGGCTCCTCCCTGATCGGTCTGGGGACCGATCAGGAGCAGAACTTTAATTCAAATATGTTGTCAGAAGTCTGTTTTCACTGCCGATTCTCTGCTACTTGCTGATTTCTTTTTGATATGCATTGCTAAGCCTCTGTTAGAGTGTGCAGGTGATAGCAGGTGATTCAAACACTCAAGGAGGGTCAATGGGAGGCTTTCCTTGGAGCAGGTTTGGATCTATTGTGTTTTCAGGTCTCAACGGCGTCTGGCGCATCTGGCAACTAACGAAGGCGCGGCTGGCAACTGATGGAGGCTCAGCTGGAGGAGTGTCCAGTGGACTGAGTGCTCAGAGAGGTCAGTAGGTCAGGGTGTGAGTCAGTGGTGCTGATGGAGCTGGCGACGTTGAGCAGGAGCTTAAGTGGCGAAGCTGGAAGCAGAGGCGAACGAGACAGACAAAAAACTTGGGAAGTTGTTGCTGGGCTGTATTCGTGCTCTCTGTTGCTTTGTTCTTGAGCGATCTTGTTGCATTCCAGTGAGAGCTTTGTGAGCTTCCCTTCTCGAGTGTCTCGTGTGCTTAATCTTGTATTCATCTACTGAGACAGCTTGTGGAGAGGTTACTCCACCGAGAAGGAGGCGCTTGATATCCGGTGTTCACCGGGGCTTGATCTGCCGACGATCAATGGATCGCCCACCTCACGGGCACGCCAAGGAGTAGGGGCAAGTTATCCCCGAACCTTGTACATCTTCGTCTTAGCGTTTGTTTGGTTTGAGTTTCTTTCTCTGCTTAGTTTCTTTGTTCTGCATTTGCTTCCGCTGCCTAACTCTAAAGTGCAGAATAGTTTTGAAAAGCTCAAGAAATTGTGATTGCCTATATTCACCCCCCCTCTATAGCCATCTCGTTCCCAACAGCTACGGACTCCCAACCAAGGATAAAAATCCTAATACCTCACGGTGCTGCGGATGCACGAGGTACTTAGGCTTGGTCTGGGTTGCTACGGACTACCAACCAAGGATAAAACCCTAATACCTCGCGGTGTTGCGGATGCCTGAGGTACATAGGCTTGGTCTGGGTTGCTATGGACTCCCAACCAAGAATAAAAACCTTAATACCTCGCGGTGCTGTAGATGCCTGGGGCACATAGGCTTGGTTTGGCGGCTACATACTCCCATCCTAGAATAAAAATCCCTAATACCTCGCGGTGTTACGGATGCCCTGGGTACTTAGGCTGGACTGTGCAGACACCCGACCAAGTAGTCGAGACTCTGGCCCAGGACAAGTTGCGCTGCAAAGGTAAGGGTTAACATGATCTACCCGACAAAAGGGGAATAAGCGAGACATCAGAACATTCATATAGTCATGCACACACCAAAGGTAACAAATATTTTCTTTCATTTATATGGGAAATACATTGATGCCAACATCTCAGAGAAACACCAAAGATACAATTAGAAGAACCGGTAAAGGGAATCATTCCCCTACACAGGCTTTTCTTCGTCACTACATCATTACCGCAAAATCGCTTGGCTCAAAACCACCCTCCAACAGCCGGTGAGCGGGGATCAACGCGCATTATGGTCAAAATCCTTGAACCCTCGGCCGTAGTTCAGACCCCTCGGTCCTTCATCCGTGTAACTATTAACAAATGAGGACGCCTGAGGTAACACATGGATACCCTGACTACCTCTTCCCGCAAAGATGCATCCAACAACAAGGATAACTACAACATTAAGAAGGAAGGGGAGAGGAAGCAGTGGCTGCAACCCCTCCCCCCGGGTGACGGTACTACACCATCCCGGCAAACACCATCTGATGCCCAAAACTCGAGGAAACGAGCAGTCGAAAGAGGATGACGTTTGAAGCGGACAAACTACCTGGGGAGGGGCAGAAGATGAACCATCAGGAGATGTCATCTCCGCTATGCTCCCCGGCGGAGCATGTGATGTCTCTTCTGGACTCCACGGCTAATCTCGGACTCCCACCTCTGCCAGGATCTTCAGCGAGACCCCAGATATCATCTCCGCTATGCTTCCTGGCAAACAGGATGAGGCAGGTGGTTCCACCTCCTCTAGGTCCTTCGGTAAGACATACTACTAAGTCTCCGCTATCCTCCTCGGTGGTGTCGGCAACTCTTGACGTAAATAGGGGCGGAGGAGATGGCACTGACATCTCGCCACAAGGAGTCTACAAAGAGAAAGAAAGCGAAATGAATGGGGAGGGTTCACCCTTCTCCCCCTCTTTATAGTGACCACTGCCTCTCTGTGTCTTTAATGTAGGCATGGCGCGGAAATAGCAACGGACGCCAATTCTAAAGCGTTGCATCGATTGACATGCCTTCGCCGCGCCTGGAAACCCGCAACTCTTTATGAGTCAACTCAAGAGATTGCATGGGATGCAGAGGTGATGGTTCGGAGGCCACCAACATTCTCCAAAAGAGAAGAGGCGACAGGGACCCCACAGGAGAATAAATGCAGGCCTAGTACTTGGGCTTGCGGGGTTATCTTGGGAGATCCGTACCCAAGTTCTCACTACTCTTTGAGCCCTTGACGCAAAGACAAATGCATGCACGAGATAGTAAGATAAAGAAATACGATCATCTTAATTAAAATTGATACAGTAGGGCCAAGTTCCCTGGTAAACACATGATCCTACGACACTTGGTCCTCGGGAAGAAGTTCCTTTCAAACTCGGCCGACACTCATAAACTTGGGTCCACATTTGGAGGCAGAAATTGAGACTTGTTCAACTGATCAATGGCCCCGTGGAAGCCTTCCTTCAAGCGCTTCATTACCTGACCAGCGATGATAGTACCAAATTCATCCGATTTCAGGAACATGGCCTGAAGTCCGCTTCGGCCTCTATATTGCTCGAGGTATTAGCCACCCAAAGGTCGCACAGTTCGACCTCAGCAGCCTCCTTGGTGCGCTTCAGCTGTTCCACCTTAGCAGACATTCTATCTTGCTATGCCAGGGCCGCCTTGAGTATGTTTGACGCGACCCATACCTCCGAGCGAGCCTGGGCCAGGTCATCCTCGAAGACAGCCAGGCGATTAGTCGCCATCAGGAGGTCAGACTCCTTCTAGATGAGCTGCTGTGCTTGATTCTGAACGTGTGCGTTTAGCCTCTTGGTCGAGGCCGCCATAAGTCGGAGGTCGCCCGACAACTTTTCCTCTCTCATCTGAAGCTGATTCCGCTCCTGCGTCACTTGGAGCAAGTCCTTTGTAATGGGCACTGCCCGCTCAGAGACCAATCGCCCCCGGTGCTGGGAACTATGTAGGGCGGACTCCTTGGCCATCAGATAATTCAGCAGATGCTCCACCTTCGCCCGTAGAGCTCGGCTGACCCCTGCTTGCATAAGTCCCGCCCGATGCTCGTGGTCATCCGCGGCTTCTGCTCTCAGGGTCCGGCGGGTTAAGGCTTCAATTTGAGGCCAGGCATACAAGCCACGACCGACCGTTAGGCAGTCGTCAGCAGCCTGTCATTGCACCAAGGAATTATAGAACCTACCAGAACACATCCTATGCAACATTAGCACGCACCTTCAGAAGGGTCTCACGAAGGTTGGTCAGAGGCCCCGCAGAGACACATACGACCTCTTCTCCTTGAGACCTCAAGAGGCCGCCCTGGCCCTCAGAAGGCAACGAGCCCCTGCGCGGAGGAAGTAGCTAGACCGCAGGAGCTTCAGGAGGCAGGCAAGAGGGGCCGGAGTCGCCCTCCTCATAGCTGGAAGTCCCCTCGGATGAGAGCCCCTCGGCAGGAACCTCCTTAAACTGCACTGGGCGAAAAGATTGCATGGACACCTCCAATGCTACATACAACCTCTTTTGAATACAATCGAGCTTCATCTGGTGTTGGGAGAGCAATACCTCCATACCCTTCGGAGCCTTGGCCGGGCCAATTAAGAGAGTGTCAGGGTTCGGGACGCCCGCTTTTGGAACTGCGGCCGGTGGAATGGGGGAATATACGAGAACGGATTCCTCACCCTCAGAAGGAGAAACAACCTCCTTAGGGACTGAGGGAAGGGGGTCAGGGCCATCAGAGGGCAGCCTTTTCCCTCTGGGGCCCGATCCCTCCGGAATTCGTCTCTTCTGCCGACTAATGAATTGGATTCTTGGGGGAGTGGTAGGGGGGAGGACCCCTTGTTGACCCCCTCTGGATGAACATCAACCGGGGTAGAGTCACCCCCCGAAGGACTCGCCTGAGGGTCAACTGACGGGTCGGAAAGCCCTTGGTTTGCTACAGGCGGGGATGCAATAGTAGCCTCTGCCCTTCCGTGTGAAGTAGGCTTGCGTGACGATTTAGCGGTCCCCTTCGAGGACTCGTCAGGCACAGGAGCTGCATCCGGAACAGCCGGGGGAGGAGTCAGCGCCTCCTTGTTGGCCTCCTCCCACTTGATAAGTCGATCCATCACCTTGGAGAACATGACTTCCTCTGCAATAGCCAGACAAGGAACCATCAGTTAGAACTAATGGGCATTGATGAAAAAGACGAACATATCGAGGCTGGGGCTGATTCGGGTCACGTTGGGGCTAAGGCCCGCCCGATACATGAGCTCCTCACTCTATATCAGTCCAGGGCCACTGAACTTCATGCCGGAGAGTACGTTCCTAGCGCACTGGTACGTAGGACTCTGGAAAAACTCCCCTAGAAAGGGAGGAGTCGGTAGAGCCTCTATCCGACGAAGAGGACTGAAGGACAACACAGGCAGTTGGACGAAGAAAAACTTTCCCTTCCACCCTTTGTGTGAAGAAGGGAACCCTCCTAAGAACCTATGACACGGACGCGCCGAAAAGCTAAAGACCCCTCGGGAGCCGATCGGGACGAAGAAGGAATGAAAGAGAAGAGGAGTCAAGGGGAGAACAAAACTGAAACGGGATTTCCTAGGGACCCAGGGTAACCCCTACAATCCTAGGACCCCATATAACTACTAAGGGAGCAGTAACGGGTGCAAGGACCCTCCGAGATACAGCTTCTTCACCACTATACTAGTCCGATCAGTCAACCACACTTCCTTCGATCGGACTTGAAAGGAGGAACTTGTGATGGGGTTGAATGGCCCGTGGGGGGCACATGGAATGAAGAAGCTATGTGGCAAAATGCGACGAGTCTGAGCGACTCTCCTTTCAGAGCTATCAGGGCCCCCTCGGGAAACACACCCTGGAAGATTAGATCCGAACCCCCCCCCCCCAAGATGTCGGGTCCCGAGATCATCTCGAGGAAGTAGAGCGCCTGCGATCGCCCGGGCCAAAAGACCCCGAGATCACCTCGGGGAAGCGGAGCCCAAGCTACCTTCGACCTTAAGCAAAGGTCCCGCTTCCATCGAGGATCTACGGATAAGCATCCCTGCTATCGCGGAGTCATCATGACCCATGAATATCGCAACGAGTTGAAACACGTAATGACGGCGTGGACCGTTTCAAAGGCTACCAGTAACCACGCCAAGGTAGCCGTCACAGGTATAAAAGGTAGCTCAACCCCTCCGGTAAGGGGGTACACACTCTCTACTACTTATATATTTTTCTACCTTCTATACTTCTCGATCGAGACACTGACTTGAGCGTCAGAGTGGGCTCCACCGATCAACCTCTGGCATGTTCCTCCCCTCCCGTTAGCATCCACGCAGGCTGAACATCGGTGACTGGCCATCAATGTCGATTCCTTCCGGAACAGCATACATATAAAAATGCAAACACATGAACACTGTGATTCTTATTCCAAAATAGATGTTTATACAAAAGGTAGGTTTATAGTATACATCCTAATAATCTCCCACTTATACTAAAAGACTATGCTGTCAATCAAATTGCCAGACATCCGATTCTCATCCCCTCAACATGCCTATCATAAGCTTTCGCTGGAAGGGCCTTAGTGAAAGGATCTGCCAGGTTATCTGCTGATGCAATCATGGCGACAATAACTTCTCACTTTACTATGTATCGTATCAGGTGGTACTTGCGCTCAATGTGTTTACTTTCCTTATAGGCTCGTGGTTCCTTCGAGTTTGCTACTGCACCACTATTATCACAATAAACTGTGATAGCTTTGGGCAAACCAGGAATCACCTCTAAGTCCATCAAGAAGTTTCTGAGTCATACAACTTCTTTGGCTGCCTTAGAGGTTGCCACATACTCAGCTTCCATGTTGGAGTCTGCAACACATTGCTGCCTCCATACTATGACTCCACCTCTCAAAGTAAACACATAACCCGAGGTAGACTAACTGTTATCCCTATCTGATTGGAAATCAGAATCCGTGTAACCCATAGGGAGCAAATGATCTGCCTGGTAAACTAACATATAATTTCTAGTCCTTTTCAGGTACTTTAATATATGCTTTAGCGCAGTTTAATATCCTTGTCCTGGATTACTTTGATATCTTCTAACCATGTCCACGACAAACCAAATATCTGGTCTCGTACATAACATAGCATACATTGGGCTTCCTACAGCCGAAGCATAAGGAACTGCCTTCATCTCCTCTATATCCTTTGATGTTTTAGGACACATCTCCTTAGATAAAGGTACTCCATGCCAAAAAGATAAAAAACCTTTCTTAGAGTTTTGCATGCTAAAACGAGCTAGGATAGTATCAATATACGAAGCTAGAGATAAGCACAACATCCTTTTCTTGCGATCCCTTATAACTTTGATCCCAAGGATGTGTCCAGCTTCTCCCAAGTCTTTCATATCAAACTGCTTGGACAACCATACCCTTACGTCTGACAACACTTTGACATTATTGCCAATGAGCAAAATGTCATCTAATATAGTACAAGAAATACCACTACGTTTCTGTCACTCCTCTTGTATACATAAGAGGAGTCCGGACATTGTATGAATCCATAAGACTAGATTACCTCATCAAACCGGATGTTCCAAGATCTTGAAGCTTGTTTCAATCCATAAATGGACCAATTAAGCTTGCACACAAGATACTCTTTGCCCTTTGCAATGAATCCCTCTGGTTGCTTCATGTAGATGTTTTCTTCAAGACTTCCATTAAGGAAAGTTGTCTTGACATCGATTTGCCAAACCTCATAATCCATATGAGCAGTAATAGATAAGAGAATCCGGATAGACTTAAGCATGGCTACCGGCGAAAAGGTTTCCTCATAATCGATCTCCTCTTTCTAAGTATACCCCTTCGCAACAAGCCTTTCTTTAAAGGTTTCCACCTTTCCGTCTGTTCCTCTCTTCCTTTTGTAGACCCATTTACATCCAATGGCTTTTACACCATCCGGTGGTTCTACAAGCTCCCAGACTTGATTAGAATCCATAGATTTTATCTCAGAATTCATCGCCTTTTGCCATGATATCACATCTTTATCTTGGAGTGCTTCGTCATAGGTCCAAAGATCAGGTTCATGTTCACCAGGGACCAAATCCGAAGACTCTCCTAAAAATATGAATCTGTCAGGTTGTCTAACAACCCTCCCACTACGACGAGGTACTACCTATGTATCATCTATGACATGCGGTGCAGTCACTTATGGTATATCATCCTGTACCGTTGATACTGAAGTAGCTAGGAACTTCCTCTCTTATTTCCTATAAAACAATCTTACTCATGAGCTTGTGATTCATTACATAATCCTCTTCTAAAATTTGGGCATTCGTTCTAACAATGACCTTCTGATCTTTAAGACTATAAAATAAACCACCTTTCATTCCTCTAGGATAGCCTACAAACAAGAGAACTTCCATACGAGATTCCAACTTATCAGTGTCTCCCTTTAGCACATGTGCTAGACTACTCCAAATTCGAATATGTCTCAGACTAGGCTTATGCCCATTCCATAATTCTGTGGGGGTTGAGGGTACTAATTTAGAAGGGACAAAGTTTAGGATGTACACTGTCATTTCCAGAGCATACCCCCAGAATGAATTCGGTAATTCAAAATAACTCATCATCGATCTAACTATTTCCATAAGAGTCATATTCCTTCGTTCCGTCACACCGTTCTATTGGGGTGTACCAGGTGCGGACAATTGGGATTGAATCCCAGCTTCTGATAAGTAACTCCTAAAATCTCCCAAGAGGTACTCACCACCACGATCAGACCGTAGTGTCTTGATACTTTTACCATGACGTTTCTCCACATCAACCTTGTACTCTTTGAACTTGTCAAAGCACTCAAACTTGCGGCGCATCAAGTAAATGTATCCATATCTCGAATAGTCGTCTATAAATGAGATGAAATATTCAAAGCCACCTCTTGCCTGGATAGACATAGGACCACACAAATCTGAATGAACCAGTTCCAACACTTCTTTGGCTCTATACCAGGCCTCTTGGTCATTTTTCCTTCCAAGCAAGATTCGTAGGTTGGGAAATTTTCCACCACTAATGAACTCAAAGGTCCATCGGCTATCAACCTTTGAATTCTACTCAAGTTAATATGACTCAACCTTAGATGCCAAAGATATGTTTGATTCATTTTCAAAGGTTCTTTTCTCTTATTAGAATTAGAAGACGTGTTATTAATTTCCATTTGCATCGTGGGAGTTATTGGATTAAGAGTATACAAATTATCAACTAACAACCAGAATAGATAATCACCCTATTCCTTTTGATAACAACTCTGTTATTAAAAGAAACAGAATATCCATCCATAAATAATTTAGAAACTAAAATCAAGTTCTTTCTAAAACATGGTACGTAAAGATAATTTCTCAAAACCAAATATTTATTCTTAGCAAAAGATAAATGAACATCTCCCACTGTAACAGCCGCCACCTCCGTAGTATTGCACCATATAGACGGTAATCTCACCCTCAGATAGTCGTCTAGTTTCCTAGAACCCCTGCAATGAATTACAGACATGATCAGTGGTTCCCGTATCTACACACCAGGTACCGATAGATAACACCACTAAACATGTTTCAACAACTAATGAAAAAGATATACCTTGTCCACCTTCCAATGAATTACAGACAAGTATTGTCCACCTTCCAATGTCTAACCTGCTTGCATGTGAAGCACTTGCCTTTCGGCTTCTTCACTCCAGCTTGTGGTCCTTGAGTTCCAGCCGCTTTCTTTACCGAACCAACTTGTTTTTTCTTCTTCTTACCGCCTTTCGGGTTAGAAGCAGAAACATTTTCAGCAATGTAAGCTTGAGCACTTTGACGAAATATCCCTTCTGCTGCCTGGATTTCTATCAGAAGTTTCACCAACGAATACATCCTTTTGTTCATGTTGTAGTTCAGCGGAATAGCTCAAAACTCTTTGGTAGCGTCTGGAGAATGACATCGACCTGGGTTTCCCCATCGATTTCAGCTCCAAGGACTTCTATCTCATTTAAATGAGACATCATCTTGAGGACATGATCTCTCACGGGTGTTACCTTAGCTATGGTGGTCGTCATCAAGTTTCTGATGGCCTCTTGCTTTGCAGCCCGATTCTGGTGTCCGAAGTGTTCCATGAGATTGAACATCATGTCATAGGCAGTAGCGAAGGCCTGATGTTGATGTTGCAGTACATTTGACATGGAAGCCAAAATGAACATCGCGCCATCTCATCTGCCTTTACCACTTCCTATAACCCTCTTTCTCCTCTTCACTAGAATCATCTCTGGGCTTATTAGGACATACCTTAAAAAGTACAAATTTGTACTCCTCAGCAGTCAAGAAAATATCCAAGTTTCTTTTCCAATCAATGTAATTTGGACCAGTAAGTTTATTTTCTTTTAAAATCACAGCAAGGGGATTGAAAGCCATAATGAAAATCTGAGAATCACATTGGTCAAAACATTAGAATTTAAAATAATATTGATTCCTCAAACAATAAAATTTTAAATTCATCAACACTTCAAAACACCGTGAATTTCGTATGCCATGATAGTGTGGACGTATACTAATTCAAACATTTCTAAGAGGTGGTTTTATCCATTAATTTTATTATCTTGTCAACCTTACTTTTTGACAAATAAAATTAATAGTTGGTTCATCTTCGGCCATACAAATAATAGCAGTGACTCCGATGGGGAGGATACTATTAATTGCATCTAAGTGTACACCATTACTTGATACTAAGTCCATTATCTAGGATTATTTCCCTTCTGATGGGGAAGATCACACGCTCCTAAATAATTTTTTAAAATCATCCATAAGGAAGTTTGATCTAGTGATCTGCAAAACAAACTCATCCGATGTGGAGGAAGGCACTCAGAGCCAACGCGCAAGTTTGAATGCATCACTTTTCAAACCAGTAATGGAGGCCACGAGACTCAAAGATTCCCTGTCCCACTTAGTTAATTTTTAAAACAAGGAATTTTTTACGCATGCACAACATGCATATCAAACATCAAAGCAATAAATATGAAAATAAAATTTTCAACTATTATGGTTTTGTAGATTTCGTTGTTCTCCAATACGCCTCCAGTCGTGTTGTCATCTCGTCTCCTCCTCTCTTAGCCGCGCAAGCAGGGGCCCGAGCCGAGAAAAAAAAATTAATTTACATCCATCGATTCTATACTCCATAAAGGATTTACATAAAATCTAGATCGAATAGTAAATTAAAAACTAAGTGGCCAATATTGCCGTATTTAATTACAATTAAATACAAATGACCTTTTCAACACTGAGGATTCAAATAAACAATCACACAATCATCATACACAATCACACAACCATAATAGTTGGTTCTAATGTTTGCAACCACAAAGTTAGCCTATTGCACATCCTACTATTATCCGGCCTAAATTATATATGAAAAACATTAAAGTAACCGAATCCAAAACACACAGAATCAGAAACCATGACTCTGATACCAATTGTTGGCGTTGGTATTCCATCTTGTTTCTATGAATTAATTCTATTGACAGAACTAATCCACACAAGGATAGAAAACTTCCCGAACGACCTACTTCATCTACCTTGCTTTTCGATTGAGTGGTCGCTTAAACAAACTGGTTGTTCAAGCAATCAATCTCCTTATCAATTAGTAGAAGAATAGAAGATGAAGATTTGATCGCCGTTTCATGTGTTTAATTCGGGATCTAAGAGAGAAACAATAAATACAAGCGGGATGAAACAAAAATTATACCTCTTGATCTTCTATTGTATTCCTATCCTCTTCTTGGATGTCGTGTGAGTGACGATCTTCCAAGAAACAAAGCCACCAAGAACCCTTCTTTCTTCCTCCTTTTCTTCTTGCGTGACCTAGCCCTCAAGGTGAAGGTTCGCCGATCCTAGGAGGAGAGTCTCCTTGTGCCAACCCTTCTTGCTTCCTTGCGCCGCATGCCCTAGGGAAGAAGAGAAGAAGAGAAGAAGAACGATCTCTCTCCCTTCTCCCCAAACCCTAGCCACCCTTGCTCCCTTGTTGCCGACGCCGCAAGCCCAAGAGAGAGAGAGAGAGAGAGGGAGGAAAGAATAGACTTAGGGCTTCTCATGATGACTTATGAGGGTATTTATTAGCTACAATAGGGACCATGAGGGAGAGTTGGTTTTGGTCTCCTAACGGATCTTCAACCCGATCCATTAATAATAACCCGCTCTACTAAAGGGTTATTATTGAACTACCGCACCAACCCCATATTAAAATATGGGCTCCTTCTTATTATGTGTACATTATCTCCCCATGTTTAAGATATCGCATGTCCGTTAATTAATTAAATTACTGATAATTTAATTAATTAACATATAACTCCAAGAGTAGGACCACTCAACTTCATTATTATGTCGGACCAAGTCCACCTACAGGATTTACATGATAATCCTTATGAGCTCCTCAAGGGGACATCATCAGCCTAAATAATTAGGACACAGTTTCCTTCTATAATCAATGACACACCATATAAATAATATTATGTTCCAATTTACCAGGCCTTTTGACTTAACGAATAAATCTCGCCCATTGGTAAATTAAAGAACTAAATATTAAGTACAAATGCTCGTTATTATATCGGGATTAAGAGCATGTACATCCATAATAACTGAGGTCTTGTCCGATTATATAGTCAGTATAAATTGAATCACCTCAAAATGGTCCTACTCAATACACACAAAGTGCACTAGTGTAATTCTATAGTCAAGATAGACTAATACCAAATTACACTACAACCGTTCCAATGGTTTGTCTAAATCTATCTTGGTTGTGAGCCACTACTTATACCTTATAAGAAACTGATAACATGATCTTCTGTGTAGCACCACACGCCATATTATCTACAATGTGAAGTAATGGACAATTGCATACATTATAAAAATGTAATCACATGAACACTGTGATTCTTATTCCAAAATAGATGTTCATACAAAAGTTAGGCTTATAGTATACATCCTAACAGCAATGTCATAGTCACCCCTAACACCAATCAAGTCACCAAGATATATCATATGTGTCAGCCGAGTGGGCAGAGCTGTGACAACTGTACGCACTCTGTCATCACTGCTCCTGAGTGACTGAGTGGACATGATGCTGGCAGAGGATCACCCTCTTACCCCAAGTCATATGGGGGACCGTCGCTCTCATCTCCTCTGATAATTTAATTAATTAACATATAACTCCAAGAGTAGGACCACTCAACTTCATTATTATGTCGGACCAAGTCCACCTACAGGATTTACATGATAATCCTTATGAGCTCCTCAAGGGGACATCATCAGCCTAAATAATTAGGACACAGTTTCCTTCTATAATCAATGACCCACCATATAAATAATATTATGTTCCAATTTACCAGGCCTTTTGACTTAACGAATAAATCTCGCCCATTGGTAAATTAAAGAACTAAATATTAAGTACATGTGCTCGTTATTATATCGGGATTAAGAGCATGTACATCCATAATAACTGAGGTCTTGTCCGATTATATAGTCAGTATAAATTGAATCACCTCAAAATGGTCCTACTCAATACACACAAAGTGCACTAGTGTAATTCTATAGTCAAGATAGACTAATACCAAATTACACTACAACCGTTCCAATGGTTTGTCTAAATCTATCTTGGTTGTGAGCCACTACTTATACCTTATAAGGAACTGATAACATGATCTTCTGTGTAGCACCACACGCCATATTATCTACAATGTGAAGTAATGGACAATTGCATACATTATAAAAATGTAATCACATGAACACTGTGATTCTTATTCCAAAATAGATGTTCATACAAAAGTTAGGCTTATAGTATACATCCTAACAGCAATGTCATGGTCACCCCTAACACCAATCAAGCCACCAAGATATGTCATATGTGTCAGCCGAGTGGACAGAGCTGTGACAACTGTACGCACTCTGTCATCACTGCTCCTGAGTGACTGAGTGGACATGATGCTGGCAGAGGACCACCCTCTTACCCCAAGTCATATGGGGGACCGTCGCTCTCATCTCCTCTGATAATTTAATTAATTAACATATAACTCCAAGAGTAGGACCACTCAACTTCATTATTATGTCGGACCAAGTCCACCTACAGGATTTACATGATAATCCTTATGAGCTCCTCAAGGGGACATCATCAGCCTAAATAATTAGGACACAGTTTCCTTCTATAATCAATGACACACCATATAAATAATATTATGTTCCAATTTACCAGGCCTTTTGACTTAACGAATAAATCTCGCCCATTGGTAAATTAAAGAACTAAATATTAAGTACATGTGCTCTTTATTATATCGGGATTAAGAGCATGTACATCCATAATAACTGAGGTCTTGTCCGATTATATAGTCAGTATAAATTGAATCACCTCAAAATGGTCATACTCAATACACACAAAGTGCACTAGTGTAATTCTATAGTCAAGATAGACTAATACCAAATTACACTACAACCGTTCCAATGGTTTGTCTAAATCTATCTTGGTTGTGAGCCACTACTTATACCTTATAAGGAACTGATATCATGATCTTCTGTGTAGCACCCACGCCATATTATCTACAATGTGAAGTAATGGACAATTGCATACATTATAAAAATGTAATCACATGAACACTGTGATTCTTATTCCAAAATAGATGTTCATACAAAAGTTAGGCTTATAGTATACATCCTAACAGCAATGTCATGGTCACCCCTAACACCAATCAAGCCACCAAGATATGTCATATGTGTCAGCCGAGTGGGCAGAGCTGTAACAACTGTACGCACTCTGTCATCACTGCTCCTGAGTGACTGAGTGGACATGATGCTGGCAGAGGACCACCCTCTTACCCCAAGTCATATGGGGGACCGTCGCTCTCATCTCCTCTGGTCACTGAAAAGAGGAGCGATCTCTGACTGCTACCACGCTATGGAACCACTGCCCATGAATGTCTGAGCGGAGCAGTACAGAGCAACTGCACACACACAACGGTGTCCACTAACCCATGAGTAGCCGTGTGTGTAGATCATGAATTGGCGATGGACTCAGATTATAAGGGATGCCGATGATCGCCAGCATGCAAAAGTGTAGGGATGGTGTATGACTCTAACACATACAACCCCTACCAGGTCATCAATACATACCTCAACTTAACATGCATTGGTCGAGCACGTGTCATAACATAACCATCATACATTTAGGTACATATGCAAGTATAACTAGAAATCAATCCATGCAGACATACAGTGACATGCTACTATATCTATGTACACATGCTCGCATAAATACTATACAGAATTAGATATCAATAAAATGAGATTGTATAGACAAAAATGAGATCATATCCAAGATCAAGCAATAAGTATTAAATAGGATAACAACGGTAGCAGATATAAGGTAAATAAAACCTAATGCAATAAATATAAACAGTCATGCATAAAAATAACGCGGATCTAAAGAAGACAAGCAAGAAGTACTCGCCTCCAATGGAAGAAATTTGTATGCGTAGAGAACTACCCGCCAAATAATCAGCAACAATAAATCCCGATCAATGCCTTGTGTAAAGGACATGTTTAAATATCAATTACAAAAATAGTAACTAGCTAACAAGTTCATAAACCGTATTGAGATTAACTTAATCATCGTATTTCATTTAATTTCACTAATTAAATGATTAATCCATGCTTGTTTTGGATTAAGTTTTGAAATTAGGTTTAGGCTATGTTTAACCCAAGTGGTCAACTCAACTCTAGATCCCAACCAAGGTCCAATGAACCCCAACCTCTTAGCTCATGGTCAAAATGGTGGACACCTAATCAAACTCCTATGTGCCACATGGCACTTTGTTTTTAGGATGAGCTCTCAGCAACATAGAGGGAAGACTAACCATTCCACACCACTATGAATTCTCATCTCATTATCCAAAACTATAATTCGAATTAAGTTTCTCCAACAAATCTCTACTGATCAAACAACCACCAATCTAATACAAAAAACATAGCACCTTCATCACATCCCCATGTAAAGCATTCTAGTGTCAAAACTTAACTAAATTGCTACCATAATCCAAAATCAGATCAAAAAGATTAAACACACAAATTTGATCGAGTTTAATTCCCAAAACCTACAAACCGATTACCAAAACCATCTACTCAGATCTAAATCCAACCAGACACCATCACACTACGTAATTCACAACTCTGATCAAAGCACGAAATAGAAAATGATAGTAGGAAAAGAAAGCCAAAATCGAAATCTGTACCAAGATCTCAAAATCAAAACAAGCTCTAATAGGACTAATTCAACTTTCTGATCCAAAAACACAGATCAAAATCCACATTGCAGGCTACATATCTGAGTAATCCAAGATCACAAATCCATAGTGATAGCAATTCTCGATCTGAATCACAGATTCACACTACTCAAACTAGACTCTTTTGAGCTAGCAAAACTGCAGATTCAATCAACCCATAACTCAAAGGGAAACTAAATCCAACTGTCCTTACCTATGGGCTTGCCGGTGTAGCTCCCTTTCCCAAATTTGGTGCAAATGCCCTCGCACAGCAGGACTGGTAATGGTTGCGCCGACGTCACGTAGCTCAGATCCGACGCTCCGCGAGGAAGACCACACCTCCCAGATTTATCCCCGAAGCTCGATTGCCGCCCAAACCTCCACGCTCAAAAAACGAGCTCTTACCACTTTAGCGATGATCGATCAATTGAGTCAGAGGAGATCAACCCGTGAGTTCTTGCCAGTGGAGATCCTACCTCCCCGAACTCTCTATAGCATGAATTGGAGGGGCATCGTTACCGTGAGTAGAGAGGAGAAGGAGATAGGCGCGTTGGGGAAGAAGGGTCGTGAGAACTTGTGTTGGGCTGAGATTGAAAAGGAGAAGAGAAGGGTTTAATTGAGGTGGCATTTTACACATTAACCCTCCACATCCGGTAAATCCCAAATATGCCCTCAATTTTCTGGTTTTAAACATTTGGCTTCTCATAATTTGCTTTAATAGTACTTAAGTCCTCTAAACTTTAAGCTATCAAGCACCTTAGCCCCTGAACTTCATTCTAGGGTGGTCCAGAAACGCTAAACCTTTTCCCAAAAATTTCTGAAAATTTTTTCTGGACCGAGTCTAGAGTGTCGTATTTAACATATAATGTACCATATTTACAATTTACATATCTATATAAAACCATCACAGACGATGGTATACAAACACAACCATACACACAAACACAATCACAAGCAATTCAAACACATTTGCACACTATACCATACAAACAAATACAATTCATCTAAATAATCACAAACATAAACATATTAAATTATTCAAATGCCCATATGAATCCAAACACATATATACAAACTAAAGTATATAAATCCAAATATCCATTCTAGGATATCTAAATCCATACCATGATTGAAAATCACTCCAAATAATGCATCCATCTACATGTTAGTAATATAAAACCCTGTAGAAAGTCAAATATGATATATTATAATCAAAATTATGTATAATTAAAAAATTATAACATATGTATAATTAAAAAAATTTGCATTGACTGTATAACTAATTTTACATGTAATAAAATAGATACCTGAATAGAATATCAGTTAATGATATAGAAGAAGAATATATCAATAGGGAATCTTGAAACATATAATTATATACTATGTAGAAATGAAGAAATTAGAATATAAAAATAGAATAATTTTTTTGCATGGTTTATGTATGATAAATAAAAACTAAGTTGTAGTTGAACAAATCTCAGAAAAAGCTAATCAACATGATTTGATGGGTCTTGAGTCTCCTGTGACTCAGAACCATGCTGTGTCATGGTGAAATTAGCTATGACTGCTCGCTTATGGGCTATGAGAGCTTCATGATCAACTGCTCTCCTTCGATTGTCCTTGACTCTCCTATAATCCTCGGCGGCACTCCTCTACTTCTCAGCAACTCTCCTCTACTCCTCAATGACCCTCCTTTGCTTCTCAGCAGTTATCCACTGATCCATCTCCTGATCCATTGAGACAATTTGAGTGTGTAGTTTTTGATTTTCCTGTTTTAAAGACTGCACATCAATAGAAGATGAGGAAGTTTCACGGTCCCTAAGAGTACTCAAACAATAAAATATAACTTTGTCCTGAGAGCCAAGATCGTAGAGGGTGGAGTTTTTTGTCCTTTCACTGACAACATTATAATATATCCTTATTTAGCGCATGGTTGGATAGAGACTATGACTTCCCCCTTTTGCTGGAGGCTGAGATGCTTGAGCCACTTTATTTGTGATTTGGTACCATCAGGAAAAATATAATATGATTATTATTCAATTTGATCACAATTACTATAGTTAATCAAGATAGAAACAATTAATGTAATAAAGCTAATAATCATACGTGTAAGGCCTGAGATCGAGAATCCACAAATGTGTCATCCTTCTTCTTGTGGGTCTTGAGAAAGACCCCCATACAAGTGACTTGTTGAGCTAGATTACGTTCCTGCATACACAAATATATTGGGCTAAAATTATACAAGTTTGATAATAAATACAAAATTTGCTTATGTAACTTTAAATTAGACTTACAAATCTATGGCATGCTCAATAATAGATTTGGATCCTAACGTATGTCGAGCGATTCTGGTACTTGGGCCACCTAGCTCTATATTTCTATTTGTTCGATCCTTATCAGAATTTTCCTTCTACCTTTGTTCAGCCCAAGTGCCCATCCATGCATCTCATATCTTGGCTGAAACATACGTCGACCTCATGCTCTTTTTTCTCATATAGTACATGTGGTCTTAATTTGTATAGTTTTGCACAATAAATATTTCAAGTATCTTTAAATTATTTTTCTTGCCCGTCCTCTCATATATATTTTTTCTACAATTATAAGTTGAAAATTTAGTATATTAAATGATAAATATATTATAGAATATCAAATATATTACTTACCATAAATTAATTATAATAAAACATCTTCATCTTTTGGTCTATATGCCTTCATGTAGTACCAGAAGTGCATACTCATTCTTTGATTTTTCCGATGATATGGTGGCAACTCATGACCATCAGGAGTAAACCAACATGAAAAAACTATTAACATAGTATGAGAAATATATTATAAATAAAGTCATATATGAACTTAAATTACTAATAATAAAAAATACTTATGAGTCCCCAACAACTTGATGACTCGATAACATTCATACATTCAGGATAACTCTTATCAATGTTCACAAATTGTTCAACTTCAGTAGAGCCGTCAATTTGGGTTGGGCCCATTGGGTTGGCCCGCCACGTCAAGCAATTTAAGCGGGTTGGGTTGAAATTTTAGCAACCCAACCCCGCCACGGGCCGACCCACCTAGGCCTATGACCCACTCGGGTCAGCCCGCGATAGGCTTGGGTTGGCTCGTGGGTAGAGAACCACATGTTAGTCAAGTTTTATGCCAATTTATTATCTTTCTTTATTATAATTTTAAAATAAAAAATAATACTTTTAATCAAATATGAGTATTCGTTATATCCATTTACATTTAAAATATATATTTCTTGATATACAAGATTGATGAAACATTTCCAAAGTAAAATATTAAATATACAATTTATTTATTTATTTTTTTGATTTTTTTTTAAATTTTTGATGGGCCTGCGAGTTGGCCCGCCTAACCCGCGAACCCAACCCACGACTCGCCTTGGATTGAGTTGGGTTAGGAATTTCCCAACCCTCAAAGATGATGGGTCGACCTGCCCCGCCCCGCCAAATGGCCGGTCCGCTATGGGCTGACCCGCCCTGCCACGGGCTGACCCGTTTGACAACTCTAAACTTCAGCAATAAAAAGAGAAACTTTTCATCTTCCTCTATTATTAATTTATTAAATATTTTAATAAATTAATACATCATTCAAATGTGGTGGAGTATAATCTAAATGAGTCTAACTTAAATTAGAACTCAATTCCATAATCTAATTAGATTAACTTAAGTTTATCTCAATTAATCCAATCTATCCTCGATATTAGATTGACTAATGAGGCATAGTCCATGTAATCCTCGATCAATCTTTGTGTTTCTTGATCCCCGAGTATACTCACTCAAATAAATGAGCTCAATATCTCATATTGACTCATTTGAATATGACCATGCATTTTAATAGTTCGACTCGATCAAGGGGACCACAGATATCACTCCCGTCATATGGGAGGGATAGATCCCATCTACATCACTCACATCCCTCAGTATAATTCATTACATATCCAGTGATCGCTTTTATAGTCCACCCTGTTACGGGTGACGTTTGACGATTTCAAAGTACATAACTCCTTATGTATGAAACCGTAGTGACTTCAGGTCTAAGTACTATTCATACTAATAGTTACATGAGAAAGTTTATGACACTCATATGACAATTTATGAAACTTTCTCATGGTAGGTCAATTCAGTACGCATTCTTTAATGTATACTCATGTGTCAACTTGATATCATATATCCATGACTTGTGAGCTCAAGTCATCAATTGACCTACTTGCTAGTCTTTATGTATTAATATTATCCCTGAATATTAATGCTTGACTAGGAATGATTTAGTGTAGTATTCTCTACATCATCTCACTATTGATTCAACCAATCGATATGATGTAGATAAGAACCTATTACCCAAGGACATTATTATACTTAGTTATTTGGCGTAAAAATAAAGTATAATAACCAAACTTTACCTTTATTAATAATGAAATATGATACAAAAGTCCCTAGTCAATCATAATATAATTGACTCTAGGGCCCCTACTAACAATCTCCCACTAGCACTAGTGTCAATCACTGTAGTATCTAATACCCAGTGACCTAGTGTGACCATCATGCTTCCTCTATGCCAAAGCCTTGGTCAGAGGATCTGAGATGTTAGCATAAGTGGGTACTCTACATATCTTCACATCTCCTCTATTGATAATCTCTCGAATGAGATGGAAGCGTTGTAGTATGTGTTTGGTTCGCTGATGAGAGCGAGGTTCCTTAGCCTATGTAATAACCCCATTATTGTCACAATAGAGGTCATTGGGTCTGCTATACTAGGAACTACACCAAGCTCTATAATGAACATCTGGATCCAAACAACCTCCTTTGCTGCATCAGACACAGCAATATACTCGACCTCTGTTGTAGAATCTACGATTGTGTCATGCTTCGAACTCTTCCAGCTCACAGCGTCACCATTCAAGTAAAATACATACCCTGACTGCGATATGAAATCATCCCTGTTGGTTTGGAATCTTGAATCACTATAACCCTTTACAACTAGCTCCTCATCGCCTCCAAATATCAAGAAATATTCGTTCATCCTTCGTAAGTACTTAAGAATATTCTTGACAACTATCCAGTGACTTTCACCTGGATCCAACTAGTATCTGCTTGTCATGCTCAAAGCATAGGAGACATCTGTACGAGTACAAACTATGACATATATGATAGACCCAATAGCAGATGTATAAGGGATTTGATCCATGCGGTCTCTCTCCTCCTTAGAAGAGGGACATTGGGTCTTCGAAAGACTCACACCATATGGAATTCTGCATTGTAAAATGATTTAGCACCTTGTCAATATATATACTCTGACTTGCAATCTCTTAGATCTATCTCTATAGATCTTGATGCCTAAGACATAGGCTGTTTCACCTAAGTCTTTCATTGAGAAATAATTCCCTAGCCATGTCTTCACAGACTGTAGTAAAGGGATATCATTTCCAATGAGGAGTATGTCATCCACATACAAGATCAGGAAGATAATGTTAGGACCTTATCGTTTAGCTAGGGGGTGAATAGCTACTTTTCGATCTTCTTCCTACAACGGTTTGCAAGGGCAAGCAGAAACCTAAAATATAAACAAAACCAATGCTAACACAAGACCTTTACGTGAATCGGAGATGAAACTCCTACTCAACAGCTGTACGTAAGGTGGCCGATCCCGATCCTTCGGTGGATGATTCCCCAGAGCACCTCCGGCTGGTTCTTGTCGCTCCTTGTGAGTAGAGAAACCTCACCACAATCCTTTGACAATCACTGAGCACGTTCAGGCTACTAATAGGCTTTATCCAAGCTTGTTTCGCCAAGGAAGAACAGCCAAAACGAGCCCTCTTAAATAGTGCTCGATACTGTTCTGACTGTTACTATTCGACTGGCCCTGGGGCAGTCGACTGGTCCTCGCGAATTCAAATGTCACAGCCTAACGATTCGCATTCTGGTTGACACCAGTCGACAGAATCAGTTGACTGATCAAGCATCAATCGACTGATCTTTCTGTGCTCTACCTCAGTCGACTGATCAAGCATCAGTCGACTGCCACCTAAGGTTTCTCTTCCCGAGTACTATTCTCTCAGCACTTGAACCCTATGATTTCCCTTCCCGAGTACAGTTCCCTCAACACTTGAATCCTCACAACTTAGCTGACTCTTCATCCAGCAACCTTGATCTGTTGCCTTCAAGCCCTCTTCGACTTTGGCTCTCGTCCCTCGGATATATGCAAGCCCACGACTCATCCCCCCATGCCATCCTTCACGTATGCCTCGAAGTCCGCTTCCCTCGGCTCATCGTCCTTGCTCCAGCAACCTCGAACTGTCGCCTTCAAGCCCTCTTCGACATTGGCTTTCGTCCCTCGGATGCATGTAAGCCCTCGATATGTCTCCCATGTCATCCTTCACGTATGCCTCGAAGTTCGCTTCCCTCGGCTCATCGTCTCTACTTTGTCCATGGTCCCTAGGATGCATACAAGCCCACGACTTGTCTCCTCACACCATCCTTCATCGGACCCGAAGACGTCCAACTAAGTCTATGTGTATCCTGCAAACCTGCACACTCACATAAACATATTAGCTCAACATGAAACTCTAACTTAATCATATTGACACACACATCAAAACCCATGATCTACCTAATCAAACTTGGGTCGATTGCACCTACAATCTCTCCCTTTTTGATGTGTGGTAATATGTTTAAGTTAGGTGCAAACACAACAATAACAATTGAAAATTACAGACATAGTAAGCAGCATAAACATGCATCCTCCCCCTTAACCTATGTCTTCCACATAATTTTCAATTTTCCCATAACCACAGGTTAAATTAACACTAACTTAAACCACAAGTCACAAGTTAAGTTAAACCTAACTTAAACCACAAGTTCTCCCCTTTTGACACCATCAAAATGATTGCCTCAGGCAATACTAACCATTGGTATTAATAAAGAACACCTTTCTATTTCTTAAAAACCCCAGAAATAAGAATACAAAAGTACCAATCGACTGTGTCAGTTACCAGCCAACTGGTGCCTTCAAACTACAATCCCACAGAAAGATCAGTCAGGGGCAGTCGACTGATACATAGTAGTATGAAATTCTAGCCAAAATTCAGAAACCCCTAATAAATTTTACAAAATTTGAAAAATTCTGAAATTTTGCAAGCATATTTCTTATGATGTATTTTAACCCAGAAAAATATATTTTCATGAAAATACCAAATATGGTTGACTTTTTTGACCAAAATTCCAATTCTTTTGAAACCACTCCATTTTGTATCAATCTTCTATCCTAGGTTTGAACCCATATGTTTTCCAAGTTTATCCCATACCATTTAAAACATAGAAATGTTTTCAAACCTCCCTCTTTTTCTTATACGAACACTCAAGACATAAAAAGTGATACAAGCTCCCCCTTTTTACCATAATCTATAGATAGAGGGTAATTTGGAATTCATCATATATATCATGCATGCATACTTCACAATTAAAGTAACAACACTTCATATAATCAAATTTAAGAAGTGAATCAAAAATTCTTACAGAATCATAAATCAGTACTACAAGGGCCATGACCCTAAAATCCTCAAATATTACAATATCAAAAATGGTATTTGAGAGATAAAAAAACATGCTCAATCTAAACAAACTCTCAACACCCCCACACATCTAATTCATATGGAAGCTACGCATCATCATCGTCAGGAGGAGGAGGAGGAGAGGCCTGATACATAAGGTTCCAGTGCTGTATCATCTCGTACATATCATCTTGTTGCTTTTGGAAACCCTGAAAGTGCTCCATGAGACCGTGAACCTCCCCTTGAATAACAACCTACCGTTACTGGAAACTTTGGAAGTCCTCCCGAAGTCTATGAACCTCTGCCTCTAGTCGGGAGAACCGCTCCTCTGTAATCCTAGTAGGAGCAGCAACAGCCGCAGCAGCAGGAGCAATCTCCTCATCCTCATCATCATTAGAACTGGAAGAAGCATGACGACGTCGCCAGACCAGGACTCCCTGGCGCCTCTCAATCCTAGCCAAGGAGAGCTGCTGAGAACCTATCTAGTCGTAGTCCTTTGATAGATGATGCAACTGACCTCTAATGACTCAAATACATCTAGATGTAAAGAATTCGGTCAAAATATTACCGAACGACATGTAAATCTTCCTATTGACATCATGCGAAAAATGTACAACAGATGAGAATACATGGTGGGCGATATCAATGTCTAGCTTCCTCTCTAGAGCATACATCATCACCAAGTGAGGTAGCCGAATCTTTGACCTCCCCATGGTGACAATGGGCAGAAGGCAGTCTAGGACAATTTTATATAAGACGTTGCTAACTGGACTCATGTGCCTAGCTATAAAGATACGCTCTAGAGGAGGTCGAGGATTATTGAAATAATGACAATGAATCTGATCAATGGTTACATTGGGCATGGTTAATGGCTCAATGACATTGGAAAAATATATAAACAGATTTTCTGACACCCGACACCCTAGAAATGATCCTAATAATGTAGGTGTGAAAGGAATGGTAACTCCCTATACCATAGACTCATACGTCCCATCATCGGGACTACTATATGTAAGATTGACATAAAACTCCTTGTAGAGGTCAAAATTGACATAATGTTGACAGTATACTAACTTCTCTAACCCAAAATGATTGATTATCTCAATAATATGAGGATTGATCTCCTGAAAATATGATTGATTGAGATATCTACAATTCATCAGAATAAAGTCAGCATTTTCAAAGACCCGTCGGCAAGCCTCGGAACGGAACCGAGGTGCCGCTGGATCTATGGGTTGCTATTGGGATGATCCCTCACCAACCCTTCTCTTTAGCCTAACCCTAAAATGCAAATACCATATGCATGTTCATGAATGACCCAAACAAGAAGAAAAAAACAAGGAAAACATGCAAAATTTCAAGAGTTAGTCGTGAGTTATGAACTAAATGGAGAAAAAATAAGGTAGCCACTTGTTACCGTCGCTCCATTCATTGTATGATGAATGATTATTTAATTTGACTCAAGGAAGGATGCTTCATGCCCTAGACTTGGATCTAAGGTGGAAGAGGGCTAGAAACTTGATTTCAGGACCTTGGGAAGACTTGGAGTGGCTAGAGAGGTCGGGGGAGAGAAGTGGTAGCAAGGGACGACGCCTGAAACCCTAGGTTCGGCCGTCCCCGCGCGGGGTTTTCTTTTAATGATTTGTAGCATCAGTCGACTGCCCCTGGGCCAGTCGACTGATAAACTAACAGAAAGATCAGTTGACTACATCTGTATCAGTCGACTGATACCCTATATTATCAACATTTCTGGCCCAACTTCAGAAATGCACCGGAAATTCCATAAATTTTCAAAAATTTCCAAATTTTGTGGAGAGGTTTGTGGTAGCCGTGTCTACTTGGGAAAAATACATTCACAAATGTATCTATTACCAATCCCAAGTTTGATACAAAACTCAAAACTATCTAAATGGTTCAATTGAACCTTGACCTAAAGTCTTAGTTTTGATCTCTTCTTGATGTATCTTCTCATTCCCAACCACAATGCATCCCTAGCATTGATTTATATGACATCTACATATTAAAAACCAATTTTCATTCAATATAGTTCCATTTTCATATTTCCATGCATGAAACTCACTTTTGATGTGCCAAATTCTTAGGATTAAGACTCAAATCCGTCTCCGTATCCTTTGACACACTTCATTTACCATCTAGACTTCCAGAAGAACTCCTCCCAAGACCCATTGATCATGGGTCCCATCTTGACTCCTAGAGCTCCTCCTTGGGCTCTTAACTTGTAGCGACCCGCCTTCTCCTGCCTTAGACGGATCGTTACTTAAAAACTTCTCGACTCTAATGCACGACTAAAAATGCGGAAATCTTTTTTTTTTCTTTTTAATCTATCTAAGAATGATATTCTAACTTAAATAGTCATGCATGATACCATGTCACACTTTCTTTCTCAAAAACTCGTAAAAAAATACTTATTGGAACTTGCCTCGCCCAACTCAGCTTACGGGTATCAGTCGACTGATACTGTACCAGTCGACTGATAAGTCTGAAACCTGTTTTCCAGATTCGAAGCCTTGTTTCAAAACTCTACCAAACCTATACTTTCGAGCCATATGAAATCATGACACCATTTCTATACTCTATACCAGTATTCTAAACAATTTAGCCAATCAAAACGAATCCATAAACTTGAAATTAGGACTTTTGCAGAATTTAGCAAGTTATGAAAAATCTACATAGACTTTAAGCTAGAGTTTGTACCAAACTTAACTTCTAACCATTGAAACTCATCACACAAAATTCTGAAACATCCCTAAGGCATTATCAAATGAGAAAGCAACTTTTCTAAACATACTTAAGCAATAAAAACTTGATTCAAAGGGAAATTAATACTATCTTGGCACATGCATCTATTTCTCTAACAAAGTATCAATATTTCAAACTACTCACACTTCTACTCATCCAATGCAATCATAAGGATATGTATGCTAAATGAAATGACATGGAATCTTTACTCTAAGAAATTGAGCATGTAAAACTATCCAAAGCTTAAATGTTCGCTAAACTCCATAAAGCAAGAACTTGAAATTTGAATAAACTAAAACATTGTAATTCAAATAACTAAATTGTCTCGTCTCAAGGATCTCTCCAAAATCAGCCACCACACACACTTTACTCAGCACCGCCTCGTCGCCTTCCTTCAGAATTGCTTGCCTTTACCTTTATCTGCAGTAAGAGGAAATGCAACTAGTAAGCAAAAAGCTTAGTAAGTACTATCTAGCTCACAAAATCTCGAAATGTGCAAACATGCTTCTTGATCAATATGAAAATCATATGAGATACTTATATGCTTGAAAGAAAACTAAGAACATGTATAACTCAAAACATGCATACTCAAGCATTAATACATCTCAATTTACTTTTCTTGGCTCAACTTGAAACTTTAGCTATTCTTTAACTTTTTGAAAACTTTCTTAAACTTTAGAAACTTTGCTAAAGCATATACTTGAAAATAATAATCACTCGGATCCACTGAAGACGTAAGTACCATCTCATGCGCGTTCCCTAAAAGGTTGGGGTAGCGTGCCACCAATCCTAATAGAGCAGACCTTGGTCTACCAGGGCCAAGACCTTGGAATTGGACACCTGGATTTCTTTAACGACGCCCTTGGACGCCGGGTACTGGCCTTAGAAAATAAAATAGCTTTTCTTTCTTTTCTTTCTTATCTGTAAATGCCTTGGCATTTTCTTGAGCACCTTGCGTGCTAAAATCCTTAAGTCTTGACTTTTGGGGATTTCTTAAGGCCTTGGCCTTTTCTTTTTTTATCTTTATCTTCTCTTTTCTTTTCTCATAACTTTCTTAGCCCCTAATCTCACATAGGGTGCTTAATCAAACTTATACAAGCATATAATGAACTAAGATTACATGCAAAAACTTAAACAAAAAAGAAATATCTCTTTTAAAAACTTTTAAGGGAAATTCTTGCGGAAAAACCGCCTCTTACTGCAGGTGAGCAGTACTTACATTGATATCTTGGACTTACAACCAAGACTGACGTCTAGGGCTCGGGAGAAGCTTGAAATCTCTACGAACCGTCCGCGCCTATGTGTTCTTCTCGTCGAGACGGACGAAACGTTCCGTCTCCTTGGTTCCCTCTTGGCCGGCGCCCCCTTGGAAGAGGAGAGGAAGGCTTGGGAGGTGGCGTGCGTGCGTGAGGAAGAAGAGAGACGGCGCGCGTGGGGTTTGGGCGAGAGGGTTTGAGAGAAATAAAAACTTCTCCCTTTAATTTTCTATTTATACTATCTTTATGGAAAAAAAAACGTAACTACTTCATAAATTTATTTCTCTCCACCTTTTGTTGTGCTTGATACCCTAGCCCAGCCGGTCGCGCGCGCGTCTGGTCTCCTAGTGGTCGCGGGTTCCAACCTCCTGCTGCCCTTAAACGTTTTTCCTTTTTTAAAAATACTAAACGGACTCGGAAAATTCCATAAAAATATTCTAAAAATTCCTAAAAATATCTAGAATATTTCTAAACCATTTTTAAATGGTTCTAAGGACTTTAAGAACTAAAATGGGAATTTTGGGGCGTTACATAACCTTAGCCACCTCCCTAGGTGACTCATCTATAATGGCAAGACTACACCGGTGTACCTCCGGTACTTCTTGACCTACAACCCTAACCTTCTTGACTTTGTATACCTTGTCCTTAGTTAAGTTCTTCTTCCCCCCTTTAAATGGCTTTCTCTTGCCATTTTTGGCCTTTTCTTTGCTATAATCATATGACATCCTTACATATGACTTTTCAATAGCATTTGATCTAATAGATCGGTATCCTAGACCCGATCTATCATTGTTGGGGGTTTGAGTACCCGACACCATCCCTAAACCCTTAGATTCACTAATGAATTTCTCTAGGATTTTCTCTAATTTGTCAAGCTTTGCCCTCAAGGCTTGATTTTTCCTCTCTAGGTTTTTAACCCTATCATCACCATGTCCGTCTTGGACATTTCTAGATCTACCCATTTGTCTAGGCATATATCTCCCTTTCTTTGGATTAATGCCTTGGTCCTTAGACCTAAAAATTCTAGGTTTATCATGATACATAAATTCCTTAGAGTTTTGAGATACAACATTAGCTCTACTTCTATCACAATATCTAAAACCAAAATTATACATAGGTAAATAATTCTCATTATTTCTACCACACATAGAGAAATTTGAAACATGCTTAAAGTTAGGGATTACTTCCCTTACCCTTGTAGCTCCCCTTTGATGTGAGCTTTTCTCCTTCTCCTTCTTCTCCCACTTCCTCAAATGCTCCAATTTCTTGAATTCTCCTTTCCTTGAGCATTTGGTGTGGTAGTGTCTTAGCTCGCCACACGTGTAACACCTAATGTGCTTTTTCTCTTTCTTTTCCCTACAACCCATGTTAGATTTTAAAGGAATTGACTTGGGTTTAGGGTTTACCTCCTTTTTACCTATTGAACACTTGTCCTTGTAGTGTCCCTTCTTGTTGCACCCAAAGCAAATGATGTGGTTTTTTTACTTTGCTTTGGTGGAGATGAATGCTTGTTCTTGCTCCGGTATCGTGGATGGTCTCTCCTCCCCCTCAATCCTTGAAGTGGAGACCTCTTCTTCCCATTTTGACGAATTGGATGGTTCTTCAATTTTTTGTGCCACTTCACTTGAGGAGATGGATGAGTCTTCTTCTTCTTTCTCCTCCTCTTCGGATGTTGAGCTTCTTTCCTCATCTGATTGGTCCTTCTCCTCTTCTTGGAGCATTAAGCTCTTTTCTTTTGGCTCCTCTACTAATTGAGCTTGTGTAGGGTTTTCATGCAAAGCAATTACTTTTCTCCATAATTCATGGACATTTTTATATTCACCTACACCACTCATAACATCATTAGGCAAAATATTAAGTAATATTGAAATTACCTTCTCATTTGCCTTTGATTATGTTTGTTGCTCCTTTGTCCAATATCTTGGTCGGAACTTCTTCCCATGTTTATCTTTTGGGACTTCAAATGGCTCTTCTAGCACGATCATGAAGTTCCAATCCATACCGAACCATGTCTTTATCCGCATCATCCAATACTCGAAACTCTCGCAATCGTAGGACGGTGGAATATTTATATCATCCCCTAATCTTTCTTCAATCGCCATTTCCTCTAGCTTTTTGCTCTCTCGGCGGTTAGTCCGTAGACGAGCGAACCTCGCTCTGATACCACTTGTTGGGACCTTATCGTTTAGCTTGAAGGGGGGGGGGTGAATAGCTACTTTTGGATCTTCTTCCTACAACGATTAGCAAGCGCAAGCGGAAATCTAAAATATAAACAAAAAACAATGCTAACACAAGACCTTTACGTGGTTCAAAGAAGAAACTCCTACTCGACGGCTGTCCGTAAGGTGGACGATCCCGATCCTTCGGTGGATGATTCCCTGGAGCACCTCCGGCTAGCTCTTGTCGCTCCTTGTGAGTGGAGAAACCTCGCCGCAATCCTTTGACAATCACTGATCACATTCAGGCTACTAACAAGCTTTATCCAAGCTTGTTTCGCCAAGGAAAAATAACAAAAAACGAGCCCTTTTAAATAGTACTCGGTACTGTTCTGACCGTTACTAGTTGATTGGCCCTGGGGAAGTCGATTGGTCCTCGCGAATTCGAATATCACAACTTGACGATTCACATTTTGGTTGACATCAGTCGACTGCGCCAGTCGACTGCATCAGTCGACTGATCAAGCATCAGTCAACTGATCTTTCTGTGCTCTACCTCAGTCGACTGATCAAGCATCAGTTGACTGTCATCTATGGTTTCCCTTCCCTAGTACAATTCTCTCAGCACTTGAACCTTAGGATTTCCCTTCCTGAGTACAGTTCCCTCAATACTCGAATCCTCATAACATAGCTAGCTCTTCATCCAACAACCTCGATCTGTTATCTTCAAGCCCTCTTAGACTTTGGCTCTTGTCCCTCAGATGCATGCAAGCCCGTGACTCATCCCCCATGCCATCCTTCGCGTATGCCTCGAAGTCCACTTCCCTCGGCTCATTGTCCCTGCTCCAGCATCCTCGAACTGTCGCCTTCAAGCCCTCTTCGGCTTTGGCTATCGTCCCTCAGATGCATGCAAGCCCTCGTCTTGTCTCCCATGTCATCCTTTACATATGCCTCGAAGTTCACTTCCCTCGGCTCATCGCCCCTGCTTTGTCCACGGTCCCTCGGATGCATACAAACCCACGACTTGTCTCCTCACACCATCCTTCACCGGACCCGAAGATGTCCAACTAAGTCTATATGTATCCTGTAAACCTGCACACTCACATACACATATTAGATCAATTTGAAATCCTAACTTAATTATATTGACATAGACATCAAAACTCATGATCTACTCGATCAAACTTGGTTCGATTGCACCAATGGATAATTATGCTCCCACTAACCCTTTGTAGACACATTGTTTATCTTCATTCTTGATGAAACCAAACGATTTGATTGCATTATCGAATTAAAGATTCCAGCTTTGAGAAGCTTGCTTTAGCCTATAAATGGACCATTGCAACTTACAGACCTTTCCAACATGCTCTGGATCTATAAAACTCTCAGGTTGTGTCATGTACGTATCCTCGAGTAAATTCTCATTTAGGATTGTGGTTTTGACATCCATCTGCCAGATCTTGTAATCATGGTAAGCTGTGAGCATGGTCCGAATAGACTTATGTATCACAATTGGTGAAAAGGTTTCAACATAGTTGATACCATGAATCTACTTGAAACCTTTAACTACCAATCACTCTTTATAGGTATGCATAAGACCATCCATGTCAGTCTTTCTCTTAAAGACCCACTTACACCCAATAGGTTCAATCCTCTCAGGTGGATCAACCAAAGTCCATACTTGGTTAGTGTATATAGATTCCATTTTGGATCTCATGACCTCTAGCCATTTCTCAAAATTTGGGCTCATCACAGCTTCCTTATAGGATGTAGACTCATTCAACTCAACAAGCATAAGGTCATCATGGTCATACAAGAGAAATGAGTATCTCTTAGGCTGATAACGTATCCTATCAGATATGCGAAGAAGTTGGTCTACTTGAATAGGTTGTTGCTCCATAACTTCTTGTACAACAATCTCATGATCCATAACACTTTATGGTGCCTGTTCAATGTCTATCAAGACCTCAATACCATCTATATCTTGAACTTCTTCAAGATGGATTTTATTTTCACTATTTCTGTTAAATCCGACACTTTTATTCCGCTCCGGATTTTTTTTTTTGGAAAAGGGTTTAAGGTTCCGGGCCCTTAGACGAAGTTTAAGAGGTGTAAATTGATTAAATTCAAAATTTCAAGGGGTTGTTTGGTTAAGATTTTCGAAACTAGGGACTAGGGTGTAATAAATTAGATTTCAAGGGCTAAAGTGTAAAAGATCCACCCCTTATAAATCTTTTCTCCTCTCCCCCTCCATCGCATGCCCTAGCCCACAGCCCAGAAGACTCGATCGTTTCTCCTCTCTTCCGCCCGAGCCATCTCTTCCCTCCTCATCGCCGATCACCACCTCCTCACCGGAGATGGGTGTTTCCTCTCTTCTTTCCCCTTTCTCTGATTCGATCATGGTTTTCATGGAGCATCCATTCTCCACCCCTTTTCTTCCTCTTGATCAATTTCTTCTCCTCATTATTGGAGCTGGGTGGATCAGGCAGCGTTTCCCTTGTTACATCTCTTGGGGTAGCCGATGGTTGCAGCTTCGCCCTATTCTTCAAATGCAACTCCTCTAGCAAAGAAGGGAGCTTGTGTGACCAGCAAGGCTATTTGTCAACGAATGGGTGTGATTTGGGGTTTCTCGCCAGCCGGTCCTTCACCAGGGGTTGGCCTTTCTGAGCCAGTGGCCACATTGGGAGGTTGCTAGGTTGATTGGTGAGGACTCCGATCTTGGCATATCTGGCATAGAGGAGTCTTGCACGTGATCCACAGGTATGTTTTGATTTAGTTCATTGATTGATTTTTGAAGGGTATGGTACTAGATCAGTAGAATGGACTGAGTAATCAGATATAGAGGTAGATCGCATTAGAGTTGTACCTTGGAGATGTAATCATAGTCCTGTTTGATCCTTTACTGTACGAATTTAGTTCTCCCTGCCATGTATCATAGTTTGATACGTAGTTCTTGAAATTGTTCATTGATCTGAGAAGTTAGGGTTGGGAATTCAATTCTGGTTTCTGTTTTGAATTGGCTTGTGATCATGGTTATGGTTGGGTTTCTTAGTGATTTTGGATCTGCACTTGGATCCTTAGAGGTTAGATCGAATAGCCTTTGGAATCGATATGTGATTGCTGTGATTCTATTCTGTAGAGTTGGATTTGTCTTTGTGTGTGGTGTGTCTACTATGAGTAGTGTTTGATCCATAGATGGTTTTGGTAATCGGTTTGTAGGATTTGGAATCGAACCAAATCAGATTTGTGTGGTTCATCTATTTGATCTATTTTGGACTAGTTTTGTTGGCTTAGTATTGGGATCTCATGGTGTCTTTCCATATGATACTTGGATGGTGGGTTGGATTAGGTATGGGGCATAATTGAGGTGACCACTTGGGTTAAATGTAGACTAATCCTAAACATAAAACCTAATCATAATAAACCGACTAGATTAAGTGTAAACATTTAATTAAGATTAATTAAATGAATGAGAAAACTGGGGATATGTTCGATCGAGAAAACGATAGAGGGGGGGGGTGAATATCGTTAAAACTTTTTCGGATAAGAATAAGAGAAAATGCAGTGGAAATAAAACAATCACACAAAGAACACAAGTATTTTACTTGGTTCGGAGTCGCGGTCGGCTCCTACTCCAAGGCCCACGGTCCTTGACCGTTTACTACGGGCAATTCTATAATCGCGCAAAGGTTTACAGATTTCAGTACAAGAATATTGTAGTAAATAAAAGAAACTACACTTTTCATTACCGACACCCGATGTGGATCTTACTTCGGAGCAGAGGGTCGTCGGCGGCGCTGGAATCTCGAGATCGGAGTTTGCCGGAGCAGAGCGCTTGAACGAAAAGCTTTTGAGCGTTGAAAAAAGTGTTATTCTGAAGCCTTGGGGTCGAACCCCTTTTATAGTGCTCCTGGGGGCACCTGACACGTGCCTTCATCTGCGGAAAACTTAATCCGTAGCTCGGTCAGCGCTTATCCCCTTCGACTCGACCTCTGGAGCTGACTGGGGCGCTTGGGACCTCCTGGACGCCTAGCTTGACTTGGTCCGCTGGCTTCGTGGCTGATTTGCTTCGATTATCTCTTTGGCTTTGACCTTGGGCGCCCGGGACCTCCCGGGCGCCTAGCCCAGCTGCCTGCCCCTTTCCTTTGTGGCGTTCTAAGCTTCAGAAACACACTCCTTTGGTCCCTGCAACCAAGGTTAGTTCCAAAACAAACAAAGCAAGAATATTAGTCAATATTTACAGTCGTAGCTGTCTTGGTTATGACATAGGGTCTCCCAAATGGAACCCTAGGTCGAACCGACGCCTACTGTTCCCTCGACGGGGAACGCGTCCTCACCTACTCCTCTAAGGAGAGTTTATCTTTTGCCAACCGGCTCCTCCGGTTGGATTTTTGCCCAGCTTTACTCACCAGGTCTTCGTGCCCAGTCCGTGACCAGGACTTAGTGCCCAATTCCTCGAACCATGTCTTCGGTGCCCAACCCTCGGCCATGTCTTAGTGCCCAGTCCACGACCAAGACTTATTGCCCAACCTTATGTCAGGACTTAGTTGCCCAGCCCGCGGCCAGGACTTATTGCCCAATTCTTAGAACCAGGACTTCGTACCTAGTGTTTCTAGGACTTTTCCTGCACACTTGAGTAACATTGTTAGAGCAACAATAATACTTAACTTTGAACCCTTTGCCAATATCAAAACAAGGTTTGATATGGTGCTTCCGGCACCAACAATCTCCCCCTTTTTGATTTATGGCAACACAATTCAATGTTAAGGAAAAACTTATAACAGTTAAGAAAAGAAGGTAAAAATCAATGAAGTATAGCAATTATGAACAGAATAAATGTAGATATGAAAAAAATCCTTTATTTCTCATACTCCCCCTAAAACCCTGAATACTTGTGTTATAAAACACTTAACTTTGACCTTTCCTCCCCCTTTGACATATATCAAAAACATACATGGGCGAACAAGGTTTCTAATAGAGAGTTTTGAGTTTTACCAAAATAAATTTAAGTAAAGGAGTTCACAACTTTTTCAGAAATAATTTTCAAACAAAACATGTTACACAACTTTTTGAAAAAATACTTTTGATTGGAAGTTTTGAAAACTATGTTTTGAAAAACAAGAAGTATGAAAATTTAAGTAAAGAGATTTTCATGAAGCTCCCCCTTAATATGAAACTCTTCCCCTTATTTTTAGAATATTTCAAAACCTTGCAAAATTGAAACATTGCATAAAGCTCCCCCTTGGCCATATATTAATAAAGAACTTTCGAAAACCATATTTTGAAAGAAGTTTTAAGGAAAAAGTTTGTGTATAAGAGCCTATGAGTTTTGAAAACATAAAAATACTTAGTATAATTCTTGAAAGCATAGCAAAAAGCTTAAATTGCACCAACAAAACTCCACTTTGAAAAGATTGTTCTTTGAAAATACGTTAGTATTGCACTTTTGAAATTGTAAAATAATATTCGTAATTTGTAAACATTAGTGCCTTGAAAAGTATTAGTACTTTTGAAAATATTATATTTTGAAAAATAGTAGTACTTTTGAAAGATGTTATGCATATTTTTGAAAAATATAAGTACTTTTGAAGATTATGCATTTTTGAAAAAAATATAAGTACTTTAAGAAAAATTTTAATGTTATTTTGAGAACATAATACTTTACATGACTTGGTTTCTTTTCTAGTCTGACACAATCATAGGAAACCTTGTTAACTACAAGAACATTTCCCTAAGTGTCCTTGAAAATTTTCCAAAGTCAAGTAAGTATTATTTTCAAAAGTATTCTAAAAAGATTTTAAAAGTATTCCAAAGTCATGCAAAATTTTGAAAGTGATGGTATATGTAAGCAAAATGATTTAAAAGGATAGTATTTTGAAAGAAAAATTATTTATGTTTTCAAAAGGATTTTAAAAGTGCAGTGCATAAAAACATATAATTTTGAAAAATGTTCAATAATTTTATTCTCCCCCTAAGCTTGACCCAGTCCTAGGAAGCTTGTTGACTACAAGCGATCTTCCTCTGAGTCTTAAGGTTTGATTCAAATTATAAGAATTATCTAATAATTTTGAAAAATAATTGTCAGAAATAATTTCTTTTGATTTAGACTCCCCCTAAATTTGACACTTCCTAGGAGTCCTTGTAGATCATGAAATAGACTTCCTTGTGTCTTTAGAGTTTGTCAAAATCAAAAGGGAATCAAGCACAATTCTTAAAATGAATTTTGAAGTATTAACATTTCGAAAAACTGAGTATTTGAAAGACATATTTTGAAATGATAGCATAGTTTTCGAAAAACAAGATTGATAGTGATTTTTGTAAAGCACAATTTTCGAAAAACATAGTGATTATTTGAAAACATAGTATTTTTAAACTTCTTCTTTTAATTTGAACTCCCCCTAAATCTGACACAGTCCTAGGAGGCTTGTTGACCACAAGTTAATCCTCCTCTGAGTCTTAGGGTTTGATTCAAATAAAAAGAGAAGAAGACTAAGTTTTTTTTAAAAAAATTTAAACTATTTTGTTTTAATGATTTGAAAAATAATTTCTCTCTCCTTTTTGCAAAAGTTAATATAGAGAACTGAAAAGGAGAAGTTCAATATTTAAAATGATTTCCAAGAAAAAATAGAAGTTTTTTAAAAAAAAACTTTAGTCCGAAAAATATATAAATATCAATGCCCGGACTGCAGACATTTTTCATAAAAAAACATCCTAAATAACACCCAAGGTGACTTTTGCAACACCAACAAAAATAATTTGATTGCCTAAAAGAATTTCTTTGTATAATGGCAAAAGAAAGGAATAAATTTCAGGTAAGTGAACAAAATAGACCTAAGATGATTTGAAATATTAAATCTTAGTTTAAAAAGTTAAATTTGATTTTTAAGGATTTTAAAATTAATTAAGAGGGTTAAATTTGAATTTTGAAAGTTGTTCAGTTGAATTAAATTAGAATTTTAAAAGTATTTATTTAATTTCTGAAGTTTGAAATCGATTCAGTTTGTAAGGTTGGTTGGGTTGGACAAAACTTTTAGGTCATAAGCATCTCACCCATTTCTAAGTGACAAAACAAGATATCCTTAACTGTTTTATGAGATGCATTAATTTTATCTTTGATTTTATGTTAACACTATGATTTAATTGAGGCTTGTGTTAGATTCGAGTTTAACAAATAATAATTTAAAAGTGAGTTTCGATAATTGACTTCCAGGTCTTGGCGAGGCACAGAGGCCTTCTTTGGCCATAGCCTTATTGATCAACAACCCTTTCCTAGACAAAGCCCTTTAAAGAAAGATCATTTTCAAATTATTGTTTGAGACACTCTGGTCTAACTAGCTTAAGATTCGGAGAGGTAGCTTCGGCTAGTTCCACCGAACTAAAAAGACCAAATAGGGTACTCCTTACCCTACTTGACTCCTTAGTCAGGCTTCCCTAACGTACTATCATCAAACCTTGTCCTAATACTAGGTTGTTTAAGTTTCAATTAATCAGATCCTTATCTAACCATTTCTAGTCCTATGAATAGCAAAAAAAACTTTAAGTAAAGTCATAGTGAGGCGAAATTTCTGGATTTTCTAAGTTAGCAAGATTATTAATTAATTTTTCTAGTATATCAAATTTGATTTTCCAAGTCTCATTTTCTCATCTTAAATTTCTAAAATTTGAGTTTATTAATATACATGATTTAGTTAAGTTACTTAAGCATGTGTCCATATCTAACTCTGACCAATAGTGAATAAGTAAACTATCAACATTCATTGTAAAGAGTGAATTTTCATATAATCTAAAGTCACCCATCTTAGTAGATTGGCCTGGATCTTTGGCTCTTCTATCTGCGCATTCATCTTTGTAATGCCCAAACTCCTGGCACTTGAAGCATTGGATGCGACTCTTGTCCTTTCATGCTTTTGGAACTGTTTCCTTTGTCGCCGTCGGTGGTATCGTTCGAATCTTACGAGTAGGACACTTACTTTTGTAGTGCCCTCTCTCCCTGCATGTGTAACAAATTATATGATTTTTAAAATTTGAATTTACAATTTTACCTTTTGATTCCTTATTGGGAATCTTCACCTTGATTCTTGCCGCCTCGGATCTAGACTCATTTTCTGATTCTGGTTTGGATTCAGCTTCGTGGTTGGGTTCAGATTCTGTCCTGGCTTCTTGTGCTTGTACTGAGAGTGCAAGATAGTTTACTCGATCTTCTTCTTCTTCGTTCGATTCCTCTGATGATTCGGACAACACACCTTCTGAGTCCTCAATGTTGTAAGTCTCTTCATGTAGGTTAATCAGTTTTTCCCACATCTCTTTAGCATAATCGAATGGTCCAATCTGCTTGAATACTTCTTTTGTTAGGCCGCATTGTAGGATTGCAGTTGCCTTTGCATCTGTCTCGATCATGTTGAGTGTTGGTTCATCCAATTTGTCCCAGGCGAGTGCTATCCCATCTTCTGTTGGGAATCTAAACCCCATTTGGATGATCAACCATAAGTCCATGTGGGCTTTCAAAAGGGACTCCATTTGGCTTCTCTAAACATTGAAGTTCTCGCCGGAGAATAGCAGTGGACGGGCACTGTTCCACTCTTGGTTGGCCATTTAGTTTAAACCTCGTAGACAAAAGAAACACCAAAAATGTACCAAGACTTGGTCTTGGATTAGTAGTGCGGGAGAAAAAAAAATCTAGAACAAAAAGGTGTTGCACGAATTTCGAGGTAAAAATAATAATAGAATAATAAAAAAATTTTGACAAATTTTTGAAAATGTTGGCTTTATCAATTCTGATTAATGATGAAAAAGTAAGACTTCAATATTTGGGAGAAAATTTGCTAAAATTAAGGTAGCACAAATTTCGAGAAAAAATATTAAAATAATAGAAAAAAAGTTTATGATAAATTTTCAAAAATTGATCGTTTTATCAATTCTGACTTATGGTAAAAAAATAAGAATTCAAAATTGAAAAAGGCGACAGATCGAGTGGTGTTGCACTAACCTCGATTAACGAGAAAGAAAAGAAATAAAATTAAAAATTTCGTAAATCTGATTTTTTTTTCAAACTGGTGGTTGCACCAAGTTTGACCCACCCGCTCTGATACCACTTGTTGGATCGAGAAAACGATAGGGGGGGGATGAATATCGTTAAAACTTTTTCGGATAAGAATAAGAGAAAATGCAGCGGAAATAAAACAATTACACAAAGCACACAAGTATTTTACTTGGTTCGGAGTCGCGGTCGGCTTCTACTCCAAGGCCCACGGTCCTTGATCGTTTACTGCGGGCAATTCTATAATCGCGCAAAGGTTTACAGATTTCAATACAAGAATATTGCAGTAAATAAAAGAAACTACACTTTTCGTTATCGATTCCTGATGTGGATCGTACTTCGGAGCAGAGGGTCATCATCGGCACTGGAATCTCGAGATCGGAGTTTGCCGGAGCAGAGCGCTTGAACGAAAAGCTTTTTAGCGTTGGAAAAAGTGTTGTTCTGAAGCCTTGGGGTCGAGCCCCTTTTATAGTGCTCCTGGGGGCACCTGAGACGTCGGGGGCGCCTGACACGTGCCTTCATCTGCGGAAAACTCAATCCGCAGCTCGGTCAGCGCTTATCCCCTTCGACTCAACCTCTGGAGCTGGCTGGGGCGCCCGGGACCTCCTGGGCGCCTAGCTTAACTTGGTCCTCTGGCTTCGTGGCTGATTTGCTTTGATTACCTCTTTGGCTTTGACCTTGGGCGCTCAGGACCTCCCGGGCGCCTAGCCCAGCTGCCTGCCCCTTTCCTTTGGGGCGTTCTGAGCTGCAAAAACACACTCCTTCGGTCCCTGCAACCAAGGTTAGTTCCAAAACAAACAAAGTAAGAATATTAGTCAATATTTACAACCGTAGCTGTCTTGGTTCTGACTTCGGGTCTCCCAAATGGAACCCTAGGTTGAATCGACGCCTACTGTTCCCTCGACGGGGAACGCGTCCTCACCTACTCCTCTAAGGAGAGTTTACCTTTTGCCAACCGGCTTCTCCGGTTGGACTTTTTCCCAGCTTTACTCACCAGGTCTTCGTGCCCAGTCCGTGACCAGGACTTAGTGCCCAATTCCTCAAACTATGTCTTTGGTGCCTAGCCCTCGGCCAGGTCTTAGTGCCCAGTCCACGACCAGGACTTATTGCCCAACCTTATGTCAGGACTTAGTTGCCCAGCCCGCGGCCTGGACTTATTGCCCAATTCTTAGAACCAGGACTTCGTGCCTACTGTTTCTAGGACTTTTCCTGCACACTTGAGTAACATTGTTAGAGCAACATTAATACTTAACTTTGAACCCTTTACCAATATCAAAACAAGGTTCGATATGGTGCTTTCGACACCAACAGGATAATCCTAGTTACCTAGGGTAGCTCGTTTAGCTATATAATACATGTTATTGTAGCTAAACATTATATTGTTGATACAGGGCCTTGATTGGATTGTTGGCGGGTGGTTCTTTCTCATTTGATATGGACTTCACTTACTTGAAGGTGGGTACTTATTGGTTGTATCAGTAGTTCCACTTTATCTTTATACATGACTAGTTGTTATATATGCAGTAGGCTTTTATTGACCTTTATCTGCTACCATTTTGCTATCTTGCTTGATACTTATGCTTGACCTTGATATGATCTAAATTTCCTTTCTATGCAGTCTCGTATTTTGTTATCTGATTCTGTATAGCATTGGTATGGGCATGAGTATGTAGATATAGCATAGCTCACCGTTGTGTGGTTGCAATGATTGATTTTAGTCATACTTGTATGTGTGTTTGGGTATAGGATGATTGGGTTATGATACATGATTACGACCTTTGTATGGTATTTTGTGTTATGTGTCGATGACCTGGTAGGGGTTGCATGTGTTAGTGACTCCCTTGTGGTTGAGTCTATCGTCTTCCGACACATGATATTCACACATGACCACTCATGGGTTAGTGGATACCGCTGGGTGTGTGTATTTGCTCTATACTACTTCGCTCGACCGCTCATGGGTAGTAGTTTTAGAGCATGGTAGCAGGCAGAGATTCCTTCTCTTCCCATAGACCAGAGAAGATGAGAGAGATATCTCCCCTATATATACATGGGGCGGAGTGAGAGCTCCACCAGTATCCTGTCCACTCGGTCACTCAGGAGTAGTGATGGCAGAGTGCGGATAGTGTCACAACTCTATCCACTCAACCTACACATTATCGCATGTCTCGGTGGCTGGACTGGTATTAGGGGGTGACCATGACATTGCATCATGTGCATATGATGCATTTGTGCATTTGATTGTGTTTGCTGCATTTATTCGTTGCACTTGTTTATCTAGATTGACCAATGAGGAATAGACCGTGTCATCCTCGATCAATCTTTGTGTTTCTTGATCCCCGAGTAGACTCACTCCAAGAAATGAGCTCAATATCTCATATTGACTCATTTGAGTATGACCACGCGTTTTAATGGTTCAACTCGATCAAGGGGCCCACAGATATCACTCCCGTCATATGGGAAGGATTGATCTCATTTGCATCACTCACATCCCTCCGCATAATTCATTACGTACCCGTTGATCGCTTTTATAGTCCACCATGTTACGTGTGACGTTTGATGATACCAAAGTACATAATTCCTTATGTAGGGAACCGTAGTGACTTCAGGTCTAAGGACTATTCATACTAATAGTAACATGAGAAAGGTTATGATACTCATATTACAATCTATGAAACTTTCTCATGACGGATCAATTCAGTACACATTCTCTAATGTATACCCATGTGTCAACTTGATATCTCATATCCATGACTTGTAAGCTCAAGTCATCAATTGAACTACATGCTAGTCTCTATGCATTAATATTGCCCATGAATATTAATGCTTAACTAGGAATGATTTAGTGTAGTGTTCTCTACATCATCCCACATCGATTCAACCAATTGATATGATGTAGATAAGAACCTACTATCCAAGGACATTATTATACTTAGTTATTTGGCTCAAATATAAAGTAAGTATAATAACCAAACTTTGCCTTTATTAATAAATAGAATATGATACATAAGTCCTTAGTTAATCATCACATAATTGGCTCAAGGGCTCCTACTAATAAGAAGATCAAAAGATCTAGCTAAAACCAATAACTAATTGTTAACATGTTTACTACCACCACCTATAGCAACCTAATACAAGACCATTTAACAACTGATCTATAGTTTTCATTATAGAAAAACCTACACTACAAAACCAAAACCACAAATCCGAGCATCGATTCTAACATTCACTAGTCTACTTTCTATGTCCACCCAATTTCGGCTGCCATACTAATTTTGGTCACCAAAACTTCTAATCTGCTTTCTGTGTCCAGGTTTTTAGATGAGATGGAGCATGGTGACGTTGTCTATTCTTTGTTCTCATGTTAGAGTGATGTCCAAGCCATGCACATAGAGCTACCAACCTAAGTGTAACAGTTGCTAATGGATTTTGATGAGTTGAAGCCGGAGGACCTTCCTTCTGGGCTACCACCTATGCAAGATATCCAATATTAGATTGATCTTGTTCCAGAGTTGAGTTTTCCTAATCGACTAGCGTATCACCTCATTCCTAAGGCAGTAGAGTAATTATAGCACTAGGTGGTGGAGTTACTAGAGAAGGGTCATATCTGTGAGAGCATGAGCCCATGTGCAGTTCCATCCCTACTAGTGTTGAAGAAAGATGATTCGTGGCATATGTGCGTTGACAGCCGAGCCATCAACAAGATCACGGTGAAGTATAGATTTCCAATTTCGCGCTTAGATGACATGTTTGATCGGCTATCCGATCCTAAGGTCTTCTAAAAAGTTGACCTTAAAAGTGGATACCACCAGATCAGAATAAGGTCTGGAGATAAATGGAAAATCACATTCAAGATGCAACATGGGCTATATGAGTGGATGGTTATGCATTTTAGATTGTCCAATGTATCCAGTACCTTCATGAGATTTATGCATCAAATTCTATGACCTTTTATGGGAAATTTTGTAGTGGTTTACTTTATGACATTCTCGTCGATAGTCCGACATCGACATCACACTTCGATCACCTTCGAGCTATTTTTGAAAAATTGAAGGTAGAGTAATTATTTGTTAACAAGAAGAAATGTTCTTTCATTACTACATTAATAATCTTCCTTGGCTTTATTGATTCAATTGATGGTGTGCACGTAGATCAAACGAAGATAGACACAATCTTGGAGTGGCCTCAGTTAAGGACCATGCACGATGTCAAAAGTTTCCATGGTTTGACTTCTTTCTATTAAAAATTTTAGCACTCTGATTACTCCCATAATTGAGTGTCTCAAGGGATGAGATTTTAAGTGGTCTGAAGAAGTGGAGGCTAGTTTTCAATTGGTTCAGCAGAAGATGATTGAGGTGCCAGTTCTGGCTCTTCGTAATTTTGACCAAGTGTTCAAGGTCAACTGAGATCATTTGGTATTGGGATAGGAGGTGTTTTGAGTCAGTCTGTCCTTTCAATTGCTTTCTTTAGTGAGAAGTTGTTTGGATCTAAGAAGAATTACTTTACCCATGACTTGGAGTTCAATGCCATTGTTCAGTCCTTAAAACATTGGTGTCACCACCTAGTACTAAAACAATTCATCTTATTTACTGATCACGAAGCATTAAAATACATTAATTACCAACACAAGATAAGTAGACGACTTGCCAAGTGGGTGGCTTTGTTAGGATATATACTAAACGTCTTGGTTTTATATAGACATCTACATTTTGAAAGAGAATCACATGATCACTGTTACATATTTATATTAGTTATGTGCATATTGTCTAATATTTTACATTGTAGATAACATGGTGTGTGGTGTCACACAGAAGATCATGTTATTAGTCCCTTGTAAAGTATAAGTAGATGCTCACAACCGAGATGAATTTGGACAAACCATTAGGATGGTTGTAGTGTAATTTGGTATTGTTTTATCTTGACCATAGAATTACACTAGTGCATTTTGTGTGTATTGAGCAGGACCGACATAGAGGTGATTCAATTTATATTGACTTTATAATTGAATCAGACCTCAGTTATTATGGAGTATATGCTCTTAATCCCGATATAATAACGGACACATGTACTTAATATTTATTTCTTTGATTTACCAATAGGCGAGATTTATTTGTTAAATCGATAGACCCGGTAAGTTGGGAAATAATATTATTTACATGGTGTGTCATTGATTATAGAAGAAAACCATGTCCTGGTGAGTCAGTTTGATGATGTCCCCTTGAGGAGCTCATAAAGTTCATCATGTTAAATTCTGCAGGTGGACTTGGTCCGACATGATGATAAGGTTGAGTGGTACTACTCAAGGAGTTAGATGTTAATTAATTAAATTGTTAGTAATTTAATTAATTAACGGATATTCAATATCATAAACACGGGGAGATTCTTGCACTCATAATAGGTGGAGCCTATATTTAAATATGGGGGTTGGTGAGGTAGATCAATGAGGATCCTTTAGTGGAATGGATCTTCATTAATGGATTGGGCCTTGATCCATTGGGTGGCCAAGACCTAACTCCTCCTCATGGTCCCTATTGTAGCCCTATATATACCCCATGGTGTCATGAGACTAAGGCATACAATCCAACACAAGAACCCTAAGCCACATAACTTCTCTCATCCTTGCCTTCTCTCTCCTAGGGCAAACCGACGCCGCAAGCTAGAAGGAGGTAGAGCTTGGTGGGAAGAGGTCTTTCTTCTTATCCTTCTCTTCTTCTTTGTGCGTGCGGCACCCGGAAGGAGAGGGAGGCTGATCGGCGCCAGCGGCACAAGAGGAAGAGTTTCTTCTCTTTTTCTTGGCTGACGGCGATAAGTAAGGGGGAGAAGGGTGGTTGGACGGTGAGGGTTGGTGAAGAAGAGGTTCCTTCTCTTCTTCTTCATCTTCCTCTTCATCCTTTGGAGCCGGCCCAAGCAAGGAGGTGGCCTCTTTTCAACTTGGCCGACGACAACTTACAAGGAGGTTGAGTAGGGTTTCAGCCAAGGAAGAAGGAAGGAGAAGAAAGCTTGGGTTTGTGCCTTGGTGACTTCGGTTCTTGGTAGATCGTCGCCCATATGACGTCCAAGAAGGGGAGGGTCATACAATAGAAGGTCGTAAGGTAAAAGGGAAGGTATATCTTCTCTCATGCTTCCCTTCTTTTGATCTTGCTATTATTTCATGTTGTTAATTATTGTTGATTATTGTTCAATATTTTATGTTGATAATACTCTTGGACACCGATGATAAACACAAAAACTGGTGATCCACTCATCATCTATTCCACAGCTAATTGGTTGACGAGATTGATCGCTAGAACAACATGTTTGTTCAAGCGGTCGCTCGAATCGGTTAGCACGATGATGAGATGATCGTTTGGGAAATAGGTCTCCATTCGGATTGAAAATTTTAATCCGTGGACATGGAGAAGTTTCCCATGCGCGACCAGGAATCTCCGTGGGGAAACCCAATAGGCTTAATTACAAGAGTTTATCTTCACGCTAAGACACCAAGCTGAGAGTCTGAATCATGTTGCAGATTCCTTGAATCGTTATTCTTCATTACTCACGACTATGAGTACCAGTGTTGTAGGCTATGAGGTTTTTTCAGCTATGTACGTAGCTGACCCATCATTCGAAAGGATATTCTAAGAGGTACATGATAGACACCGACATGATTTTATTTTGCATAATGGTAATCTATTTCATCGATTGCAGTTGTGCATTCTAGATTTCTCTTTGAGGATGCAGATCATGAGTGAGCTTTATAATGAGGGACACTTTAGCTATGATAAATTGTTAGCCCTCATCTTTGTCGATTTTTATTAGCCCAAGTTGATCAGCAATGTGGGCCACTTTGCGGACTGATATTCTGTATGCCAATGATCAAAGGGGTGCTCATCAATGCAGGCTTGTAAACTCCCTTACCTGTCCCTGAAGCACCTTAGCTTAATGTCAGCATGGATTTTATATTGGAATAACCCTATATCCAAAGAACCTTGGGCTCTGTTCTTGTTGTTGTTGATTGGTTTTCAAAGATGACACGCTTTGTAACTTGTAGGATGACTATGGATGTTGTCCAGATTGTCAATCATTATTTCAAGAAGATTGTGTGTTTACATGGCATACTTTGACACATGACTTCAGACCGTGATACCAAGTTTATCAATAATTTTTGGAAAAGCTTACGAGGAAAACTAGAATATAATTGATCTTTAGTAGTGCCAATCTGTGGGATCGTTGTAATCGATAGAGGGGGAAGTGAATATCGATCACGTAAATTTTTCGAAAATAAAGATTTAAACAAAGCAGAAAATGCACAATTCAAACACGACTAACGCAGTTTGTTTTACTTGGTTCTGAGTCTGTAACAGCTCCTACTCCAAGGCCCAAGGACCTTGACCATTTTTGTTCGGCAATTCTATAGCTCGGAAAATGATTACAAGTAAGTAATTTAAGTACAGAACCGAATCGAAAACATTATACCGACGACACTTAAGAAGTAAGGCTAAGCTTGTTGGAGCGGCTTGTCGTCGATCTTGAATGTTGTCAGCTTAGAAAACTAGAGAACGGAAGCTTGTTGTAGCATGTTTGAGTCCTTGAGTTGTTGTATGGAAGCAAAGGGGTGAAGCACCTTTTATACTGCTTCTCGGACGGCTGATATCTTATGGGGCGCCTTCCACGTCACCTGGATCGGCCGCATCCTTATCTGCAGACTTAGCCAGCGTTTATCTCCATTCTTGGGCGCTTGGGACTACTGAGGTGCCTGGTAGCTCACGAGCGCCTGGGAGCTGACGTGGCGCAACTGCTGGAAGAACCCCTTTTGGGGCACCTGATACCATTAAGGCGCCTGAACCCTTTCAGGCCCCTGGGATTGCAGCAGCTAACTCCTTTCAGCCTGCAATCAGGGTTAGTCCAAGAACACAATATAATATGATAAATATGCATAAATAATAGCTAGAGCTGTCTTGGTTCTGACTTTGGATTTCAAATGAAATCCTACATCGAACCGACACCTACTGCTCCCTTTTCCAGGGAACGCGTCCTCACCTACTCTACTCTGGAGAAGTTATCTTTTGCCAACCGGCTCCTCCGGTTGGACTTTTGCTCGACCTTTGAGACTTCCGGATCTCTAGATGTCCATACCTCGACCTATCTCTACTTCTGTTTGCAGCCCTCGCTCGGCTAAGTCTCCTGCCCGATCTTCCAGATTAGGTCTTCGGTACTCAGTCCCTGACCAGGTCATCTTGCCTAATTCCTCAAACCAGGTCTTCGTGCCCAACCCTCGGTCAGGTCTTCGGTGCCTAGCCCTCGGTCAGGACTTCGTGTCTAGTCCTCGACCAGAACTTCGTGCTTGACCCTGCAGGTCAAGACTTCGTGCAGGCACAACTAGGACTTTCCTACACACTTAGTAAAATCATCAGATCACAATATAAACTTAACTTTGAACCCTTTGTCATTATTAAAACAAGGTTCGATCTGGTGCTTCCAGCATCAATAATCTCCCCCTTTTTGATTTATGGCAACCCAATTCAAAAATTAAGTTAAAAAATATGAATAAGAAATAAACCATAGTTAAGCACTAAAAAGATAAAACATAATAAGTCTAAAACAAATTCTTTTCATTCTCCCCCTTGATTAGTAATTTCCCCCCTTTAGGACATTTTCAATTTTTTGATAAACCTTTGAAAATTGAAATATTGCATAAAGCTCCCCTATATTTGAAATTCTCCTATTGAAGCTTTTAAAAACACATAATTTCCATTTTAAAAGATTTTCTAATTTTTGAAAAGAATTCTAAGTATGGGAACGTTCATAAAATAATTCTAAGTTTAGTTTTGAAAAAGTATTTTGAAATGCTTTTGAGTAACACAAAATAAATTCCAAAAAGAACTTTAAGTTAAAGAAAAAAATACTTTTGAAAGTTTCTTTCTTTGAGAAAGGGAAAATTTTAAGGAAAATATTTTAAGGAAAAATTTAACTTTTAACTTCACTTTTTCTACTCTCTCCCTTTGCCATATATAAAAAAATAGTGGACATTCTTTTTTAAAAATATATTTTGAAAGAGAATTTTGATTAAGGGAAGAATTGTGTATTAGAGCCTATTAGTTTTGCAAAATTATAAGAAAATTTTGAAAAAAAATATCAAGTGAATTTTATTTAAAGAACAAAGGTTAGGGAACAGTTAACAATATAAGAAATAATTATGCAAGAATTAATATTAATGAACAATTTGGTAGGTCTAAGAAGATAATTTGGGCCAAGCAATATGATTTGAACCAAGTTGAGTATCCTATTGATCCCAAGCATAAAAAAGCATGCAATTAAGAAATTTGAAAAATAATCAAATCATATTTCCTTGGGTCCCTGTCTAACTCAGTTTGTTACTTACTAACTGTTATAAAATAGCAGCTTTTTCTTGGGTTAGTCAAGTTAAGTAGTCTGATCAAGTTAGACTTTCTAAGTTTGATTACTTAACTTGATTGTTATTCAACTGTATTTATTGCTCTAACTGCTCTTGATGCACTGACTTAAAGCATCTTGAGTCAAGGCATAGACCTAAGCATCTCAACCCAGTCTAGGAAATCAATCAAAGTATCCTAATGTGCTCATGAGATTCTGACTTCTAAATCTACAGGAACATGCAAACTAGGGTTAAGTTCTAAGCTAAGCCCATAACGAAGAAAATCCCTAATTTTAAAGAGGATAATTTTTGAAAAACTATGTCAGAAAATTAATAACAAGTTTAAAACAATATGTTTTTAAAACTATGATTTTTGAAAAAACAATTAATAGTTTTAAAATTGATTTTAAAAAGAAATGATAGAAATCCAAAAATAAATATAAATAAAAATTAATCCTATTCTACTGAGCACATTCTAATAAGTGGGCAAGTCAATAAAGGATAATCCATAATCATAAAGAAGTCAACAAGTCAACTCTTCTCGATCCAACTCATAGGGTTCTCAAAGGCAGAGAAGCGAGCAATTATTTTCTTTATTGACGCCAGCGAAGTAAGTAGGAGAAGTCAAAAGACAAGTTCAAATGCATAGTCAAAGTACGATGTCAGACTATGAAGAAGGGTTCGGATACCAAGAAGGGTCTGGATGCCATGAACGAAACATAGCCATCATCTCTTCATGCCGGGCCTGATTTGCTGCTAGTCTCTCCTCATGTCGAGCATGATAAGTGTCCATCTGCTCTATGTGATGGGCCTCCATCTCCTCTTGAAGACTATGAACCTCCAACTTGATCTGTGTAAGGAGCTGATCCATAGTCATCGGAGGAGGGGGTGGTGGAAACTATTGCAGATGCTCCTCGATCTCGGCAGCCACGTCTGCGACCTCGACATCCACGTCGTCGTCCAAGTCATCCAATGGTGGAGTGTCTCGTCATCTCTACGAAATGACCCCGGTACCTAATGTGCTGATGTGGGATCGGATTGAATTGATAGAGGGGGGGGGGGGTGAATATCGATCGTTAAATTTTCAGAAATAAATAGAGTAACTGCGCAGCAGAGAAAGCAAAAACAATCGCTAACACTTTTTGTTTTTACCGTACGATCGATTATGTCCGCTAGAGGGGGGGTGAATAGCGAATCTCAGATCATTCTTGTACCTGCATTGTTAGTTGTACAGCGGAAACAATAATAAAGAAAACAAACAACGCTAACAAAGAGAATTGACTTGGTATCCACCACGGCCGGGTGACTAATCCAAGAATCCGTCGGTGGATCACTCCCCGGATAACCTCCGGTAGCTCTCGTCGCTCCTTGTGGGTGGAGAAACCTCGCCACAACACCTTGAGAACCTCTGAGCACAAAGACTACTGTTTGGCCCTTAACCAAGACCAAACTCGTCAAAAATCTCAGCCACCACAAAGTCCTCTTTAAATAGGACTCGGGCTGAAACCCTCGCTACTAATCGACTGCCCCCAGGGCAATCGACTGGTGCCAGCCAAATTCAACCGTTGCACCTCAACGTTCGAATTCTCAGCCAGCTCACCAGCCACCTACCAGTCGACTGCCCCCAGGGCAGTCGACTGGTCCCTAGCTGAAACCCTTCCCGAGCACATTCACACAACACTCGATCCTCACGACTCGACTGACTCCTCATCCGCAGCCTCGACTATTGCCTTCGCGCCCTCTTCATCTTCGGCTCCCGTCCCTCGGATGCACACACGCCTCCATCTTGCCTCCATGCCATCCTTCACGCATGCCTCGAAGTCCGCGCCCATCAGCTCCTGGTCCCTGCTCACCAAGGTCCCTCGGATGCGCACGCAAGCCTCCAGCTTGCCTCCATGCCATCCTTCACCGTACCGAGACCGTCCAGTCAAGTCCATATGTATAACCTGTACAACCTGCACACTCAACATACACATATAAGAATACAAGGGAAAACCTAACTTAAACCGTTTGGCCAAACATCAAAACCTATGGTCACTCCGGACCGTCATAGGGCCGATTGCTCCAACAATCTCCCCCTTTTTGATGTTTGGCAATCCGTTTAAGTTAGGGAAAACAAAACAGTAGTCAATGGCAAGAATAATGCATATGCAATGCAAAAATGAATCCTATCCCAAGGCATCCTACACCTAACTCTCCAAGCTAGGAATTTTCCGAAGCGGGCATTTTAAAACCTATCCCAAGACTCCCCACACCTAACCCTCCAAGTTAGGATTTTCACCACCTAGCCTTCCAAACTAGGACTTTTCACATACCTAACCCTCCAAGTTAGGAATTTCACCAATACGGGTTTTTTAAAACTTCTCCCAAGCTCCCCCTACATTGGACTTACAAAGGCTTTTTAAGAACCTTTCCCAGGTTCCCCTGATGCCAAGAATGGAGCAACCATGCTCCCCCTTAATCTTAGCTCCCCTAAACCTAGGGTTTCTAGCAAAGGTATGTTTGGTTTCCCACTTAAACCCAACATCTCTCCCCCTTTGCCATACATCAAAAATACCCCAATAATATCCCAATTATTGGTTCTTTAAATCCCCAATGATCCTAAACACCGTGTACTAATCCCCCATACACTTGTTTCTTATCATTTGGACCTACATTAGCTGCTGGATACCCACACCAGCCCTGACCAGTCGACTGACTTCATGGCAGTCGACTGATACTCTGAATATCAGTTTTCTGGCCGAATTTCAGAAACGCGCTAGAAATTCCACAAATCTCCAAAAATTCTCAAATTTCGTGGAGAACTTTGTGGTACCCATACCTACTTGGGAAAAATATATTTCACCATGTATCTATCACCATTCCCAAGTTGGACACAAAACCCAAAATTTTCAATGGAAATTAAGGCAAACAAGGAGGCAACCTCCCCCTTAACCTATGCCTTCTCCCAATTTTCATTTTTCTTAGGTTAAGTTCTACCCAACTTAACCTCCTAACACCAAGTTAGGTTCTTCCTAACACCCGAGTTCTTTTCCCTTTGAACATCATTAAAGCCTAAGGGATACATTACTTGAATCGGACGGCCCGAATTAATCCGAAACTTGATAACTCGATCTGGGTCCACTTCCGACTCAAGTTTGACCCAATATGCCCTAGGTCCATGAACCCTTCATGCCTACAAAAATTAGATCACAAATTAGTGGCCAAATAATTCAAATATGTGTAAATTTGTAATTAAGTCCAAAATAAAGGTAAGTTCTAAAACCTAGGGTAAAATCATAATTAAACAAGTAAAACATGGGTCAAACATGGATTTTAGCAATTAAAATAATCAATAAAAAGGTACTTATCAACTCCCCCACACTTAAGCTTGAGCGTCTCGCGAAACTAAGTATGTATCCCTTAGGCTTTCTTAAGCATAATTAGAAGCAAATGAAAAGAAATTACCTAAGGTTGTCAATTCTCAAAAATCTAAGCTCTATGGATTAGTATCTCGTCCTTAAATCAACAACTTAGCCTTTTAATCCATCATGAGTCATTGAGATGAATTTAAATCACTAGCCTTTCAAGGAAAATTTTGGTGGCTCTCTCCTTAAGTTCTAAGTTGATGATGGAAGTGGAGCTCACTCAAACACACATGCTTCTTGCACTGCCATAGGCTTGCTTATTATCTAATCTCCACCATTATTCATCATTAGGATCAACATCTACAAAAATAAGTGAAAACATGGAAAATGGTAAGACATTGAGTAAAAACTAAGAAAATGGAAAAATTTGATGGAGTGGAGGACTTGGTTGCTCAATAATGTTTCCAATGTACTTTGCTTCTCTTTACAGTCTTCTAATGATATCAAAAGTGTGGTAAAGTCAAATTTAAGTAAATGCCTTTGATTTGGATGAAAAACCCTTCCTTGGTTTCAATGTGCCAAGTTTGCCTATTGCGTGCCAACTTGTTTTGTTCCCTCTTCTTTTCTGATTTTTTTCTTTCTTTTATCCTCTAGCAAGGTCATAATGTAGTGATGTAAGGCTTAGCTTTGAATGAGATTAACTCCACTAAATTCAATGGTGCCGAAACTTCCTTGTATCAACTTGTTTCTTTTTTTTTCAAACTGTTTTTCTATTTTTTTTCTTCTTTCCTCTGCTCTCAAGTCTTCTAATGGAACCTTTCAGATCTTGCAACACTCTAATTCCTTCATATTAGTTGGCATCTAGAAGTTGTTGAGCACTTAAAGTGTTCCACTCGAAAATTCTGCTCAACAAATTGTATTTTAGCCAACTTCATTCCATTTCGTGCTCTTCTTTATGTTCTGATTTCATCCACTTGTCTTCACTGAAATTTGCTCCCCAAGAAGTTGAATTCAGCTAGAAACATTCGGCCAATTCTGTTCAACTTCAACTATGCCTTGCTGAATTAAGAAAACCAAGTTCAGTTTTGGATTGATACAAAACTGTGCCAAGACTGCTTAAGTTTCAGATCTGCCCAGCTTCCTTGCATTTTTTTTTCTTTCTCTGTTCTGAAGAGAACATCCACACAGCAACATTTCATTTGTTCTGATCAGCATTGGATGCAGTCAATGCTGAGTTCACTAATTCATACCCTAGGCACACCAAGTTCAGCCCTTGCAATGCAGTCCAGTTTTTTTTTTGTTTCAGCTTTTTGATCAGCCTTTATTCAGACATTCCGATTTTGTACAGCTGAGATTGAGCTTCTAGCACATGGTTCTGAGTTTTCCGAACAGAATACAGCTGCAATTGTGAGTAATTCTGATCAAATCATGCTTCAAAGAAAATTTTTCCTTGCTTTGGCACCAACTCTTTTTTTTTTCATTGCTTTTGGCGTGCCATTTGTTTCCATTTCAGATTGTTGTCATGGCACAGCTTCTTGGGTCTCCAATTGATGCTCAAGAATCTAAATGGTTCAATTGATTTCCATCCTTAACCACTTCTTCTTGCTCACTCTTGACAAAAACTCAACTCAAACTCATTCTTGCTCATGTATTTCTTTCTTTTTTTTTTCACAGAAGACTTCCTTCAGTCGGATTTGCAATGAAGAACAACTCATCTCCAATTCATAACTGAATTCTTCATTTGTTCTTGTTGCCAAGCTCAACTCAATTGGGCAAAAATTTTTTTTCGAATTGAAGTGCCTCCTTGATACCAAATCTTTCCAAAAAGCTAGTCACTCCCCCACACTTAAATCTTTGTCCGTCTCGGGCAAAATAGCATTAAGAAACATCTCAAACAACAAGTCCATAGAAAAGTGAGGGTAAGAGTAGGAAATAAGTAAAGAAAAATGGAATGAGCATGATTTTTGTCAAAATTGAAATGGAAAGGTGAACAAAGTGATTAGCCTCTATAGATGTGATCCAATCATTGAAATATGATTTTGAAAGAACCTAATCAAGTTCTAGAGTACAATAACATGTATGTGTCACAATTATAAGGCTAATTTTCACTAGGCAAAAATAATTCATCTCAAGTCCTCAATTAAGAATCTAAAGCAAAGTAGTACTCAAGCATCCAAGATTTCATCCATCAGCTCAAATCCTAAGTTTTAACAACCAAATTTAATTTATTTTCCAAGAGATTCTAAATGCTATGGAGATAACCTAAAGGGATACATTTATTCCTAATCATGCAAGAAAAAGTGCGAAAAGAAATAACAAGGTATTTACAATGACTCCTATACATTCTACTCTACTCATGCATTTATTAGCAATGACTCAATTTAAAAGAAAGTTCTACTTCTAGAAAACATAAAAATGAAAAATGCAATAAAAGAAAATGCAAGAAAGAATAAACTCCCCTTATTCTGGTGGACGGAGCCTATCTAGAAGTAGCCTCCATCGTGGTAGTGGAGGAGTCTGGGTGGCTGAGAGAATCAGGACTCCCCCACACTTGAACTTCACAAAAATTTGTTCAGGTGGCCGCAGGCGATTTAGGTTCAAGATCCATTGAAGGAATGGAGGGCTATGAATTAAAGTAAGATCTTCTCCTCCTTCTTGATGCCTTTTAGAAGTCCTTCCAGGAGGTTGAAGTCTGTTCAGTTGGAGCACCCACTCCTGAAGTCTTCTGGACCCTGCAAAACAATGTAATACCTCTCTCAAGCGTTCAGGGTCAAAAAGAAATGATATAAATTCAGTCTCTGCATGAAATGTATCCAAAACTGCATCACATCCAATAAAATCAATTTGTGGTGCCTCAATAAATTTTTCACAATTATTTCCTACAAAATTTGCATCCAAAAACTCATCACAAATAATAAAATCAATCCTTGGCACTTCAATAGAAATTTTACAATTATTTTCTACCAAGGATGTATCAAGCAATGTATCACAACCTATGAAATCGACTTTAGGTGCCTCAATGAATTTTTCACAATTATTTCCAGCATAAGATATGTCAAAAGACTCATCACAATAATCAACAATACTAGGCACTTCTAAAAAATTTTCACACTTAGCATTGGTATCTGATGTAGCACAACATGCTTCATTTTCAGCAAATTTAACACTAGGTACCTCTAGGGATTTTTCACAATCAAATTCTACAAGAGATGCATCCCTAGGTGTATTAAAAACAATAAAATTAGTTTGAGGTACCTCTATGCAATTTTCAGACAAAATAGGAGGAGTATTTACCTGATAGTGCTGAAAATACCTGGAGGCTCTACAAGAGTGGGTGTAATTATTGGCTCCTCCTGGTAATGTGCAATCTCCTCTTCAGGTTCGGGTTCTGGTGGACACTCAACTGGAACGGGTGATCCTTGGGTTCTTGCTTCCACCAAGCAAGTCCCTACACTTTCTGGTTCATCCTCTTATTGTGGTGGTCCCTGGGGCTTAGTGCAATCCCCTACACCTGTAGAATCATCTTCAATACATGTTTCCTCAACCATTCCTGCATCAACCAGATTAGAAAAATTAGGACCATCAATAGCAATATCCTTACAAAATAAAAGTTTAGAAGGGTCCTGAAAAGTTTCAGAGTCGAGGTCAAGGTTGTTACAAGCTCTACTATCCATCTCCTCCCATGCCTCTAAATCAGTAGGAATGGGTGATTCTTGGGGCTCAGTGCAATCCCCTACACTCTCAATCCTATCCTCTGAATTTTCTGATGTATCAATCAATGATGGTGGTCCCTGGGGCTCAGTGCAATCCCCTACACCTGTAGAATCATCTGATTGTTCTGATCTTTGGGCTTTTATCTTATTCAATCGATCTTGCATGTTTTGAAACCATTGTTGTTGTTGTTCTTGAAAACTTTGCTGTTGTTGTAGGATTTGTTGACACATCTCCATCATCCTTTGGTGTAGAGCCTCATCCTAATCAGGATCATCAAAGCCTCCTTGGTTAGTGTGGAACTCTTGTTGATCTTGAAATGTAACATAAGGCTGTTGAAAACCAAGAGTAGGCTGTGCATTCTAAAATGAAGACTGTGGGGGATGATCAAATGGTTGAATAGGCTGATTAAACTGCTGAAAACTTGGCTCACAACTTGGTGGAGATGGCTGAAAATCATGGTTCTGAAATTGAAAACTCTGAATTGGTGGCTGAAAATTCTGATCGTTTGGTGGAAAATTTTGCTGTGAAGGTTGAAATCCACTCTGATTTTGATTCTGGAAAGTCTGAAATGGTTGGAACCCTTGCTGAAAATTTTGACTTGGTTGAAAATCCTACTGAAATTGTTGAAATTGTGGCGGTGAAAACTGAATTTGAGTGGGCTGAAAATTCTGTGTAGCTTGAAATTCTTGCTGCCATGGCTGAGGTTGTGGCTGAAATTGATTATTTCCTTGCTGAAAACTTACAAAAGGCTGCTGGAAATTTTGGTTAAAATGCTGAAATCCTTGATTTGGTTGAACTTGATGGAAGGGTGGTTGCTGAAAATTCTGATTATCTAAACACCCTTGCTGAATTCCTTGAAAAAGGGATTGATCTTGTTGATAAGGTTGCTGAAAGTTTGGCTAAAAATTCTGGAATTGTGACTGCCCAATCTGAAAATTCTGACTTGGCTGAAAATCTTGCTGAAATTGTTGACATTGTGGCTGAAAAAATTGATTTGGTTGCTGATTAAAAGGTTGGTTCTGCTGAAATTGTGGACACGGCTGCTGGTAAGTAGATGAGAACATTTTGAACTGGCAGTCCTGTCACAAAACAAACAAGAAAAATGGCAGCAACCGTATACAAAAGATAAAGCAAAATAAAATAGAACCCAATGATATGTCCAAAAGCATACAAGCAAAAATCAAACAAATCAACTAGTTGCTTCCCCGGCAACGGCGCCAAAAATTTGACGGACCCAAATGATATGTCACGAATGTAGGTCTTAAATTTAAATATGAATATAAAATGCTGGAAACCCTTTTTGCAATCAAAAATATGAAAACGTAGTAAAGGGGCCACAGGTCGTATTTTTCCTCGGGAATAGTTGAGAGTTTGTGTGATTCGATGCTCGTGTTTATGTGTCGTTTGTGAATTTGGGTTTTGGGTTTCAATCTGAAATGAAATCACAATAAAAAAAGTAAAGAACCTTAAACTAATGAACTAAACAATGAAATGACAACTAATGAACTCCCTTTGGGAGACTTAATCAACCAATGCAACTTAACCACCTTCGAAGAACAAATCTGAACTCAATTGCAATATACACTACAGATTGAATTTAACTTCAGGAATTGTCTTTAAAAACCGAAACTCCCCTTAACACAATTGTAGCAATGAATAAAAGGAGAACTTGATATGCAAGATTACAAACTTATGTGCCAAATTCAGATATGAAATGCCAAGCTAATGCTGCAATTCAGCAATAAAACCAATCGACCAAGCTTGGAAACAAAACTATCAGTGAACATGACCTACTGAAATAAATGAAGCACTGCCGCAATCAAGCAAGGGGCTGATCAGTTCAGTAATGTTCTTGATGCAGAAATGAGTTGCAAGAGTGCAGGATTGAACTTCAAACCTCCAGAATTCGAATGCAGAAACAAATGGATGCAAGGTCAAGAAAAATCACTGAATTCAATTGCAAAGGAATTCTAATGTAGAGCTAACCTGGCACAAAACAGTGCCAAACATGTTTGATACGCAGAGGAAAATGCTTGTGTCCAAAAACTGCTACTTTTGTACCAAGGGCTAGTGCTAACAGTTCAGAAACTGCACTGAATGATGCAGCTTGGAAGGAAAACTTTAGTGAAACAATTCACAGGATCAGATGAAGAAATTCAATCCTAAAACTGCTCAATTCAAATTCAATCCGAAGACAGCAATGGACAGGCATGAATGCAGAAATACAGATACGTGGACTGCAGAATTTCAGATTCAATTCAGGATTGTAGCAGCAATTTGAATGTAAGAATCGAACACGACAATTGAATTTAGATGCAATAAAACTCCAATGCGAAGCTCAGCTGATACAACTAGCAGAGATTGAGTTAACTAGCAGAAATAGCAAGCATGAGAAGTGCATAAATTAAGAGTCGATCAAATGCATGGAGCACAAACAGAACATCCAAATTCAGGGGCACATATCTAAAGTTCATGTAGAATTTAACAGCACCAATGTATGCTTGACACTTGAAATCAGAAACTACAACTAAGCATGCAGAAATCCCCAGGATACGAAAGCTGAATCTGAAACAGCTTGTGCAGGAAATGAAGATGCAGAATTGAATGGTGCAGAATTTGCAGAATTTGCAGAAATGAGATCGGCTCAAATAAGCTGATATGCAATGCAGAAATTAATACTAGATTCTTTGTGAATGAACTAGCTTCAAGCTAAATTCAGAGGGAAGAAAAGCTAAATTACTTGATATAAAATTCGGCACTGAAAACCAGAGTTGATGCGCAAGACAAAGAAATTCCAAACTGATACACCAAACTAGGGTCTGAACGCAGGATTACTAAGCTAAATAGAAACTCAGAAACGAAGCTAAAAGTGAACCAAATTTAGATTAACTAATTTAACACACTAAATGTGAGATAACTGAAAAATTCCGAAACTAGAAATGAATTGGCAGAAACGGGCTGATACGCACAATGAAATGGCACGCAAGGATTTAAACAAGAAACCAAACTGAATTCAACCACAATTGTTAACTAACAACCGAACTAGCTAATTAACTGGCATAATTGAAACTAATTAAAGCAGTAACAATTCCTACAACGTAACATAACAAATCTGAAGTTCAGAAACAGTAAGGAAAAAGGCAGAAACTGAAATTACAGCTACTACAATAAAAATTAACTAAGCAAACTAATCCTCAATCACTCCCTTAGCTCAAGTGCTCCTTGTTCATCACGCAAGGATGAGCCTCGAACCCGCAAGCTCAGCAAATCAGTGGAAAATCTGTCTCTGCGATCAAATCCATTCAAACCATGCTCAAACTGAAAACAACAATCAATTTCTTCAACCTCGCTGTGGTGGATTGCGACGATGATTTGGGAACGCTCCGAGCCTTCCAGGGAACCCCTCCAGCTAGCTTGGATGCAATGAAGATGGTGCACAACTGAGATTGATGAAATCAAATGATAGAGCTTTTGAAACCTCACGAAACTCTGTCTTGGGCAAAATTCAAGCTGGAAACATCTCAGTGAGCTCTCCCCACTGACCTAACACTGGTTCTAATGAAGGATCGAGTGGCCGCGCCTCTTGAATGAAGAACTCTACGGAAGAAATGAAGAAAAAACGAAGAAGACGAAGAAATGGAGGAGACGCGACAAAGGAGAAGGCTGGGGCGAAATTTGATTAAGTAGCTAGCAATGGACGGCCCAGATTGATCGGAGGAAATCCAACGGCTGATCTTGCTCTGATTTGAGCCAAACTTTGATGATGATGATCTGGGGTTAGGATCTGCCTCGTGGTAGATCGGATCCTCCGATTTGCAACGGATGGTCCAGATCACCCTAATCTTTGAATGGACGATCTAGAGCCCTCCGAGCTTGATCCAACGGTTGATTTAGCTCTGATTGGGATGAAACCTTCAGATCTTGATCATAATGCTTGATCAACCCTAACCCTAGCTCGGATTGCTTCAGATGGTCCCGGATGGCTCAGATCTAGCAGCTTTTGAATCGGACGGCCTGGATTAATCCGAAACTTGATAACTCGATCCGGGTCCACTTCCGACTCAAGTTTGACCCAATATGCCCTAGGTCCAGGAACCCTTCATGCCTACAAAAATTAGATCACAAATTAGTGGCCAAATAATTCAAATATGTGTAAATTTGCAATTAAGTCCAAAATAAAGGTAAGTTCTAAAACCTAGGATAAAATCATAATTAAGCAAGTAAAACATGGGTCAAACATGGATTTTAGCAATTAAAATAATCAACAAAATGGTACTTATCACTCCCCAAGCACCCTTGTCCCTAGTGTCAATAAGAACTCAACAACAACTTTGAAAAACTCTAAGAGGTTTGCAAGCACATTTACTAGGATATACTCTATCCTAAAAAAATATCATTTGACTAATATTATCAAATGTGCTTGACTTTGGTACAATTCTCTAATTTCCTTAAAGATGGACACTTTGTATCAATTTTGACCTCAATTCATGATTCCTTGTGTTTTCCAACTCTGACCATTATCAATTTACACAAGGAATTGTCCTCAATTCTCCCTTTCAATAGGTACTCTTAATGTGATAAAGCTCTCGTTCTTCTTATCTCTTAATCCTAGATAAATACCCACTTATCATTTCTCCTTGAATTTCAAGATATTGACTCATGGAATAACACTTTATTCAAGGACTAAGAAGACTTTTAATCCAAGGCATTATCCTATAATCCAACTTTGCAATTTCTGATTTGTCCAATATACCTATTTCTATTTCAGCCTACGAACCAGTCGACTGCCCCTGGGGCAGTCAACTCCCAAAACTCACAAAATGTTTCTGGGCTGTTACCAGTCGACTGCCCAAATGTCAATCGACTGGTACCTGAATTTCAGGTTTTCCAGCCCAAATTCAGTAATCCCTAAATAATTCCATAAATCTCTAAAAATTATGAAATTTTGTGGAGAGATTTGTGGGGCCAATGTCTACTTGGGAAGAATACGTTTCCAAACAAATGTACTCCGGATCCCAAGATTGGCACGAAACTCAACTTATCCTAAAGTGTATCATTGAAACTCATCCCAAAAGTCTCAAATGTGATTTCTCCTCAATGTATCTTCCAATGCGTGCTCACAATTCATTTCTAACATTGAATTATGTTGTATTCACACATTAAAACCTAATTTTACCCAATATAATTGTATTTTCACCATTTTCTCCCTAAATTCCCTTTTTATGTGCCATTAAGACTTACCCAAGTCTTTCAATCCTTTTGGCACATTTCAACCTAATTTTCTAGGAGAGAAACTCTTGAGATCCATTCACCATGGACCCCATAGGCTCCTAGAGCTCCCCCTTGAGCTCTGAGCTCTAGCCACCTCCCTATGTGACTCAATCCACACTAAGCCACACCGGTGTGCCCCCGGTGACTCTTGGCCCACAAAGTGAACCTTCTTAACCTTGGACACCTTGTCCTTGGTTAAGTCACCCTTTTACCCTTGGATGGCATTCCCTTGCCATCCTTGGACATACCCTCCTTACCATGATTGTATGTCTCCCCAGCATACTTCTTTTTGTTGGCCTTGGAGGTCTTAGACCGGTATCCCAATCCCAATCTATCGTAGTTAGGTTTCAAACTACCCAATAGCATGTCTAGGCCCTTAGATCCAACCGTGAACCATTCTAGGGCCTTTTCTAAAGTATCAAGCCTTGCCCTCAAGGCTTGATTTTCCCCTTCCAAATTTCTAACCTTTGAACCCATGTGTCTACCTTGGACATTCCTAAGCCTAACCTCCTTTCTAGGCTTAAAAACATTCCTTCCCTTCTTGGGATTAGTGTCATGATCCTTAGGTTTAGAGGTCTTGGGTCTATCATTATGCATGCTTTTCCTAGAGTTGTGTTCTACCTTGTTAGCCCTAGTCCTATCTGTTGGATCGAGAGAGCCGATAGAGGGGGGGTGAATATCGGAAAGCGTTCAGATTTGAGATAGAGAAATTGCACAGCGGAAGATTAAAAACCAAAACACGCGAACCCAGATATTTTTACTTGGTTCGGAGCCTAGGTTGACTCCTACTCCAAGGCCCACGGTCGTTGACCATTTACTGCGGGCAATTCTATATTTTCGCAAAATGGTTTACAAATCAATATTACAATTGCAGTATCGTAAACACAAAAAGGAAATTGCTCTTCGTTACTGACGTCCGATGTAGATTGACTTTTCGGGATGGAGGGACGTCGTCGGCTCGAGTTGGGAGGTTTCCGGAGCAGAGCGCGGGAGCAGAAGAGCGTAGAAGCGTTGAATGAAGTGTTGTCTTGAGCCTTGGGGTCGAGGGCCCTTTATATAGCCCTGGGGGCGCCCGGATCGTCGGGGGTGCCCCCCCACGTGTCGGTCGATCCGGCATTTGCTCGGTCAGCTTCTGATCTCTTCAAATTCGGGATCAGCTTTGACCGGGGCGCTCGGATCGCTCGGGGCGCCCGTATTGACCGGGTCAAGCTCTCATCTGTTGGCTTCGAGGGGAGCTGCTTCGGTAGTTGGCGTTGGGGGCGCCCGCAGCATGCGGGGCGCCCGCGCGATGGGGGCGCCTGGAGCATCCGGGGCACCCCGACAGTCAACTGTCGAAGCGGATTTTGCTCCTACTGGTTGGTCTTCACCTTGGGGGCGCCCGGAACATCCGGGACGCCCTGCTCAGCTTCTGCCTCACTCCTTTGAGGCTCTCTGAGCTGCAGACACTCAGTCCTTCGGTCCTGCATCCAGGGTTAGTCCAAAAAGCAGTAACATATTAATTTTTATACAGCTTTAGGTGTCTTGGTTCTGACTTTGGGCCTCCAAAATGGAGCCCTAGGTCGAACCGACGTCTACTGTTCCCTCGATGGGGAACGCGTTCTCACCTACTTCTCCCGGGAGAATATACCTGATGCCAACCACTCCTCTAGTTGGACTTTTGCCTAGCGGTCCTTCGCCAGGTCTTGGATACCGAGTTGTCCTTTGCCCGGTGCCTAGCATTCCTTCGCTAGGGCTTCAGTCCCAAGCTGTCCTTCGCCTGGCGCCTAGCAGTCCTTCGCTAGGGCTTCAGTAGCCTGGCATTCCTTCGCTAGTGCCTAGCAGTCCTTCGCTAGGGCTTTTTACCCTGGCATTCCTTCGCCAGTACATAGCAGTCCTTCGCTAGGGCTTTTTACCATGGCATTCCTTCGCCAGTGCCTAGCAGTCCTTCGCTAGGGCTTTTTACTCTGACATTCCTTCGCCAGTGCCTAGCAATCCTTCGCTAGGGCTTTTTACCCTGCACACTAGAGTAACATATTAGATAACAAGTAAGACTTAACTTTTGAGCCCTGTTGCCATTATCAAAACTCAGGTTCGACTTGGGTGCTTTCTGCACCAACACTATCATTGTATCTAAAGCCAGAATTATGTACCATTAAACATTTCTCATGAGTTCTATCATGCATGAATGGATTCTTAACATTATTTTTAATATGCAAGGAGGAACTTGAAATTGAATTGCATTCTACCCTAGGGTTAGGAATTACCTCCCTTACCCTTGTAGTCCCTTCTCGTTGCGGTCTTTGCTTCTTCCTTTCTTCTTTTTCCCATCTCCTCATGTGTCCCATTTTCTTGAGCTCTTTCTTCTTTGGACACTTGGTATGGTAGTGCCCCAGTTCACCACAAGTGAAGCATCGGATTCTCCTCTTCTTCTCTTGGGATTCTCCATTCCTGTACTTTATGTTAGAATTAAAGGAATTTGAAATGAGTGTAGATTTTACATCCTTTTTACCTTGTGGGCACTTATCCTTGTAGTGCCCCTTTTGGTTGCAACCAAAGCATATAATATGCTTCTTTCTCTTGGTTTTGGTGGAGGTGGAAACTAGGTTGACTTCCTCTTCAACCTTGGATGAAGAAGATGCTTCCTCTTGTTCTTGTGTAGACGAGGGTCTCTTCTCCCCCTCAATCCTTGAGGTGGTGACCTCCTCCTCTTCTCTAGAGGAGGTGGATGACCTCTCATTTTCTTCTTCCACTTCTTGAACCAATGGGTTGATTTCTTTGGGCTCTTGAACTTGTGTAGGGTTCTTGTGACACTTTCTCAACTTATCCCACAATTCATGAGCATTCTCATATTTACCTACATTATTCAAAATATCGTTAGGCAAAATATTTAACAAGATATCAATTACCTTCTTATTTGCCTGAAACTGTTTTTGTTGCTCATTGTCCCAATATCTAGGACGAAGCTTCTTCCCGTGCTTGTCCTTTGGAACTTCGAAGGGCTCTTCTATGGCTATCCTACATGGCTAATCCATGCTAAGCCAAGTCTCCATCCTTGCCCGCCAATATTCGAAGTCTTCATGATCGTAGGACGGTGGGATGTAGATATCGTCCCCAAATTTGTCTTCCATCATTCTTCCTCTAGCGTTCTTGCTCCCTCGGCGATTAGTCCAATCAAGAGTGGTCCTTCGCTCTGATACCAACTGTACGATCGATTATGTCCGCTAGAGGGGGGTGAATAGTGAATCTCAGATCTTTCTTGTACCTGTGTTGTTAGTTGTACAGCGGAAACAATAATAAAGAAAACAAACAACGCTAACAAAGAGAATTTACTTGGTATCCACCCCGGCCGGGTGACTAATCCAAGAATCCGTCTGTGGATCACTCCCCGGATAACCTCCGGTGAGCTCTCGTCGCTCCTTGTGGGTGGAGAAACCTCGCCACAACACCTTGAGAACCTCTGAGCATAAAGACTACTATTTGGCCCTTAACCAAGACCAAACTCGTCAAAAATCTCAGCCACCACGAAGTCCTTTTTAAATAGGACTCGGGCTGAAACCCTCGCTACCAGTCGACTGCCCCCAGGGCAGTCGACTGGTGCCAGCTAAATTCGACCGTTGCACCTCAACGTTCGAATTCTCAGCCAGCTCACTAGCCACCTACCAGTCGACTGCCCCCAGGGCAGTCGACTGGTCCCTAGTTGAAACCCTTCCCGAGTACATTCACACAGCACTCGATCCTCACGACTCGACTGACTCCTCATCTGCAGCCTCAACTATTACCTTCGCGCCCTCTTCATCTTCGGCTCCCGTCCCTCGGATGCTCACAAGCCTCCAGCTTGCCTCCATGCCATCCTTCACGCATGCCTCGAAGTCCGTGCCCATCAGCTCATGGCCCCTGCTCACCAAGGTCCCTCGGATGCGCACGCAAGCCTCCAGCTTGCTTCCATGCCATCCTTCACCGTACCGAGACCGTCCAGTCAAGTCCATATGTGTAACCTGTACAACCTGCACACTCAATATACACATATAAGAATACAACGGAAAACCTAACTTAAACCCTTTACCCAAACATCAAAACCTATGGTCACTCCGGACCATCTTAGGGCTGATTGCTCCAACATTTACATGGTTTGGAGTTGCAGTCGCCTCCTACTCCAAGGCCCACGGTCCTTGACCGTTTATGATAGGCAATTCTATATTTTCGTAAAAGTGATTACAAATTTAGTATAAATATAGAATTTAAAAAGAATTACAGTACTTAAAAAATTGAGCTTTTACCGACGACCGGAGAAGTTGGAAGTTCAGAGCAGCGGGTCATCGTTGGCACTAAAGTCGCGAGTATGGAGCTTGTCGGAGCGTAGCGCTTGAACGAAAGTGTCGGAAGCAATTGATGTCGAAGCCTTGGGGGTGAACCCCTTTATATAGTGTTAATAGGGGCGCCTGTGTTGAAGGGGGCGCCTAACACGTGACCTCCTCTGTGCGAACCTCAATCCGCAGACTTGGCTAGCGCTTATCCCCTTCACCAGGGCGCCTAAGCTAACTGGGGCGCCTGTGTTAACACAGGCACCTTAATGACTTGGTCCTGAGGCTTACATGGCAGTTTGCTTCAAATGGCTAGAATCCCCCTTTAGCTAGGGCACCTGTCTCAACACAGGCACCTAGCACAGTGAGGCGCCTCACTCCATTGAGGCGCTTGAATGCAGAAACCTTCATTCCTGTAATCAGGGTTAGTTCCAAAACACAAGAAACATATAAATGATAAGTTTAAACCATGTTTTACAGCCTAGCTGTCTTGGTTCTGACTTTGGGCTTCCCAAATGGAACCCTAGGTCGAACCGACGCCTAATGTTCCCTCCTACAGGGAACATGTCCTCACCTACTCCTCTCGAGAGAATTTACCTGTTTGCCAACCAACTCCTCCAGTTGGACTTTTGCCCAGCTTCACTCACCAGGTCTTCGATGCCCAATCCCCGACCAGGTCTTAGTGCCCAGCTTCATTCACCAGGTCTTAGTGCCCAACCTTACGTCAGGACTTAGTTGCCCAGCCCGCGGCCAGGACTTAGTGCCTAGTGTACCTAGGACTTTTCTTGCACACTTGATTAGCATTGTTAGATCATAACATAACCTTAACTTCTGAACCCTTTGCCATTATCAAAACATAGGTTTTACTTTGGTGCTTCCGGTACCAACAATCTCCCCCATTTTGATTTATGGCAACACGGTTCAAAAAGTTCATTTAAAAAGCATTTTATAGTATATCTAACAAAAAAAAGCATCTTATGAAATTTCAATTATTATCTCCCCCTGAAATAAATATTCTCTCCCTGAACCTTTCAATGATATGCGGGGTTTTTGTAACCCTTCTAAGTGCTTTAAGTTTGACTAAGTGTTTTTCAACATTGAGCAAAAGCATTTTCACTTAAACAACTTAGAAAATTTTTGAAAAAGTTTTGTAAGCCTAAATTTTGTTTAAGAAAGCTTTTTTACTAAGAAAACTTTGTAAAAATAAATTTGAAACTAAATTTCTTTTTTGTTTTTGAGAATTTTTACTTGGGAAAACTTTTTGCACACTTAAAAATTTACTTGAAAACACTTTGTGCAAAAAAACATTTTTATTTGAAAAAATTCTTTAAGGAATTTTTTAAACAAGTTTTTGCCAAAATTTGTTCTCTAAAAAAACTTTACTTAGAAATATTTGCTAAAAATTTCAAAAGGTTTTTGCTCAGACAAACTTTGTTTCCCAAGGAAAGTTTTACTTAGAAAATATACTCTTCGAAAGTTTTGAAACACTTAGAAATTTTTGAAATCGCTTAAAATCTCAAAAGAAAATTTCGAAGTACTTAAACTTTTTGAAGCACTTAAAAAAATTTGAGACACTTTAGATAACAATTTTGAAGCACTTAAACAAAATTTTGAAGCACTTAGACATTTTTCTCTCTTTTTTCTCCTTTCTCTCCCCCTTTGCCATATATAAAAAAAATTGATAACAATTATTGCAAGTAAATTTTGAATTAGAGCTAGTTTTAAAAAATTGGAAGTTTGTATTGAACCAACTCTAATGAATTAAAAAAACCAAACCAAATTAAATCGATCTTGTTTGGGTCCTGTCTAACCCAGTTGGCTACTTACTAACTGTTATGAAATAGTAGCTTTCACTAGGGTTAGTCAAGTTAAGTGGTCTGATCAAGTTAGAGTTTCTAAGCTTGACACTTTAACCTGATTGCTGTTCAACTTGTATTTATTGCCCCAATTACTGCAGATGCACTGACTTAAAGCATCTTGAATCAAGGCATAGACCTAAGCATCTCAACCCAGTCTAGATTATTAATCAACAGTACCCTAAGGTGCTTGTGAGATGCTGGCTTCTAGGTCTATAGGTGCATGCAGTTCTAGGGTTAGGGCCTAAGCTAAGTCCATTTTCCGCAAAAACCCTAGTTTTGAAGGGGGTAGTTTTTGAAAAAACTAAGTTCGGAAAATCCTTTTAAATTTCAAAAACTTGATAAAAGAAATGATTTTTCAAATTGCTAATTTTCGAAACAAATTTAAAAAAAATAGGAAAATAAATTTTTGAAAAATATAGAACAGTCCTATTCTACTAAGCACAACCCTAGTTGCCTTCTTAGTGAGCTAAACTCAGATTCAGGTAAGGGTTTGGTAAAAATGTCAGCTAAATTAGATTTTGAGTCCACATGCTTAAGTACTATTTCGCCCCTGGCTACATGATCTCTTACAAAATGATGTTTAACTTCTATATGTTCTGTTCTGGAATGTTGAATTGGATTTTTAGTCAAATTGATTGAAATAATGTTATCAATAAAAACTTGGGTTTGGGTGTAGTCAAGTTGGAAATTCTTAAGAGTGTGCATCATCCATAAAAGTTGTGCCACACACTTTCCTAGGGCAACATATTCTGCTTCAGTTGTGGATAAGGCTATGCATTGTTGCTTTCTACTACACCAGCTGACTAAACTATGTCCTAATAATTGGCAACTTCCACTTGTACTCTTTCTATCTAACTTACACCCAGCATAATCAGAGTCAGAATATCCTAATAATTCAAACGTGAAAGTCCTAGGATACCAAATCCCTACACTTAGGGTACCAAGTCTACTCTCAGTTAAGTATAGTAAGCTACCAATCATGCTTCGGTATAACTTTAGATCTACAAGTTTACCCTCAGAGTCATTATCAATTTTGACATTAGTAGCCATAGGGGTACTTAAGCTTTTAGAATTTCTTTATTAAGCTACCATTTTGAATTTCTTTATTAACTCTTTGGCATATTTGGATTGGTGAATATAATTACCATCTCTAGTTTGCTTAATTTGTAACCCTAAGAAAAAGTTGAGCTCACCCACCAAGTTCATTTTGAATTCACTTTCCATTATTTTTACAAATTTTTTTAGAAAATTAGAGTTAGTGGATCCAAATATTATATCATCAACATATATTTGTGCAATGAAAATATCTTTTTCTAAGGTTTTAACAAATAGTATGGAGTTAATTTGACCTTGGTTAAATTCCTTAGAAATTAGATACGTTGATAATCGTTCATACCATGCCCTAGGTGCTTGTTTCAACCCATAAAGTGTTTTTCAAAGTTTAAAAACATATTCAGGTTTTTCTAGGTCCTCAAATCCTGGGGGTTGCCCTACATAAACCTCTTCTTTAATAAACCCATTTAGAAATGCAGACTTGACATCCATTTGGTATAGCTTAAACCCTCTATGGGTTGCAAAGGCTAATAACATTCTAATTGACTCAAGTCTGGCTACTGGGGCATAGGTTTCATCATAGTCTAATCCTTCAACCTGATTGAACCCTTTAACTACTAAGCGGGCTTTATTTCTAACAATTTCCCCTTGATCATTTAGTTTGTTTCTAAAAACCCATTTTGTATCTATGATAGATTTGCCCTCAGGTTTAGGTACTAGTTCCAAAACTTGGTTTCTTTCAAATTAGGCTAACTCCTCTTGCATAGCTATGATCCAATCAGGGTCAGGTAGGGCTTCCTCTATAGTCTTAGGTTTAATTTTTAAAATGAGTGCTATCTGACTAAGATTTCTATAGGAGGACCTAGTTCTGACTCCTAAGATTGGATCACCCATAATTTGATCAGAAGGATGATTGAGTCTGGGTTTCTTTGTCCTTCTAGAACTAGGTTCAGCCTCAAGTCCGGCTGGATGGTTCGGTTCAGTGTTTGGTTCAACTACTAGGTTTGGTTCAATTATTGGTTCAGTTGATATTTCAGTAGTTAGTTCAAGTGTTAGTTCATTTAGTGGTTCAATCAGTGATTCAATTATTGGTTCACTGTCTTCTTAATCAAGATTTGGTTGGTTTAAATTTTGATTATCTTTTGGTTCAACTTCTTCATCAAAAATTAAATTAGTAGTTTCTTCAATTTTGTGAGTTTGTTTATTATAAACCCTATAGACTCTACTAGTTGTTGAATATCCTAAGAAGATCCCTAGGGTTGACTTAGATTGAAACTTACCTAGGTAGTCCTTAGAGTTCAAGATATGAATGTTGCACCCAAAGACCCTTAGGTAGTGTAGGTTAGGCAATCTATGATAATATAGTTCATAAGGGGTTTTATTGTGCCTTTTGTTAATTAGGACTATATTTGGAATATAACATGTCGTACTTACCGCTTCTGCCCAAAATTGGTTAGCTAGGTTATATTCATTGAGCATGGTTCTAGTGGTTTCCTAAAGGGTTCTATTTTTTCTCTCTACTATCCCATTTTGTTGGGGGGTTCTAGGACAGAAAAATTCATGAATATACCCATTGATTTTGCAGAATTCCTCAAATCTTTGATTTTCAAACTCTCCCTTGTGATTACTCCTAAGTCTTTTAATTTTAGTATCATTTTGATTTTCAATCATTTTGCATAAGTCAACAAATAAGTTCAAGGTTTCATCCTTAGTTTTCAGGAACCTAACCCAAGTAAACCTAGAGTAATCATCGATAATTACTAAGCGATACCGATTCCCGCTTAGTGACTTGGCTCCATGTGAATCAAATAGGTCAAGGTGCAGAAGCTCAAGTGTCATTTCCGTTAAGTCTGATTGAGTTGGTTTGTGAGTAGACTTAGTTTGTTTACCTTGTTTACATGAATTACAAATTATGTTCTCAAAAGTCTTGATTTTAGGTACACTTTTAATTAAACCAAGTTGAGTAATTTTAGAAATCAGCTTGACATGAGTGTGACCTAATCTCCTATGCCAAAGGTTAGATTCTTCTAATTGCGTCAGAAAACATTTTGGTACTAAGGGTAGATTAATAGTGTAAACATTATTTTTCCTAGTACCCTTAAGCATTATTTCTGAGTCTTGGAGGTTTCTAATAAGGCAGTCAGAGTTGGTGAAGGTAACTATGTAACCAGTATCACAGAGTTGACTAATACTAAGCAAATTGAACTTAAAATTTTCATCCAAGAGTACTTTCTTAATAATGAAATCAGATTTAAGTTCAATGTTACCTGACCCAATTACTTTTAGTGTAACATTGTTGCCAAATGCTACTGAGCCTAGGTTCATGAACTTGATTTTGGTGAATTTCAATTTGTCTCCAGTCATGCGTCTGGAGCATCCACTATCCAACATCCACTGGTCAAAATCTTTATGTTCTTACACATAAAGTATTTATTGATTTGGATCCATTAGAGTTAGGGATAGCTTGAATTGAATTTCACAGCCTAGTCTGTCTCACCCAATCTAGTGTTATCAAACATGTTAACCTTATGGGTTTTGTGAGACAGTTTTTTAAAACAATATTTTAATTTTGAAAAAAATGGTTAATTTCGAAAATATTGAATAAAGATTATTGGTTTTGAAAAATATGTTAAATCTATGATTGACTGAAATTTATGTTAGATTCAAATTTGACAGATAGTAATTTGAATTTGAATTTCAAAAATTGGCTTCCAGGTCTTTGCGAGGCACAGGAGCCTTCTTTGGCCATAGCCTTATTGGAGCAACAACCCTTTCCTTGACAAAGCCTTTTATCGAAATTTCATTTTCAAAATTACTTTTTGAAAAATTCGGGTCTAACTAGTTTGGGTCTTGGATCCGTAGCTTCGGCTAGTTCCACCAAACTAAACAGACCAAGTAGGGTACGCCTTACTTTACTTGACCTTATTAGAAGGGCTACCCTAACGTACTATCGTCTCACCTCCCCCCAATACTCTGTTATTCAAATTTCAATTAAATCTTTCCTCCTTAATCTAACCAGTCCTAAATCTAAGCATGATAATTAAAAATTGAAAAAAAAATAAACACGCAAACAAGCAATTCAGTAAAATTATCTAACTATAAATATGGTTTTTATATTGTCTCCCCCTAGACTATAGTCTCGATAAGGGTTAGGCAAGACGTGAATCTTGTCCTTAGGGATCCAATACTGGTTTGGTCTAGCTTGTTTATTTAAACATAGCTTGGGGACCCATGTTTGGACTTGGGTTCTAGGTTGGTTCAATACAGAATAATATGAATGTTGTCTCGATTTGGTTCGATAACCTAGTCTGGATCGATCGAGAACAGACTTCTATTTTCCAAGGATCATGTCAAGACCCTTGGAACCCGAAGTAAATCATTCTAACGCAACTCTGAGCTCCTTGACTTGATTTTTCAAGGAGGGATTCTCTTCCTCAAGCTTTTGGACTTGAGTTGAGTTTCCTTCTTGACTTGGCTCCATCAAGGACCTCGAGTTGACTTCCTCTTTCAGGAGTTTGACTTCCTGTCGGAGGGACTCGACCTGGATTTTGGCTTTTGCCATGTTTCGGAACAAATAAGAAAATAATTTAGATAACTCATATTCTGAATAACCTCTTACAGTGATTTGTCCGTTCTCCGAGATTGTGAGTCTTCCGGTGCTGACGTCTTCGTCTGGCTCTGATTTTGATCCGTAGTCGATGTCTTCCGAGGCGGTCAAGGTGAGCAGGTTTGCGTGAGGGACTTCTTCTTCTTCTTCGGAAGATGACTCATCCCAGGTGGCTTGAAGAACCTTCTTTCTCTGCGCCTTCTTGTTTTCCTTTCGGTTGGGGCACTCTGACTTGAAGTGTCCCATTTTGTTGCATTCGTAGCAGGTGACATTGTTTTTGCTCTTCGAGCTCGTTGACAGTTCCGCTGGATCTTCCTTTCTTCGGCTCGACTTCTTCTTACTTGTTTGGTACTTGAGTTCTTTGTAGTAATCACGAGCTAGCTGGACCAATTTAGGTCGATCTCCTTCACTGTCTTCTGATTCTGAGTTGAACTCGGGTGCTGGTTGAGGCTTCTTCTTGGGAATTTTTTCTTGAGTTTTACCTGCAACGAAAGCTATACCTTTCTCGACCAAAGTAGTATTAGTCTGTTCATGCAGTTCTAGTTCAGAAAATAGCTCATCTAATTTTATTTCTGAGAGATTCCTAGAAACCTTGTAGGCATCCACCATAGACGCCCACAGTGGGGTTGTCGAAAATAAATTCAAAGTATACCTTATTAGGTAACAGTTTTCAACCTTGTGACCTATCGTGTGCAGCTCATTCATTAGCTCCTGGATCCTGGCATGGAGTTGAGCTGCAGTCTCTCCGTCGTGCATTTTTATTGTATAGAGTCTGTTGAGCAACAGATCTCTTTTGCTGATCCTGGTGTCGGATGTGCCTTCGTACAGCTCGATCAGCTTGTTCTAGAGCTCCTTCGCGCTGTTGAAGGGTCCTACACGGTTCAACTCCTCTTTTGTTAGGACACACTGCAAAGTTTGGGTTGCTTTTGCATTGGCCTCGATCTTCTTCTTTAGTGGGCCGTCCCACTCGGTATAGTGTTGCACCACGCCTTGTGCATTTTTAGAAATTTCCAGCCCAGACTGGATAATGATCCACAAATCGACCTGAGTTTTAAGGTGGACTTCCATCCTGCTTTTCCAGTAGGAGAAATCTTCTCCACTGAAAAGAGGGGGTCTGGCGGTGTTGTATCCCTCTTGCATGACCATTAACTTTTTTAACTGAAAATGTGAAAAAAAACTCGTTCCAAGACTGAGTCTTGTATTAGTAGTGCTGGAAGAATATTAATAACAAAAAAAATCTTGTGGTGATGCACCAACCTCGATTAACGAGAAAGATTCGAGCAAGAAAAAAATTTAAAATTCAAAAATCCGAAAAAAATCGTCAAACTGGTGGTTGCACCAAGTTTGAGCCACCTGCTTTGATACCACATGTGGGATCGGATTGAATCGATAGAGGGAGGGGGGGGTGAATACCGATCGTTAAATTTTTGAAAATAAATAGAGTAATTGAGCAGTGGAAAAAGCAAAAACAATCGCTAACACTTTTTGTTTTTGCTTGGTTCAGAGTCGCAATCAGCTCCTACTCCAAGGTCCACGGTCCTTGACCATTTACGATGGGCAATTCTATATTTTCGTAAAAGTGATTACAGATTGAGTACAAATATAGAATTTAAAAAGAATTACTGCACTTAAAAAAATTGAACTTTTACCGACGACCGGAGAAGTTGGAAGTTCGGAGCAGCGGGTCGTCGTTGGCGCTTAAGTCGCGAGTACGGAGCTTGTCGGAGTGTAGCGCTTGAACGAAAGTGTCGGAAGCAATTGATGTCGAAGCCATGGGGGTGAACCCCTTTATATAGTGTTAACAGGGGCGCCTGTGTTGAAGGGGGCGCCTGACACGTGGCCTCCTCTACGCGAACCTCAATCCGCAGACTTGGCCACCGCTTATCCCCTTCACCAGGGCGCCTGAGCTAACTGGAGCGCCTGTGTTAACACAGGCACCTCAATGACTTGGTCCTGAGGCTTGCGTGGCAGTTTGCTTCGAATGGCTGGAATCCCTCTTTGGCTGGGGTGCCTGTCTCAACACAGGCGCCTAGCCCAGTGAGGCGCCTCACTCCATTGAGGCGCCTGAATACAGAAACCTTCATTTCTTCGTTCTTGCAATCAGGGTTAGTTCCAAAACACAAGAAACATATAAATGATAAGTTTAAACCATGTTTTACAGCCTGAGCTGTCTTGGTTCTGACTTTGGGCTTCCCAAATGGAACCCTAGGTCGAACCGACACCTAATGTTCACTCCTACGGGGAACGCGCCCTCACCTACTCCTCTTAGGAGAATTTACCTGTTTGCCAACCGACTCCTTGATGGACCCAAAAGAGCTGTCACGAATGTGGATCTCAAATTTAGATATTTATAAAGCTGGAAACCCTTTTTGCAATCAAAGAATAAAAACGTAGTAAAGGGGTCACAGGTCGTCTTTTTCCAAGGGCTAGTTGAGATAATTTTATTCGAGCTTGAGTTTATGTGTCGTCAAATGTTTTTGGGGTTCAAATAAGAAATGGGTTTGGTTTAGTAATGAGAAATGAAAACACAATGCAAAGAGAGTAAACTTAACTAAAGGAACTAACCAAGGTAATGACAGCTAAGGAACTTAACCAATAAGAAACCTAATCAAACAATTTCACTTAATCGAATCTAGAAATACAATCTAATATTAGGTGCAAGCTCAATACAAAGCAAATGAATAAGAGAACACTTGATACGCAAGGAATGAAAGAAATCAATGCGCCAAAATGATACTAAGTACCAAAGCTATGATTGAAAATTCTGAATTGAAACTAATTACTACCACTTGGAAGACAAGGTTAATAGTGAAGAGCTAATTATGCATTAAAGCTAGAAATTAGAGATGAATGCAGTAAAATTCAGAAATGAACTTAAGTGCAGAATTCGAATGCCAAAATTCAGAACATGAAAGCTGAAATGAAGCATCAAACCATATGTAAACTCAAACTAACCAGCTGAAATGAATTTCTCTAATCTACAGTTCAGTAAAAACTTGAAGAAGAACCACCAATTACTTGGCACAACTTCAGAAAATATCAGCTAACCTGCAGGTATAACATTAACTAGCAGAAATGGAGGACAGACCTTACTAAATGGAGTGCAGAAATGTATCAACAGAGATACTACTGAAACTATTAATTGCAAGCTAAATTTGAATTACTAATCTAGGTGCAGCAAAGCTTCAAAAAGAACTAAGGTTTACTTGGCACGAAATGCAGAAGCTAAAACTGAAAAGCTGCAGAGTTTGAAATTGATACACAGCATGCACTCAAACTGCAGAAATGAAACATACTTCAGAATTGATTCAAATGCAAGAAAACAGATCTAAGTGCAATTACTCACTCACAACTAGCTCTAATTCAAGGAATTAAGCTGGACACAAACTGAATTTGGAATAGCAACAGAATTCAGAAACTAAGCTGGTACGCAAGGGAAAGAAAAGGGAATTGATATGCAACAGATTTCTGAACAGAAATTCAGAAACAGATCTAAATTCAGATACGATTCAACTACAAAACAAACTGATTCGAGTACAATTGATCTCTAATTAAGCAATCTAACTAATTACTTGCAGAATTTAAATCTACTTAAGAAAGAAACAATTCAGAAATTGAACTTAAACATCCGATTCAATTGCAGAACAGAGATGAAGTACTGAAACTGAAATTACAGCTAAAACAAAAAGGAAATGCGATAAGAAACAAAGCCTCGATCCTTCCCATGTTTCAAGATCTCCTTGTTCGTCACGCAAGGGCAAGCCAAGAACCCCTTCAACTCGCAAATCATTGAGAAACTTAGCTCCAATTCAGATCTGCTCTCAAAATGCACACAGCTGGGAAATCCAATCCAAACTCCTAGATCTCAATGTGAAGAGTTGCGATGATGATTTGAAAATCATCTGAGCTCATCCTAGGACCCCTACAGATGGTTCAGATGGAAGGAAATGGACGCGATTGAGATCCAAGAGCTCAAATACCAAAACTGCCGAAACCCTCAAACAGCTCTGCATCCGGCGCAATTTGGAGCTGAAATCTCCACTGAAGCTTCCTCCCAGCGATCCAAATCTTGCTCCAAGGTTGTGATCGAGTTGGCCACGCCTTCACTGAAGAAAATCGCAAAAGAAACGAAGAACAAACGAAGAAAAACGAAGAACTGAAGCTGGAAATGGCGAAGACGCGACCCTGCGATCGGGCTCTGATTTTAGTTTAAGTAGTTAAACAGTGGACGGCTCAGATTAATCCCACTTCATCCAACGGTTGATCTTTGTCCGATTTGACTCAAATTTTCCAGATCTTGATCAGAGGTCAGGATCATTCTCGTGGTAGCTTGGATCTTCCAGATTTACAGCGGATGGTTCAGATCACCTTGGTCTTTGAATGGACGGTCTAGATCTCTCTGATCGTGATCCAACGGCTAGATGATCTCCGATTGAGCTGAAACCTTCAGATCTTGATCTGATCGCTAGATTAGCCTTAAACGCAACTCGGATTGATCAGAAGTTCTCAAATGGTCTAGATCTAACCATCTTTGCATCGGAGGGTCCAATTTAGTTGACGCTTGATTCCTTTGATCTGGTCCACTTTTGACTCATCCTTGACCCAACATGACCTAGGTCCATGATCCTTCCAAGCCTACAAAAGTAAATCAAAAATTTAGTGACAAAACAACTCAAATATATCAAGATTTGCAATTAGGTCCAAAAAGAGTATAAATCCTAGAACCTACGGTAAATCCACAATTACACAAGTAAAATATGGGTCAAACATGGATTTAAGCATATAAAATGATACTTATTAACTCCCCCACACTTAAGCTTGAGCATCTCGCGAAAAGTACTAAATATGTATCCCCTAGCTTTTTCTCAAACATATGTAGAAGCAACTGAAAAGAAATTACCTAGGGTTGTTAATTCTCAAAAATCTAAGCTCTATGGATTAATATCTTGTCCTTAAATCAACAACTTAACAATTTCAACCTTCATGATTCATTGAGATGAATTTTACTCTCTAACCTTTCAAAGGAAGTTTTTGGTGGCTCTCTTCCTAAGTTCTAAATACATGATGAAAATGGAGCTCACTCATACACACATGCTTCTTGCAGTACCATAAGCTTGCTTGTTATCTACTCTCTACCATTATTCATGATTAGAATCAACATCTAAAGAAATTCAACAAGAGAATGATATATGAAATGATAAAAATGAAGTAAAAGCCAAGTGAATAGCAAATTTGAATGAGTAGAAGACTTGAATGCCCAAGGATATTTTTGATGCACTTTGCCCTCCTTTCAGTCCACGTAATGAAATAACAAGTGTAATGGAATGAGACTTTGGCATTGCCCTTCAAAAGTTTGATGAAAAAGCCTCATCAACTCCCTTGTGCCAACTTCACTCTTGCGTGCCAATTTTGCTTACTTCTCTTCTCTTCCCTTTCTGATTTTGTTTTCTTTTTCTTTCTCTCTAGTAAATTCAGAATGTAATGGAGCAGATCTTTAATTTGGATGAGAATATCTTCACTAATCCATGGTGTCGAAACTCAATGGTGTGCCACTTGGTTTCTTTTGTTTTTTTTTTCAAACTGTTTTTTTTCTATTTTTTTTTTCTCAGCTGCTAGCTTCCATATTTCAGTTGCAGCTTCTTTTTATTCATATCTAATTTCTCAAAACCAATAGCTTCCAAACTTCTCCCAGATCTAGAGCCCTCAAGTGAAACCAAACTCAAAATTCTGCTTTGTTTTTTTTTTCTGCTCTCAAAGTTTCCAACCGATTCTTTTTCTTTTTTTTTTCAATACAGATTCAAAACAGAATCCTCAATTGTTTCAGCACCTCACAGCTTTTCACTTCCAGTATTTCCAGATTATCCAGATTTTGAAACATCTTCTCCCACTTAATAAACTTGGCAATTTGCTTCCTTGTGTCATTTTTATTTCCCTTCCACTTTGGCTCAGATTTTCTTCCTTCTTCAACTGAATTCAACTTAGCACATAATTTCTGCATTGGCTTCAAGTTATCATAGCTGCAATTCATCCTCTAGTATAATGGCCGAAATATGCTCTAATGCAATTTTGATACATCTTCTTCATTTGCGTGCCAATTTTTTTTCTACATTGTAGATTTTTTTTCTTCATTGTATGCCCCTTGGATCTTTAAATAATGAGCAACAATCTAGATGCCTCAATTGTTGTCTTCCTTAACTACTTCTTCTTACTTGATCTTGATACCAAACTCAACTCAATTTGGCACATGATAAAAAAAAAAAAATTTCAAAAGAAATGCATCCTTGATAAAACTTGATTCCAAATCACTAACCACTCCCCCACACTTAATCTTTTGTCCGTCTCGGGCAAAATAGCATCAAAGAACATCCCCAAACAAACAAGTCCCTGTAAAAATATGGTTAAGAGTAGAAGATAAGGACAGAAAAATAGAAAGAACATGATTAATGTCAAGAATTGATATGGAAAGGTAAACAAATTTATTAGCATCTATAGATGTGATCCAATCATTGAAATATGGTTTTGAAACAACCTAAGCAAGTTCTAGAGTACAATCACATGTATGTGTCACAAAAAATAAGGCTAATCCTCACTAGGTAAAAATAATTCATCTCAAGTCCTCAATCAAGAATCCATGGCCAAGTAGTACTCAAGCATCCAAGATTTCATCCATGAGCTCAAATCTAAAGTTTTAACAACCAAATTTAATTTGTTTTCAAAAGACTCTAAAATGTTATCAAGACAACCTAGAGGGATACATTTATTCCTATTCCTTAAGGAAAATGTGCCAAAAGACATAAAATGGTATTTACAATGTCTATTTATTCATTCTACTCTACTCACACATTTATTAGCAAGAACTCTTTTAAAAGAAAATTCTACTTCTAAAGAACATAAGAATGAAACATGCAATGAAAGAAAATGCAAGAAGGAACAAACTCCCCTTTATTTATGGCGGTCGGAGTCTATCAAGAAATAATCTCCATCGTGGTAGTGGAGGAGTAGGGGTAGCTGAAAAAATTTCCTTCATTTGCTCAATTTTATTTTGCATCACTCCCCCACATTTAAACTTTACAATAAACTGTTCAGGTGGCCGTGGTCGATTAATGTTCAACATCCATTTTAGAGGTGGAGTGCTATGAGTCAAAGTGAGATCAACTCCTCCCTCTTTATTCTTTTTGGAAAATCTTCCAGGGGTTAAAGACTATCTAAATGGAGTACCCACTCAAGAAATCTCTGAGACCCTGCAAATACATGTAAAACCTTTCTCAAACGTGTGGGGTAAGGAAGAAGTACAATATCATCAATCTCTACATAAAATGTATCTAAAAATGCATCGCATCCAATAAAATCAATTTTTGGTACCTCACTAAATTTTTCACAAGTATATTCTACATGAGGTATATCAAGAAATGTTTCACAGTCAATAAAGTCAATCTCAGGTATCTCCAGAAGTTTTTCACATTCAATTTCAGCATAAGAAATAATAAGAGATTCTTCACAATAAACAACTTCAAATTCAGGCTCTTCTAAAAATTTTTCATAATCAATTCTAGCATAATCTGTCTCAAGAATATCATAGCCATGAATAAAATCAAGCCTGGGTGCCTCTGAAAAATTTTCATAATTAATTTTCACAAATGATGTATTAAGACATTCTTCACATGCAAATCTAGACATCTCCCTGAAATTTTCTAAAGGAAAAGAAGAAATACTTACCTGATCGTGTTCAAAAATGTCTGTTGGTTCTACAAGAAATACCTCCATCTCAGGTTCAAATTCTGGTGGACATTCAACTGGAATAGGTGATCCTTGGGTACTTGCTCCCATCATGCAAGTCCCTACACTTCCTGGAACTGGTAGTGGTCCCTGGGGCTCTGTACAATCCCCTACACCTGTAGAATAATCTCCTGTACATGCCTCCTTAGTAATACCTGCAACAACCTTATTAAAAAGATTAGGACTATCAATAGCAATATTATCACAAAATTAAAAATAAGAAAACTCCGGTAAAGCTTCAGTTTTGAAATCAAGGTTGTCGCATGCTTTTTCATCCATCTCCTCAGCTTCTTCTGAAATCAAAGCTCCTCCCACTATGTCAAATGTACCATCATCAGCAATGAACTGTGCCTCAACAATCTCCTCTGCGGTGTCTATGCTCATAATAGAACGATCTCCCCTAGGGTCCTTCATGGCATCAAAAATACTAAACTGGACTACTGTGTCTCCCACCTCCATCGAAAGGGTGCCAGCATATACATCAATTTTTGTTCTAGCAGTCTTCAGAAAAGGCCTTCCAAGGATAAGTGGAGATCTACGTGCAAGATACTCTCCCTCCATGTCATGAATGTAGAAGTCTGCAGGGAAAATCAACTCCTTCACTTTTACCAATACATCCTCAATGACTCCTGCTGGGCGGATCTGACTTCTATCTGCTAGCTGAATCACAACTCCAGTGGATTGTAGAGGACCAATGCCAAGCATCTGGAAGACCGTCCTGGGCATGACATTAATGGAAGCTCCTAAATCCAACATGGCATCATGTATCGTGGTGCTCCCTATCTCACAAGATACAGTAAACATCCCAGGGTCTTCACATTTCTGAGGTATGACATGGATGAGTGATGAAACATTCTTCCTCATGCTGACTAATTCATTTTCCTTAAGCTTCTTCTTGTGAACACAAAGATCTTTCAGAAATTTTGCATACTTAGGAATCTATTTAATCATCGTCAGCAATGGTACATTAATCTCTACTTTGCTAAACAATTTAACCAACTCATTGTACTCTTTTGCTTTCTCCTCCTCCACTTGTCTTTTGGTTGGAGTTCTCCCCTGTGGAAAAGGCAAGGGCACCCTAAATTCTTCCTCTTGAACCGAAGATGGAAGGGCTGATTTATGAGCTGCTGCCCCACTTGGAATGGCTGCTGTAAAATCTGTTTCGGGACTGATTTGTGCTTCATCTTCCACTAAAATCACAGGGTTGCTTGATGAGGGAGTTGAGCACAGGCTAGGGGTAGAATCAACTGACTTTGAAGAGGTTTCGGGGCTGTTTTGGGCTGGAAATGAAGATGCTGCCCTGTTTTCAGAAATTTCAGCTCTTGGACCATTTTGAGTTGATGCAACCTTCCCACTCCTCAAATAAATAGCGCTAACATTTCCCTTTGGGTTAGGAACAGCTTGGGAAGGTAGTTGGCTTGATCTTTGAGCTTTAATTTGATTCACATCACTAGCCAATTGTCCCATTTGCCTTTCGAGGTTTTGTAAAGCTCCAATGATATTATCCTACTGTGATTGTTGGAATTGGGGCTGTTGGGGCTGATTGGAGGGCTGAAATTGCTGGAATTAGGGCTGAAAACTCTGAAATTGTGGCTGATAAGAAGGTGGCAATGCCTGAAAACTTTGCTGAGAGTTATATCCTTGAAAATTCTGATTTTGCAATGGAAAATCCTGTGATGAGGACTGATTTTGCATAGGCTGAAACCCTTGATTGTAAGGCTGGAAATTCTGATTATAGGGCTGTGAAGGCTGGAAAGTTTGCTGGTTTTGAGGTTAGAAAGTTGAAAATGATTGAAAACCTTGCTGCCCTTGCTGATATGGCTGGAATTGAGGCTGCAGTTGCTGAAATAGGGGCTGATTTTGCAGATTTTGAGCTGGAAGTTGCTGTGGCTGCTGAAAAGATGGTTGAGGCTGCTGACCTTGCTGTTGAGAGGGGTTCTGTTGGTAGAAAGAATTCCTGTAACTCAGATTTGGATGATCCCTCCAACCAGGGTTATAAGTAGAAGAATAGGGGTCATTCCTAGCTTGAAACTGTCCCCTAACCAATGCCGCTAGTGTCTCATCCTGATGAAGGTTGGGGCATGAATCTGAATTGTGTTCTTGACTAGAGCAAATGCCACAGACTCTCATCACTTGGCTTGTCTGTGGAAGTACTGAAGGAGTTGAATTTTGACTTGCAATTTTAAGATCCATTTGCTTAACCACTGATGTGAGCTCTGCCAATGCATTCTTAATCTCCTTCTGATCATTAGAAACTACTTGAACTTCACCCACTCCTCTGGTAGTCAATGCTCTGCTTCTGAACTGTTGTGAATTCTCAACCATATTTAAAATTAGCTCCCTAGCTTGATGTGGTGTTTTGTTGACTAAGGCCCCTCCAGCTGCAGCATCTATCATAATTCTGTCCATCTGCAATAAGCCCTCATAAAAATACTGGATGAGTAACTGCTCACTAATCTGATGCTGTGGGCAACTGGAGCACAATTTATTAAACCTCTCCCAGTAATCATAGAGTGTCTCACCCATCACTTGCTGAATGCCACAAATACTTTTTCTGATAATTGCAGTCCTTGATGCTGGACAATATTTCTCTAGAAACGCCTTCTTCATTGAAATCCAGCTAGACACATGCCCAGTAGGTAAGAAGTAAAACCAGTCCTTAGCTGCTCCAGTCAAAGAGAAGGGAAAAGCCCTCAACTTGATATCTTCTTCTGAAATACCTTGAGGCTTCATAGTGGAGCAAACAACATGAAACTCATGCAGGTGTCTATTTGGATCCTCTCCAGATAAACCTTGAAACTTAGGCAAAAGATGGATGAGTCCAGATCTGAGCTCAAAATCTCCACCCAGCTCTGGATAGGCAATACTGGAATACTGAAATGAAGCATCTGGTGCTGCAAGTTCTTTCATGGCCTTCTGGTGGTCTGCCATCTGATCAACTGAATAGGCTAAAATAGACTGAGTAGGAATAATGCCTAATCCCTCTAAAACACTGAGCTGTCTCCTCCTAGCTCTGAAAGTCCTCTTAATCTCAGGGTCAAAATCCTCAAGATCACCACCTGTAGACCTGGTCATAAAATCAAAAACAAATCGCAGTAAAAGTATATAGAAAATATAGACAGAGGAAACAAATAAAATCAGATCACCAGATATAGCAGTAAGTGCAAAAATAGATCAAGAAAAATATGAAATGATCACACAAGCAAAAATCAAACAACTCAACTAGTATGTTCCCCGACAACGGCGCCAAAAATTTGATGGACCCAAAAGAGCTGTTACGAATGTGGGTCTCAAATTTAAATATTTATAAAGCTGGAAATCCTTTTTGCAATCAAAGAATAAAAGCGTAGTAAAGGGGCCACAGGTCGTATTTTTCCAAGGGCTAGTTGAGATAATTTTATTCGAGCTTCAGTTTATGTGTCGTCAAATGTTTTTGGGTTTCAAATAAGAAATGGGTTTGGTTCAGTAATGAGAAATGAAAACACAATGCAAAGAGAGTAAACTTAACTAAAGGAACTAACGAAGGTAATGACAGCTAAGGAACTTAACCAATAAGAAACCTAATCAAACAATTTCACTTAATCGAATCTAGAAATACAATCTAATATTAGGTGCAAGCTCAATACAAAGCAAATGAATAAGAGAACACTTGATATGCAAGGAATGAAAGAAATCAATGTGCCAAAATGATACTAAGTACCAAAGCTATGATTGAAAATTCTGAATTGAAACTAATTACTACCACTTGGAAGACAAGGTTAATAGTGAAGAGCTAATTATGCATTAAAGCTAGAAATTAGAGATGAATGCAGTAAAATTTAGAAATGAACTTAAGTGCAGAATTCGAATGCCAAAATTCAGAACATGAAAGCTGAAATGAAGCATCAAACCATATGCAATCTCAAACTAACCAGCTGAAATGAATTTCTCTAATCTACAGTTCAGTAAAAACTTGAAGAAGAACCACCAATTACTTGGCACAACTTCAGAAAATATCAACTAACCTGCAGGTATAACACTAACTAGCAGAAATGGAGGACAGACCTTACTAAATGGAGTGCAGAAATGTATCAACAGAGATACTGCTGAAACTATTAATTGCAAGCTAAATTTGAATTACTAATCTAGGTGCAGCAAAGCTTCAAAAAGAACTAAGGTTTACTTGGCACGAAATGCAGAAGCTAAAACTGAAAAGCTGCAGAGTTTGAAATTGATACACAGCATGCACTCAAACTGCAGAAATGAAACATACTTCAGAATCGATTCAAATGCAAGAAAACAGATCTAAGTGCAATTACTCACTCACAACTAGCTCTAATTCAAGGAATTAAGCTGGACACAAACTGAATTTGGAATAGCAACAGAATTCAGAAACTAAGCTGGTACGCAAGGGAAAGAAAAGGGAACTGATATGCAACAGATTTCTAAACAGAAATTCAGAAACAGATCTAAATTCAGAAACGATTCAACTACAAAACAAACTGATTCGAGTACAATTGATCTCTAATTAAGCAATCTAACTAATTACTTGAAGAATTTAAATCTACTGAAGAAAGAAACAATTCAGAAATTGAACTTAAACATCCGATTCAATTGCAGAACAGAGATGAAGTGCTGAAACTGAAATTACAGCTAAAACAAAAAGGAAATGCGATAAGAAACTAAGCCTCGATCCTTCCCATGTTTCAAGATCTCCTTGTTCGTCACGCAAGGGCAAGCCAAGAACCCCTTCAACTCGCAAATCACTGCGAAACTTAGCTCCAATTCAGATCTGCTCTCAAAATGCACACAACTGGGAAATCCAATCCAAACTCCTAGATCTCAATGTGAAGAGTTGCGATGATGATTTGAAAATCATCTGAGCTCATCCTAGGACCCCTACAGATGGTTCAGATGGAAGGAAATGGACGCGATTGAGATCCAAGAGCTCAAATACCAAAACTGTCGAAACCCTCAAACAGCTCTGCATCCGGCATAATTTGGAGCTGAAATCTCCACTGAAGCTTCCTCCCAGCGATCCAAATCTTGCTCCAAGGTTGTGATCGAGTTGGCCACGCCTTCACTGAAGAAAATCGCAAAAGAAACGAAGAACAAACGAAGAAAAACGAAGAACTGAAGCTGGAAATGGCGAAGACGTGACCCTGTGATCGGGCTTTGATTTCAGTTTAAGTAGTTAAACAGTGGACGGCTCAGATTAATCTCACTTCATCCAACGGTTGATCTTCGTCCGATTTGACTCAAATTTTCCAGATCTTGATCAGAGGTCAGGATCATCCTCGTGGTAGCTCGGATCTTCTAGATTTGCAGTGGATGGTTCAGATCACCTTGGTCTTTGAATGGATGGTCTAGATCTCTCTGATCGTGATCCAACGGCTAGATGATCTCCGATTGAGCTGAATCCTTCAGATCTTGATCTGATCGCTAGATTAGCCTTAAACCCAACTCGGATTGATCATAAGTTCTCAAATGGTCTAGATCTAACCATCTTTGCATCGGACGGTCCAATTTAGTTGACACTTGATTCCTTTGATCTGGTCCACTTTTGACTCAACCTTGACCTAACATGACCTAGGTCCATGATCCTTCCAAGCCTACAAAAGTAAATCAAAAATTTAGTCACAAAACCACTCAAATATATCAAGATTTGCAATTAGGTCCAAAAAGAGTATAAATCCTAGAACCTAGGGTAAATCCACAATTACACAAGTAAAATATGGGTCAAACACGGATTTAAGCATATAAAATGATCAATAAAATGATACTTATCACTCCTCCGGTTGGACTTTTTCCTAGCTTCACACACCAGGTCTTAGTGCTTAGCTTCACTCACCAGGTCTTCGGTGTCCAGTCCTCGACCAGGTCTTAGTGCCCAGCTTCACTCACCAGGTCTTCGTTGCCCAGTCCCCGACCAGGTCTTAGTGTCCATCTTCACTCACTAGGTCTTAGTGCCCAACCTTACGTCAGGACTTAGTTGCCCAGCCCGCGGCCAGGACTTAGTGCCTAGTGTACCTAGGACTTTACCTGCACACTTGATTAGCATTGTTAGATCATAACATAACCTTAACTTCTGAACTCTTTGCCATTATCAAAATATAGGTTTGACTTTGGTGCTTCCGGGACCAACAGCTGAGATATCTACTGCTGCTAGGGAGAAGTTCCTAGACCCTATTTCATCGAACTCCGTCATCCTAACAATCTCTCCAATAAAAATATCACGTCCATAGTGGTGGAAGAGTACAATCAAGATGTGACAGTATGGTGTTCGCACTCTCAAATGGATAGAGATGCTGGAAGCGTAAATGATTGTCTGGAACATATGAAGTCCGATGTCTATGTCCAGGTGGTGGATCATGGCATAGAGTAGGAATAAGTGGAATGGTCGTATGACCGCTACATCCCGTGAGATCAAGGGAAGAATGCAGCGGATCAGGACTCGGTAGAGTGCGTAGTCCTAGATGGATAAATCGACAAATCAAAAGTTATGCACCGTTGGATCTCTCAAATCCCCCAAAAAATAAGAGTAAAGTATATCGAGGGTGATGTGAGAGTAGGGAGCAGAAAGGGATGGTCTGTAGGAGGGTAGCAAACAAAAGTGGACTGCGAGGGTCGTAGTCCAAGAAATCTAGTAAATAAGGTATGAGTGATGGTGAGTGGAAGGGTCTGAACTGTGGTAGAATAGCAGATGTCGTCAAGTTTGACCAAGTCATTATAGAACTCGGCACAGAATGTTGTGTTTATAGAATTATTACAATACGCTAATCTATCAAGTTGGTAGTAGTTAATGACATCCATGGCTAAAGGATAGGGCTGTGTAAAGAAACTTCTACAGAGATAGCTAGTTTTGAGAGGTTTATATGTATTAGTTACAAACTTATTAAAGAAGGCTAATGTAGAGAACCTAGGATAGGGGCTAGACTCAGTACTGGGGTTAGTCTCGGTAACACGACGTTTGCTAATTAGCATAATGATCACTCAATTGAATGATTAATAATGAAAAATTATCTAAAATTTGTGAACAGGTCTAAGATCAAGAAATCATACTGAGGAGGCATAGTTGGAGATTGGGGAAGGTGGAAGACTCGCGCTTGATTGGGGCTGCTTAGGGATGTGTTAGAAGTGAAGAGGGTGTTGTGGTGTGGGGAAGGAGCTGTGGGCGAGGGCATATAAAGCCCTCTCCGGGTGCCCGGGAGCATTAGAGGGTGCCCGGGTCAGGAAGTGAGGCGCCCGAGAAGTTACTCAAGTGCCTGGTTCAGGCTTTTGGAAGTGTTGACTGCCTCAACATGTGGGAGTGTCAGATAAAGTTTTGGGCGCCCGAGTACCTCTCGGGCACCCGATTGACCTACTTTTGACTGGGATGTCATTAAATCAAACATCAATCAAAGCATTGTATAATTAAGTTTACATTAAGTTCTTGAAAGATTAGGTTTGTCTTAATTAAATTTTGAAAGAAAAAAAATGTTGAGTTAAAAAAAAATGTTAAGTTAACTTTAATTTTAAAAAAATGTTAAGTTAGATTTTGAAAAATTAATTGAGTTAGATTTTGTAAACATAATTGAGTTGAATTTTGAAAACTTAATTAAGTTGAATTTTGAAAAATATTAAGTTGATTTTGAAAATTATTAAGTTGAATTTTAAAAAATTATTAAGTTGAATTTTGAAAAATTATTAAGTTGAATTTTGAAAATTATTAAGTTGAATTTTGAAAAATATTAAGTTAAATTTTGAAAATAATTATGTTGAATTGTGAAAAATATTAAGTTGAATTTTGAAAAATATTAAGTTGAATTTTGAAAAATTATTAGGTTGAATTTTGAAAAATTACTAAGTTGAATTTTGAAAATTATGAAGTTGAATTTTAAAAATTATTAAGTTGTATTTTGAAAATTAGTTAAATTGAATTTTGAAAATTATTAAGTTAAAATTTGAAAATTAGTTAAGTTTAATAAATTAAATGTGAAATTGATTAAGTTTGTAAGGTTAATTGAGTTGAAATAAATTTTTAAGTCCTAAGCATCTCACGCATTTCTAAGTGACAAAACAGGGAATCCTTACCTATTTTGTGAGATACATTAATTTTTTCATTTTAAATTTAGGTTAAGAACTATGTTTTGATTGAATCATATGTTAGATTCAAGTTTAACAATTAGTAAGTTGAAAATAGATTTCAATAATCGGCTTCCAGGTCTTGGCGAGGCATAGGGGCCTTCTTGGTTATCGGAGCGATGACCCTTTCCTAGACAAAACCTTTTAGAGAAATTTTATTTTCAAATTGCTCTTTGAGAAACCCTGGTCTAACTAGTCGAGGATGCGGCGAGGTAGCTTCGGCCAGTTCCACCGGACTAAAAAGACCAAATAGGGTACGCCTTACCCTACCTGACTCTTTAGACAGGCTTCAATAACATACTATCATTTCGCCCAACCTAATACTAGTTTTAGCAAGTGTCAATCAAGTTAGATCCTTATCTAACCATTTCTAACCTATGCATGGCATTTTTTCTGAAAATAAATAGACAAGCATCAAACAAAGATTCAGAGAAGCATGCAAAAATCATTTAATTATAAAGATAGTTTTACTATTGACTCCCCCTAGATTGATGCCTCGATATGAACTATCTAGGATATGAATCTTGTTCTTGGGGATCCAATACTAATTTAGTCCAGCTTGATTAGTCAAGCTTAACTTTGGGACCCATGTATGGACTCGGGTTCTAGTTTGGTTCAAAACAGAATAGTAGGATCTGTAAGGTGAGTTGGTTAGGTAACCAAGTCCGAATCGGTTTAGATTGGATTTCTTTTTTTTAAGAATCATGTCAAGATTCTTGGAACCCAAAATAAATCATTCCAGTGCAACTCTACGTTCCTTCACTTGAGTTTTCAAGGAGAAATTCTCTTCCTCAAGTTTTTGGACTTGAGTTGAGGTTCCTTCAAGAACTGGCTCAGTCAAGGAACTTGAGTTGGCTTCCTCCTTTAGGACTTTGACTTCCCGTCGGAGGGATTCAACCCGAACGTTGGCTTTGGCCAACTTATGAGACAGATAAGAAATTAAGTCATACAGTTGGGATTCAGGATAACCTCTTACTGTGATTTGTCCGTCTTCTGATATTGATAGCTTACTGGTTCCTCCGCTTTCTTGTGGTTTTGACTCTGACTCGGTGTCGAGTTCTTTCGAGGTTGTTAGTGTGAGGAGGTTGGATTTCGGAGCTTCTTCTTCATCTTCTGAAGAGGACTCGTCCCATGTGGCTTGGAGTGCTTTCTTCCTCCGAGTCTTCTCGGTCTCCTTCAAGATGGGACACTTCGATTTGTAGTGACCCTTCTTGTTTCACCCGTAACAAGTTACTTCGGTCTTCCCCTTATGACTGGTACTTGGTTCAGCTGGATCATCCTTTCACTGAACCACCTTCTTCTTCTTTCTTTGACCCTTGATCATTTTGTAGTAGTTTCGGGCCATTTTGACTAACTCAGGATGATCGATTCCGTCGTCGTCAGATTTCGAGTCGGAATCAAACTCGGGTATCGGTTGTGACTTCATCTTCTTCTATTTCCTTGAGACTTTACCTGCAAAAAGAGTTATACCTTTCTCGACCTGTGCAGCATTAGTCTTTTCATGCAATTCTAACTCAAAATAATTCATCTAGTTTAATTTTATATATATTCCTCGAAACCTTGTACGCATCTACCATAGATTCCCACAAAGAATTTCGGGGGAACGAGTTTAGTGTATACCTGATTAGGTCACGGTTCTCTACCTTGTGACCTATGGTGTGTAGTCCATTCATTAATTCTTGAATACGAGCGTGGAGTTATGCAGCTGTCTCGCCGCCTTGCATCTTGATATTATAAAGTTTGTTGAGTAGAAGGTCGCGCTTGCTGATCCTTGTATTCGATGATCCTTCGTGTAGCTCGATGAGTTTATTCCATAACTCTTTTGCACTGCTGAATGGGCTGACGCGGTTGAGTTCTTTCATTAGACCACACTGGAGGGTCTGTGTAGCCTTGGCGTTTGCTTCAATTTTCTTCTAAAGTGGGGCATCCCACTCTGAGTATCCCAGAGTTTCACCTTGTGAATTCTTCGGGATTTCCAGTCCATCCCGGATAATAATCCACATCTCCACCTGAGTTTTCAGGTGGACCTATATTTTGCTCTTCCAGTAGGAGAAATCTTCTCCTGAGAAGAGAGGTAGTCATGCAATGTTGTAACCCTCTTGCATGGCCATGGAAAATCCTAAAAAGGGTCAGAAACAAAAAAAAAACTAGTTCCAAGGCTTGGTCTTGGATTAGTAGTGCAGTATAGAAGAAAAGAATAGTAAATCTCGAGTGGTGTTGCACCAACTTCGAGAAATGATAAAATCATACGAACGAAAAATAATTAAGAAAATATCAAAAAATGGTAATAATACCTTTTCTGATAGAAAATAACGATGAAATCCAAAAAAATGCTCAATTGGTGGTTTTACAAAGATTGAGCCACCCGCTCTGATACCACTTGTGGGATTGTTGTAATCGATAGAGGGGGTGAATATCGGTAACGTAAATTTTTCGGAAACATAGATTTAAACGCAGCAGAAAATGCACAATTCCAACATGGCTAACCTAGTTTGTTTTACTTAGTTTGGAGTCTATAACGGCTCCTACTCTAAGGCCCATGGTCATTGACCATTTTCGTCGGGCAATTCTATAGCTCGAAAAATGATGTACAAGTAAGTAATTTAAGGACAGAATTGGATTGAAAACTTTATACCGACGACACTTAAGAAGTATGACTGAGCTTGTTGGAGCGGCATGTCATCGATCTTCAACATTGTTGGCGCAGAAAACTAGAGTACGGAAGCTTATCGTAGCGTGTTTGAGTGCTTGAGTTATTATATGGAAGCAAAGGGGTGAAGCCCCTTTTATACTGCTTCTCGGACGCCTGATAGCTTATGGGGCGCCTTCCACGTCATCTGGATCAACCACATCCTTATACGCAGACTCAGCTAACGTTTATCTCCATTCTTGGGCGCATGGGACTACTGAGGCGCCTGGTAGCTCACGGGCGCCTGGGAGCTGACGTGGCACAACTACTGGAAGAACCCCTTCTGAGGCGCTTGATACCATTCAGGCGCTTGGGATCGCAGCAGCCAACTTCTTTCAGCCTGGAACCAGGGTTAGCCCAAGAACACAATATAATATGATAAATATGCATGAATAACAGCCAGAGCTGTTTTGGTTCTGACTTTGGATTTCAAATGAAATTCTAGGTCGAACCGACGCCACTTGTTCCCTCTTTCGGGGAACGCATCCTCACCTACTCCACTCTAGAGAAGTTACCTTTTGCCAAGCGGCTCCTCCGGTTAGACTTTTGCTTAGCCTCCGAGACTCCAAAATCTCGAGATGTCCATACCTCAACCCGTCTCTACTTTTGTCCGCAGTCCTCGCTCGGCTAAGTCTCCTGCCTGATCTTCCGGATCAGGTCTTCGGTGCCTAGTTCCTGACTAGGTCTTCTAGCCTAATTCCTCGAACCAGGTCTTCGTGCGCAACCCTTGGTCAGGTCTTCGGTGCCCAGCCCTCGGCTAGAACTTGGTGCCCAGTCCTCGACCAGGACTTCGTGCTCAACCCAGCAGGTCAAGACTTCATGCCTAACTCAACTAGGACTTTCCTGCACATTTGGTAAAATCATCAGATCACAATATAAACTTAACTTTGAACCCTTTGTTATTATCAAAATCAGGTTCGATCTGGTGCTTCCGACACCAACACTATCACCCCCAGATAGATGGTCAGACTAAGGTGATGAATCCGAGTTTGGGAAATCTTTTGAAGTGTCTATCATGAACTAATCCAAAGTAGTGGTACATGACATTACCTCAAGCAAAATTTACCTACAATAGATTAAGAAATGGGACCATATGTTTGAGTCATTTAGAGATTGTCTATTATTGGAACCCATTGGGGATTATGGACTTAGCCCCTATTCTATTTGTGGGACGATTTAACCCTAAAGCAAATAAGATGACAGAACATCTCTGGAACATTCATGAGTAGGTGAAACTGTCAATTCTGGATAGAAATACCAAGTACAAAACTTGGATTGACCGTCATCTGTTGATGCAATCATCTTTAAATTAAGGTTGACCTATTTGACTAAGCTCAGGTGAGCTTGATTTACGATGTTTGACAACGATGTTTAGACGTTGTGTGAACAAGTGAAGTGGGTCAAGGTTGACTAGAGACTTGATTAGTGAAGACCTAATTGTGGTCAAGCAAGGTGAAGTCTTGTGAGACTAGGCAGAGCTAGTTAAGAACTAGGTAAAGTCCAAGTGGATTTGGAGATCGCACAATAGCAAGGTGGAAGTCTACCGAGAGACTAGACCTAACTGTGATTAGGCAAGGTGAAGTCCTAGTGGGATTAGGCAGACCTAGTTGGGAACTAGGTGAAGTCCAAGTGGATGTGGGAGATCGCACATTGGCAAGGTGAAGTCAATTGAGAGACTAGACCTAATTGCGATTAAACAAAGGGAAGCCCTAGTGAGATTAGGAAAACCTAGTTGGGAACTAGGTGAAGTCCAAGTGAATCTGGGAGATCGCATGTTAACAAGGTAGAAGTCTACAGAGAGACTAGACCTAATTCGAGGGTTAAGCGTACCTAGTTGGGAACTCGGTGAAGTCCTAGTAAGACTAGGCAAAGCTAATTGGGAACTAGGTTAAGTCCAAGGTAGGTTAGCTAGGAGCTATACTGAGAGAATTCCTAGTTAGGAACTAGGCAAGAGAAAGTCTATGTCGGTCAAAGATTAGATCAGACACTTGGTGAGGAAGTCCTAACAGGTCACGGTTGACCGGAGTTAGGCAAGGGAACACTAGACTTGAATTAAGCAAGTTAGGATTGGGTAATCAATTAAGCCACTCCCAATCGATCAAGTGATCAATTGGAAGAGTTCTGTTGCTAGGACAGAACCAGCCTTAATCGATCAAGTGATCAATTAAGGATGTTCTTAATCGATTGGGTGATCGATTAAGGCAATATCACAAAGAGCACAATAAGCTGCTTTATCGATTAAGCCTAATCGATTAAAGCTGTGTTGCGCGAGAGCACAAAAAAGTGCTACATCGATTGAGCAATCAATTAAGATTTTCTTAATTAATTGGCCAATCGATTAAGCTTTAAAAACTAGTCCTTGAACGGCTAGATCTGACGTGGTAATTGATTGATAACCCTAGGTCACGAGTATATAGGGTTTTCACGTAGGTTAAAACTGGAATCCTCTCCTTCATTTGCCCATTCTTGTAAGTTCTTGGAGACAAGTGTTGCTACACTTTCAAGCATCAAGGGGTGATTTCAAGTTAAAAGAAAACAAGACAAGCAAAGAGATCATTGTATAAATCTTATAAGATTTTGTTTGTGTTTTGCTTGTTGATCTTGTATTTTCTTGTGTTAGTTTGTACGAGGTTTCTCCACCTCCATGAATGAGACATTCATAGTGGAAGTGAGAGTGAAGAAGAGTGGACCCTTAGATTAGTCATCTGGAGGTAGATATCAAGTAAATTCAAAGGTGTTAGCATTCTATCAAGTTTCCGCTACAACAAATCTACAACGAAGCGATCGGAGCTAATCACTCCCTCTAGCTCTCCTACTAATCTTAATAAGTGGTACTAAAGTGAGGTCGCTCTTCTTTGGACACATCGTTGAAAGGGAAAGAGCTAGAGTAACAAGAAGAAGTTGAAGCTTGAAGTCCTAATTTCTACAAGTCAAAGACTCATCATTCAAAAGAGCTCAATTTCAAAATGGAGTTTAGTGATGGATTCAGATATGATATCCAAGCAACTCCACCATTTGGCATTGGAAGCTTCGATCTTTGGAAGTCAATGATCGAAAATTACTTCATGATGGAGATAGAGCAATGGTTTGCTCTAATGGAGGAATTTCAAGCTCTAACGGATAGCAAAGGGAAGCTCCTCAAGGAAAGCAAATGGACTCATGAACAACTAAGAAAATCTGAGGCAAATGATAAGACAACCAAAATTTTGGTTAATTTATTGCCTAACAATATCTTGTACAAAATGGGGGAGTACAAGAGTGCAAATGAATTGTGGAGCAAGTTGATCAAGCTTCATGAAGATCCCTCTACTTTGCTGAGTCAAGACAAATCCAAAGAAGATGATTCATCTGATGAAGAGGACACTGAGGTTAAAAGATGCTCAACATCCGAAGATGAAATAGAAGATCCATCCACCTCAAGAATTGAGGGAGAACAAATTTCACCATTGACATTGGAACAAGAAGAGACATCATCATCCAAAATCAATGAAGAAGAAGAATCAAGTGTCACCTCTACAACTCATGAAGGTATAACAATTTTAATTTGTAAAAATAAAGATCACATCATGTATTTTGAGTGTAGGGAAAAAGGACACTACAAGAGTAAGTGTCCCAAATTGGTTATGAAGAAGGTGCAAGTGGCACCCAAGGCCAAAGAAAAATCCAAGAAGGTCGTACCCGTGATATGAAAGGATAAGAAACACATTGTGTGCTTCTCATGCAATCAAAAGGAACTTTATTGAAACCAATATCCAAAGGGGAAGAATCCGACCAAGACCAAAAGAGATAGCTCAAACCAAGAGAGTGCCTCCAAGAACTAGAAAAAGATATCATTAGGTAATGGTACTTATTTTAATCATGATAAAATACATGCTAGAGATAAATTTTATTATTTTATTACTATTTATCATGAAAATAGGAGGTATGAAAAATCTAAGGAAAACTATAGAGCTTTCCATGCTAGGACAACCACACCTAAAGATAGGGAATAATTTAGGCTATTCAATAGTAGACCTACCCAATCTAAGGCCAAGAAGAAACTTTTCCAAAGCAATGTTAGAAAATCAAGCCTTGAGGAAATAATGATTGAGAATCAAATTTTGAGATTAGAACTTGATAAATTGGTAAAATCTCTTAAGAAATTTGAGATTTTGCTTAAGGGATCAAAAATTAAAAACCTAGGTTTAGAAAATAAGGACTCTTTAAGGGCAAAAGAGGTTTAGGGTACAAACCTAAGGCCAAAGAGAATGGGCCATCCTATCATAGTGTTCCATATATTTATGGAACCAAATCTAGGTTTAGTAGTCAAGTCAAAGTCACAAGGGAAGCCATCCCTAGGGTTGACCAAGACAAGACTAGTGTGACTAAGACTTCAGAGAAACCTAGGAAAGTCATTAGGAAGGTATCAAGGGAAGTCATCTCTAGTGAATACCTAAAACACCCAAGAAGCACCATTAGGTTTTGAGTTCCTAAGAGTGTGTTCGTCACACACTAGATGGTTTTGGAGAGTGTCAACTCTAATTGATGCCATTATGATCTTCTTAATCGATTGGTCAATCGATTAAGCTTCAAAAACTAGTCATTGAACGGCTAGATCTGACATGATAATTGATAAGTAACACTAGGTCACGGGTATATAGGATTTTCATGCAGGTTAAAGCTGGAATCTCTTCCTCTCCTTCATTCAACCATTCTTGTACGTTATTGGAGACAAATGTTGTTGTACTTTCAAGCATCAAGGGGCAATTTCAAACTAGAAGAAAGTAAGACAAGCAAAGAGATCATTGTATAAATCTTGTAAAATTTTGTTTGTGTTTTGCTTATTGTTGATCTTGTATTTTCTTGTGTGAGCTTGTATGAGGTTTCTCCACCTCCACGAAGGAGATTTTCATAGTGGATGTGAGAGTGAAGAAGAGTAGACCCTTAGATTAGTCATCTTATGGAGGTGGATACCATGTAAAATTAGGGGTCATAGCATTGCTTTAAGTTTCAGTCGCAACAAATCTACAACGATGTGATCAGGCCTAATCACCCCCCTCTAGTACTCCTACCGGTCCTAACATTATCATCATCAGATATTTTTTGAGGTTGGATATTTTGTCCAATCTCTTTTAACTCGTTATCATTTCTCTGTTGGCAAGTATAATAAACTGAAGGATTAGAAGATTGGACCGTGTGAGATACGACAAAAGATCAACGACAAGACTTGTAGGTTGCGCCTTCCTAGTCATCTGAAGACGTCTGATGTCTTCAATGTGAAACACTTGATTCCTTATTTGGGGATGCTGATGAGGCTACTTTGAACTAGAGGGTGAGTTCTTTTCAACCCGGAGAGTCTGATGCAGGACCAACATAACATAACCCCTTGTACTTCAAATGACCATAACTTTTAATCTAGGATTCCAAATCAGACTCTGTCGGTGGCCACACATGCGTATTTAAGAGATCTACGCTTATTATTGGGAAACCCATATATAAACTAACTTTGGGGCCAAATTTCACCGTTAGGCCCTCAATTGAGTCTCCAAGGATTTTATTACTATTTTTAGTAATTTTTTAATGATATTTAGGATATTTTTGGTATTCTTGGTAATTATGGGTCATAATTAGTTTATGATCATGTCCTATTTTATTAATTTTAATGTCTGTTAAGAGATTTCTTTTTCTTTTTCTGAAAAGATCTCTTTCTTTCTTTTTAAGATTGGAATTGAGGTTCATATATGAAGATTTCTTTCCTTTCTTCATCATAGGTCTTAGGGTCTAGAATATATATAAATATGTGTTTAATTTTATGAGGAATAAGTCCTAGGCAACGTTTTTTTTTGTGTTCATCAAATTCACTTCTTGCATTTTCTTCTATTTGACCCTTTTTGTCAGCCAGCAGGATAATTGCTATCCTATCAAGTATAAGTTGTTCCCAAATTATAACATCTGATGCTAAAAAGACATTAGTTGCGTTGTTGGCAGCCTTGCATGGGCCTGCACTAGTTAGTAGGCCAAAATCTAATCAGGATAGGAATTGTTAATCACATCACGACTAATAAAAGATTATAAAAGTATGATCTTGACTTTATTAGTGTTAGAATCTAATGATTAAATGTAATCCACACCTTGTTACTCTTAGGGCACGTTTGGTTTAAGACTATTATGTAAAACATTGGTTATGTGATTACCAGTTAATCACATAACCTTGATTATGGGAAATAAAACCTAACTTGATATTGTTTGGTTCAATTTAGGTGATCAAATAAAATCGTATTTGTTAGGAGGTTTTAGTGTATAACTTAGTATAATATTTTATTATATTACCCTTCGTCTAATCATAAGCATGATGATATTGTATGCTTGTCTAAATTAAAAATAAAAAATATGATAATATTGTATGTTTTTTCACCTTTGATTTAAGTAAAAATATTATATTAATTGCCAGATTGACGATCTGCGATTGCATTTATTTTATTTTTTAAAAATTAAAAAATATATAATAATATTATTATTAATAATGATGATATATATAAATAAATAAAATTGAATAATTTTTTTATTTTTTTTTAAAATTTGTTTATATAATTTTATTGGGCTTTAGATTAAGTCTATTTAGTTTAACTCAATTATAACCGATTTAATTTACTAAAATTTTAATTACAATACTAAATTAAAAAATGGTTCTTCTTTCAGCTGCTGGCGATGCCTGCTGGTGATGCCCATCGCTTACTGCCACCTTCGTACTCGGTTCCGATCACTTCAAGGATAATTTGGGATTTCTTTTTTTGCTTAACCTTTAGAATCGAGATAAAACCTAGATAGCCTGCGGTATTCTGATTCTGAGTTAGATACCCTAATTAATGATTTTTGCTGACGTTTTAGAATCAAGAAAAATTTTAGAATCTAGAAAAACCTCTAACCAAACATGATTATCATAGATAATCATAAATGAATAACGAAGATTATCCAAGGTAATCCTTAAACCAAACACACCCTAATAAGACTTTTATCTATGCCTTGAAATTTCATTTAATTGTTTTCCTTTTAGAATTGCCAAAAAAAAAAATCATAAACAATTTAATCATTTATGATATTTCTAAAAAAGAAAATTAAGTAAAAATTATGTTGTCAGCATCGATAGACTGTAACTATGTTTATCTTCATGAAGAAATATAATTATGAATTCAAATAATTCAACATGACACTTCTAATATTTATAACTAGTCACACATAATTTAACATACTATATCCAAGAATTCACGCGCAAATGATATTATATCTTCAGTGATAGCGATGGCAGTGATGATTCTAATTGCATGATTGACTCAAGGAGACTAGAAAACATGATCAATCAATTTTATTAAATTAGTAGAGTTAGACTAGAAGGTGACCTTTAACAGTGAATGGAAGGAAGAATGTAGACAATCCATTGAACTCTATCAGATAGTATCAAGAATTAGGAAGATGAATGGGATGCATAAAAGGGACCCTTTTTGATGGATACAATTAACTATTTTGAATAAAGCACAGAGTCAAATCAAATTAGTTTGAGTCTTGATGAATGATTGTGATTATAATTTGGTCGTAAGGAAAGAGACAAATACAGCATGGCTTTCCATGCTTCTTGTCACACTTTAAATTGTAGGGCATGCAATTGGTTAGGGAGTATCCCATGTTCAAGTGTCATTCAGACTCCTGTTACTTTTAGGAGGAAACAAAATTTCTAATTTAAATGATTAGCTACAATGCCATCATTCTTTTGTCCTAGGGTTTATATTGATTTTTTAAAAGAATTTATGGAAGAAGTTGAATTCTATCTCTCATTTTATAATGTAATTTTGATGGAACTTTTGGCAAGTGAAACTGAACTCATGATTAGACCTGATCACAGTTTAGAATCGTCGGTTCGATAATTTGATAGGGGTCGACCCTTAACCTTAACCGTCTAAGACGGTTATGGTTTACGGTTCATGCACGGTTTGCTACGATTCTTTATGATTCAAAATTATTATATTATTTTTTAAAAAAATAAAATTTTATAAAATTATTTTTCGGATTCAATTGTTGTTGGATTTATTAAGATAATAATTATATAGTAAAAAAATTAGTTATTAAATCATTAATTATTTATAAATTATTAAGAGATAAATAATTTAAATTAATTAAGAAATGAATAAAAGTCTCTAATTTTTAATTACTAATATAATAAAATAGATTAGTTATTAAATAATTAACTAGCAAAAAAAATATAAAATTTATACCATGGTTGGCTAAGTTGTTTCCATACTCTAGTTCGAATCTCCGATTCACATATATATATATATATATATATATATATATATATATATATAAATTAAACATATATATAAATAAATAAATAAAAAATAAAAACTACAGAACTGGCGGTTAACCATCGGTTCAGCAGTTTATATAAACCTGAACCATATGGCTGGGCCGGTTCCGGTTTGGCCCGACTAACCAGGTCAACGAGCAACCGGTTCGTTGACCTGGTTACGCGTCTAGGGCGGGTCTGGGTTGGAGCCGGCTCGTGGGTGGGTCTACTCATTATCCCTAACCATATCAAGTAAGATGACCATCAATGTAGTGGTTATCAGACCAATGATAGTGAGTGTTACTGTCTGATTCTTCTTGCATATGCCCTATCCGTATAGTAGCACCGTTCGATCCTAAATGATATGATCATATTTGATACCGGAGTTAGATTAGCCAACCTAGGCAGGAGGCCGCATCAACAGAGCAAATCCAATCGGGGCACCTAATTGGAATGAAGCCACGTTTCACCAACATAACTCGAATGCCTGATTCGGACTCACGAGTTGGTCACCCGGGTCAGACTCCCGGCTAAGGCTCTCAACTCGGATTCCCGAGCCGGACCCCTGACTTGAAGTAGGTCTCGACAGGCACTTAGATTGAATAGGGGCTCCCTAGCAACACAGGACCCACCTTGGAAAGGTACCTTCGATCTTAATGCCGCCACCATCATCTAATCGAACGAAGAGATAATATGGTTACTAAGAATTAATGTGAGTGAAAAGACAGGGAGAACGTGACTCCATGAGAAATGCCCCTTTTACTCTTCATTTATTGCATAATAAAAGGTGCATATACAGGAGTAACGACGGAGGTATTTTCCTATAAAAAGGAGAAACTGGAACCCTGGGAGAATGTGGGTTCTTTCCTACTTTCCCTATAAAAAGGTATTTCCCCTAGAACGTGAGGTAACTACAACAATCCTAATTTACTATTAGTACTTTCATCTTTTCAACCACCTCTAACTTGAGCATCAGAGTGACTGCACCGGAACCCCTCCAGCAGTCCTCCTAACTCGTGTTTGTCTTCTCAGATCCCCCTTTTGAGCCCTCGTCAACAATCGTGAGGTGGCTAGGCCTGCCCGTTCCTCCGTGATCGACCAGTGAGTTGGCTCTCGGGGATTTCTAGAGGTATAAATTTGGCACAGTCTATGGGAAATCTTAGTTAAGAGCCAACCAGAAATCTAAGATGGGCAACACTGGATGACCAAGAACTGAAGGACCAAAGGGACAAGACCTCATTACTATGATGAGGGAAGATTTTAATTGATTGGTGGCTACCACTATATAGGTCATACTGCAAGGGCATTCATAGTTGGCGGATCCAGTACTCTCCCTTCGGAATACCCCACTCATTGGAGGTGTCACCAGTGGTGCCGTAGAAGCTAGCCCAACCAACACACACGTCCAAGGAGATGACACCTCTCCTAATGGGTACCTCAGTCATGAGAGGAGAATCGTCAAGATCCTCAAAGGACGATCTCCACTTGAGTCCTCCCAAGGAAAAACCTGCACTGATCAAAACTAAAAACGTGCATGGTCCTCCTTTCTCTCCCCATGTCCTGCAAGACGAGTTGGCCCTACATTTCAGAGCCTTGATGATAGAAGAATACAACGACACTACCGATCCTGAGATTCACCTATGCAAGTTCGAGAACACCTCCTTACTACATGATTATACAGATGGGATCAAGTGGAGCCTTTTTGACCATCTTGTCAAGCTCAACACAAAGATGGTTCAATCGCCTCCCAGCTTTGTCTATCAAGTCCTTTGAGAACTTCAAAGTCGCCTTCATGTGACACTTTACTCCCAGTCGGAGGTATCAAAAGACTTCGCATGATCTATTTGCCCTTAAATAGAAGCCCAAGGAACCCCTATAGGAATACTTATAGCGATTCAGTTGAGTAGCTATGGATGCCCCAATGATCACCCCCAAAGTCTAAGTGAGTGCATTCTCTCAAGGGATAGTCAATGGGGATTTGTTGTAGGGTAAGGCTTGGCAGACTTCCTAAGCGAATACCTAGTTGATCTGAGAGACCTCTCCACGTCTACAGATTAAAAATTAATCCGAGTGGAGACCCGTCTCCCATCGACCGTCTCGTGCCGTATCGAACGATCCAAATCACAACTTAGCCAATTACCAAAATTGACCTTGTAATTTGCTCGACCGTGGAAAAGGCAACGATTTGATCGCCGACTTTTGTATTTATGGTCGAGGTCTAGTAAAGAATTTATTCAACATATTTCGAAATCAAAATAATAAAGTCTTAAAAATAAAATAACAACGCATATGATCATGGCACAAAATCAACATAAGGAAATATAAGGGAGCATAGGGAAAGATATACCTTTCCGATCACCTCGCGGTCTTCTACCTTATGTCCCTCCCTTCGTGGACGTCGTGTGGGCGATGATCTACCATGATCCGAGATCACCAAAAGCTCCAACCGAACCCCTTCTCACAGCCGACCAAAACACTAGCCACTAGGGTTTGCGCCGTCGGCCTCCTTCCCTCTCCCTTTGCGCCGCCGACCGCCGAAGCCGACTCCAAGCTCTCCGGACTAGTAGCGCACCTTGAGAGGAAGGTGATGAAGAAGAAGGAGGAAATAGAGAACCTACTTCCTTGCCCAAGCAGCCCAAACTTTCCCTTCTCCCTCAACCTTGCGCCGCCGCAACCCCTTGGTTGCGCCGCCTCCCACCGGTCATCGACGCCTCCTCTGCCCTCCCTGAGCCCCACGCAAGGTAGAGATGATCTCTGCCTTTCTTCCTTGAGCCTCACCCGGAGCTTGGTGGAGGAGCTTGAGAGAACCGAAGGGGAGAACCCTTGTTCTCTAGTTGCGACACCGAAAACCCTAAGAAAGTGAGAGAGAGAGAGATGAGAGGAGAGGGCTTGGGTTTGGGATTCTTGATTAGCTCTAGTTTCTTGATCTTATAGGGTATTTATAGGGCTAAGGCAGAGACCAAGAGGAGGAGTTGGTTCTTGGCCCACTAATGGATCCAAACCGATCCATTAATTAAGATCCATTCCACTAAAGGATCTTAATTAAACTTCCTCACCAACCCCCATATTTTAATATGGGCTCCACATATTACGTGTCGTCCATCCCCCCGTGTTTAAGATCTCGCATGCCTGTTAATTAATTAAATTATTGACATTTTAAATTAATTAACTTCTGGATCCTTGATTAGTACCACTCAACCTTATCAATGTGCCGGATCAAATCCACCTCCAGGGTTTAGCACGATGAACCTTTTGAGCTCATCAAGGGGGCATCATCATCCTGACTCACCAGGACACGGATTCCGTCAATAATCATTGGCACATCATATTATTAATATTATCTCCCAACTTACCGAGTCTATCGATCTAACAGAATAGATCTCGCCCATTGGTAAACTAAAAAAATAATAATTAATAATATATGCTCGATATTATTTCAGGATTAAGGGATCGTCCTCCATAATATCATTTGAGGTCCTATCCAATTATCTAGTGAGTACAAATCAGATAACCTCGGGTTTCGGTCTTGCTCAATGTACTCATAGTACACTAGTGTAGTTCTATGGTCAAGACCAACCGCACCTAACTACACTACAACCATCCCATGGGTTGTCCAATTCCATCTCGGTTGTGGGCCTCTTATTTATGCTAAGCAGGGAACTGATAACATAATCTTCCGCGTGACACCACACACCATGTTATCTACAATGCAAAACAATTGGACTTCGTGTATGTACTATTGTAAACAAACACCTAGTGTAGTCGTGATTCTCTTTTCATAATAAAGATATTCATATAATAAAAGTCATGTCTTTCAGTATACACATCTTACAATCTCCCACTTATACTTAAAGACACTGTTATTCTCCCACTACCATACATCTGACTCCCATATCCTCCACATGCCTGTCAAAAGCCCTAGATGGAAGAGCCTTAGTGAAAGGATCTGCCAGGTTGTCCTCTGATGCAATCTTGGTGATAGCCACTGCTCCTTGCTTTACGATTTCTCGTATCAGGTGGTACTTGCACTCTATGTGTTTACTCGCCTTATGGGCTCGTGGTTCCTTCAAGTTTGCAACTGCACCACTGTTATCACAAAAGATTGTGATAGATCTGGGCAAACCAGGAATCACGTCCAAGTCCATGATGAAGTTTCTGAGCTATATAGCTTCCTTGGCCGCCTCCGAGGCTGCCACATACTTAGCTTCCATGGTGGAGTCCGTCACGCACTTCTGCTTGACACTCCTCCAGACAATGGCTACACCTCCTAAAGTAAACACAAACCCTAAGGTAGACTTACTCTTGTCTCTATCTGACTAAAAATCTGAGTCCGTATAACCCACAGGTACTAATTGGTCTGCTCGGTAAACCAGCACATAATCCCTAGTCCGTCTCAGGTATTTCAATATATGCTTTACCGCTGTCCAATGTCCCTATCCAGGGTTACTCTGATATCTACTAACCATGTCCACGGCAAAACAGATATCAGGTCTCGTGCACAACATAGCATATATGAGGCTTCCTACTGCTGAAGCATAAGGAACCGCCTTCATTTCCTCTATCTCCTTTGATGTTTTCGGACACATCTCCTTGGATAGAGGAACTCCATGCTTGAAAGGTAGGAAACCCTTCTTGGAGTTTTCCATGCTAAAATGAGACACGACTGTGTCAACATATGAAGCTTGGGATAAGCACAACATCCTTTTCTGGCGATCCCTTATGACCTTGATCCCAAGGATGTGCCCCGCTTCTCCTAAGTCCTTCATATAAACTGCTTTGATAGCCAACCCTTATGTCTGATAACACTTTGACATTGTTGCCAATTAACAAAATGTAATCTATGTAAAGTACAAGAAACACCACGACAATTCCGTCACATCTTTTATACACACATGACTCATCCAGACTTTGAGTAAATTCATATGACTGGATTACTTCATCAAAGCGGATGTTCCAAGATCTTGAAGCTTACTTCAATACATAGATGAATCAATTAATCTTGCACACTAGATGCTCTTTGCCCTTTGCAATGAACCCTTTTGGTTGCTGCATGTAGATGGTCTCCTCAAGACTTCTGTTAAGGAAAGTCGTCTTGACATCCATCTGCCACACCTCATAGTTCATATGAGCAGCAATAGATAAGAGAATTCGGATCGACTTAAGCATGGCTACTGGCGAAAAAGTCTCCTAATAATCGATACCCTCTTTCTGAGTGTACCCTTTCGCAACAAGCCTTGCTTTGAAGGTCTCTACCTTCCCGTCTGATCCTCTCTTTCTCTTGTAGATCCACTTGCATCCAATGGCTTTTACACCATTGGGTGGTTCTACCAGCTCTCAGACATGGTTAGAATCTATTGATTCTATCTCTGAGTGCATTGTCCTTTGCCAAGAAACTGCATCCTTGTCTTGGAGGGTCTCGTCATAGGTCCAGGGATCTGGTTCATGTTTACCCGAGACCAAGTCCGAAGACTCTCCCAAAAATATGAACCTTTCAGGCTGTCTCACAACCCTCCCACTGCGACGAGGTGCTACCTGTGTTTCCTCAGTGACACGCGGTGCAGTGACTTATGGTGTGTCCTCTTGTACAATTGGTCCTAAGGTCGGGACCTCCCCTCTTAACTCTTCAAGCACCAGTCTACTCTTTGGCTTATGGCTCATCACATAGTCATCTTCCAAGAATTTGGCATTTGTGCTAACAATTACCTTCTAATCCTTAGGACTATAGAACATACCACCCTTCGTTCCTCTAGGATAGCCTACGAACAGACGTACCTCCGTACGAGATTCCAACTTATCAGTATCTCCCTTCAGCACATGTGCTGGACTACCCCAAATCCGAACATGTCCTAGACTAGGCTTGCGCCCAGTCCACAGTTCTGTGGGAGTATGAGGGACTGACTTAGATGGAACCAAGTTCAGTATGTACGCTGTCGTTTCCAGAGCGTATCCCCAGAACGAATCAGGTAAGTCTAAATAGCTCATCATTGACCTAACCATTCCCATAAGAGTCCTATTCCTTCATTTTGCAACTCCGTTCTGCTGGGGTGTGCCAGGTGCAGTTAGCTGGGACTGAATCCCAGCTTCTGATAGGTAGCTCCTAAACTCTCCAAAGAGATACTCGCCACCACAATCTGATCGTAGTGTCTTGATACTCTTACCTCGATATTTCTCCACATCAGCCTTGAATTCTTTGAACTTATCAAAGCATTCAGACTTGCGGCGCATTAGGTAAATGTACCCATATCTTGAATAATCGTCAATGAAGGTGACGAAATATTCAAAGCCACCTCTAGCCTGGATTGACATAGGGTCACACAAATCAGAATGAATCAGTTCCAGCACATCTTTGGCCCTGTACCCCTTAGCCTTGAAAGGTCTCTTAGTCATCTTACCTTCCAAGCAAGACTCACAGGTCGGGAGGTCCTCCACCACCAATGAACCTAGGGGCCCATCGGCTATCAACCTCTGAATCCTACTAAGGTTAATATGACCAAGCCTAAGGTGCCAAAGATATGTCTGATTCATTTTAGAAGGCTATTTTCTCTTATTTGAGTTAGATGATGAGCTATTTACTTCAGTGTGCATCGTGGGAGGTTTTGGTTCCAGAGTATATAGATTGCCGACCAACGTACCCAAACAGATAATCTCTCTGTTTCTCTTAATATCAACTTTATTATCAAAAGTAACAGAATATCCATCCTTAAACAACTTAGAAACTGAAATTAAATTCTTTCTAAATGAAGGTACATAAAGGCAATCTCTCATAACTAACAATTTATTTCTCTCAAAAGACAAATAAAAGACTCCCACTGTAACTGCTGCTACTCTTGTAGCATCACCCATGTAGACCATGATTTCTTCATCCGCTAGTCGTCGGGTTTCCTAGAACCCCTGCAGAGTATTGTAAACATGGTCAGTGGCTCCTGTATCTACACACCAGGTACTGGTAGATAGCACCGCTAAGCATTTTTCAACGACTAAGGCTGAAGAAATACCTTTGCTTTGACGACGGGGATAGTCTGCCTTCCAGTGCCCAGTTTGCTTGCACGTGAAGCACTTGCCCTTCAGCTTCTTCACATTAGTCCGGGGTCCTTGCGATGCTCCTGTCTTCTTGAACCCTCCTCGTTTCTTCTTCTTCCTGCCTTTCGGCTCAGAAGAAGAAACCTTTTGAGTTACTAAGGCCTGTGAGTTCTGATGGAAGAGAGCCTCTGCAGCCTGGAATTCTCCTAACAGTTCACCCGACGTATAATTCCTTTTGTTCATATTATAGTTGAGCCTGAACAGTTCAAAACTCTTTGGCAGAGACTGGAGTATAATATCGACCTGGGATTCCCTGTCAATTTCTGCTCCCAATACCTTAATCTGATTGAGGTGAGCCATCATCTTTAGGACATGATCCCTCATGGGTGTCCCTTCAACCATAGTGGTTGACATCAGACTCTTCATCGCATTTTGCCTAGCAGCTAGCCCTTGGTGCCCGAAGAGGTCTTTGAGGTTCAGCATCATGTCACCAGCAGTGGGCATGGCCTGATGCTGATGTTGCAGCACATTCTACATAGATGCCAGAATGTAGCACCGCACCATCTCATCTGCCTTTTTCCACTTCTTATAACGCTCCCTCAACTCTTCACCAGAGTCTTCTCTAGGCTTTTCTGGACAATTTTTGAAGAGTACAAATTTGTACTCCTCATTAGTGAGGACAATGTCTAGGTTCCTCTTCCAGTCTATGTAGTTTGGTCCAGTAAGTTTATTGTCCTTAAGAATTGTTGCTAGTGGAGTAAAGGTCACTATGAAAAACCTGAGAATCACAACATACACTACTTTAGAAATCGAAAATAAATTGATTCCTCAAAACAATTAATTTTCGAGATCAACCAACACCCCTACACACCGAGAAATTCGTATGCCACGATGGTGTGGACGTATACGAATCCCTACATTCGTAAGAAGAGGTTTTACCCATCGATCTTACTATCATGTCAACCTAACTTTTTGACAAGTAAGATCAATAGTTGGTTTCCTTCGGCTCTGTAAAATAATAGTAGTGACTCCGATGGGGAGGATACTATTATTCGCATCTAAGTGTGCACCATTACATGACACTAAGAAAATTATTTCCGATTATGTGCCTTCCGATGGGGAAGTCCACACGCTCTTCAATAGTTTTCTATAGTCATTTTTGACCCAGTGATCCGAAGAACATGTCTATCCGATGGGGAGGAAGGCACTCAGAGCCGACGCACAGACTTGTTCGCATCACTTATCGAATTGTAATAGAAGTCATGGGATCCTTAGGGTCCCTCTCCCACTTAGTAATTTATCTCAAGGAATTTTCTTAGTACATTCACACAACCAAGCACACAACCAATCAACATGAAATAAAATAATGAAAAATCCTAGATTTTCCAACTTTCATGGCCCCTTGGTCTCTCATGTGCCTCCAGTCGTGTCGTCACTTCGTCCACTCCTCCCTTCCTTCTGCGCATGCTACCTTGAGGGATCTCTGAGCAGAAATGAAAAGCTAATTATTTACATCATTGATCCTATACTCCACGAAGGAGTGTACATGATATCTAGATCAATTGTAAATAAAAAACTCGGCTAAACATGTGTCGTATTTAATTACAAAAATTAAATACCTAGCCTCGTCAACCCCGAGGATTAATTAATTACAAAAATTGAAAATCAATCACACAAGCAATATTTTGGCCATGAAGTTGGAATCTCGTGCCTGCAACACAAAGTTAGCCTACACACATCCACGCATCATCAAAATAAAATGTATGAAAATTACAAAATTAACCAATCCTGAACACACAAAGCCGGAAACCTCAGCTCTGATACCAACTGTAGGGTAAGGCTTGGCGGGTTTCCAAAGCGAATACCTAGTCGATCCGAGAGACCTCTCCACGTCTACGGATTAAAAATTAATCCGAGTGGACACCCGTCTCCCATCGACCGTCTCGTGCCGTATCGAACGATCCAAATCACAACTTAGCCAATTACCAAAATTGACCTTGTAATTGCTCAACTGTTCGACCGCGAAAAAGGCAACGATTTGATCACCAGCTTTGTTAATGGTCGGGGTCCAGTTAAGAATTTATTCAACATATTTCGAAATTAAAATAATAAATTCTTAAACATAAAATGACGACGCATATGATCATGACACAAAATCAACATAAGCAAATACAAGGGAGCATAGGGAAAGATATACCTTTCCGATCACCTCGTGGTCTTCTACCTTATGTCCCTCCCTTCGTGGACGTCGTATGGGCGATGTTCTACTACGATCCGAGATCACCAAAAGCTTCAACCGAACCCCTTCTCACAGCCGACCAAAACCCTAGCCACTAGGGTTTGCTCCGTCGGTGTCCTTCCCATCCCTTTGCGCCGCCGACCGCTGGAGCCGACTCTAAGCCCTCCGGACCAGCAATGCACCTCGAGAGGAAGGTGAAGAAGAAGAAGGATGAAATAGAGAGCCTACTTCCTTGCCCAAGCAGCCCAAACTTTCCCTTCTCCCTCAACCTTGTGCCGCCGCAACCCCTTGGTTGCGCCGCCTCCCACCGGTCGTCGACGCCTCCTTGATAAGTGTCATTTTGTTGATCATTTTATATGTTTAAATCTGTGTTTGACCCATATTTTACTTGTGTAATTGTGGATTTGCCTAGGTTTTAGAATTTATACCCTTTTTGGACCTAAATGTAAATCTTGTTATATTTGGGTTGTTTTGTCACTAAATTTTTGATCTACTTTTGAAGGCTTCAAATGATCAGGGACCTAGGTAATGATGGGTCAAAGTTGAGTTAAAAGTGGATTAGATCCAAGGAATCAAGCGTCAACTAATTTGGACCGTCCGATGAGAGAACGGTTAGATCTAGACCATCTGAGAACTTTTGATCAATCCGAGCTGGGATTAAGGCTAATCAAGTGATCAGATCAAGATCTGAGAGTTTCAGCTAAATCAGAAACCATCTAGCCGTTGGATCATGATCGGAGAGTTCTAAACCATCCATACAAAGATCAAGGTGATCTGGATCATCCGTTGAAGATCTGGCAGATCCGAGATACCACGAGGATGATCTTGACCTCTGATCAAGATCTGGAAAATTTAAATCAAATCGGACAACGATCCACCGTTGGATGAAGCGCAATCAATCTCAGCCGTCCGCTTCATTAACTACTTAAACCGAAGCCCTGTTCAGATCTGGGGTCGCGACCTCATTTCTCTTCCACAGTTCTTGAGCTCGTTTTTCTTCAGTTCTTCATAGTTTTCCTTGCAATTTTCTTCAGTGGAGGCGTGACCGACTCAATCACAATCCTGAAGCAAGATCTGGATCATTGGGAGAGAGTTTCATGGCGATTTTAGCTCGGAATTGTGCCGGATGCAGAGCTTCTTGAGGGTTTCGGCAGATCTGCATTTTGAGCTCTTGGATCTCAATCGCATCCATTTCCTCGCATCTGAATCGTCTGTAGGGGTTCTAGGATGAGTTCAGATGATTACCAAATCATCACCGCATTTTTCCACATCGAGATCTAAGCGTTCGAATTGGAATTTCCATCAAGTGTGCAGTTTCGAGCAGATTTGACATTGGAGCTTGCTTCCCATTGATTTGCGAGTTTAAGGGGTTCTTGGCTTGCCCTTGCGTGACGAACAAGGTGATCTCGAGACAAGAGAGTGATTGAGAGTTAATTTACTTAGTTAATTTCTGTTTTTCAGATGTAATTTCAGTTCAATTGTCTTTCATTCTGTTTTTCGTAGCTGCTGTAGTTTCTGAGATCTGTACCAGTTCTAGTGGATTATTTCTTGTAGTTGATAGCTTTTCAAATCTACAAACTTGTTAGCTAAGTGTTTGTGACGTGAACAATTGCATTTACATCAGTTTGTTAGTTTCAACTCATTTCTGAATTTGAAATCATTTCTGCAAATCTGTTTTACTGTTGCGTATCAGTCCTTGTTACTTCGTATCAATTTTTCTTTTGAGATTTCAATCGGAAATTAGCAACAATTAGTTCTACGATATCTTCCATTAGATTTTAGATTTGCATTCTTAAATCTGAGCTTGTATGTTTGATTTGCAAATCGCTGCAGTTTATTTCTGCATTTGGAATTCTGCTTCTTGGAGAAGTCTCTGCATTTCTGAATTCATAGTTTCAATTAGTTGTTTCTGAATTAGTTAGAGTCTTTTCTGCAGTTTTATGAATCATTCTTGCAGCCAATTCGAGCACTTATTCTTACTTGTTTGTTTGTAGTTTTTAATATGCTTGAATTGTCCTACATTTCTGCAATTCTTTTACTGAATTACTGCAGTTTCTTTTCCTCTGCATGCCTACATTTTCAATTCCTGCTCATTAATCAAGTTTGAAATGTTGTTCATTTGAGTTGAGTTTTGGTTCATTCAATTGCTTCTTAAATCTGAACTTAGTTTGTTTGTTTCATACTCCTTTACTTCACACCAGTAGCTTCATTTTAACCTATAATTCTGCATTGGTTTAGTTTGGCACATAAACCTACCTTGTGTATCAATTTTGTTCCAATTTACTCCACTTTGTATCAAGATAAACTTCGGCATTAGTATCAACCGAAAAATTTCAGCCTCGTTTAATTCTTTTGCTTAATATTTGATTTGCAATTAAAATTAGCATTGTTTTCCTAAAAGATAGCTAAGGCCCTTGATTGCTTAGGTTTCCAATTGCTTGATGTAATTAGTTGCCTTACACTTTGTTTAGCTCACTTAGTCGAATTTCCTACATTTTCTTGTGCTTTCATTTCCTTTTCATTGCATTGTCATTTTCATTTGCAAACAAAACCCACATCTTATTTGAAACCCAAAAACGTTGACGACACATAAATGCAAGCATGAATCACACAATTTGAACTAGTCCTTGGAAAAATACGACCTGTGGCCCCTTTACTACGCTTTTCTTCTTTGATTGCAAAAAGGGTTTCCAGCTTTCATTTATAAATTTCTAAATTTGAGACCCACATTCGTGACAGTCATTTTGGGTCCATCAAATTTTTGGCGCCGTTGCCGGGGAACATACTAGTTGAGTTGTTTGATTTTTGCTTGTATGCTTTTGGACATATCATTGGGTTCTATTTTATTTTGCTTTATCTCTTGTATACGGTTGCTGCCATTTTTTCTTGTTTGTTTTGTGACAGGGATGCAAAATCAAAATGTGGTCACCAGAGGACTGTAAAGAGATCACAAGTGCACTGTCAGAGTTAAAATTTTGGTTGAATCATTTGAATCAACAAATAACCAACAGGCCTTCATCTACTTACCAGCCACCATTACAACAATTCGAGCAACCACAGCAATTCCAACAATTTCAGCCGGATTTTCAGCCAAGTCTATCAAATTTCCAGTATTTTCAGAATGGGCAGCCACTATTGCAAAATTTTCAGCCCAATCAACCAAATTTTCAGCAAGAGTTTCAGCCCCAGTTTCAGCAATTTCAGCCTTCTAATCCGAATTTCCAGCCTACATTTCAGCAATTTGAACCTCAATTCCAGCCATATCAATAGGGACAGCAAGTGTGTCAAACATTTCAGCAAGATCCGCCTCAAAACCAGCCATTTTATCAGCCCACACAGCCCTTGAATCAAAATTTTCAGCCTTACAACCAAGGGTTTCAAAATCAGAATTTTTAGCCCTTGCCACAGAATTTTCCACACCAAAATCAGAACTTTCAAGGCTACAACTCCCAGCAAAGTTTCCAAGAATATCAGCCCTTTAATCAGCCTCAACAGCCATGTTTTCAACTAAATCAGCAAGCTCAAAATTTTCAGCCTACTTCATCCTTTCAAAATCAGTCAAGGAGCTATGCTAACCAAGGAGGCTTTGAGAGTCTTAATGAGAATGAGGCACAACAACAAAGAATAGAGGAGATTTATCAACAAGTTGTACAATATCATCAAAAGCAGCAAAGGCTTCAAGACATCGAAAGAGGCGTTGGACAAATTTCTAGTCAAATGAATCAAATGCCAGTTCAAGGTGACCCTAGTGCAGGGCCAAATCTTTCTTTAATGGATCTTGCAATTTTAGAAGAAGAAGAAGAAGAATACATTAAAGTCTGGGCACCTAGAGCATGCATTCCTCCGGAGATTCCTACTCAAAATTCATTTTCAAATTTTTCAGCTCCAGAAGAAGAAACTGAAGCTCCACAGGACCATTCTAGACTTTTAGTTTCTGATGATAGTATTATTGACGGTCCTAATTTTTCTAACATTATTGTTGCAGATATTACAGAGGAAACTTGCATAGGAGATGATTCCATAGGTGTAGGGGATTACACTAAGCCCCAGGGACCACCACAAGATTTAGAGAATGAACCAGAAAGTGTAGGGACTTGCATGGTGGAAGCAAGCACCCAAGGATCACCAGTTGATTGTCCACCAGAGCCTAAGGCTGATGAGGAGCATGAACTTGACCAGGAGGAGACCACAGATACATCTACTATTATAGAACCTCCAGGTATTATCCAGCACGCTCAGGTAAGTATTTCTCCTCTTTGTTCAGAAAAATTCAAAAAGGTACCTAGTGCTTACTTTATTGATTCTGATGAATTTATTGATATACCTTGTGTAGAAATTGTTTGTGAAAATCCAATAGAGGTACCAAACATTGATTTCATTGATCGTACTGCATTACTTGATACATCTCTTGTAGATATGGATTGTGAACAAATTTTAGAGGAACCTATAATTGATGTTGTTTGTTATGATGATATTCTTGATACACATCATGGAAATGCTGATAGTGAAAAATTTTTAGAAGAGCCTGAAATTGAAGTTTTTTATTGTGAAGAATCTCTTGCTATATCTTATGCTGAAGTTGAGTGTGAAATACTTATGGAGGTACCTGAGATTGATCTTATTGACTGTGGAACATTTCTTGATACACCTTTGATGGAATTTGATTGTGAAAAATTTTTAGAAGAACCTGAAATTGAAGTTGTTTATTGTGAAGAATCTCTGGTTATTTCTTATGCTGAAATTGAATGTGAAAAACTTCTAGAGGTACCTGAGATTGATTTTATTGACTGTGGTACTTTTCTTGATATACCTCATGTAGAATATGTTTGTGAAAAATTTATTGAGGTACCAAAAATTGATTTTATTGGATGCGATGCATTTTTAGATACATTTTATGTAGAGATTGATGATATTGCATTTTTATCTTACCCTGCACGCTTGAGGGAGGTCTTACATGGTTTTGCAGGGTCCAGAAGACTACTGGAATGGGTACTCCACCTAAACAGTCTCCGACCTCCTGGAAGATTTTCCAAAAAGAATAAAGAGGGAGGAGATGATCTTGCTTTAACTTATAGCACTCCACCTCTGAAGTGGCTATTGCACTTAAATCACCTTCGGCCACCTGGACAGTTTACTGCGAAAAATAAGTGTGGGGGAGTAATGCAAAATAAAATTGAGCAAATGAAAGAAATTTTTTCAGCTACTCCTACTCCTCCACTACCAAGATGGAGATTATTCCTAGATAGACTCAGACCGCCAGAAATAAAAGGGAGTTTACTTTTTCTTGCATTTTCTTTCATTGCCTTTTTCATCTTTATGCTTGTTAGAAGTAGAATTTTCTTTTGAAATGAATTCTTGCTAATAAATGCATGAGTAGAGTAGAATTAATAAATAGACATTGTAAATATCATTTTATATCTTTTGGCATTTTTTTCTTCATGAGTAGGAATAAATGTATTCCTCTAGGTTATCTTGATAACATTTTAGAGTCTTTTGAAAACAAATTAAATTTGGTTGTTAAAACTTAGAATTTGAGCTCATGGATGAAATCTTGGATGCTTGAGTACTACTTGGCCATGGATTCTAGATTGAGGACTTGAGATGAATTATTTTTACCTAGTGAGGTTTAGCCTTATTTTTGTGACACATACATGTGATTGTACTCTAGAACATGCTTAGGTTCTTTCAAAGTCATATTTCAATGATTGGATCACATCTATAGAGGCTAATAAATTTGTTTACCTTTCATTATCAATTCTTGATTTTAATCATGTTCTTTCTATTTTCTTTCCTTATCTTCTACTCTTAACCATACCTTTACAGGGATTTGTTTGTTTGGGGATGTTCTTTGATGTTATTTTGCCCGAGACGGACAAAAAATTAAGTGTGGGGGAGTGGCTAGTGTGATGGAAACATTTGAAAAAAAAAACAAAAACCAAAAAAAAAATGCATTTCATTTTTTGAGTTGAAGCCAAAAGATACCCAATTGAGTGGAACTTGGTATCAAGATAAGTGGGGATTCAGTTGTGAATTGGAGGTGGATTGGATCTAAAGAAATCTCAATTAGAAGAAATGGCACACGAAAAAAAAAACAGAAAAAAAAAGAGAAAGAGTTTGAAAGCAATGGAGTTGTAGCACAAAAGGGTTTGGATCAAGTAGGAATTATGGAAGATGAAATCAGTAACTCTTTGCTAAATCTGGATTGAAGTTGTAAAGTTTGAATTGAAGCGAAATTCTGTGCAAAAATCTGAACCAAAGTGCAACAAGTGAAAAAAATTTCTGTGCAAAAGGAAAAGCAAAACTTTTGTGCCAAAGTGGAAAAAGGATAAGAACTTATTTCGGCCATTTTTCTAAGGAGCTGAGTTGCAGTTATACATTTCTGAAACCAGTGAAAGGACTGCTGGAATTTTAAGTAAACAGGGAGTATCAAGTAAAGAATCAAGTGATTAATAGGAAAAAATTTAGTGGACTGCTAGGAATAAATTTAGTGTATCATACAAGCAGTTTTTCCTCAAGTTTTGTATCAACTTGAAGCTGTAATTTGGATTTACAAGACTGTGTATTGCAGAATGAAGTACTGAAATGCATAGAAGATGTTGAGTGTTTCCATTGCTGATCAAAGCAGGAAGAAATGTGGATGTAGACTGTTTTAAATCAAAGCGGAAAAAAATTGCAGTGAGTAATTCCGAAACAGTTTGGGTTCTAAAGGAAAATGCAGTTAAAGTTGATATTAATTGCTGTGAAACATCAGAGAACTGCAAGATTTACAAGTAATGCCGTGGAGCTGTCCAAATAATAAGACTTAGCTGCCAACAAAGAGAAAAAAAAGAAGAAAACAGTTTGAAAAAAAAAACAAGGAAACAAAAGAAGAAAGTTGGCACATTGAAGTTTCGATACCAAGATTAGTGAAGTTACTCTCATCCAAAATTGAAGATCTGCTCTATTACATTCTGATTTCAGTAGAGGAAAGGAAGAAAGAAAAAAATTCAGAAAAGAAAAGAGAAGAGCAAAAGTGGCACGCAAGAGTGAATTGGCACAAAGGAGTTGTTGAGGCTTTTTCATCAAATTTTGGAAGAGCAATGCTTAAGCTCACTTCATCACACTTTGACTTCATTATATGGACTGAAAGGAGGGCAAAAATGCATCAAGAATATCCTTGAACATCCAAGTCTTCCATTTCATTCAAATTAGATATTTACTTTGCTTTTATTCCATTTCTACCATTACCTATTTCTTTCACTTTTGGATAAACTTTTATAGATGATCGATTCTAATCTTGAATAATGGTAGAGAGTAGATAATAAGCAAGCTTATGGTAGTGCAAGAGGCATGTGTGTATGAAGTGAGCTCCATTTCTATCATGTATTTAGGATTTAGGAAGAGAGCCACCAAAAGTTCCCCTTGAGAGGTTTAGTGAGTGAAATTCATCTCAATGAATCATAAAGGTTGAATTGGTTAAGTTGTTGATTTAAGGACAAGATACTAATCTATAGAGCTTAGATTTTTGAGAATTAACAACCCTAGGTAATTTCTTTTCAATTGCTTCTACTCATGTTTGGGAATAACCTAGGGGATACATATTTAGTACTTTTCGCGAGACGCTCAAGCTTAAGTGTGGGGGAGTTGATAAGTGTCATTTTGTTGATCATTTTATATGTTTAAATCTGTGTTTGACCCATATTTTACTTGTGTAATTGTGGATTTGCCTAGGTTTTAGAATTTATACCCTTTTTGGACCTAAATGTAAATCTTGTTATATTTGGGTTGTTTTGTCACTAAATTTTTGATCTACTTTTGAAGGCTTCAAATGATCAGGGACCTAGGTAATGATGGGTCAAAGTTGAGTTAAAAGTGGATTAGATCCAAGGAATCAAGCGTCAACTAATTTGGACCGTCCGATGAGAGAATGGTTAGATCTAGACCATCTGAGAACTTTTGATCAATCCGAGCTGGGATTAAGGCTAATCAAGAGATCAGATCAAGATCTGAGAGTTTCAGCTAAATCAGAAACCATCTAGCCGTTGGATCATGATCGGAGTGTTCTAAACCATCCATACAAAGATCAAGGTGATCTGGATCATCCGTTGAAGATCTGGCAGATCCGAGATACCACGAGGATGATCTTGACCTCTGATCAAGATCTGGAAAATTTGAATCAAATCGGACAACGATCCACCGTTGGATGAAGCGCAATCAATCTCAGCCGTCCGCTTCATTAACTACTTAAACCGAAGCCCTGTTCAGATCTGGGGTCGCGACCTCATTTCTCTTCCACAGTTCTTGAGCTCGTTTTTCTTCAGTTCTTCATAGTTTTCCTTGCAATTTTCTTCAGTGGAAGCGTGACGGACTCAATCACAATCCTGAAGCAAGATCTGGATCATTGGGAGAGAGTTTCATGGCGATTTTAGCTCAGAATTGTGCCGGATGCAGAGCTTCTTGAGGGTTTCGGCAGATCTGCATTTTGAGCTCTTGGATCTCAATCGCATCCATTTCCTCGCATCTGAATCGTCTGTAGGGGTTCTAGGATGAGTTCAGATGATTACCAAATCATCACCGCATTTTTCCACATCGAGATCTAAGCGTTCGAATTGGAATTTCCATCAAGTGTGCAGTTTCGAGCAGATTTGACATTGGAGCTTGCTTCCCATTGATTTGCGAGTTTAAGGGGTTCTTGGCTTGCCCTTGCGTGACGAACAAGGTGATCTCGAGACAAGAGAGTGATTGAGAGTTAATTTCCTTAGTTAATTTCTGTTTTTCAGATGTAATTTCAGTTCAATTGTCTTTCATTCTGTTTTTCGTAGCTGCTGTAGTTTCTGAGATCTGTACCAGTTCTAGTGGATTATTTCTTGTAGTTGATAGCTTTTCAAATCTACAAACTTGTTAGCTAAGTGTTTGTGACGTGAACAATTGCATTTACATCAGTTTGTTAGTTTCAACTCATTTCTGAATTTGAAATCATTTCTGCAAATCTGTTTTACTGTTGCGTATCAGTCCTTGTTACTTCGTATCAATTTTTCTTTTGAGATTTCAATCGGAAATTAGCAACAATTAGTTCTACGATATCTTCCATTAGATTTTAGATTTGCATTCTTAAATCTGAGCTTGTATGTTTGATTTGCAAATCGCTGCAGTTTATTTCTGCATTTGGAATTCTGCTTCTTGGAGAAGTCTCTGCATTTCTGAATTCATAGTTTCAATTAGTTGTTTCTGAATTAGTTAGAGTCTTTTCTGCAGTTTTATGAATCATTCTTGCAGCCAATTCGAGCACTTATTCTTACTTGTTTGTTTGTAGTTTTTAATATGCTTGAATTGTCCTACATTTCTGCAATTCTTTTACTGAATTACTGCAGTTTCTTTTCCTCTGCATGCCTACATTTTCAATTCCTGCTCATTAATCAAGTTTGAAATGTTGTTCATTTGAGTTGAGTTTTGGTTCATTCAATTGCTTCTTAAATCTGAACTTAGTTTGTTTGTTTCATACTCCTTTACTTCACACCAGTAGCTTCATTTTAACCTATAATTCTGCATTGGTTTAGTTTGGCACATAAACCTACCTTGTGTATCAATTTTGTTCCAATTTACTCCACTTTGTATCAAGATAAACTTCGGCATTAGTATCAACCGAAAAATTTCAGCCTCGTTTAATTCTTTTGCTTAATATTTGATTTGCAATTAAAATTAGCATTGTTTTCCTAAAAGATAGCCAAGGCCCTTGATTGCTTAGGTTTCCAATTGCTTGATGTGATTAGTTGCCTTACACTTTGTTTAGCTCACTTAGTCGAATTTCCTACATTTTCTTGTGCTTTCATTTCCTTTTCATTGCATTGTCATTTTCATTTGCAAACAAAACCCACATCTTATTTGAAACCCAAAAACGTTGACGACACATAAATGCAAGCATGAATCACACAATTTGAACTAGTCCTTGGAAAAATACGACCTGTGGCCCCTTTACTACGCTTTTCTTCTTTGATTGCAAAAAGGGTTTCCAGCTTTCATTTATAAATTTCTAAATTTGAGACCCACATTCGTGACAGTCATTTTGGGTCCATCACTCCTCTGCCCTCCCTGAGCCCCACGCAAGGTAGAGAAGACCTCTGCCTTGCTGCCTTGAGCCTCACCCGGAGCTTGGTGGAGGATCTTGAGAGAACCGAAGGGGAGAACCCTTCTTCTCTAGTTGCGGCGCCGAAAACCCTAAGAGGGTGAGAGAGAGAGAGAGATGAGAGGAGAGGGCTTGGGTTTTGGATTCTTGATTAGCACTAGTTTCTTGATCTCATAGGGTATTTATAGGGCTAAGGCAGGGACCAAGAGGAGGAGTTGGTTCTTGGCCTACTAATGGATCTAAACCTGATCCATTAATTAAGATCCATTCCACTAAAGGATCTTAATTGAACTTCCTCACCAACCCCCATATTTTCATATGGGTTCCACATATTACGAGTCGTCCGTCCCCCTGTGTTTAAGATCTCGCATGCCCGTTAATTAATTAAATTACTGACAATATAAATTAATTAACTTCTGAAACCTTGATTACTACCGCTCAACCTTATCAATGTGCCGGATCAAATCCACCTGCAGGGTTTAGCACGTTGAACCTTTTGAGCTCATCAAGGGGGCATCATCATCCTGACTCACCAGGACACGGATTCCGTCAATAATCATTGTCACATCATATTATTAATATTATCTCTCAACTTATCGGGTCTATCAATCTAACAGAATAGATCTCGCCCATTGGTAAATTAAAGAAATAATAATAATAATATATGCCCGATATTATTTCGGGATTAAGGGATCAACCTTCATAATATCATCTGATGTCCTATCCAATTATCTAGTGAGTACAAATCGGATAACCTCAGGTTTCGGTCCTGCTCAATGTACTCATAGTACACTAGTGTAATTATATGGTCAAGACCAACCACACCTAACTACACTACAACCATCCCGATGGATTGTCCAATTCCATCTTGGTTGTGGACCTCTTATTTATGCTAAGTAGGGAACTAATAACATGATCTTCCATGTTACACCACACACCATGTTATCTACAATGCAAAGCAATTGGACTTCGTGTATTTACTATTGTAAACAAACACCTAGTGTAGTTGTAATTCTCTTTTCATAATAAAGATGTTCATATAATAAAAGTCATGTCTTTCAGTATACACATCTTACATTTTTTTTCGCTCGCTAGTCAAGATGGCTCCTAGTGACTTCGACGGATTACAAGCGTGAGGCCTAAAATATGTCCAAGTGGAGGAGGCCTAGCTAGCAAAGAAAAAAGTGAGCCCGCTTCCATGCCCTCGAGTGCTCTTGAGATCGGAAAGCTCTTCCACTCCCCCGAAATAGAGAATTTTTTGCTCCAAAGGAGAGGGTAGTCAAGGTGCTGGATTCCCCAGTTCACACCTTCGAGTTAGGCTCCTGAGTTGAGGTTTATTGTGTTCGACCATTGCAGGTTGGCAAGAAGGAAGGGGGGGGGGATGAATTGCCCTGCAAGTCAGAATTTTATCTTTTACATTTTCTTACAAAGATGGGCATTAGTTACAGTAGTTAATTAAAAATATATAAATAATAAAAATAGACTAGTAAGAGATAAAAATAATTTCTTAGTTGCAACCAGGGTGGTTACTAATCCAAGACAGTTAAAAGCTCCACTACCAAGATCTCCTTTGTTTGTAGGCAGAATAACCTCTTATAGACTTTGTACAGCACAGGAAAAATCTAGGAAAATGTAGTACCAGAGTTATATCCTAAACTTAGCTTCTAGGGGCTATATATAGCTCGAAAACTCAAGTTACCATTATGTTGACGTGGACCTGAAGCGCTTTAGATGTGATCTGAGGTGCATTAATGTGGATAAAACTCTATCCGCACACCAACGATAATTTTTGGATAAAACTTTACTCGAGGCGCCTTGGTTCCAACTTGAGGCGCCTCAGTTCTGATCTAAGGTGCCTTAGGTCAAAGTTTAGGTGCCACAGTTTGTTTTATGCGCATAACTCAGAACTGAAAGCTAAGGTGCCTCGCAAGCTACTTGAGGCGCCTTGGTTGACCAATTAGTCAAAGTCAATGCTTGGGTTGACTTTTCATCCTTTCGTCCACTTGGGTGATTTTCAGCCAACTAGAGTTAGGCTCACCCGGACCAGACTCTGGCCTTCACGCTGCTTAGGTGATTTCCAGCCAACTATAGTTAGGTTCACCCGAACCCGTCTTTGGTCTTCGCCTCGAACGAGCTTCCTCCCTAGTTTCTCATTCCTCAGATGCCGCTCAAGCCCTTCTCGTCCACCAATGTACCCTTCAGCAGTCTTCGCGTGCTTCGGATGTACCGAGCCCATTGGCACCCTTCCTTGTGTCATTCTTCTCATTTACAGTATCTTTCGTTCAACTTCGTGTGCTCTTAAGCTCCTGCACACTTAGACACAGAGATCACAACCTATCATGACCTAACTTTACTTGGTTGATCTAATCAAAACTAACACGGAATACTTACAATCTCTCACTTTTTGATGTGCTTCAATCCAAGTTATGTTAGGGTTAACTAACCAAGAAAATTGCATAGTAAAACACAAATAAAGCAATATAGCATAAAAGAAATAATATTTCAAATTAAGAGTTAACCTCCCCTTAACTTATACCTCATCACTAAGAAATAATATTTCAAATTAAAAGATAACCTCCCCCTTAACTTATACCTCATCACACTCCCCCATTAATCACATCAAAAAATGGGGTAAAATAAATTTGAAGGGGTATTATAAAAGAAATTGAATTTATCCATAAAAGAACTTAAAAGAGTAACCTTTTTCAAAAGACTTACAATTTTTGAAAAATAATTTTAAAGTTTGAATTATCCATAGAAATATCTGACAATTTTTCTTTATATTCACACGACTAAGTACAAATCTCAAAAATTTTAAATCTCGAAAATTATTTTTCTAGATTAATATAAATTCTTTATGTTCGAAAATAATTAATTTGTTCACAGAATAAAAATTTAGAAAGATAATTTTAAAATCAAATAATGATGTCAAAAAATTTGAATTTTTTTTTGATTTACAAGGGGTATCCAAGCTTGCGCCCAACTAATCCACTTGGCTAACCGGCCCTGTCCCACAGCCTTCAACGAGATTCCCCACCAGTAAAAGAGGATACATCGCGGGATAGAGACACGTGACGACTTCATCACTGATGATATCGGTACCCGATGGCCCAACCACGCAGCAGCCTGTGGCGATTTCTTCCGTCAGCATATTGCGTGCTCTACCAGGGAGGAATCGAACTCGGAAAGTGAGGGATCACCCAAGTGAGCCATTACCAATCGTGTCATGCCCGTCAACAGATAGTGTCTGGATCCTAGAAAATTAGATTTCTCAAAAATAATTGTCTAAGTATGTTTTTTTTTAAATTTAAAAGTTGATTTTTTAAACGAATTTCATAAAAACTCATCAAAAATGCTATAAAATTTTGAAAAATTCCAGTACATAGATCATGTCTTCATGCATCATTAGAAAATTTGAAATATAATTAACATAATGAATTACCAAGCGATTTAAATTTTTTAATTATCAATAAATTCAATAAGCATTATAAAAAACAATTCAAAATTGATTTAGGAACCCAAAATAAGCTACGACCTACAAGGTTAATTAGAAATTGTGAATGAATATAATTCTGAGGTATATTTCTAATTTGATCCCTGCGGTTCCTAACATACTAGTTAAAACCTCCATAATGAACATTTAGAGAAATAACACGTGAGCATGCAATTTTTTTTTTAATTTTTCTATTTGATTTCTCAATTTCTCATTTTCAAGTTTTTAACTATCATATATGTCTAAAGTGTATGAATGAGCTAATTACTTTTTCAACTATAAATTCTTTATCATATATTTACATAAAGTCTTAAGCATGGATCTAATGCTTAAGTATAGCTTATCGGGAGGGAGTTTGCATACCTCACATATCATCCCTTCGTATCTGAAACTAGACACTCCTTCTTCACTGTTGCTTTCTTCTATTGAGTCTCCCTCTTCATTGATGCTCATGTCGAAGGTGTTTGCTTCATCATCCTCTTCTTGATGACTTGCCATAAGTGCAAGTTTGGCGTAAGCTTCAATTTCAAATTCATCGGAATTGCTTTCAAATTTTTATGGTTGGACTTGTTCTCTTTCTTCTTGTTCTTCAATTTTAGACATTGATCCTTTATGTGACCCTCCTTGTCACACTAGTGGAATCTGATTTGTCTCTTTCTTGGAGATTGTTTCTTTCCCTGTATCTTAGAGAATTTGTTAGACTTAAATAAATTATTTAGCTTCTTACCACATAAGTCGTTTCTTCGTCGTCCATTGAAGACTCCGAATTTGGATTTGTTCTTTGCGTGTTTAGGGTAATGTTATCCATCTTTGCCTTTCTTAATTCTACACATCGAGATTCGTATCATTCGAAAATGGAAAATATTTCATCAAGGGTACTTACCTCTAAGTCCTTTGAGATATACTAGGTATCTACTATTGAACTTCACTCCTGGGTTCTTGGGAAGGCATTGAGGGCGTACTTGATTGAATCATGATTTAGTACTGATTTGCCGAGGTGGGTGAGTTCGGAGACCAATTCTTTGATCTTCGAATGAAGCTCGGCCACTGTCTCTCCTTCATTTGGAGATTTGTCAACTGATTTCAGAGAAGATATTTTCTTGTGACTTGGATTCTGGTGTGCCCTTGTGAAGTTCTAAGAACTTCTCCCAAAGCTCTTTTACGAAGTGGTAGCTGTCGATCTGGTTGACTTCTTGAAGAGGTAGAACCATCAATAGGTAGAACTCAACCTTACCATTTGCTACTGACTCAGCTTGCTCCTTCTTGTTCCCCAAATGCTCCTCTTTTTCATCCCCGTTTATATCTTTGGGAGCTACGCAATCATATTTAAAGTTATCAAAATTTCAAAATTGGTACGAAAAAAAATCTCTATCTTTTTCTTCTATATGGCGAAATCTCCTTCAAATTTAGGTGGGTGAATGCTAGTTCCTACTATTTCTCTTGCTTTAGTAGGTCGTTAGTCGTTCAAAAATGCACCTACTCTGATACCACTTATTGAACCATTGCAAGCCGGCAAGAGGGGGAGGTGAATTGCCTTATAAGTCAAAATTATATCTTTTGCACTTTTTCTTACAAAGATGGACGTTAGTTGTAACAGTTAATTATAAACATATAAATAATAAAAATAGACTAGTAAGAGACAAAAAAAAACATTACTTGGTTGCAACCAGGGTGGTTGCTGCATCTTTTGTTCGACTTCCTGCACTCTTAAACTCTTGCACACTTAGACACAGGGATCAAAATAGACTAGGACCTAGCTTGACTTGGTTGATCACATCAAAACCAACCCGGGGTACTTAAATATTGTGACTTCCATCATACCAGCACCCACTCTATTCGGGAATGACAACAGTATGCCCGGGAGCTATGAATGTTGGCTGACAAAAGAAGGGTGAATCGCTAGCCGGCGATGAGAAGTTCCTCTGAACCCTATCTTAGCTGCCACAGCACAAAAAGGGAAGGTGCTTGACCTACGATCAATCAATAGGGTCATTCTCCCAAGTTGAGCCCCAACTCGCGATGATGCACTCCATCACCTCCCGAGCCGATGGTAAAGGAAGACACCAAGGTCAAGCATAAGGTTGACCTCAACAGGATGGTTAACATCATATCTGAGACCCCATAATGGGGACTCCGCTTGGGCCTGGAAATTCCACATGCACCAATTGGAAACCTATGGAATCAATGCCAAGCGGGATACTCCCTAGGGTCCTTCGATCTCCTTTTGGCTAGGAAACTTGGAAGGAGTTGAGATGCCTTATGAAGATGCATTGGTGATTCAAGCCTTGATCGCCAACTACATAGTCAAGAGGTTGTTCGTGGATATGGGAAGCTATTTGTAAACATCATTTTCAAGTCTGTCATTGACCAATTACAAATAGATGGTGAGGAACTGCTTCCCATCCACACCCTTTTATATGGATTCACAGGACACTGAGTGGAACCAATGGGGTAACTCTCTATGGGAAGGGCTAACTCAGCAAACAAGGCATGCTCCTTTTCTAGTGGTCAATATTGAGTTGGCCTAGAATGTGATGTTGGTCGGACAAATACTAGGTGCCTTCTAGGCTGTAGTCTCAACTTACTACCAAAAGATTAAATTTCCGGTGGGGGCCAAGTGGGAGAGGTCAAGGGGAGTCATTTGGCTATCCGAAAATGCTATGTGGACATAATTTGGGTAGATATCCGCAAGACCAGGAAGACACACCATGTTGGGTATGGCTTGGCGGGTTTCCCGAGCGAATACTTGGTCATCCTTGAGAGACCTCTCCATGTCTATGGATTAAAAATTAATCCGAATGGAGACTCGTCTCCCAACGACCATCTCGTCATCGTATCGTTCGGTACGAATTACAACTTGGCCAATCACAAAGATCGTGTCTTGTAATTCTCCTAACCGAACGACCGCGAAAGAGACGACGAGTTGATCGCCGGTTCTTGTGTTTATGGTTGGGGTCCAATTAATTAATTATTCACCATGATTCACAATCAAAATAATTAATTAATACACATGAAATGACGAAGCAAAACCATAAAGCACAAATGGAACAAAAGAAGCCAAAGGAAGAGAGTTATACCTTCCCATTACCTCACGACCTTCTACCTTATGTCCCTTCCCTCCTGGACGTTATTTGGGTGACGATCTACCAAGAACCGAGATCACCAAGGAGCACCAACCAACCTCTTCTCCTCTCTAGCCAAAACCCTAACCCAAGGGTTAAGGATCGCCAACTACTTCTCCTTCCACCCGAGCACCGCCGACCCTCTAAGAGCTCCCAAGGTCGCCGACCACCAGTCCTCTGATCAGCAGAGGTTATGGAAGGCGGAGAAGAGCAAGAAGAAGGAAGAAGAAGCGACTCCTTCATCCCTAAACCCACAACCAACTCCCTACTTCTCTCCCTTGTCGCCGACGCCTATGCACCTCCCTCCTCACCGCCGGCCCTCTTCCCGTCTTCCTCTTGGTGGCTCCGGTCACAAACTGGTAAGGGAGGAGTGTTCCTCCCTTCCTAGCAGCCCTCACCGAGAGAAGAGAAGAAGTGAACAAGAAGAAAAAAAAACTTCTTGTGTGTGTTGCGCCGGCGCCCTAGGAGAGAGAAGGAGAGGGAGAGAAGAGATGGCTTGGGTTGTGGTGATCAATTGGATTTTTCTCCTTGGTTTCATGATCCCATTGGGTTTATATAGGGCTAAGGTAGGGACCAAGAGGAGGAGTTGGATCTTGGCCCACTAATGGATCTAAAACCAATCCATTAATTAAGATACATTCTACTAAAGGATCTTAATTAAACTTCATCACCAACCCCCATATTTTCATATGGGCTCCACCTATTATGAGTCGTCCATCCCCCCGTGTTTAAGATATCGAATGTCCATCAATTAATTTAAATTACTGACGATTTAAATTAATTAACTTCTGGATCCTTGATTAGTACCACTCAACTTTATCATCATGTTGGGTCAAATCCACCCGCAGGGTTTAACATGATGAACCATTTGAACTAATCAAGGGGGCATCATCATCCCGACTCACCAGGACATGGATTCCGTCAATAATCAACGACACACCATATAATTAATATTATTTCCCAACTTACCGATCTTATCGATATAACAGAATAGAACTCACCCATTGGTAAATCTAAGAAATAATAATTAATCATACGTGCCCGTTATTATATCGGGATTTAGGGATCGTACTCCATAATAAAATTTGAGATCCAATCAAATTATCAAGTCAGTACAAATTGGATGATCTCTGGTTTTGGTCCTGCTCAATGCACACAAAGTACATTAGTGTAATTCTATGGTCAAGACCAACGACACCTAATTACACTACAACCATCCCGATGGTTTGCCCAATTCCATCTCGGCTATGAGCCTCTGCTTATACTAGGCAAGGGACTGATAACATGATCTTCCGTGTGTCACCAAACACCATGTTATCTATAATGCAAAGTAAAGGACTTTTATGCATGTACTAATATAAACAAACATCTAGTGTTGTTGTGATTCTCTTTTCAAAATGAAGATGATCATATATATAAAAGAAGTAAGTCTTTCAGTATACACATCTATCACACCATATGTTCTAGTAACTCTCTAAAAAATGCTCCGTAGCTTGACTAGAAGAAGGACATCAGGAGATACGTATTCACCCCAATAGGGCTGAAGGAGTCACCAAGATCGCCTCTGACCTAGATGAAACTCAATGATAGGCGTTGATGGACTACCTCAAGCACAACGATGTCTTTGCTTGGACGTCAAGGTTAACAGGTGTTTCTCTCTCAGTGATGGTGCATAAGCTAAACACTTGACCCATGGTTAAGCCAGTGCGGCAGATGAAAAGAAAGTTTTCACTCAAGTAGAGTCAAGTCATCAATGATGAAATGGATAAGTTATTAGCAGCAGGGTATATTCAGGAAGTTCAGTTCTTGACTTGGCTCTCTAACGTGGTCCTTGTCCCTAAGCGCGCGCGCGGGGTCAACTTTTGTAACCTCAAATAGGCTTGTCTGAAGGATTGTTATCCCTTGCCTTTCATCAATCAACTGGTTGACTCAACAATCGAGTGTGAGTACATCTACATACTGGACGCCTATCAAGGGTACCACTAGATCCCGTTGGTACAAGAGGAATAGGACAAGGTTAGTTTCATAACCCCAAACGGGACCTTCTGCTATACTGTTATGTCATTCGACTTAAAGAATGCAGAAGCAACCAACTAGCGACTTATGGATTGCATCTTCAAGCACCAAATTGGAAGGAATATTGAAGTCTACGTAGATGTTATCCTTATCAAGTCACGGCAGGCGGAGACCCTTATCCAAGATATAGAGGAAACCAGCAATACCCTCCGATAATATAGACTCAAGTTAAATCCTAATAAGTGTCTTTTAGGAGTCAGAAATGGGAAATTCCTTGGGTACATTATCATGGAAAGGGGAATCGACGCCACCCCAAAGAAAGTACTAGCCCTGCAAGACATGCCACCACCTCGCAATTTTAGGGCAGCACAATGGATGGTCGAGCGGATAACGACCTTGTCTCATTTCATTTCTTATGCTGCCACTCGGAGTCTGCCCTTTATCAAAGTATTATGGAAGGCAACCAAGTTCGAGTGGGACAAGAAATGCGATCAAGCCATCTTTGAGCTAAAAGCATACTTGACTCAACTACCGCTCCTGTCTAAGCCAGTAGAAGGAGAAATGCTATGGCTTTACCTCTTGGCCTCCAAGGAGGTCGTCGCAACAGTCCTTCTTAGGTAGGAGGGCAAGGTACAAGAACCCATATACTTTTTTGGCCATCTGTTTAAGGATGTCGAGAAATGATACACCAACCTAGAGAGAATGGTTTTAGGTCTAACCTTAGACGTCAAGAGTGATGATCATACTTCTTGGCTCATCCTGTCATAGTACTCATCAACAGTGGCTTGGGTTGGACCTTAACTAACCTTGAAGCCTTTCGAAGGATGATTAAGTGGACCACAGAACTGGGTGATTATGATATCCAGTATCAACCATTAATGGCTATTAAAGCACAAGTGTTGGCATACTTCCTTACAGAAGCACCAAGACAAGCAGAAGGAGAGTAGAAGATCTATGTAGATGGGTCAGCTAACCAATAGGGAAGCAGAGTAGGGTGCTCCTCATATCTCCTCAGGAGGATATACTCTTCCTTTCCATCAGACTCAACTCCTGAGCCTCCAATAATGAAGCTGAATATAAAGCCTTGGTATCAGGACCCCAGGAGGCCAAATATGTCAGGGCTTCCTAAGCCACGGTGTACTCTGACTCCCAGATGGTTTCCCAACAAATGGCGAGAAATTTCAAGATTCAGAATGAAAGATTGCAGAGCTACACCAAGGCTTTTGAGAAGTGTCGGCTGCACTTTTAGGAAGTCAACCTGTAGAAAATCCCCTAAGCCAAAAGCCATAAGGCATACGAACTGGCCAAACTGGCTTATGCCTTATCGCAATGGAAAACCAGGGATTGAGTCTTGTAAGCCCTGTTGATTCCCTAGGTACAACATATCATGATCTCAGATACCCCCGCCGATTGGAGAATGCCCCTTAACTGTTAGTAGGAGCCCTAGAGCCAATTATGTGATGATTGACTAGGGACCTTTTGTATCATATTCTATTATTAATAAAGACATGTTTGGTTATTATACTTACTTTATACTTGTGCCAAATAACTAAGTATAATAATGTCCTTGGGTAGTAGGTTCTTATCTACATCATATCGATTGGTTGAATCGATAGTGAGATAATGTAGAGAACACTACACTAAATCATTCCTAATCAAGCATTAATAATTCAAGGACAATATTAATGCATGGAGACTAGCATGTAAGTCAATTGATGATTTGAGCTCACAAGTCATGGATATGTGATATCGAGTTGACACATGGGTATACATTAGAGAATGTGTAATGAATTGACCCACCATGAGAATGTTTCATAGATTGTCATATAAGTGCCATAATCTTTTTCATGTGACTATTAGTATGAATAGTCCTTAGACCTGAAGTCACTACGGTTCCCTACATAAGGAGTTATGTACTTTGGTATCGTCAAATGTCACCCGTAACCGGGTGGACTATAAAGGCGATCACTGGGTATATAATAAATTATGTAGAGGGATGTGAGTGATGTAGATGAGATCTATCCCTCCCATATGACGGGAGTGATATCTGTGGGCTCCTTGATCGAGTAAGACTACTTAAACGCATGACCATGCTCAAATGAGTCAATATGAGATATTGAGCTCATTTTTTTGAGTGAGTCTACTTGGGGATCAAGAAACACAAAGATTGATCGAGGATGACACAGTCTATACCTCATAGGTCAATCTAGATATCGAGTATAGAAGGACAAGGTCATACATTGTCATAGTCAGGAGGTTAAGTCGGATCTCGACATTTCTTGTTACTTGGGTAGCAATGATGCATTGCTAGATGCCGCTCATTGCTTATGTGTCTAAAGTGGTTTAGGCACATTGCCAACATTACGAGAACCTATTGGGTCACACACTAAGGACACGATGCTTCGGGAGTTCGGGAGACCTGATCGGGAGCTCGAGTCAGGAGCTCGGGAGACTTGGTCGGGAGCTTGGGCTAGGAGCTTGGGAGACTTGGTTGGGAGCCCTGGTCAGGAGCTTGGGAGCTCTGGTCGAGAACTTATGAGATATTAATTCATTAAAGTACTTAATGAATTAATAATAAAGGGAAAGGAAAAGTCTCTCTTCATTGAATGAAGAGAAGTTGAAGAGTCACATGAGAAAGATGTGCTCTTTATTGGATTTAATAAAGGGAAGCTAAAGGGACAAAAACCTCTTCATATTCATGGGATGAGTATAAAAGAGGGACTTGTCATTTGGATGAGGGTGTGTGTGGCATCTTTCCCTTCCTCTCTTCCTTCTCTTCTCCCTCTAGGCCGAAACCTTTTCTTTGGGGTTCTTGGTGCTTCCGTGAACTATCTCAAGTTTCTAGCACAACTAAGGTAGTTCTTCCCGAAGTTGAGAAATCGTGTCCGTGTGGATACGCATAGAGGCACGGACACTTGAACGTGCAAGAGATTCGGCGTACCTTAGACGAGTGGGATAAATGAAAGAGCACGCATCAAAGGTATACATATGAGATAAGTAGCGGTAGATCAGCTTTGTACGAGCTTTCTTTCGCATAGATCGCTTGAGGGATCTTGTTTCCGCTGCAGTTTTTGTGTTTATGTCGCCGGGAGATCCCTACATTAACAACTATGTTGCACAAGGACTCCTTCTCGAAGATTTGGAGTAACCCGAGTTCTGAAGAGGAGAGCTACCCAATTCACCCTGATCGGTGACTCCTTATACCGACATTTCTTTTCTTGACCTCTCCTCAAATGCCTTGGGTTGGATGATGTCGACTCTGTTATGACAGAGATACATGAAGGTATTTGTGAAAATCACACAAGAGCCAGGACCTTAGTCCGTGAAGCACTACTAGCTGAGTATTTTTGGTCGACTCTGCAGGTGGATATGGCTCACCTGTTTTCACCTGTATTCCATGTCAAAAACACCAGAGCCTACCTCATCATCCTACTAGGTTCTTAAAGACTGTTACTATGGCATACCCATTCAATCAATGAGGGATGGATATTGTTGGGATCCTCCCTCAAGGTCCACAATAGAAGAAATTTTTTTGATAGTTGTCGACATGGAAGCCATCGCCTGGCTTGAATCACAGAAGGAAAAGTTATCAAGTTCCTGTGGCAGAACATCGTTTGTCAATTCGGACTCATCCACAAGCTCGTTTCGGACAACAATCGGAAATTCCAAGGTCGCCACCTCAATGATTCAACATCTACTAGGCCTTCATCTCAGTGGTATATCCACATAGCAATGGATAAGTTGAGGTGGTGAACAAAAAAATCATCAAGGAACTACAAATCAAGCTAGGCCATGTCTGAGGAAGTTAGGTGGATTAGCTGACCAATATCCTCTGGGCTTATCGAACGACCTCTCAAGAAACTACTCAGATGACACCATTCCACTTTGTTTGTAGGGGAGAAGCAGTGGCCCTAGTGGAAGTCAAGGATGAGTCCTCCAGATGAAGTGCCTACGGAGATGAGAATGACGACCTACATCTCTGGGACTTAGACCTCATCATAGAAACATGGGAAAAAGCGGTTGTTCAACTCAGTGCTTATTGCCAAAGGACACGCCTCCACTACAACAAGCGGGTCATCCCTCGATCTTTTTATCTAGGTGATCTAGTCTAGAAGAAGGTCAAACCTGTAGGCGAAGTTAACATGCTAGAGCCCTAATGGCAAGGACCCTTCTGGGTGGTGGAAAAGCTTAACTCAGGAGCCTATTACCTAGAAGATGACAAAGGGAAGAGGCTGGGCCGACCGTGGAAGGCTCATCATTTGAAGCCTTACAGTTCTTGAAAGCTCCACCCGCTGCACAGTCACAACATTCTTTATCATTTCCTTTCAAAGTATCTTGTGCTACCTTTTTCCAAGAGCAACGAAGACTATCTTTTCTAGAGTCATGTCACATGTATGGTTGAGAGCATCCTTTTCAGGGCCCAAACTTCTCCTACATGGACATAGTCAGGGTTGAGATCCTCGGGTTACAGTATCAAACTCACTCTGCTCAGGGTCGAGCATATGTCATATCACTTGCGTCCTTTTCAGGACCCAAACTCCCCCGACATGGATGTAGTCGGGCTCAAGATCCACAGGCTGCAATATCAACCTCACTCTTCTTAGGGTTAAGCATATGTCATATCGCTTGCATCCTTTTTAGGGCCCATACTCTAATTGGATGTAGTCGGGGTTGAGATCCTCGGGTTAAGGTATCAACCTCACTCTCCTTTGAATTGAGCATATGTCGTATCACCTGCATCTTTTTCAAGGCCTAATCTGTTGGATCGAGAAAACACGATAGAGGGGGGGGGGTGAATATCGTGAAACCATTTCGGATTAGAAGAAAGAGAATGCATAGCGGAAATTAAAAATAAATGCACAGAAGTCAAGGATTTTTACTTGGTTCGGAGTCGCGGTCGGCTCCTACTCCAAGGCCCACGGTCCTTGACCGTTTACTGCGGGCAATTCTATAATGCGCAAAGTTTTACAAAGAATTGTACAATTATAGTGCAGTAAAAAGAACAAGTTTCCTCTTCGTTACAGACGCCCGGTGTGGATCGTACTTCGGTGCGGAGGGTCGTTGTCGGCGCTTAGAATCTCGAGATCGGAGGTTTCCGGAGCAGAGCGCTCGAGTCGAAGAGCGTAGAGGTGTTAGAAAAGTTGATGTCGAAGCCTTGGGGGTTGAGCCCCTTTTATAGCCCTCCTGGGGGGCCCGGGACGCTGGGGGGGCCCGGGACGCTGGGGGCGCCTGACACGTGCCTTCGGATCCGAGAACCCTCATCCGAAGCTCGGTCAGAGCTTATCCCTCCAGAATCGGGCTCGGAGCTGACGTGGGCACCCGGGACACTGGGGGCACCCCGTTGACTTGGTCTACTGGCTTCTCAGCTGAATTCACTTCAATACCTTCGTTGGCTTGGACCCAGGGCGCCCGAGGCATCCAGGGCGCCCGGGACACTCAGGGCGCCCGGGAGCTTGAGGGCGCCTGGCCCAGTGAGCTTCCGAAGTAATCTTTGCTCAACTGCTTGTTTGGCTTTGACCTTGGGCGCCCGGGACCTCCCGGGAGCCTAGCCCAGCTGCTGCCCCTCTCCTTTGGGCCGTTCTAAGCTGCAAAAACAAGTTCCTTTGGTCCCTGCATCCAAGGTTAGTTACACAACAAACAAGGCAATAAAATATTAGGTTTATACAACCTTAGCTGTCTTGGTTCTGACATTGGGTCTCCCAAATGGAACCCTAGGTCGAACCGATGCCTACTGTTCCCTCGACGGGGAACGCGTCCTCACCTATTCCTCTCAGGAGAATTTACCTTTTGCCAACCTGCTCCTCCAGTTGGACTTTTGCCCAGCAGTCCTTCGCCAGGTCTTCGATTCCTGGCAGTCCTTCGCCAGGTGCCTAGCAGCCCTTCGCTAGGTCTTCGATTCCTGGCAGTCCTTCACCAGGTGCCTAGTAGTCCTTCGCCAGGTCTTCAACTCCTAGCAGCCCTTCGCTAGGTGCCTAGCAGTCCTTTGCCAGGTCTTCAGCTCCTAGCAGCCCTTCGCTAGGTGCCTAGCAGTCCTTCGCTAGGACTTCTTTCTGCACACTAGTAACATCGTTAGATCGCAAACAATACTTAACTTTGAATCCTTTGCCAATATCAAAACTGTTGGGAACGAGATGGCTAGAGAGGGGGGGTGAATATAGCCAATCACTTCTTCTTTGAAGAGTTATCAAATTTCTGCACTTGAAGCTATTAATAGCACAGCGGAAGTATGAAAACAAAACTTGCAGAAACTTAAACCAAAACCTAACTAGCAAGATCGCTAACAAGGAGATTTTACAAGGTGCGGGGATAACTTGCCCCTACTCCTTGGCGTGCCCTTAAGGTGGGTGATCCCTTGATCGTCGGCAGATCAAGCCCCGGTAATCACCGGATATGAAGCAACCTCCTTCTCGGTGGAGAAACCTCTCCACAGTATGTTTCAAATAAGGATATAGTTTAAGCACAAAGAAACAACAAGAAGGATCTTACTTAAACACTTAGCAAGGACAAAAACACAGCAAGCTTCCCTGAGCTCCACCCAGTGGCGATCTCACGCAAGAACCCTTCTCCGTGTCTTCCCACTGTCGGACTCCAAGCCTCTTGTCTTCTCCTTCAAGTGCTCAAGTATGATGATTGCTTTTTAATAGCTTGCTCAGAATGATTGAAGAACTCAAGAATAGCAAGCTTGATGTGGAACACAACGCAGGAACTCAAGAGCACAAGGATCAAATCGTTACTGAACACCACAACTCCCGTTCCTTTTGTTTCTCTGCCAAGCGACAGATGATCTCATCTCCAGCAGCCTACAGCTGCCTCACTGCCAACGCGCCAGCTACACTGAACCCTAACTGAACTTCCTGAGCTCCCTCAGCCAAGCCTCAGTCAGCAGCTTCAGTCCTGCATCCAGCCGTTGCAACCTGTGTGGAGAAAGGGACAAACCTGCTCCAAGGAAAGCTCTCTTTGACTTCTCCTTAAGTGTTTGAATCCTCCCCTGTCACCTGAAACTCAATCAGAGTATTAGAGCAGCAAATCAAGCAGCATATCAAATATCAGAGAAAAGTGGCAGCGAATCAGTTGTGTTCAGACGCGATTAGAGCGTCTGACAGTGCAGTTTGAATTAAAGTGATCGGTCACCTGACCGATCAGAGAGCCTCCTGATCGGTCACCAGACCGATCAGGCTGGTTCCAGACTGATCAGGTTCCGTCCTGATCGATCCCCAACGCTCAATCAGAAATCGCGATTTCCTTGAGATTCTCCTGGACCGATCACCAGACCGATCCCAGGTCGTGGATCGTTCATCGGACCGATCCACTCTTATATTGAGCGATTTCTGAGTTTCGCAGGCTAAGCCTTCTGATCGGTCACCTAACCGATCAGGCAGCCTCCTGATCGGTCACCAGACCGATCAGACTGGCTCCAGACCGATCAGGATCCGTCCTGATCGATCATAGAGAGGAACATGCGACACTTGATCGTTCTCCGGAACGATCTGCACAGTGATCCTGATCGGTCACCAGACCGATCAGGAGCAGTTCAGCAAGGGAACTCAACCACACTGCTCGCTCCCTGATCGGTCTCCAGACCGATCAGGAGCCAGTCAATGGGTGAAACGCATACTCCCTGATCGGTCACCAGATCGATCAGGAGCAACACAGTAGGTTCCCAACCTCACTGTGTGCTCCCTGATCGGTCACCCGACCTATCAGTCATCGCTGGATCGGTCACCAGACCGATCCACGAAGGAGCAGCATGCCAGAATCCCTGATCGATCACCAGACCGATCCAGGGACTCAAACTCAGCCCTCCAAGCTAAGTTTCCATCCACCTTAGCCCTCCAAGCTAAGGATTTTCCATCTAACTCTCCAAGTTGGGAATTTGCACCTAACCCTCCAAGTTAGGACTTTTCACCTAGCCCTCCAAGCTAGGACTTTTCACCTAGCCCTCCAAGCTAGGACTTTTCACCCAACCCTTCCGAGTTAGAACATCATCCAACCTAGCCCTCCAAGCTAGGCACCTGACCCTCCAAGTCAGGACTTTTTCACCTAATTCTTCAGGATGGGAATTTGCACCTAACCCTCCAAGTTAGGACTTTTCACCTAGCCCTCCAAGCTAGGACTTTTCACCCAACCCTTCCGAATTAGGACTTTTCCAAACACCTAGCCTCCCAGACTAGGACTTTTCCAAACACCTAGCCTCTCAGACTAGGATTTTCAACACCTAACCCTCCAGGTTAGGATTTTCCATCACCTAGCCCTCCAGACTAGGAGTTTCCATACCATGCCTGATCCCCGATCAGGACTTAATCATAATCAACATGATCAACCTAAACTAAAATCGATGTAAACACCAAAACAACAATCAGGGCCAGACTGCATCAATAATCTCCCCCTTTTTGTTGTTTGACAATCTGATTTTAAGTTTAGGGATCTCAATCAATATATCAACTTTAGAATCACAGGGGAATCCAGATCCTCCCCCTACAATATGGTCATTCTAAACTTAACCAATCGACACTCTCCCCCTTTGTCGAACACCAAAAAGGAGCTAGAGGGGCTGTTAAGTTTAAACAAACTCCCCCTCAACCCTAGGGGTATCCCAAATCAACAAAGATGTGATAGTTTGTGGATTAATCATACGATCTCATGTGAAAAAGATATAGCAAGACATAGCAATCACACGCATCATATGAGTATGAGGTATAAACCCACAGAACATGCCATAATAGTCATAAGTATCAAGTAAACATGGCAGTGTAAGCATGAACATGGCAATGGATCAATCATGCAGATCATAGGCATATAAACAACATGGCATCAACAATAGATATACTAATATCAGATAAGCATGTGAAACAAAGTCAGATAAGTCAAAGCATAAATACATCCGAACAAGTAGCAAAATATGTGTGACTCGAGGTCACAACAACAAAGTCAGAGGCATACAGCCCAGAAGTCATACACCACAGTCAAATGATAAGACAGCAGACAGCCTAGCTCAAGTGTCAGTGGGAGGGTCGTCATCGCGCATAAGGTCATCCATCGTAGCATCAGTAGATCCCGGTGTAACACTGCCCGAAGGAGGGTCCCCTGGAAATGTATGGCGGCGCCACTGATCGTACTCTGCAGCAATAGCTGGTGCTCCCTGGTCAGGAACTACTAGCGGTAGCTCCCCCACTCGGTTGCGATCCTTCCATCGCAGCCCCTCGATCCCGAGAACAATGCCGGACTGAGCAAGCATCCGATGATCCAGGCGGCAGTCCTGTCGCACCATAGGTTCAGTACGACCCCGTGAGACATCGATCCCAGCGGACTGCAGCCAGGTAGTGATGATATGACCAAAAGGCATATAGATCGTCTGGCCAGACCTCAGACCATGAACAATGATGGAGGAATAGATGGACGGTGCTATGTCAAAATCTAACTGCAGAGACATCCCGTAAAGCACCAGGCAGTGAGATGGATGGATCGCATCAAGATGTTTTGACGTAGATGGAAGAAGACAGTTTGCAATAATTTGAAACAGAACATAATCAATGGGAGATAGATGGAGAGCAGGAAATGTGGGAAATATATAGGTGTGCGCACCAGGACCCCGTGGCATGGGGTGGCCTAGAAAATGCTCATATATGGAGTCAGGAGTGACTCCAGTAAAGGGGACAGGAAGAGGATCAGGGAGATATGGATAAAGTGAAAAATCATTCTTGGAGCGACGACAACCCAGAAATCCAGTGAAGGACGATAGGGTAAAGTCAAGATCGACACCGGTGACACGAGTCTGCCACCCCGTGCCCTCCCCATTGGCCAGATTATTGTAGAATTCAGAGACCAAATCAACATTGACCGGCCTTTCTAAGAAAAGGATGTTTTGAAGCCCATAGTACTCAATGATTTCTCTCATCGTAGGACAATGTTCATAAACAAAAGTTTGGTCCACTGATCGACATGGCATTAGTTCGAAGTTGTGCCAATGAAAGTCTAGGGCATAGAGAATGTTCTGAAACCTAGGATGCGGGGGAGATGGGGGCCTTGGAGGAGGTGTAGATGATGAGGAAGTCTTCCCCCTTGAACTAATCTCTATAACCTCCTTTCCCTTAGATGACTTTCTAATGAGGTTTGAATTGATCATGACACATAGGTTGAATCACAAGAATTGATCATATGTAAGATGAGACCCAATCAAAAGATAGATATGAAACAAGGAGAAATTTGATGAAAAGTGGGGTTACGGCAAAAATATAAGGGTCACGGCGAGGATCAAGACACCACAGCATGAACAAGAACAAAAATCATAATATGATTAGCTTCACAAACAAGGTTTTATGAACTGATTGTCAAGAAAATCAAAACGAACAACTTACTTAGGTGCCATTGAGAAGATTCTTGGATGTGGAGAGGAAGAAAGCGTGCGTAGAAAACGTGCTCTCGGCGCAAAAGATGGTCGCAGAATGTTTCTACGAGAAAGGAACGAGCACAGGACTCATGCTCACGCGAGGAAGAAGAGCACGCAGGAGGGTCTTCTCGCACAAGCAAGTCGCGCAGATGAGGATCGGCGCTAGGGTTCGGCGCTGAAGAGGGGTTTTGCGAAGTTAATTGGTTGGTGGATCGGTCTACCAACCAGAATTTAATGCGGTTGATCGGATCACCGTTCGATCTGATCGCGTCCAGACCGATCAGGCTATAACCTGATCGGACTAGCCTGGTCTTGATCGGTCGGACGACCGATCAGACGCGCGCCTGATTGGTCGGGTGACCGATCAGGATACGATCAGTAGGGTCCGGAGAGAAACCTCTGAGCTCCCTGATCGGTCTGTGGACCGATCCCCACAGGGTGCCAGATCGGTCCGGAGACCGATCCAGGCTGGCTCAGAATCCTTGGTCAAAAAGTTCGGAGAGTCACTGCTGACTCTCTGATCGGTCTGTGGACCGATCACCACAGGAAGAAGCCAGATCGGTCCAGGGACCGATCAGCCCTATGCCTGATCGGTCCGGTGACCGATCAAGGTTCCTGATATGAACTGAAATGTTCAGTTTCATAACTTCTGAATTTCTCAAACGATATTTGGTGGACTTTGTCGAACTTGTACATGATTCAATGACTAAAATTGATCCCTGAACGAGAATCAAAAGTCCTTATAGGTTCAACAAACACTTTGACCCATCCAAATGGAGTCAAACTCAATCAACAATCAATCAAGCAAATTAACAAAGTTTTGATTCCAAATCCAAGTTTCCAATCAAGTTGCCTTGATTGGAATGTCCAAGTATGATCATGGAGCCATATACACATATGTTATGCAATGGTTTTCTCCATACTTGGTCACCACCGTGATTATTATCTCGTTAACTTAATTCCTCAAGAGATGCAATGACATTTTGAGAAATTGAGTTAAACCTAACATCTCACCCCATATCTAGCAAACAAAACCGTTTTGTTAAACCTTATAGTTTGTGTGAGATGTTCCCAAAGTTACCCAATTGTTCCCAAAAATTTTGAAATCATCATGAAGGGTTTTGGCCGCAATTTGAACATCATGAAGCGCGACACATTCCCAACTCCCGTCTTAGGAAACTAAATTCATTCTCGGGAAGTGGTTTAGTGAAAATGTCAGCTAGGTTTGACTTTGACTCTACATAAGAGAGTATGATGTTCCCCCTAGCTACATGATCCCTAATGAAGTGGTGTCTTACTTCAATATGTTTGGTCCTAGAATGATGGACCGGATTCTTGGTTAAGTTAATTGTGCTAATGTTATCACATAACACTTGCACACCCTTGTAACTCAATCCATAATCCTCTAAGGTGTGAATCATCCACAACAATTGCGATATACTCTCTCCCATGGCGATATATTCTACCTCGGTAGTGGAAAGAGCAACACAATGTTGCTTCCGACTCGACCAACTTACTAAGGACGAACCTAAGAATTGGCAGCCCCCACTAGTGCTTTTCCGGTCCAACTTACATCCAGCGTAGTCGGAATCCGTATAGCCCATCAAATCAAAAGATTCGGTACGGGGATACCAAAGACCTACACCAATTGTGCCCTTGAGATATCTCAAAATTCGCTTAACAGCAATTAGGTGTGATTCCTTGGCACAGACTTGATATCTAGCGCACATACCTATAGCAAATAGTATATCTGGTCGGCTGGCTGTGAGGTATAGCAAACTACCTATCATGCTTCGATATTGACTTAGATCAACGGGTTTACCACTCTTATCATTGTCTAATCTTGTGTTTGTGGCCATGGGAGTGGTTACCTCTTTCGAATCACTCATATTGAATTTTCGAAGCATTTCATGTGTATACTTTGTTTGATGCACATGGATACCATCGCGAGTTTGCTTGATTTCAAGTCCAAGGAAGAAAGTCAACTCTTCCACTAGACTCATTTCGAACTCACTCTCCATGTGTCGAATGAACTCATTTAAATAGCCCTTGTTGTTTGAGCCACAGATTATGTCATCGACATATACTTGGGCTACAAATATATTTTCACTATCTCTTCGTAGAAACTGTGTAGGGTCTATTTGACCTCTAACAAAACCCTTTTCAATCAAGAATGTCGACAACCGCTCATACCAAGCCCGGGGTGCTTGTTTAAGGCCATAGAGTGCCTTTTTGAGCTTGAACACGTGGTTTGGATATTCGGTACTCTCAAACCCCGGAGGTTGTTCGACATAGACCTCCTCCCTAATCAAACCATTTAGGAAGGCCGATTTGACATCCATTTGAAATAATTTGAAGCCACGGTGTGCTGCAAATGCAAGCATCAATCAGATGGACTCTAATCGTGCCACGGGAGCATAAGTCTCATCATAATCAAGACCTTCAACATGACTGTAGCCCTTGGCTACCAAGCGTGCCTTGTTTCTAATGATTTCTCCCTTGTGGTTTAATTTGTTTTTGAAGACCCATTTAGTTCCAATAATGGTGGTCTTCTTAGGTCTAGGGACTAAGTCCCAAACCTGACTCCTCTCAAATTGACCTAGTTCATCTTGCATCGCGATAATCCAATCGGAATCATTTAACGCTTCATCAATTTTTCTAGGTTCAATTTCGGAAATGAGAGCAACTTCATTAGCCTCATTCCGGAAGAATGATCTAGTCCTAACCTCTTGATGGATGTCTCCAACAATTTGGTCTTGGGGATGACTAGAGGCTAATCTCGTTTGTCTTGGTGTCGGTGGTGCTTCTTGAACAGGTTCACTAGTCACAAGTTCAGCCTCAGGATCCGGCTGATCAATGGTTTGTCTAGGCTCACCTTCATCAGACTCATCACCATCAACAACACTTGGAATTTCATTCAAACTAAGTCCCCTTAGTTCGAGTTGAACTCCTCCTACATTTTCTGACTAGTCAGGTGATTTAGGAATTTCTTCAAAGACCACGTCAGAAGACTCCTCAACTAATCTAGTTTTCTTGTTGTAGACTCGGTAGGCTTTACTAACGAGGGAGTACCCGACTAGTATCCCTTCATCAGCCTTTGCCGTGAACTTTCCAAGGTGATCCTTGGTGTTTAGGATGAACACCTTACAACCAAACACCCTAAGATGTTTAACCGTAGGTGGTTTCCCAAACCAAAGTTCATGGGGAGTCTTTCCTAAAAACCTATGAATCAGAACTCTGTTTTGCACATAGCAAGCTGTATTTACAGCTTCGACCCATAAGTAACTCAGGAGTGAGTACTCATTAAGCATGCTTCGTGCAGCCTCTTGAAGTACACGGTTCTTCCTCTCTACAACACCATTTTGTTGTGGTGTTCTAGGAGTAGAGAACTCATGTCTATAACCCTTGTTTTGGCAAAATTCTAAAAACCTTTGGTTTTGAAATTCACCTCCATGATCACTTCTAATTGTCTTAATTGTTAATGATTTCTCATTTTCAACTCTTCTACAAAAAGAAATGAAAATATCTAAAGTTTGGTCCTTATGTTTTAAAAAGAAAGTCCATGTATATCTAGTGAAATCATCAATGATAACAAAACAATATCTACTTCCATTCAATGATATGATGGTACTACAATCAAATAGATCCATGTGAAGTAAATCTAATGCATTGGAAGTACTTACAGCGCTTTTACCTTTATGTGCAGATTTTGTTTGCTTACCCATTTGACACGCATCACATAATTTATCTTTTTCATACTTGATGCTCGGTAAGCCTCGAACTAGTCCCTTGGTGGCCAACTTCCGGATGTTCTTCATGTTCACATGTGCTAGCCTCCGGTGCCAAAGTGTGGACTCTTCTTCTTTTGACATGAAGCACTTAGCAAAAGCATTAGTAGCACTTTTAAAAGAAACTTGATAAATATTGTCTACTCTTGCTCCTACTAGTACCGTGTCCAAGGTGTCATTTTGTCTAACTAGACATTGACTTGGTTGGAAGTCAATTGTGTAACCCGTGTCACACAATTGACTGACACTTAGGAGATTAAACTTCATCCCCTTGACTAGAAGGACATTTGAGATTCTAAGACATTCGGATATTTGAATGTCTCCTATTCCTATAACCTTAAGGCTACCATTGTTACCAAATGATACATTACCTCTACTCTTCTTGTGAAATGTGGTAAACAATGATCTATCCCCGGTCATGTGTTTGGAGCATCCACTATCAACAAACCAAGTTGATAGATGCTCCCCCTCAATCATAACCTACACAATTCGAAAAATAGAAGTCTTAGGTACCCAAACCTTGGGACCTAAAGTATCAACTAAACATGACTTAGGCACCCATGCCTTGACAACTTTCTTTTGGATTTTGGGTGTCCTAGATTGTCTCATGTCAGTCCTAGACATGAGAGATACAAATGAGGGTTCCTTAGGGCGGTAACCAATACCGGCCCTATTGTAGACTGCCCTTTGGGCATTGAGGATCATATCTAGGGTCTTAGAGCTATTTGAGAATTTCCAAGAATATTCTTGAGCTTCTCAACTTCACTCTTCAATGATTGGTTTTCCTCTACTAACACATTATCATGTAAATCACTGATTTCCTCAACCTTAGAGGATTTCAAGCTTACAATCTCATGTTTCAAAGATTTAATTTCATCTTCTAGTAATTCAACATGCAAGTCATCAATGTTATCATCCCTAGAAGCTTTCAATTGATCATTTCTAATTGCAATGCTTTAACTTTGTTTTTGGATTTCTTAAGCATACTAGTTAAACATGCAATTGCTCTATAGCATTTTTCAAGCTCGGGAGAAGTTACCTCTTCATCATCCGAAGATGATGAAGCCGTGTTTGCGGAGCTTGAAGATTCACCACTGCTCTCCTCTCCAAGAGCCATGAGAGCCACTTGCCTTGTGCTCTTCTCCTCCTTTTCATCATCGGATGAACTAGAGGATGACTCATCCCAAGAAGCCTTCAAAGCTTTCTTCTTCTTCTTGGATCTCTCTTCTTTTCTTTTGGATTTCTCCTCCTTCTTAAGCTTCGGACATTCATTCTTGAAATGCCCTTTCCTACCACACTCAAAGCAAGATGCATTATTCTTATCAAGTTTGGATTCACTAGTGTTACCTCTCCTTTTGAAACGTCGGTCTCTTCGCATCATCCTCCTCACAAAGTTGGCCATTTCGGATGAGAGAGCCGCTGCCATCTTCCTCGAATTGGATCGGATTCGGAAGAGGATGAAGATGATGAGATCTCTTTCTCCTTCTTCTTCTTAGTGATCCGGTCCCCTGCAACTAAGGCAATCCCCTTCTCCTTGGGGCCTTTGTTAGCCATTTCATGCAATTCCATCTCACAAAATAAATCATCTAATTTTACAATAGATAAATCCTTGGATACTTTGTAGGCATCCACCATGGATGACCACAAAGCATTCCTCGGAAATGCTTTCAAGACATACCTTACAAGGTCGCGATTCTCGACCTTTTCATCAATTGAATGAAGTCCATTAAGGACTTCCTTGAACCGGCTATGGAGCTCACTTACCGACTCATTCTCCTTCATGGAGAGATTTTGGAGTTGATTGAGGAACAAGTCCCTCTTTGCAATCCTAGAGTCCCGGGTGCCTTCATGGAGCTCTATGAGTTTGTTCCACAAGTCTTTTGCACTTGTGAAGGGACCAACCTTGATGAGTTGGTCTTTGTTCATGCCATATTGTAGAGTGACAACCGCCTTCGCGTCGGCTTCACTCTTCCTTGTTTGTTCGGCAGTCCACCTCCATGACTCAAGTTCTTTGCCTTCATCATCCTTAGGAGGGATGAATCCCTCCTTCACTGCAAACCACGTATGGATATCCATCTTCAAATAGTATTCCATTTTTGATCTCCAATATTGGAAGTCGGCGCCATCAAAGAATGGAGGTCGGGTGGTGGAGAATCCTTCTCTCAAAGCCATCTTGTTGAGAACTCTCGGTTGTTAAGCCGTAAACAGAGCACCTCGCTCTGATACCACTTGTTGGGAACGAGATGGCTAGAGAGGGGGGGTGAATATAGCCAATCACTTCTTCTTTGAAGAGTTATCAAATTTCTGCACTTGAAGCTATTAATAGCATAACGGAAGTATTAAAACAAAACTTGCAGAAACTTAAACCAAAACCTAACTAGCAAGATTAGCAAGATCGCTAACAAGGAGATTTTACAAGGTTCGGGGGATAACTTGCCCCTACTCCTTGGCGTGCCCTTAAGGTGGGCGATCCCTTGATCGTCAGCAGATCAAGCCCTGGTAATCACCGGATATGAAGCAACCTCCTTCTCGGTGGAGAAACCTCTCCACAGTATGTTTCAAATAAGGATATAGTTTAAGCACAAAGAAACAACAAGAAGGATCTTACTCAAACACTTAGCAAGGACAAAAACACAGCAAGCTTCCCTGAGCTCCACCCAGTGGCGATCTCACGCAAGAACCCTTCTCCGTGTCTTCCCACTATCGGACTCCAAGCCTCTTGTCTTCTCCTTCAAGTGCTCATGTATGATGATTGCTTTTTAATAGCTTGCTCAGAATGATTGAAGAACTAAGAATAGCAAGCTTGATGTGGAACAAAACGCAGGAACTCAAGAGCACAAGGATCAAATCGTTACTGAACACCACAACTCCCGTTCCTTTTGTTTCTTCGCCAAGCGACAGATGATCTCATCTCCAGCAGCCTACAGCTGCCTCACTGCCAACGCACCAGCTACACTAAACCCTAACTGAACTTCCTGAGCTCCCTCAGCCAAGCCTCAGTCAGCAGCTTCAGTCCTGCATCCAGCCGTTGCAACCTGTGTGGAGAAAGGGACAAACCTGCTCCAAGGAAAGCTCTCTTTGACTTCTTCTTGAGTGTTTGAATCCTCCCCTGTCACCTAAAACTCAATCAGAGTATTAGAGCAGCAAATCAAGCGGCATATCAAATATCAGAGAAAAGTGGCAGCGAATCAGTTGGGTTCAGACGCGATCAGAGCGTCTGACAGTGCAGTTTGAATTAAAGTGATCGGTCACCTGACCGATCAGAGAGCCTCCTGATCGGTCACCAGACCGATCAGGCTGGTTCCAGACCGATCAGGCTCCGTCCTGATCGATCCCCAACGCTCAATCAGAAATCGCGATTTCCTTGAGATTCTCCTGGACCGATCACCAGACCGATCCCAGGTCGTGGATCGTTCATCGGACCGATCCACTCTTATATTGAGCGATTTCTGAGTTTCGCAGGCTAAGCCTTCTGATCGGTCACCTGACCGATCAGGCAGCCTCCTGATCGATCACCAGACTGATCAGACTGGCTCCAGACCGATCAGGATCCGTCCTGATCTATCATAGAGAGGAACCTGCGACACTTGATCGTTCTCCGTAACGATCTGCACAGTGATCCTGATCGGTCACCAGACCGATCAGGAGCAGTTCAGCAAGGGAACTCAACCTCACTGCTCGCTCCCTGATCGGTCTCCAGACCGATCAGGAGCCAGTAAATGGGTGAAACGCATACTCCCTGATCGGTCACCAGATCGATCAGGAGCAACACAGTAGGTTCCCAACCTCACTGTGTGCTCCCTGATCGGTCACCCGACCGATCAGTCATCGCTGTTTCGGTCACCAGACCGATCCACGAAGGAGCAGCGTGCCAGAATCCCTGATCGATCACCAGACCGATCCAAGGACTCAAACTCAGCCCTCCAAGCTAGGTTTCCATCCACCTTAGCCCTCTAAGCTAAGGATTTTCCATCTAACTCTCCAAGTTGGGAATTTGCACCTAACTCTCCAAGTTAGGACTTTTCACCTAGCCCTCCAAGCTAGGACATTTCACCTAGCCCTCCAAGCTAGGACTTTTCACCCAACCCTTCCGAGTTAGAACATCATCCAACCTAGCCCTCCAAGCTAGGCACCTGACCCTCCAAGCCAGGACTTTTTCACCTAATTCTCCAGGATGGGAATTTGCACCTAACCCTCCAAGTTAGGACTTTTCACCTAGCCCTCCAAGCTAGGACTTTTCACCCAACCCTTCCGAATTAGGACTTTTCCAAACACCTAGCCTCCCAGACTAGGACTTTTCCAAACACCTAGCCTCCCAGACTAGGATTTTCAACACCTAACCCTCCAGGTTAAGATTTTCCATCACCTAGCCCTCCAGACTAGGATTTTCCATACCATGCCTGATCCCCGATCATGACTTAATCATAATCAACATGATCAACCTAAACTAAAATCGATGTCAACACTAAAACAACAATCAGGGCCAGACTGCATCAACAAAAACAAGGTTCGATATGATGCTCCCTGCACCAACAATCACCCCTTTTTGATTTATGGCAACATAATTCAAAGTTAAGTAAAAATTATAACAGATTAAGCAATAAGGTTAAGACCAATTAAATATAGCAATTTTAAACAGTGTAAAGTCTAAGACCAATGTAATTTTGAACAGAAAAAATAAAAATTTTCCTCATACTCCCCCTGAATAATTGTGTTATAAAACACATAAAACACTTAACTTTGACCTTTCATCCCCCTTTGACATATATCAAAAATATACATGGATGAACAAGATATCTAATAGGGATATAGTTTTTGTAAAACTTCTAAGTGTTTCATGTTTTTGACAAAGTGTTTTTTTTTCAAAAAATAGAGTTACAGCGTTTGCACCAAAAAAGTTTTTACACTTAGAAAAGTTTTGCAATCCTAAATTTTGTTAAAAAACTTTTACTTACAAGGCTTTGCAAAAAGAATTTTACTAAAAAAGTTTACTTAGGCAAAATTTTGAAGCCAAATTTTCTTTAAAAATATCAACTTTGAGAATTGGGAAAAAATTTGTTTACCAAAAAAAATTTGCACACTTAGAAAAATTTGCTTGGAAATACTTTGTGTATTTTGAAAAATAAAATCTTTAAGAAATTTCTCGACAAGTTCTTCACCAAAAAAAACTTTTCTTAGAAATATTTACCAAAATTTTCAAAAAGTTTTTGCTTAGACAAATTTTGTTTACTAAGAAAAATTTTACTTAGAAAAAAATATGTACTTAAAAAATTTTGAAACACATAGAAATACTTTAGAAAATTTTTGAAGCACTTTTTGAAAAAGAGATAAAGATTTTAAAAAAATTCCTTTCTATCTTTCCTTTCTCTCCCGCTTAATGTGAAATTCTTCTCCTTATGTTTTAGACCATTTCTAAGATAAACTTTCTTTGAAAAGGGGAAAAAGTTTAAGGAAGAATTTAATTTTCACTTTTTCTACTCTCCCCCTTGGCCATATATCAATAAAGAACTCTTGAAAAATATATTTTGAAAGATATTTTAAATTTGTGTATCAGAGCTTATGGGTTTTGAAAACATAAATATTTGAGTGAGAGAATCATGATAATTTCTAAGTAACACAATTTTGAAATAATGAAGAATTGATGCTCAAAAATAGAACTGGAGTCAAGTGTATATTCTTATTGAGTCCATGCATGATAAAAAAAATATTTAATCAATAAGTTTACTTGTTTTGAATATTTTGAAAAATGCAAATACAAAAAAAACAAAGTACTTTTGAACAATTATCTTTAAAACATAAGTACTTTGAAAAATTTTATGAATTTGAGAGGTATAAGTACTTTTGAAAAAATATTAGAATTTTTGAGAGGTATAAGTACTTTTGAAAAATCTTATTTTAAAAGATAATATTTTACTTGACTTGGTTTCTTTTCCAGTCTGACACAATCCTAGGAAACCTTGTGTCTTGGAAATTCTTCAAACTCAAGTAAATATTATTTTCCATAAGTATTTTAAAAAATGAAAGTATTTAAACAAACTTCCTTATGTTTTCAGACGGATTTAAATACTGCAGTACATGAAAACATATTATTTTGAAATTAGCAAATCCTTCAATTTGACCTCCCCCTAATCTTGACCCAGTCCTAGGAAGCTTGTTGACCACAAGTACTCTTCCTCTGAGTCTTTAGGGTTGGTTCAAACCACAAGAATTATTTAATAATTCAAAACAACTAATTAAAAAAACTTGTCAGAAAATCTTCTTTTGATTTAGACTTTCCCTAAATTTGACACATCCTAGGAGTCCTTGTACATCATGAAGTGGACCTTCCTCTGTGTCTTTAGGGTTTACTAAAATCAAGAGAATAGTTTTGAATAACAGTATGGTAATATAATTTTAGAAAATTCAGTTTGAAATGAAGATAATTTTAAAGTATAAGCCCCATTTTCGAAAAACATTTTGAAATGATAATGGTTTTTGTAAAGCACAATTTTTGAAAAATATAATGATTATTTGAAAACATAGTATTTTTAAACTTCTTCTTTTAATTTGAACTCCCCCTAAACCTGACACATTCCTAGGAGGCTTGTTAACCACAAGTTAATCCTCCTCTGAGTCTTAGGGTTTGTCAAAATTAAAGGAACAATTTTAAACAGCCTTTTGAGTATGATAATTTTCAAGGAGATAGAGTTTTGAAAACACAATTTGGAATGATAGCTCAGTTTTCGAAAAATATTTTGAAATGATAATAATTTTTCAAAGATATGATAATAATTTTTCAAAGAGATAGTAATATACGAAGGTTTTTGAATTAAATTTTTGAAAACCTTATTTTGAGATGATACTATGTTTTAAAAAAAATCTAAAATTAAAAAAAAACTCCCCTTGTATCCGACTCGTCTGACTTTATCTAAGTGCTTTAAGGGTCTTCAGTATTGACCAGGTTTGACTATGTTGACTTGGTTTTACCAATCAATAATTGACCCAATCAAGTCCTAGGTCTTAGTATAATTTAATCAAGACTTAGTTTTATGAGTTAATTTTGAAAACAGATAAAATTTAATTTTTGAAAAATGTTGACTGGAAAACATTTTGAATTAATTTCGGAAAACAATTGAGTTGATTTTGAAAAAGGATTGAACTATATTATTAGGTTCTAAACATCTCACCCGGTTCTACATGACAAAACAGGTTACCTTATCTGTTTTGTGAGCTGTTTTATTTTCGAATTAGTGTTAAATCTAAGATTTACTTAAAATTTATGTTACATTCAAATCTGACAATAGTAAAGTGAATTTGATTTTCTATAATTGGCTTCCAGGTCTTGGCGAGGCACTAGGCCTTCTTTGGTCGTAGCCTTATTGGATCATCAACCCTTTCCTTGACAAAGCCTTTTATAGAAAATTCATCTTCAAGTTACTCCTTGAAAGATTTTGGTCTAACTAATTTGGGTTTTGGATCGGTAGCTTCGACTAGTTTCACCAGACTAAACATACCAAGTAGAGTATACTTGACCTTATTAGAAAGGTTTCCCTAACGTACTATCATCTCACCTCCTCCCAATACTAGGTTTTCAAGTTTTAAGTAACTCTTTAGTCCTTAAACTAATCAATCCTAATTCTAAGCAAAAATAAATAATTAAACATGTCAAAAATGATCTAAGTTATATCATAATTGAAATAAAACTCTAGTTTTTTAAAATCAGCAAGGTTGTGAATCAAGTTTTCTAACATATTAACCTTAACTAATTTATACAAATTAATCACGTTATTTGAGATAAATATTGGATTATCAAATATTGAAAACTTACCTTTTGATTCCTTATTGGGAATCTCCCCCTTGATTCTTGCCGTCTCGGATCTAGACTCATCTTCTGATTCCGTGTCTGAGTCGGACTCGGGTACTGATTGAAGCTCCTTCTTTGGTGGTTCTTTTGGAGTTTTCCCTACAATAGAATTTACATCTTCCTCGACCATTACAGTATCTGTTTGATTATTTAATTGTAATTCAAAAAAAGATTTGAAATTGGTTACCATTTTTGTCTCAGTCAAATTGTCTTCTGACTCTGGCTCGAATTCGCAGTGAGGTGCTAACTCTTCTAAGATCTCAATATCGGAGCTCTCTTCGTGTAGATTGATCAGTTTTTCCCACATCTCTTTAGCACATTCGAATGGTCCAATCTGCTTGAATACTTCTTTTGTTAGGCCGCATTATAGGATTGCAGTTGCCCTTGCATCGGTCTCGATTTGGTTGAGGGTTTGTTCATCCAATTTGTCCCACTCGATTGATAACTCATCTTCTACGGGAAACGAAAATCCCGTTTGGATGATCGTCCATAGATCTAGATGGGCCTTTAGGTAGGATTTCATTAGACCCTTCCAGGTTCTGAAGTTCTCGCCAGAGAATAGAGGCAGACGAATACTGTTCCATTCTTGATTGGCCATTAAGGATAAATCTTGCACACAAAAAGAAAAACTAGAAATGTACCAAGACTTGGTCTTGGATTAGTAGTGCGGGAGAAGGAAAAAAAAATAGCCCAAAATAAATATTGCATGAATTTCGAGGTGGAATAATAAAAATAATAATAGTAATAAGTTTGTGACAAATTTTTAGAAAATGCTACTTTTGTTAATTCTGAACAAAATAAGAATTCAATGTTGTGACAAAAATTTGCTCGAATTAAGATAGCATGAATTTCAAGAAAAAAAATAAAATAATGGTAAAAAAATTTATTACAAATTTACAAAAATTGATTGTTTTCAAAAATTTATCACCCACAGATATTATTTATTTGAAATATAAGGCGAAAACGATCGAGTGGTGTTGCACCAACCTCGATTAACGAAAAAGAAAAGAAATAAAAAGAATTTCGTAAATCCGAAAAACTCCCAAATTGGTGGTTGCACCAAATTTGAGATACCCCGCTCTGATACCACTTGTTGGATCGAGAAAACATGATAGAGGGGGGGTGAATATCGTGAAACCGTTTCGGATTAGAAGAAAGAGAATGCGCAGTGGAAATTAAAAATAAATGCACAGAACTCAAGGATTTTTACTTGGTTCGGAATCGCGGTCGGCTCCTACTCCAAGGGCCACGGTCCTTGACTGTTTACTGCGGGGAATTCTATAATGCGCAAAGTTTTACAAAGAATTGTACAATTATAGTGCAGTAAAAAGAACAAGTTTCCTCTTCGTTACAGACACCCGATGTGGATCGTACTTCGGTGCGGAGGGTCGTTGTAGACGCTTAGAATCTCGAGCCCCTTTTATAGCCCTCCTGGGGGGGCCCTGTTGGGACCGGGTGAATGTTGACAAGGATACGGGTTCGTAAAATTTTAAATATTTACGTGCAGCGGAAGAATTTGCATAAATAATTTCTCAAATTATTTTTAACCACGTATCTAGCATGCGACCTTATGATGTGTGGACATGATCATAAATTAAAATTATGCGGAAAAGTAAACTAATTTACTTAGTACCTCGCGTAACTCGAAGTAAGGGACGAGATCCAACCGTAGCGTCCCTTGGAAGCTCCGCCTCTATTCGCGTCCACGCCGAGTTCTCTTCGGGATGACTTCGCAAAGCCACGAGTTTTGTGCCGACGAGAACTACTAGATTCTCCAAAGGCACAACTAGAATAACAAGAGAGAAAAGATGGAAACTAACCACCAAGTAACGGAATCAAAATTCCGGGAAAGGAAGGAAGGAGTCGCGATCCGCTTCTTCTTCTTCGGCACCTTCTTGGTGGATGAAGCTCTCGGCCACCCTTGGGATGTGCGCCGGCCCTAGGGGAGGAGAGAGAGCCGGCCCTAGAGAGAGAGAGGGGTGCCGGCCCTAGAGAGAGAGAGAGTTAGAGAGAGAGAGGGAGCTACTAATCTCTTTATTAATTGATTGGAATTCAAGGCTTGCCTTTGGTTCCTTTATATAGTAGCCTCTCCCTTGCCAAGTCTCCCCTTTAACGGAATTAACGGAGTAAATTTTCATAAGAAATTTATCTTATAAATTTTCTTGTGAATTATTCCGTTATGCCTAGTTTTATTATAACTAACTTTATAATAAAACAAATACATCTCTCTTTTTAATTATGGAATAAAATTTACAAGAAATTTATAAATTTTTCTTATCATGAAAAAATCAATTCATAATTGATTTTATAAAATTAAAATAAATCGATCCATGGTTCATTTTAATTTCCATAAAAAAGAATAAATTTCTATAAATTTCTTTATATAAATTTCTTTATATAGATTTATTTATCCATAATTTTATAAAACAAATCGTGCTTGATTTATTTTATAAAATAAACCAAATAAATTGGTTTTCTCTCCTTGTAGTGGCCGGCCAAACCAAAAAGGGTGGGCACCCTCTTTGGCCGGCCACACCAAGCCAAACCCTCGCGAATTAAACTCATTTAATTCGCCCAATAAGCCTTCAAAAGACTTAGCCATTTTAAGCTTCCGTTGCGCCTCTGATTAATTCAGATTCGACTTATTTCTCTTGATCGGAAAATCCAATTTTCAACTCATTTTAAATCCCTCGGATTACTCATAGTGCGTGTGACTAAATAGGCTTTCGATTTATGTTGGCCGTCTATAATTAACCAATTATAGAACGATCATGAGTGGCACCTAGTAGTACATCATGATCCCCAATTAATCGAAAGATCAACGGTTGACCTCAGATATAATTCTGAAACCCTTCAGCAGCTCTAATGAATCGTGCCTCATTCCCTTCAACATCTTATACTCACCTGGTTCAGGACATGGTCTGTGTGTGTCAGTCCCCACTAGGCTGACTACGTCACACCTAGCCCAAGTTACGTTCTCTCGTCCTTTGGATTTCTAATTACTCTCATGTATTTAAGAGATTCATACTCTAAACATGACATGCTCTGGCCAGAGGCTTTGAGTAACAATTCGACGATAGGCCTGGGTATACATCTCCTCGCAAGGAGTGGTGAATCCTTTGTAGGTTGTTCAAACATCTTCGGGCATTTCGGCTTATACCCAATCATCCTGGGTCCACACCTCCTTGGAGATGCTTGCTTAAGATGTTAAAGTATAAGTCTTCATGACCAAGATGACTTGAACACCGCAAGTCAAAGGAACATCGCACTTAAGCTGCAGTAAGAACTTCACTGACATGTCTATATATAGACTACCATGTGAAATTTTACAGCCAGTCACTCCAATGAACTAGTTCCCTTAACTAGCATTCATGTTTATCTCCGGACATCCCAATGTCACCAGCCAGTGAGAATCAGCTGATTAGAGAATAACTCATGCTAGTCTCAACAGAATTGATAGTGTCCGTATTTATCAATTCATCGACTAGGGATAATTTCAATACTTCACAATTGCACATGTAGAGATAATCACTAGTTGTGATTTCATCACAAATTCTCTCATGCTGTGAATTGTATTGCGGACATTCAATAAATGAGTTTAAGATCCCAATCAAATACACAAACATGTATACTCAAATAGTGAATTATCATTTATTAAATGATTATAATCATAAGGCGATTGCCTTAGGACACTTCTCTCATATTACTAATAAACTCCCACTTGGCCTAATGTCAATCGCTATGCTATCCAATACCACAGGCTCTAATATGACCCTCAAACTTGCTTTGAGGCAAGGCCTTAGTTAATGAATCCGCTAAATTCCTTTCAGTGGGAATTTTCTCAATTTGTATATCATTCCTACTTATAATCTCTCTGATCAGATGATAGCGGCGAAGCACGTGTTTGGATCGATGATGAGACCTTGGTTCCTTTGCTTGTGCAATAGCTCCATTGTTGTCGCAATAAACCGGTATTGCTTCATCAATGGTTAGAACCTCACCAAGTTTCGAGACAAACTTCTTGATCCAGACTGCTTCCGTGGTAGAATCGGCTACGGTGTCTTGTTTGGAACTCTTCCAACTAATTGCGCCTCCATTCAAAGTAAATACGTATCCAGACTGAGATTTGGAGTCATCCTTATCTGTCTGGAAACTGGCATTTGTTGTAACGCCCCAAAATTTCCATTTTTAATTCTTAAAGTCCTTAGAATTATTTAGAAATGGTTTAGAAATATTCTAGATATTTTTAGGAATTTTTAGAGTATTTTTATGGAATTTTCCGAGTCCGTTTGGTATTTTTGGAAAAAGAAAAAGAAAAAGGAAAAAGGAGAAAAAGGAAAAACCGATTTAGTGCATCGGGTGGTTCGAACCCGCGACCACACCGAAACAGCACAAGCGCCCAACCGGCTGGGCTAGGAGTATTAAGCACAAAAACGGATGGAGAGAAGGGTATTTAAGCGATAGTTAGGTTGATCCGACCCTTAAGTATAAATAGCCAATTAAAGAGAGAAGTTTTATTTCTCTCCTCTCCAAACCCTCACGCCGACTCCCTCTTCTCTCTTGGGCGACGCCGACCAACATCAAGGCCAAGGAGGGCCGGCCGAGACCCTTCTCCAAGAGATAATCCTATATTCGGGATCCCCGCGACGAGAGGAACGCGTAGGCGTAAAGAATTCTCCGAGATCTCAAGTTTTCTCGAGCTCTAGTCGTCAATCTTGGTTGTAAGTCCAAGATATCAAAGTAAGTACTGCTCACCTGCAGTAAGAGGCGGTTTTTCCACGAGAATTTCCTTTAAAAGTTTTTAAAAGAGATATTTCCTTTTTGTTTCAGTTTTTTCATGTAATCTTAGTTCCTTATATGCTTGTATATGTTTGATAAGCACCCTATATGAGATTAGGGACCAAGAAAAGCTGTGAGAAAAGAAAAGAGAAGATAAAGATAAGAAAAGAAAAGGCCAAGGCCTTAAGAAATCCCGAAAAGTCAAGACTTAGGGATTTTAGCACGCAAGGTGCTCCAGAAAATGCCAAGGCATTTACAGATAAGAAAGAAAAGAAAGAAAAGCTATTTTATTTTCTAAGACCAGTACCCGGCGTCCAAGGGCGTCGTTAAAGAAATCCAGGTGTCCAATTCCAAGGTCTTGGCCCTGGTAGACCAAGGTCTGCTCTATTAGGATTGGCGGCTCGCTACCCCAACCTTTTAGGGAACGCGCATGAGATGGTACTTACGTCTTCAGTGGATCCAAGTGATTATTATTTTCAAGTATATGCTTTAGCAAAGTTTTCTAAAGTTTCAGAAAGTTTTCAAAAGTTAAAGAATAGCTAAAATTTCAAGTTGAGCCAAGAAAAGTAAATTGAGATTTATTATTGCTTGAGTATGCATGTTTTGAGCTGTACATGTTCTTAGTTTTCTTTCAAGCATATTAGTATCTCATATGATTTTCATATTGTTCGAGAAGCATGTTTACACATTCGAGATTTTGTGAGCTAGATAGTACTTACTAAGCTTTTGCTTATAGATGCATTTCCTCTTATTGCAGATAAAGGTAAAGGCAAGCAATTCTGAAGGAAGACGACGAGGCGATGCCGAGTAGAGTGTGTGTGGTGGCTGATTATGGAGAGATCCTTGAGACGAGACATTTTAGTTATTTGAATTGCAATGTTTAAGTTTATTCAAATTTCAAGTTCTTGCTTTATGGAGATTATGGAGTATTTGAGTTTTGGATAGTTTTATATGCTAAATTTCTTAGAGTAAAGATTCCATGTCATTTCCTTTAGCATATATATCCCCATGATTGCATTGGATGAGTAAAAGTGTGAGTAGTTAGAAATATTGATACTTTGTTAGAGAAAAAGGTGTTTGTGCCAAGATAGTATCAATTTTCCTTTTGAATCGAGTTTTATTGCTTAAAAATGTTTAGAAAAGTTGCAATCACATTTCATAATGCTTTAGCAAGGTCGTAGAACATGTATTTGGTGTTATAAATTCATAGAAGTCAAGATTGGTACAAACTCTATTGTGAAAGTTTATATAAACTTGTTTAGTTTATTTTCTTCCATAAAAGTCCTAAATTCAAGTCTATGGATTCGTTTGATTGGCTAAATTGTTTAGGAAACTGATATAGAGTATAGAAATGATGTCGTAGTTTGATATGGCTCGAAATTGAAGGAATGGTGGACTTGGAAAGCAAGGGCCGAAACCTGTAAAACTGATTACAGGCGTACTAGTCGACTGCCACGTCACCAGTCGACTGGTACAGGCAGTTTAAGAAGGGTAGGGCTGTTTTCAACAGGTATTAGCTATGGGATTTGAGAAGAAAGTATGACATGGTATTATTATACATGATTGCTTAAGTTAGAATATAATTGTTAGCAGAATTTAAAAGAAAAAAAAACAAGATTTCCGCAATTTTCTTTAGTCATGTATAAAAGTTGAGAAGTAGAGAAAAGTAACGATCCGTCTAAAGACAGTAAGAAGGCGGGTCGCTACATCTGTATACCCACGTATTACCATATTTCCTTCTCCATATATTAGGAACACATCCTTAGTTCTTCTTATGTACTTAAGGATGGTTTTGACAGTCGCCCAATGATCCATTCCTAGATCAGACTGGTATCTGCTCGTGACGCTCAGAGCATACGATACATCGGGCCTAGTACATAATATAGCATACATGATAGATCCTATCGCGGATGCATAAGGAATCTTATTCATGAAAATCCTCTCGTCTTCTGTGCGCGGACACATAGACTTTGAAAGGTTGATCCCATGCCTGATGGGAAGGTAACCTTTCTTGGATTCCGACATGCTAAACCTTTTTAGCACTCGGTCTATATATGTAGACTGAAAAAGACCAAGCAACCGTTTTGATCTATCTCTATAGATTCTAATCCCAAGGATATAGGTTGCTTCTCCCAGGTCTTTCATGGAGAAAGTTTTGGACAACCAAATTTTAACTGTCTGTAAAATTGATATATCGTTTCCTATAAGTAATATGTCATCGACATATAATACTAGGAATATGACTGCACTCCCACTAACCTTCTTGTACACCCAAGGTTCGTCAGGATTTTGTGAGAAATCAAACTCTTTGATTGTCTCATCAAAACGGATGTTCCAGCTCCTGGATGCTTGCTTCAGTCTATATATGGATCGTCGAAGCTTGCATACTTTCGTTTTATCAACCGATGTGAAACCTTCAGGTTGTATCATGTATACATCCTCAAGCAGGTTTCCATTAAGGAAAGCTATTTTCACATCCATTTGCCATATTTCATAATCATAATGAGCTGCTATGGCCAGGAGCATCCGAATGGATTTAAGCATAATTACCTTCCATGTCGGTTTTCTTCTTGAAAACCCACTTGCACCCTATGGGCATAATCCCTTCAGGTGGGTTAACCAAGTCCCATACTTGATTTTCGTACATGGAATCCATTTCCGACTTCATGGCTTCAAGCCATTTGTCCCTTTCTGAATTTTTCAGAACATCTTCATAACTGATAGGTTCGTCATCGCTTATGAGTAACACGTCATTCGATTCGCTTATGAGAAATCCGTATCTCTCTGGAATATTGCGTGTCCTATCAAATCTACGAAGAGGTGGTGTTATTTTAGGTTCAACTGATAGCTCATCATTATGAGTTATTGGTTGTGGGTCTAGACTAGGTGTCTCTGTAATGTCTATTGGAGTTTCTTGAACTTCATCAAGTTCAATGCCACTCCCACTGTTTTCTTGTAAAAGAAATTCTTTTTCCAGAAATACAGCATGCCTTGAAACAAACACCTTTTGTTCCAAGGGATGATAGAATTGGTAACCCTTCGTTTCCTTAGGGTATCCAATAAATAGACATTTATCAGACTTAGCATCCAATTTGTCTGATACAGTCTGCTTCACATAAGCAGGACAACTCCATATCTTAAGGTGAGTTAAGTGAGATTTCTTACTATTCCATGTCTCATATGGAGTAGTAGAGACTGCCTTGGTCGGGACTCTGTTTATCAAGTAAATAGCTGTCTTAAGTGCATAGCCCCAAAAGGATTTTGGAAGAGTTGCATGATTCATCATCGACCTAACCATGTCCATCAAGGTTCGGTTGCGCCTCTCAGATACACCATTATGCTGTGGTGTATACGGCGGAGTCCATTGGGACAATATCCCATTGTCCCTATGATAATCTTGAAACTCTTGACTTAAGTATTCACCACCTCGATCGGATCGAAGTATCTTAATACTTTTGCCAAGCTGTTTCTCTACTTCATTTCTGAACTCGTTGAATTTCTCAAAAGCTTCAGATTTGTATTTCATCAAGAACACATACCCGAATCGTGAGTGATCATCGATAAAGGTGATGAAGTAGCTGTAGCCTCCTTATGCAAGAGTTGACATTGGTCCACATACATCAGTATGTATTAGACCAAGCAATTCTCCCACTGGATTATCTTTTCCGGAAAAGGGTAATTTGGTCATCTTGCCTTTTAAGCACGATTCGCATGTATCAAATGAACCGGGTTCAAATGATTCCAAAATTCCACATCGGTGTAATTTGGTCATGCATGGCCAAGACGACAATGCCATGTGTAGGAGTCTATTCGATTATTTATTCGAGCACGTTTGTTGCTAACTTCGATATTGAAAACGTCACCGGATAAATCTAACGTGTAGATACCATTGCACAAAGTTCCATTCCCATAAAGAACGTCATTTAAAGTTATGTAACAACAATTGTTACTAAAAGTTAAATGATAACCCTTTTCATTCAAACATGAAATAGATACAATGTTCTTTATTAACGAAGGAATAAAATAACAATTATCCAATTCTAAGATACGTCCAGTAGGGAGCTTTAGCAAATATGTTCTGATGGCAATAGCAGCAATCTTTGCTCCATTTCCAACTCGCAAATTCGCTTCTCCTTTGACGAGTCTTCTTCTATTCCTTAGCCCCTGTATGTCATTACATATATGTGAGCTACACCCAGTATCAAGTACCCAGGTGTTTGAGGAAATAGAGTGACATTCAATAACGAAGATACTTGAAGAGGATGGGGAATCGGATGCCTTCTTCTTCAAGGACTCAAGATAAACCTTGCAGTTTCTTCGCCAGTGACCCTCCTTGCCACAGTGATGGCAAGTGCCTTTTAGGGTATTTTCAGTCTTTTTGGCCCTTTTCTTCTTTCCCTTATTCTGTTCTTTGGCCTTCCTCTTAGAACCTTTCTTCGAGGAACCAACTAACAGTACCGTCTTTTGATCCTGCTTCACAGAAGACTCTACAGTCTTTAGCAGGTTGAGCAACTCAGGAATGGTAGTCTCCAGCTTGTTCATCCGATAGTTCATCACAAATTGTGAATAACTTTTGGGCAAACAATGCAGAATTAAGTCAACACTTAGTTCATGATCCATTGCAAAACCGAGTGTGCTCAGTCGCTCAATGTACCCCCAACATCTTTAACACAAACTGCGAGGCAGAAGTGCCTTCCTGCATCCTAGAGGTGAAGAGGAGTCTGGAGACTTCGAACCTTTCGGATCTCGCCTGCTCTTCAAACAACTCATGAAGATGGAAGATGATGGTATAAGCATCCATATGCTCATGCTGCTTTTGCAGCTCAGGTACCATAGAGGCTAGCATGATGCAACTCGCAAGTTCAGAATCGGTCACATGTTTCTCATAGGCCACTAACTGGTCTAGAGTTGCACCTTCAGGAGGACGGTTGGGAAGTTGATCTTCAAGGACATAAGCAAGCTTCTCTGCCTTGAGGACTATCCTCAGGTTTCGAAGCCAGTCCATGAAGTTTGGCCCAATCAGTTTATTGGTGTCCAAAATGGAACGCAAATTCGGAGAAGACATGATCGAGTGATTAACCTAGAATTACAAATTGAGCTTATGTGAGAAGAATGATAAAGAATGTATCAACATACATTAATAAAATCCTATTTATTTTTCAAATTGAATAACCCATTTTATCAATTCGGGAGATCGTAGGAACATCTCCAAATAGGTTGATATCCAACCATAGATAAGAACAACCATGGCTGTGGCCATCAAGTTATTCTTAGCTATGAAGGTAGGTAATTATACCGATTACATATCACATATATGTAACTATCACTTTATGCTATCAACTAATTGAATGTTTGCATAAATCATTGGGTTGTTAACTCATTAACAAGTATGCAACAATGTACATAGCACCCAACTGCACCTCTCTTTACATCGACCTTAGCTGTGGCACAACAAATCGATGCTCCAAGCTTAAGACTGACCCATTAATCAAGAAATAGTTTTAATATGGTTGGAGCTCATTCAACCGTTTAGTCAGGCTTGGATGTGTCCAACAACCAAAACTAAGGATTGACCTCTGATTCCAACTATATTATTCATAAACTAATTCCATGGTTTGAACATGTTGAGGTTCAAGCCGGGCATGGATGTGTCCATCAACCCAAATGAGAAACAAAACTCCGATTCTAACCATATTAATGGAAGGTGTCGGCCTTAATATTTTGTAAGGGGTTTTGGGTCTCATCCTTTCTTTTCTAAGCATATTCATCACATATAATTATGTCATGACTAACGATTTCCTTAATAAAGTATGTATGTGACTTAATTTATCAAGTCTCATTAATTGAATTAGGAACCGGATTTCCTAATTCTAATTTCATACTTTATTCAAGGAATTGTTTTGGGAAACAATTTCCTAAATTGTCATAATCAATTTCGAAAATAATATGTTTAAGACTTTGATTTCTCTAAATCAAATCTTATTAAATTAAGAGATAAATTCCCTTAATTCAACCACATATTATTTTCATGAAAATCTCATTTAAAAAAACTCTATAGGAAACCATTTCCTAATTAATTTTGGAGACAACAATATGTAAGAGCATCACCTCTTAAATCAAATTTCCAAGATTTGATCACATATTTTATTCATGGATTAATTAATTACAACAAATTATTTTCTAAGGGTGGCTCCCCGAGGCTCAGATACCCAAAGAAAAGAAATTTGTCGTAAATCTAATTTGGACGGCTCCCCGAGGCTCAATCTAAATTAAACATGACAATTTTATTCAAAATGGGAAATTAAATTATAACAACTAACTTTAAATTGGACGGCTCCCCGAGGCTCAATCCAAAATAAAGAATTTTGTTAATAATTTAAAACCAATTCGAATTTAATTGTCAATTAATGATCGATAAATTTGTCTAGACTCTCTTAAAAGAAAGTGCCCAAAATTGCGAGATTTCATAATAGGTTTTCAGAATAATTATAAGTTTCTGGTACAAAGAAAACTTACATATTTCCAAAATTGGAAAATTTCCAAAATAGAAAATTTCCAAAATTGAAAAGTTTCCAAAGATGGGAAGTTTTCACAATTATCATAAAATTTCAGAAACTAGGATATTTCAAAAGTTTGCGAAATTTCATGAGGATTTCCAAACTTTGAAATTCCTAAAACTAAAATTTATCATAATTGAAAAGTTTCCATAATTAGAAAATTTTCCAAAATTGAGATCATGACAAAGTTTTCCGCAAAACAATTATATGATTATGTCGAACACTAACCGGCTCTGATACCACTGTTGGGACCGGGTGAATGTTGACAAGGATACGGGTTCGTAAAATTTTAAATATTTACGTGCAACGGAAGAATTTGCATAAATAATTTCTCAATTATTTTTAACCACGTATCTAGCATGCGACCTTATGATGTGTGGACATGATCATAAATTAAAATTATGCGGAAAAGTAAACTAATTTACTTAGTACCTCGCGTAACTCGAAGTAAGGGACGAGATCCAACCGTAGCGTCCCTTGGAAGCTCCGCCTCTATTCGCGTCCACGCCGAGTTCTCTTCGGGATGACTTCGCAAAGCCACGAGTTTTGTGTCGATGAGAACTACTAGATTCTCCAAAGGCACAACTAGAATAACAAGAGAGAAAAGATGGAAACTAACCACCAAGTAACGGAATCAAAATTCCGGGAAAGGAAGGAAGGAGTCGCGATCCGCTTCTTCTTCTTCGGCACCTTCTTGGTGGATGAAGCTCTCGGCCACCCTTGGGATGTGCGCCGGCCCTAGGGGAGGAGAGAGAGCCGGCCCTAGAGAGAGAGGGGCGCCGGACCTAGAGAGAGAGAGAGTTAGAGAGAGAGAGGGAGCTACTAATCTCTTTATTAATTGATTGGAATTCAAGGCTTGCCTTTGGTTCCTTTATATAGTAGCCTCTCCCTTGCCAAGTCTCCCCTTTAACGGAATTAATGGAGTAAATTTTCATAAGAAATTTATCTTATAAATTTTCTTGTGAATTATTCCGTTATGCCTAGTTTTATTATAACTAACTTTATAATAAAACAAATACATCTCTCTTTTTAATTATGGAATAAAATTTACAAGAAATTTATAAATTTTTCTTATCATGGAAAAATCAATTCATAATTGATTTTATAAAATTAAAATAAACCGATCCATGGTTTATTTTAATTTCCATAAAAAAGAATAAATTTTTTTATATAAATTTCTTTATATAAATCTCTTTATATAAATTTCTTTATATAGATTTATTTATCCATAATTTTATAAAACAAATCGTGCTTGATTTATTTTATAAAATAAACCAAATAAATTGGTTTTCTCTCCTTGTAGTGGCCGGCCAACCAAAAAGGGTGGGCACCCTCTTTGGCCGGCCACACCAAGCCAAACCCTCGCGAATTAAACTCATTTAATTCGCCCAATAAGCCTTCAAAAGACTTAGCCATTTTAAGCTTCCGTTGCGCCTCTGATTAATTCAAATTCGACTTATTTCTCTTGATCGGAAAATTTAATTTTCAACTCATTTTAAATCCCTCGGATTACTCGTAGTGCGTGTGACTAAATAGGCTTTCGATTTATGTTGGCCGTCTATAATTAACCAATTATAGAACGATCATGAGTGGCACCTAGTAGTACATCATGATCCCCAATTAATCGAAAGATCAATGGTTGACCTCAGATATAATTCTGAAACTCTTCAGTAGCTCTAATGAATCGTGCCTCATTCCCTTCACCATCTTATACTCACTTGGTTCAGGACATGGTCTGTGTGTGTCAGTCCCCACTAGGCTGACTACGTCACACCTAGCCCAAGTTACGTTCTCTCGTCCTTTGGATTTCTAATTACTCTCATGTATTTAAGAGATTCATACTCTAAACATGACATGCTCTGGCCAGAGGCTTTGAGTAACAATTCGACGATAGGCCTGGGTATACATCTCCTCGCAAGGAGTGGTGAATCCTTTGTAGGTTGTTCAAACATCTTCGGGCATTTCGGCTTATACCCAATCATCCTGGGTCCACACCTCCTTGGAGATGCTTGCTTAAGATGTTAAAGTATAAGTCTCCATGACCAAGATGACTTGAACACCGCAAGTCAAAGGAACATCGCACTTAAGCTGCAGTAAGAACTTCACTGACATGTCTATATATAGACTACCATGTGAAATTTTACAGCCAGTCACTCCAATGAACTAGTTCCCTTAACTAGCATTCATGTTTATCTCCGGACATCCCAATGTCACCAGCCAGTGAGAATCAGCTGATTAGAGAATAACCCATGCTAGTCTCAACAGAATTGATAGTGTCCGTATTTATCAATTCATCGACTAGGGATAATTTCAATACTTCACAATTGCACATGTAGAGATAATCACTAGTTGTGATTTCATCACAAATTCTCTCATGCTGTGAATTGTATTGCGGACATTCAATAAATGAGTTTAAGATCCCAATCAAATACACAAACATGTATACTCAAATAGTGAATTATCATTTATTAAATGATTACAATCATAAGACGATTGCCTTAGGACACTTCTCTCATATTACTAACAGGCCCGGGACGTTGGGGGCGCCTGACACGTGCCTTCGGATCTGAGAACCCTCATCCGAAGCTCGGTCAGAGCTTATCCCTCCAGAATCGGGCTCGGAGTTGACGTGGGCACCCGGGACACTGGAGGCGCCCCGGTTGACTTGGTCTACTGGCTTCTCAGCTGAATTCACTTCAATAGCTTCGTTGGCTTGGACCCAGGGCGCCCGAGGCATCCAGGGCGCCCGGGAGCTTGAGGGCGCCTGGCCCAGTGAGCTTCCGAAGCAATCTTTACTCAACTGCTTGTTTGGCTTTGACCTTGGGCACCCGGGACCTCCCGGGCGCCTAGCCCAGCTGCTACCCCTCTCCTTTGCGGTGTTCTGAGCTGCAGAAACATGTTCCTTTGGTCCCTGCATCCAAGGTTAGTTCCACAACAAACAAGGCAATAAAATATTAGGTTTATACAACCTTAGCTGTCTTGGTTCTGACTTTGGGTCTCCCAAATGGAACCCTAGGTCGAACCGACGCCTACTGTTCCCTCGACGGGGAACGCGTCCTCACCTACTCCTCTCAGGAGAATTTACCTTTTGCCAACTTGCTCCTCCGGTTGGACTTTTGCACAGCAGTCCTTCGCCAGGTCTTCGGTACCAAGCAGACCTTCGCCAGGTGCCTAGCAGTCCTTCGCCAGGTCTTCGATTCCTGGCAGTCCTTCGCCAGGTGCCTAGCAGTCCTTCGCCAGGTCTTTAACTCCTAGCAGCCCTTCGCTAGGTGCCTAGCAGTCCTTCGCCAGGTCTTCAACTCCTAGCAGCCCTTCGCTAGGTGCCTAGCAGTCCTTCGCTAGGACTTCTTTCTGCACACTTAACAACATCGTTAGATCACAAACAGTACTTAACTTTGAATCCTTTGTCAATATCAAAACAAGGTTCGATATGGTGCTCCCTGCACAAACACAATCTCCCTCGACTTCGATGTAGTCAGGGTCAAGATCCTTGGGCTACGGTATCAACCTCACTCTCATCAGGGTTGAGCATATGTTATATCATGTTGTGTCCTTTTCAAGGCTCTAACTCATTCTCAAAGGGGTAAGCTACTAGTTTACACTCACGATACTATTTTTTTTACATCCTTTATTCGTATGATTTTTTTTGTGCTTTAAAAGTGTAACACTAACACATATGCATATATACAAATGCAAATGGGAGATATTAAGATTTTTCTAAGTGAGTTTTAATGACCTGAACCTCATCTAGTAACCAATGTGTAGTCTAAGAGATCACCAAGGAAACACAAGAACTAACTAGTTCTATGAATCATTACTATTTATTATGTTATCTACTTTCTAAATTGGCAATGTAAAAAGAGATCCTAAGACTAGGCTATCATTCAAACATTTCAATAAAATTATGCTAATTGCATGTTGTTTAAGATTGAGAAAAATAATCCACCAAACATACTAGTACTAAGCTAAACAACATAAATGAAGAATAAATATGCTAGTATTTTTACTTGAGAACAAGTCAACATAATATGATGAATGATGTAACTATGAAAATTTTATTATATAAGGAAAACACAACTAAAATTGTAAAACATAGCTAAAACTAGCTCACAACCTAATGCATATATGCACCCCCAGACTTAAACTTTTTATTGTCTCAATGAAAACACTTTACTACTGCAGAGGAGGTTTAAAAGAGAAGAGTGTTACTAAGTGATGTTTGTCAAATATTTGAATCATCATGAATCACCCTTCTTTCGCTTGTATCCACACTCCTTCTTAACTTTAAATCCTATAAAAGCCAAATAGACAACAAAAATAAGTAGAGGGGTTGAGTTATGAAACTAGATAGAAACTAGAAAGCTAAAATAAAAACAGGGAAAGAACATAGGTTGCCTCCCAAGAAGTACTTTTTTTAGGTCATTAGCTCGACCACCTTGGCACAATTATCAAAATCTCGATCTGGCCAGTGACATACTTTCGGACTTTCTTTCCAATTCCCCAAGGTTGGGAGAGAACTTTAAGCAGAGGATGAAATAAAGCTCTTTCCTTTATTACCTCCTTGAATGCTCGTTCTGAAGGTCGGGGGCAATTCAGTCTTAGCACCCAAGCTAGGAACATGACTACCACAAAAGATGTCAGGGTCTCTCTTAGTGCAAATCTAGACTTCGGCAAAGATGGAAATGTCAAGTCCAGGGGTTTCCAACTAACCACTTTTTCCCACTCATAGGGTTGTGTATCGATAATATTATCCATCCCTGCCTTGATAGTCACCTCTCCAAGAGTTCTTGATGTACACTCAACCATAAGGCTTCCATCATTAATATTGGTCCCCTCAATAGACTAATCAATCAAGCATACATCATATGCGTCAATGTCAGAGGCTACATCAAGAACATCTTCAAGAATGGATGGCGGTGCATCAATAATCCTATCAATATCTAGAGGAGTTTTCAATAATCCTCAACACTCAACATAATGGAGGAGTTTTCTAAAGCCGCTGAATTATAAACAAAGTCATCTTCATATTTATAGTCCATCTCCTCTGATATAAGTTTGATTGTGTCTCCAAATCAAGACTTGATGCATCGATTTGTTGTAGGGACCTAAGAAACATGATCCCTTTTTGTACCATAAGATCTTCTAATTCTTTTGTTGTGGTGTCCATCTAACTAGGAGTAGATGTTCCTTCATCTTGAAAATCTTCCCAAGAAGTCATCTCAAAGTGTTGAGGTTGATGTAATCCATCAAGTGTAAAATCATCCTGAAATTTTAATAGACTATAGCATGCCTGAAAAGTTTGCTCAATGTCTTGTATGTTTCTATACTCAAAGTCTTCATAATCCATCTAATCATGAGGTGGTTCAGGGTCATGCTGCTATAGTTGGAAATATGCAAGCTATTTGGGGACTTGTTGGGATTGAAAGTTTTGAGTTTGCTGACTTCCCCAATTATAGCTATCACTGCTAGGAGTTAGTTCCTCCATAATCTGATGTTCAGGTTGAATAAACATTGAAGTTATATGGCAGCGCTAGCAGATTGGTAAAACAAGTGGCATATAGCAGTTGGATGAGCCATACTACTATAAATTCTACAAAGAAACTCATTTATCTTCTTCTGAATCATAGTCCTCAACGATGTCTTCAAAAAGATTAGCATAAGAATCCATGATTATGTATAAAAAAAATTCTAGTCTCTCCTAAAATAGTAACAACAACAATCATAAGACACAGGGAGTACTAATAATAACAAAACACATAGATATCTATGATATAAAATAACCAAGGCACCCAACAAAGTTTGTGTTAGCCAATGCAAAACTAAAAATATGAAAAGAAAAGAAATTCAAAAATAAAAGGACGAGAAAGGGAAAAGCAAGCTATAGACAAAAAAAAATGTCTAGACTAGCTAAATTATTTATTGATTAATGTTAACGTGAATAGTCCCCGACAATGACGTCAAAAACATGATATTGTCTCACAAGTGCATGGGAACATCTTCGAGTAATAAAAATATCAATCCATAGGGACTGTTGATTAAGCACTAGATGAGTATGCAAACGTAAGCTATCTAGACGATCGCTGGGTTGGTTTGTGAATGCTTGCAAGAGAGAGAGAGGAGAGAAAGAGAGAAGAAGAGAGAGGGAGGAGAGTTGATCTTAGGTAGACCCGACCAATGGCTCGAAACTGCGGGTTCGACGATTCGGAACCACTGGTTTGACGGTTCGTGGGGGGCCCACCTTTAACCTTAACCGCCCAAGATGGTTACAGTTTATAGTTCGGAACTACCGGTTCACGGTTTAGTTCATAATTCGCCATGGTTCGCAACGGTTTGAGATTATTATATTAAAAAATTTAAAATTTAAAATTTATTAATAAATGGGCTTGCACTTATTTAAGTTGTCTATGTATCCCCTTAGGGTATAAGGGAATCAAACCCCACGTAGTTCTTTTATATTTTTACCCTTTTACAATTTACATCACTCACTTCTATTTACTTCCATTTCCATTATATTAGTTCCTTCGGTATCAAATTCTTCGACTTCGTCTTCTAAAAGTTGCATTCCTTGGATTCTTTTCTCGGCTCTGGTCTAATCGTCTAGTAATGCTTGAGCTTCTAATGAGTTGGGAGACATAGTTGATCGTTGTTCATCTAATATAATATATTACCGCTGACACTGAACGTCTGCTCCACAACAACAGTTGACACTGGACAAGCTAAAATTTCTTTGGCAATCACGGAAAGAATAGGGAAACTTTGAGGCTTCTACGACTACCACTTTAAGATATCAAAATTTTCGTTATCTACTTCATGAAAATCAAAAGAAGTTGTAAAATAATTCACATGGTCCTATGTGGAATGATAGGTATCATTTTGTTGATTATTTTAGTTGCTAAAATCCAAGTTTGACCCATATTTTACTTGCTTAATTGTGAATTTACTCTAGGTTCTAGGACTTGCTTTTATTTTGGACTTAATTGTAAATCTTTACACATTTGAATTATTTGGCCACTAAATTTTTCATATATTTTTGTAGGCATGAAAGGATCATGGACCTAGGTTATGCTGGGTCAAATTTGAGTCGGAAGTGAACCCGAATCGAGTGATCAAGTTTTAGACAAATCTGAGCCGTCCGATTCAAAAATGGCTAGATCTGAGCCATCTGGGACCATCTGAGGCAATCCGAGCTAGGGTTAGGGTTGATCAAGCACTGAGGTCGAGATTTGAGATTTTCATCCCAATCAGAGATCATTCAACCGTTGGATCAAGCTCAGAGGGCTCTAGACTGTCCATCCAAAGATCAGGTTGATCTGGGCCATCCATTGCAAATCTGGAAGATCCGAGCTAGCCCGAGGCAGATCCTGACCCTTGATCAACATCATCAAAGTTTGGTTCAGATCGGATAAAGATCAACCGTTGGATTCATCCAAAACAATCTCAGCCGTTCATTCTTAAGTATTTAATCAGAAATTTCCCTCATTGCAGCTCGTCGTGTCTTCGCCGCAACCTTCGTCTTCTTCAGCAGTTCTTCGAGTTTTCTTTAGTTTTCTTCAATCCGTGGGCGCGACCACTCAATTTCTTCATTGGATCAAGTCATAGATCATCGGGAGGAAGTTTTCGTGAAGTCTCAAGCTCAAATTCACCCAAGAACAGAGTCGATTGAGGGTTTCGTCAGCTCTGCCCTTCACTGATCGGATCTCGGTTTTGTTCCATCCTTCATCCATCTAAGCTATCCGGAGGAGTTCTCTGGAGTGCTCAGATCATTTCCACGCCATCATCCCAATCCAACATATCAAGACCGAGGAGATTGGATGGGAAATTCAGCTTGGAGCAGAGATTGGGTTTGAGTCAGTCACGGTGACACATTTTTCAGAGATTTATTAAGCTTAGGGGTTCGAGGCTCACCCTTGTGTGACGAGCAAGGAGTTCTTGAACTAAGGGAGGAATTGAGGCTTAGTTTACTTAGTGTTTTTCAATTTGTTAGCTGTAATTTCATTTCTGCAGTTCATTTCTGTTTCTGAATTTCTCCATCAGTTGCTTTAGTTTCGGTTCTGGATTGTTTCTGCTTTCATTAGTGGTTCGAATCTGTACTTTCATTAGCTATAGAGCTTGTTTAGTTATCCTTGCACTTAATTTCATGTGTTCTGCAATTTCAATTCGTGAGTATCAGTTGGTGTTCCTGTTGCGTATCAATTCCCCTGCGTATCACTTCATTTCTGCACTTAGTTCAGCTATAATTTCTGTAATTAGTTTAGCTGTTGTGTATCAGTCACCCCTGCGTGTTCACTTCAATTCTGCACATCAGTTTAAGTTTTGAAATTTAGTTTCATTCGAGTTTGTTTTCGCATTCATTTGCTGCTAAAATTTTGTTTCTGCATTCAGTTTGTTTATGCATTCATTTCCTCTAAATTCGTTTGCTTCATTTCAGTTACTCTGCTTGACTATTCATCCAATGTGTTGTAGCAATCGATTTCTGAAAAATTGCACTTCATTTCTGCATTCCTACAATTCATTTCTGCATCAAGAAAATGTTGGTGCAGTTTGCACTAACGGTCAAACTCGGGTTTTGATGTATGACAAAGTGGTTAAAGTTAGGGTTGTTGGTTTTTAACCTCTTTACTAAGTGTGCAGGGTTGAAAGACTTAGGACCAGACACCAGGCTGAAGTCCAGGATGGTTGAGTCCTGGCGGGAAGTCCAGTTGGGTCCGCGGGACCTGACAACTGGCTGAAGACCAAGTTGGTTGAGACTTGGCAGGAAGACCAGAGTGGTTGAGCCTTGGCAGGAAGTCCTGGTGGGTCAAGAAGTCAAGTAAAGTTGCACAAAGGGTAAGTGAGGTAAGTCACTGGAGGAGCGAACCAGTGAGGACGAGTCCATTTATGGGACTTTAGGCGCGGTCCAATTTAGACCCATTTGGGTGATCTAAGTTGAGGCCTGGTTAGATCCTGGTCTAGGAGACAGGGTCTAATTAACTATGAATATATTTTACTCCAATATATTTGATAACATTATCTTACAGGGTTTGTTTGATATATGGACTAAGCTACAAAACACTTCTTGTGTAAATTAAGTCCTATCCATTTTGTTTAATTACTTAGTTACATCTTATTTAATTGTTTATTAATTCATGCTTTGTTCGGTGAAGCATGAGGATAGAAACAAATCTCCTTTGAATTAATTTTTAATTTGCTAAAACTTGTTCACTTCTTGTTAAATTAATTCCTATCCATTTTGTTACATCTTATTTAATTGTTTATTAATTCATATTTTTCGGTGAAGCATGAGGATAGAAACAAAGTCTCCTTTGAATTAATTTTTAATTGCTAAATATTGGATAAGGAGCACACGTGAATAGGATCTGGATAAGAACCAAAAAGCTCGAGAGCCCCTCTATAAAAAGCCTGGCTGTAGAGCTTGAAGGAAGATCGAAATATCTTTCTGAAAAAAAAAGGCTTTTCAAGTGCTCTCTCTTCCAAACTCTCCTGCTGCGGTCCAAGCTACGACGTGTTCACGTTTGATCGCTGCCGGAAATTCAACCCCGACATCTGAGCCCATCTAGGAGATCTTCTAAGTTGTTGGGTAACGCAATTTGATTTCTTGCATTTAATTACTTGAAAGTGTGGGGTTGTCACACTTTCAATTCTTTTGTACTCGCCTACTCTATCGGGGTTTACCGGTAGAGAGTTTTAGTGGATTGCCCAACGGAAAGGTCCGAGGGACCTGGGCCTTCGAGTAGGAGTCGCCGAAGGCTCCGAACGAAGTAAAACTACCTGTGTCGTTTGTATTGGTGTTTCGTTTGTATTTTATTTTTTCCGCTGTGCACGCTTTTTAAAGCGCTCTAATTTTTTTTAAAAAGTCACGTGATTCACCCCCCCTCTCACGTGCATCGATCCTACAGAAAATTCCTAAATTGATCAGTCCCTTGCTTCATTTCTGCATTGTTTCAATTCCTGAATTGATCATTCCTGAATTGATCAGCAACATTACGAAGTTGTCAGTTATAATTCCTGCACTTAGTATCAGATTTCCATTTTGGCACATAGTTTCCTTCCTCCTTGCGTATCAAGTTTCAATTGCTAGCACTTTGTGTCAAGTAAGGTCTTGGCACTGATTTTGTATCAGTTTGGTTGAAGATTAAGTTGCATTTGGTTCGGTTGGAGTAATAATTCTTGAAGAAGTTCCTTGCATTAGTATCAATCAAAATTTGGTTTGATTTTATATCAGATTGGTTTTCCAAATTAGGCTAAGTTGCATTTAAGCTTCCATTTGTTTGAGTTCATTGGTTGAATTACTTGGGTTAAGTTCCATGGTTAAGTTCCTTACTTTATATTGCGATTTCATTTCTAATTGAAACCAAACCCAGATTTTATTTGAAACCCAAAAATATCAACGACACATAAATTCGAGCTAGAATCAAACAATCTTAACTAGCCCTAGGAAAAATACGACCTGTGGCCCCTTTACTACGCTTTTATTCTTTGATAGCAAAAAGGGTTTCCAGCTTTACACATATCTAAATTTTGAGACCCACATTCGTGACACCTAGTTCGGGTCCATCAAAATTTTTGGCGCCGTTGCCGGGGAACTACTAGTTGAGTTGTTTGATTTTTGCTTGTGAGCTTATGGACATATCATTTGATTCTATTTTCTTATGCTTTATCTTTTGTATACGGTTGCTACCATTTTCTTGTTTGTTTTGTGACAGGGCTACAAGATCAAAATGTTTTCAACTGCACAACCAGAGCTCAAAGGTGCACTGATGGAGTTAAAAAATTGGCTTAAGCACTTGAAATCCCAACAAAGACCTAACAGTGATTCATCTACTTACCAGCAGCCATGTAAACAGTTTCAGCAGCAAAACCAATCTTTTCAGCAATCCCATTCAAATTTTCAGCAACTAAGCTATCAATTTCAGCAAGGGCAGCCACAATGTCAATCTTTCCAACAATTTCAGCAGCCCGATTCAAACTTTCAGCAGAACCAACCTATCAATCAGCCACCACAGCAATTTCAACCACAATTCCAGAATTTTCAGCAAACAAATCAGTTTTTTCAGCCACAATTTCAGCAATTTCAGCAAGATTTTCAGCCAAGTCAGAATTTTCAGTATGGGCAGCCACAATTCCAGAGTTTTGAGCAACCAATTCAGCAATTCCAACCACAATTTCAGCAACCCTATCAACAAAATCAATCACCTTTTCAAGAAATTCAGCAAGGGTACCAAGATAGTTTGAATTACCAGCAACCATATCAATTTCCACAGAAATTTCAACTTTGCAACCAGAATTTCCAGCCATAAAATCAGTACTTCCAGCCCACTCAGTTTCAATCTTCACCACAACCATTCCCATCTCAAAATTAGAATTTTCAAGGCTGTAATTATCAGCAAGTTCAACCATCATTCCAGCCTAATTATCAGTCATTTCAGCAACAATTTCAGCCCTCCCAACATCCCCAATTCCAACCACAGCAGGGAAATATTTTTCAGCCGACTACTTCATCATTTCAAAGTCAATCAAATCTCTATGCTATCCAAGGAGGATATGGAAGTTCTAGTGGGGGAAATGTGCCACAACAAAGGGTAGAAGAGATATTTTAACAAATTTTACAACAAAAGCTTCAAGACATCGGAGGACGCCTTGGACAAATGGTTGATCAAATGAATCAAATAAATGCCCAAAGATCAGGATAATTATCTTCTCAAGCTACTTTTAATTCTGAGGGGCATGACTGTGATCTAACTTTGGGGAATGAAGAGGTTGTTTCAAGTTTAAACACTCCAAATGCCGAATTTCCTGAAAAAATTCCAGCATCCCATTTTCCCATTCAAAACAGCCCCGGAGTTAATTTTATATCAGTTCAAGGTGACCCTAGTGCATGGCCAAGTCCTTCTTCAAGTGATCTTGCAAATTTGGTGGAAGAAGAAGAAGAAAACATCAAAATTAGGGCACCTACAACATGCATTCCTCTTGAAATTCTTGTTTAAAATTCATTTTCAAAATTTTCAGCTCAAGAAGAAGATTCTGAAGCACTACAGGACCCTTCTCATCTTTTATTTTGTGATGATAGTGTTATTGATGGTCCTAATTTTTCTAATATTGTTGTGGCAGATATTACAGAAGAAGCATGCATAGGAGATGATTCCATTGGTGTAGGGGATTGCACAGAGCCCCAAGGACCACCATCATTGACTGATGCATTAGAAGATTCAGAGGATAAGCCAGAAAGTGTAGGGACTTGCATGGTGGAAGCAAGAACCCAAGAATCACCTGTTTCAGTTGAGTGTCCACCAGAACCTGAACCTGAAGAGGAGCATGTACTTGACCAGGAGGAGGCCATGGATACATCTACTCTTGTAGAACCTCCAGGTATTCTTTAGCACGATCAGGTAAGTATTCCTCCTATTTCTTTGGAAACATCTATAGAGGTACCTCAAACTGATGTTATTGCCTGTGATGAATTTCTTGATACATCCTTTGTAGAATTTGATTGTGAAAAATCTATAGAGGTACCTAGTGTTGAATTTGCTGAATATGAAGCATGTTGTGATACATCAGATGCAAATGCTGAGTGTGAAAAATTTTTAGAAATGCCTAGAATTGATGTCGTTTGTCGTGATGAATTTCTTGATATATCCTTTGTAGAATTTGATTGTGAAAAATCTATAGAGGTACCTGTTGGTGCAGAAGGCACCCAAGTCAAACCTGTGTTTTGATAATGGCAACAGATGTCAAAAGTTAAGTCTTACTTGTTTTCTAACAAGTTACTCTAGTGTGCAGGAAAAGTCCTAGCGAAGGACTGCTAGGCACTGGCGAAGGAATGCCAGGGTAAAAAGCCCTAGCGAAGGACTGCTAGGCACTGGCGAAGGAATGCCAGAGTCAAAAGCCCTAGCGGAGGACTGCTAGGCGCCAGGTGAAGGACAGCCTGGGACTGAAGCCCTAGCGAAGGAATGCTAGGCACCGGGCGAAGGGCAGCTCGGCCTCCAAGACCTGACAAAGGACCGTCAGGCAAAAGTCCAACCAAAGGAACGGTTGGCATCAGGTAAATTCTCCCGAGAGGAGTAGGTGAGGACGCGTTCCCCGTCGAGGGAACAGTAGGCGTCGGTTCGACCTAGGGCTCCATTTTGGAGACCAAAGTCAGAACCAAGACAGCTAAGGCTGTATAACCTAATAAATTATTGCATTATTGTGTTTTGGACTAACCCTGGATGCAGGACCGAAGGAACGTGTGTCTGCAGCTCAGAAAGCCTCAAAGGAATGAGGCTACAGCTGACCAGGGCGCCCGGAGTGTCCCGGGCGTCCCCAAGGTGAACACAAAACACCCAAGTAAAAAAGTATGCTTCGACAGTACAACCTGCGGGCGCCCCCGCTGCTCCCGGGCGCCCCCTGTGTCCCGGGCGCCCCAGGGCCAACTACCGAAGCACACCCTCGCGAAGCCAGAAGATAGAACTTTGACCCGATCAATCCGGGCGCCCCGAGCGGTCCGGGCGCCCCGGTCAAAGCGGATCCCGAAGATAAAGGGATCAGATGCTGACCGAGACTTTGGCGGATCAAAGGACACGTGGGGGGGGGGGGGTGCCCCCGACATCCCGGGCGCCCCCAGGCCCTATATAAAGGGCCCTCGACCAAGGCTTCAAGACATCAACTCTCTCTATGTCTCAAAGCTCTTCTGCTCTCGCGCTTCGCCTCGGAATCCTTCCAACTCAAGCCGACGACGTCCCGCTGCTCCAGAAAAGTCGATCTACCCCAGACGTCGGTAAAAGAGCTATTTAAAAGTTTACTGTACTTAATTCTGTAATCCTTTGTAAACTATTTTGCGCCTAATATAGAATTGCCCAAAGTAAATGGTCAACGACCGTGGGCCTTGGAGTAGGAGTCGACCAAGGCTCCGAACCAAGTAAAAACGACTGCGTCTCTGTGTTATTGTTTTTTATTTCCGCTGTGCACTTGCTATTAATTTTCCGAAAAACGAATACCGATATTCACCCCCCCTCTATCGGTTCTATCGATCCAACAAGTGGTATCAGAGTGGGGAAGTTCAAACCTAGTGCAACCACCAGTTTGAAATTTTATTTCGGATCTTTATTTTCTATTTTTTTCGAATTTTCGTTACATATTTCGTTTTAATTTTTTTTTTCGAGGTTGGTGCAACACCCCTCGTTATTTTATTTATCCAGCACTACTAATCCAAGACCTAGTCTTGGAAAATTTGTTTTTCTGTTAGTTTTCTGTTACAGATTGAAATGGCCATGCAAGAAGGTTTTAGCACCGCCAGACCTCCACTTTTCAGTGGAGAAGACTTTTCTTACTGGAAAAGTCGCATGGAGGTCCACCTGAAAACTCAGGTGGACATGTGGATGATTATCCAGTCCGGTTTAGAGATCCCCAAAAACGCCGATGGACTTCCTCAAAGCTACACAGAGTGGGACACCGCTCTGAAACGAAAAATAGAAGCCGACGCAAAAGCAACTCAGACTCTCCAATGCGGATTGACAAAAGAGGAGCTGAACCGGGTGGGCCCCTTCAACAGTGCAAAGGAGCTTTGGGCAAAATTGATCGAGCTGCACGAAGGACATCAGATACTCGGATCAGTAAGAGGGATCTGCTACTGAACAAATTGTACACCATCAAGATGGCCGACAACGAAACAGCAGCCCAGCTCCACGCACGGATCCAAGAGTTGATGAACGGTCTTCACACTATAGGTCACAAGGTTGAAAACCGTGACTTAATAAGGTATGCCTTAAACGCTTTCCCTAGAAACACCTTGTGGGCATCTATGGTAGATGCATACAAGGTCTCAAGGGATCTTTCAAAAATAAAATTAGATGAATTGTTTTCCGAACTAGAATTGCACGAACAAACTAACACCAATATGGTCGAGAAAGGTATTGCTTTCGTTGCAGGTAAAACTGGAAGGACAACAAAGAAGAAGCCTGAACCTGAACCCGAGTCTAACTCAGACTCAGACTCAGAAGACGAAGAAGGAGATCAAACTAAGCTGGTCCGACTAGCCCGAAGCTATTACAAGGAGCTGAAGAACCGAACCAACAAACGGAAAATCAGCCGAAGAAAGGACGAACCAGCTGAACCCGCGAATGATAAAAACAAGCCCAACGTAACCTGCTACAAGTGCAAGAAGAAGGGTCACTACAAGACAGAATGTCCAAACTTAAAGGAAATCAAAAAGACAAGAAGAAAGAAAGCGCTCCAAGCAACCTGGGACGAATCTTCCTCAGAAGAAGAAGAAGAAGCACCCCAATCAAACCTACTAGCTCTGACGGCCTCAGATAAAGTCGAGACTGAGTCAGTATCAGAACAGGACGATGGCGAGCTGACCTTTACAGAAGACGGCGAAATTAAGGTAACTAGTTTCAATAGATGTCAATTAAGCGAATTAATTTCATTTCTTTCTCGAGATTTGGCAAAAGCCAAACTCCGAGTCGAATCCCTCCGACAGGAAGTAAAACTCCTGAAAGAGGGAGCTGACTCTAAACCCTTAACCGAGAAGGTTCAGGAAGGAACTCCTACTCAAGTTGAAAAACTTGAAAAGGAGAACTCCTCCCTGGAAACTCAGGTTAAGGATCTTAGATCAGCTTTAGAACGATTTACATCTGGCTAAATCGATCCGGACTTGGCTATAGAACCAAATCCCGACAAAGATCTTACTTTGCTGTACTGAATCAGTCCAGAGGTAAAATTCAGGCATGGGTACCTAAACTATACCTGAACAAACCAACTGGATCAAATCAGTATTGGATCCCCAAGGACAAGATTCACATCTTGCCTAACCATCACCGTGGCTTTAGTCCAGGGGGAGCCAAACTGAAAACAATATTCATTATTAGATAAAAATTTAATTCGTGATTGCAATTGCTTGATTGATTGTTTATTTAAAATTCCTGCAAGTTACCATGCTTAGATTTAGGAATGGTTAGCTTAAGGACTGAACAAACTTAACTGAAACTTGACAACATAGTATTGGGTGGATGTGAGATGATAGTACGCTAGGGAAGCCAATTTGGCGGAACTAGCCGAAGCTACCGATCCAAGACCCAAACTAGTTAGACCAGAAATTTTTCAAAGAATAATTTTGAAAATGAAATTTCATTAAAAGGCTTTGTCAAGGAAAGGGTGGATGATCCCATAAGACTACGGCCAAAGAAGGCCTAGTGTCTCGCCAAGACCTGGAAGCCAATTTTTGAAATTCAAATTCAAATTATTTTTTTTCAAATTCGAATCTAACACAAAATTTCAGTTATTTGTAGATTTTAACATCTTTTCAAAAATTTCAAAATTAATTAAGTTTTCAAAATTTAATTGTTTTCAAAATTAATTAAGTTTTCAAAATTTAATTATTTTCAAAATTAATTAAGTCTTCAAAATAAACCATGCTTTTCAAAATAATCTCAACTATCAAAACCTGTCTCACAAAACCTATAAGGCTAACGTGATTGAAAACCCTAAATTTGGGTGAGACAGACTAGGCAGTGAAACTCAATTGAAGCTATTCCTGACTCTAATTGGATCCAAATCAAGAAAACTCTTTATGTGTAGGAATATAAAGATTTGGACCAATGGATGTTGGATAGCGGTTGCTCCAGACACATGACTGGAGATAAATTGAAGTTCACCAAGCTGAAGTTCAAAAACCTAGGCTCAGTGGCATTTGGCAATAATGCTACACTCAAGGTAATTGGGTCAGGTAATATTGAACTTAAATCCGATTTCATTATTAAGAAAGTTCTATTGGTTGAAAACTTTAATTTTAACTTGCTTAGCATAAGTCAGTTATGTGATTCTGGTTATATAGTTACTTTCAACAATTCTAACTGCCTGATTAGAAATGTACAAGACTCAGAAATCATGCTTAAGGGCACTAGGAAAAACAATGTATACACTATAAACCTTCCCCTTGTACCCAAATGTATGTTAACACAATTAGAACAATCAAACCTCTGGCATAGGAGATTAGGTCATACCAATCTGAGAACTATCTCAAAAATTACCCAACTTGGCTTAATCAAAGGTATCCCCAAGATTAAAAATAATGAAAACCTAATATGTGAATCATGTAATCAAGGTAAACAAACCAAATCCAATCACAAACTAACCCAATCTGATTTAACTCAAACTACACTTGAGCTCCTACACCTTGACCTATTTGATTCACATGGAGCCAAGTCACTAAGCGGGAACCGATACTGCTTAGTAATAGTTGATGATTACTCTAGGTTTACCTGGGTTAGGTTTCTAAAAACCAAAGATGAAACCCTAAACCTATTTAATGAATTCTGTAAACTAATTGAAAATCAAAACGACACTAAAATTAAAAGACTTAGGAGTGATCACGGGGGAGAGTTTGACAATCAACGATTCGAGGAATTCTGTAAGGTAAATGGGTACTTACATGAATTTTCATGTCCTAGAACCCCCCAACAAAATGGGATAGTTGAGTGAAAGAATAGAACATTACAAGAAGCCGCTAGGGCTATACTCAACGAATTTAATCTAGCAAACCAATTTTGGGCAGAAGCGATTAGTACGGCTTGTTATATCCAAAATAGGGTTTTGATTAACAAGCGACACAACAAAACCCCCTATGAACTGTACTACCATAGACTCCCAAACCTACACTACCTAAGGGTCTTTGGATGCAAAGTCCATATCCTAAATACCAAAGACTATTTAGGAAAATTTCAGTCCAAGTCAAACCCAGGTATCTTCCTAGGATACTCAACCACAAGTAGAGCCTATAGAGTTTGCAACCAACAAACTAAGAAAATTGAAGAAACAACAAACTTAATTTTTGATGAAGAAATCAACTCAACATCTAATAATCCAGATTTAACTTCATCAAACTCTGACCAAGAAAATAATGAACAAACTATTGAACCCTTAATTGAACCATTAAACGAACTAACCATTGAACCAATTAATGAGTCAACTGAACCAAGTATCGAACCAACAAATGAACCAGCCCAAAGAGTCGAATCAAATAGTGAACCAAACTGACCAGCCGGACCTGAGGCTGAACCAAGCTCTAGAAGAACCAAGAAACCCAGACTCAGTCACCCAACCGATCAAATTGTGGGTGATCCAACTCTAGGAGTCAGGACTAGATCCTCCTATAGAAACCTTAGTCAAATAACTATGATATCGAAAATAGAACCTAAAACTATAGATGAAGCTCTACCTGATCCTGATTGGATCATAGCTATGCAAGAAGAGTTAGCCCAGTTTGAGAGGAACCAAGTCTGGGAATTAGTGCCTAAACCTGAGAGCAAATCCGTCATTGACACTAAGTGGGTCTTTAGGAATAAGCTGAATGATCAAGGAGAAATAGTCAAAAATAAAGCCCGCTTAGTAGCAATAGGTTTCAGCCAAGTAGAGGGATTAGACTACGATGAAACATATGCCCCAGTAGCTAGACTTAAGTCCATTAGAATGTTGTTAGCCTCTGCATCCCATAAAGGATTTAAATTATATCAAATGGATGTAAAGTCAGCCTTTTTAAATGGATTCATTAAAGAAGAAGTTTATGTAGGACAACCCCCAAGGTTTGAGGACTTAGACAAACCTAACCACGCTTACAAACTAACCAAAGCATTATATGGGCTAAAACAAGTACCTAGGGCCTGGTATGAACGGTTATCAACCTATTTAACTTCTAAAGAATTTAAACAAGGCCAAATTGACTCAACTTTATTTATTAAAACCCTAGGAAAAGATATATCTATTGCCCAAATTTACGTAGATGACATAATCTTTGGATCCACCAACACAAACTTCCTAAAAGAGTTTGTCAAAATAATGGAAGATGAATTTGAAATGAGCTTAGTTGGTGAGCTTACCTTTTCCTAGGACTACAAATCAAACAAACTAGGGATGGTAACTACGTTCATCAATTCAAATATGCTAAAGAGTTAATAAAGAAATTTAAAATGGATAACTCTAAAAGCATAAGTACCCCCATAGCCACTAATGTAAAAATAGATAGTGACCCTGATGGTAAACCAGTGGACCTTAAACTTTATAGGAGTATGATAGGTAGCCTACTGTACCTTACAGCCAGTAGACCTGATATTCTTTTTGCTATAGGGATGTGTGCTAGATACCAAACCTGTGCTAAGGAAACTCACTTAGCAGCACTAAAAAGAATACTAAGATATGTAAAGGGCACCCTAAATGTAGGGATTTGGTATCCTAGGATCTCAACTTTTGATTTGACAGGATACTCAAATTCTGACTATGCTGGCTGTAAATTAGATAGAAAGAGCACAAGTGGAAGCTACCAACTGTTAGGTCAGAGTCTAGTTAGTTGGTGCAGTAGAAAACAACACTGTGTAGCTCTATCCACAACTGAAGCTGAGTATGTGGCCTTAGGAGAGTGTGTTGCTCAACTTTTATGGATGATGCACACACTTAAGGACTTCCAGCTCAACTACACCCAAACTCAAGTATTTATTGACAATATAAGTTCAATCAATTTAACTAAAAACCCAATCCAACATTCCAGAACCAAACATATAGAAGTCAAACATCATTTTATAAGAGACCATATAGCCAGGGGTGAAATAGTACTTAAGCATATTAACTCTAAATCCAACTTAGCTGATATATTCACAAAACCCTTACCTGAATCTGAGTTCAGCTCACTAAGAAGGCAGTTAGGATTGTGTTCTGTAGAATAGATTAACTTTCTTTCTACTCTACTTGATTTAAAAAAAAATTCTAAAAATAGAATTTGAAAAACTGTTTTACTTAATTTCAAAATCAGTTTTCATTTTCGACTTAGTTTTATTTTTAATTCAAAACTACCCCCTTTCAAAACTAGGGCTTTTTCGAAAATGGACTTAGCCTAGGCCCTAACCCTAGAACTGCATGCACCTATAGATTTAGAAGCCAGCATCTCACAAGCACCTTAGGGTACTTTTGGTTGATAACCTAGAAAGGGTTGAGATGCTTAGGTCTTTGCCTTAATTCAAGATGCTTTAAGTTAGTGCATCTGCAGTAATTGGGGCACTAAATACAACTTACACAGCAATCAAGTTGAGTGTCAAGTTTAGAAAATCTAACTTGAACAGAAACACTTAACTTGACTAACCCTAGCAAAAACTACTGTTTCTAGCAGTTAGTAAGTAGCTAATTGGGTTAGAAAGGTCCCTACAGAGAAAATTGACTGATTTAGTTTAAGTCCAATTATGAATTGATTCAGTACAGCAAAATTCTACTTATTTCCTTTATGCAATCTTATTTCTGCTATATTTATCTGTTTTGATATATGGCAAAGGGGGAGAGATAGGAAAAGAGAAAGTAAAATTAATTTTTCTTCATTCAAAAAGTTTTCAAAAATTAATTTTCTTTATTCAAAAAGTGTTCAAAATTTACTTATCCTTTATTCAAAATTTTCAAAAATACTTAAGCTTTTCAAAATTGACTAAAGTACTTAAAGTTCTTAAAAGCTTTCAAAATTTTACTTTAGCTTTCAAAATATTGCTAAGTACTTAAGTCTTTCAAAATTTTCTTGCTTAAGCTTGTCAAATTTTTTATAACTTCAATAAGTACTTTAAGCTTAAGTTTTTCAAAACTGCATAAGTACAAAGTTATTAAGTACTTAAAGTTTTCCAAATGTACTTTACTTAAAGTTTTCCAAATATACTAAAGTGTTTCAAATCCTAGTAAGTACTTAAGCTTTTTTAAATCCTACTAAGTACATAAGCTAACACTTTCAAAAAAATTTTGAGTACCTTAAAACTTAAAGCTTCAAACTTTTTAAGTACTCTAAAATAATTCTTCAAAAACTCTCCTATGTACTTTTAACTTAAGTTATTAAAAGATCTCTAAATACCTAAAATCTTAAGTTTTTCAAAGTACAAGTAAAGTTTTTTAAACCCCACAAATTTTTGAAAAATCTAGGGGGAGATTCCTTCCAGGGGGAGGGAACAAAATTTAACACTTTTATACTTGCTTAAACTTAACTTTTTGAACTAGGGTTGCCATAAATCAAAAAGGGGGAGATTGTTGGTGCAGAAGGCACCCAAGTCAAACCTGTGTTTTGATAATGGCAACAGAGGTCAAAAGTTAAGTCTTACTTATTTTCTAACAAGTTACTCTAGTGTGCAGGAAAAGTCCTAGCGAAGGACTGCTAGGCACTAGCGAAGGAATGCCAGGGTAAAAAGTCCTAGCGAAGGACTGCTAGGTACTAGCGAAGGAATGCTAGGGTAAAAAGCCCTAGAGAAGGACTGCTAGGCACTGGCGAAGGAATGCCAGAGTCAAAAGCCCTAGCGAAGGACTGTTAGGCGCCAGGCGAAGGACAGCCTGGGACTGAAGCCCTAGCGAAGGAATGCTAGGCACCGGGCGAAGGGCAGCTCGGCCTCCAAGACCTGACAAAGGACCGTCAGGTAAAAGTCCAACCAAAGGAATGGTTGGCATCAGGTAAATTCTCCCGAGAGGAGTAGGTGAGGACGCGTTCCCCGTCGAGGGAACAGTAGGCGTCTGTTCGACCTAGGGCTCCATTTTGGAGACCAAAGTCAGAACCAAGACAGCTAAGGCTGTATAACCTAATAAATTATTGCATTATTGTGTTTTGGACTAACCCTGGATGCAGGACCGAAGGAACGTGTGTCTGCAGCTCAGAAAGCCTCAAAGGAATGAGGCTACAGCTGACCAGGGCACCCGGAGTGTCCCGGGCGCCCCCAAGGTGAACACAAAACACCCAAGTAAAAAGTATGCTTCGACAGTACAACCTGCGGGCGCCCCCGTGGTCCCGGGCGCCCCCGTTGCTCCCGGGCACCCCCTGTGTCCCGGGCGCCCCCAGGGCCAACTACCGAAGCACACCCTCGCGAAGCCAGAAGATACAACTTTGACCCGGTCAATCCGAGTGTCCCGAGCGCTCCGGGCGCCCCGGTCAAAGCGGAACCGAAGATAAAGGGATCAGACGCTGACCGAGACTTTGGCGGATCAAAGGACATGTGGGGGGGCGCCCCCGACATCCCAGGCGGCCCCAGGCCCTATATAAAGGGCCCTCGACCAAGGCTTCATGACATCAACTCTCTCTACGTCTCAAAGCTCTTCTGCTCTCGCGCTTCACATCGGAATCCTTCCAACTCAAGCCGACGACGTCCCGCTGCTCCAGAAAAGTCGATCTACCCCGGACGTCGGTAAAAGAGCTATTTAAAAGTTTACTGTACTTAATTCTGTAATCCTTTGTAAACTATTTTGCGCCTACTATAGAATTGCCCAAAGTAAACGGTCAACGACTGTGAGCCTTGGAGTAAGAGTCGACCCAGGCTCCGAACCAAGTAAAAACGACTGCGTCTCTGTGTTATTGTTTTTTATTTCCGCTGTGCACTTGCTCTTAATTTTCTGAAAAACGAATACCGATATTCACCCCCCCCCCTCCATCGGTTATATCGATCCAACAGTACCTAGTGTTGAATTTGCTGAATATGAAGCATGTTGTGATACATCAGATGCAAATGCTGAGTGTGAAAAATTTTTAGAAGTGCCTAGAATTGATGTCGTTTGTTGTGATGAATCTCATGATATATCTTATGCTGAAATTGATTGTGAAAGACTGATAGAGGCCCCTAAAGTTGATTTCATTAGTTGTAATGCATTGCTTGATACATCCTTGGTGGGAAATAATTGTGAAAATTCCAGTGAAGTATCCAAAATAGATTTTATGGGTGGTGATAAGTTTCTTGATATATCTTTGGTGGATATTAATTGTGAAAAATTCATTAAGATACCAAAAATTGATTTTAGTGGATGTGATGCATTTTTAGATACATTTGATACAGAGACTGATATTATTTCATTTCTTTCTTACCCTGCACGCTTGAGAGAGGTATTACATAGTTTTGTAGGGTCCAGAAGACTTCTGGAGTGGGTGCTCCATCTGAACAGACTCCAACCCCCTGGAAGGACTTCCAAAAGGCATCAAGAAGGAGGAGATGATCTTACTTTAATTCGAAGCACTCCACCTCTTACATGGATCTTGAACCTAAATCACCTTCGGCCACCTGAACAGTTTGCTGTAAAGTCTAAGTGTGGGGGAGTAATACACCATAAAATTGATCAAACGAAGGAAACTTTCTCAGCCACCCAGACTCCTCCACTACCACGATGGAGGCTATTTCTTGATAGACTCCGACCGCCAGAAATAAAGGGGAGTCTATTCTTTCTTGCATTTTCTTCCATTGCATTTTTCACTTTTATGATTTCTAGAAGTACAATTTCCTTTTAAGTGGAGTTCTTGTTAATAAATGCTTTAGTAGTGTAGAATGAATAAATGGACATTGTAAATACCATGTCATTTCTTTTGGCACTTTTTCTTGCATGACTAGGAATAAATGTATCCCTCTAGGTTGTTTTCATGTCGTTTTAGAGTCTCTTGAAAATAAATTAAATTTGTTGTTAAAACTTAGGGTTTGAACTAATGGATGAATTCTTGGATACTTGAGTACTACTTGGCTTTAGATTCTTAATTGATGACTTGAGATGAACTATTTTTGTCTAGTGAGAATTAGCCTTATTTTTGTGATATACATATGTAATTGTACTCTAGAACTTGCTTAGGTTCTTTCAAAACCATATTTCAATGATTGGATCACATCTATAAAGACTAATCAATTTGTTTACCTTTCCATATCAATTTTTGGCAATAATCATGTTTATTCTATTTTTCTTTCCTTATTTCCTACTCTTAACCACACATTTCTAGGGACTTGTTTGTTTGGAATGTTTCTTAATGCTACTTTGCCCGAGACGGACAAAGGATTAAGTGTGGGGGAGTGACTAGTGTTTTGGAAATATTTGGTATCAAAGAGGCATTTCATGTCAAGAAAAAAAAATCTGCAATTACATGTGCCAAGAATGAGTTTGAGTGAGTTTGGTGTCAAGAATGAGCAAGAGAGATGGAAGCAATTGGAGATCTAGATTCCATATTATAGTTTGAAGATTCAAGTGGCAAGCAATAGAAAAATCTGAAGAAGAAAGAATATGGCACGCAAATGGCACAAAAAGTTTGTGCCAAAGTGAAGAATTTTTTTTTTGAGAAGCTATTCTTGGGTAGAAATGTTGGACTTGCAGCTGTTCTTTGCTTAGGAATCAGAAGCACCTTGCTAAATGTTGAACTGTAGCTGTACAAAATTCGAAAGTCTGAACAAAAGCTGAAAATGAGCTGGAAAATCTGAATTGCATAGCAAGGTAGAGCTTGTAATCTACCGAGGCTTGACTTGGAGCTGCTGAATTGAAACAAGCTGAATGCAAGTGAGCTGCAAGAGGCTGAAATCTATGGAAGAAGTGTAGTGGAATATGTATTGGAAAGAATTCAGAATTGAAATGCAAAAATGACTACAATTGTGATACTATAAAAACAGTTTTGTCAACTTGGGGCTGAATTTGATTTTCCTAGGCTATGAATCAGGGAATGAAGTTCGGAAATGCATCAAGGCGTATTGAGTACACACAATACTGACCAAATCAGGAAGAAATTTGGATGCTAGAAATTCTGATCAGAGCCGAAAAGCAATTGCAGTGCAGTGGCTGAAATTCAACTTGTTGAGCAGAATTTTTAAGTGAAATAGTTTAAATGCTCTACTACTCCTAGATGCTAACTGATGTAAGGCAATCAGAGAATTGCAAGGTCTGGAATTAGTTGCTGTGGAGTTGGAATTAGAAACAGAAAAAAATGCAATCGAAATGTGCCAACTTGAAGTGAGTGTATCAAAAGTGAGTTGCAAGAGTTAGAGAAGGTAACATTTGGAACATCAAATTTTTGTCCCTAATTGTTATTGGATGTCTCAAGTTTTTATGACACAAATCCTGGTCCGAAGTGTTTCCAAATGAAGATTGACTCCATAAGAAGGATTGAGAGCAAAACAGAGAAAAAAGAGAAAAGAATCAAAACACAAGAAACATGGTTGGCACGCAAGAGTTTTGGTACCATGGAACAAGTGAAGTGTTTATCATCCGAATTTAAGTTTTGTTCCACTACATTTCTGACTTTGCGAGAGGATTAGAAAAAAAAAAAGAGGATTAGAAAAAAAAAAGAGAACAAGTGGCACACAAGAGCAAATTGGCACATTGGAACCTATAAAGTTTTATTCATCCAAATCAAAGGCATTGTTCAAGTTTAACTTCACCACACTTTTGACTTCATTAGAGGACTGTAAAGAGAAGCAAAGTGCATTGGAAATATTTTTGAGCAACCAAGTCTCCCACTTCATCAATTTTTTTATGTTCTTGGCTTCCACTTCATTCTTACCATTTTCTATATTTTTCTCTTGTTTTTGTAGATGTGGATCCTAATCATGAATAATGGTGGAGAGTAGATAACAAGCAAGCCTATGGTAGTGCAAAAAGCATGTGTGTTTGAGTGAGCTCCACTTTCATCATGAATTTAGAACTCAAGAAGAGAGCCACCAAAAATTTCTCTTGAAAGGCTAGTAAGTTAAATTCATCTCAATGAATCATGAAGGATGAAAAGGCTAAGTTGTTGATTTAAGGACAAGATACTAATCCATAGAGCGTAGATTTTTTAGAATTGACAACCTTAGGTAATTTCTTTTCACTTGTTTCTAATTATGCTTGGAAAGAGTCTAAGGGATACATACTTAGTAGTTTCATGAGACGCTCAAGCTTAAATGTGGGGAAGTTGATAGGTATCATTTTGTTGATTATTTTAGTTGCTAAAATCCAAGTTTGACCCATATTTTACTTGCTTAATTGTGAATTTACCCTAGGTTCTAGGACTTGCTTTTATTTTGGACTTAATTGCAAATCATTACACATTTGAATTATTTGGCCACTAAATTTTTGATCTATTTTTGTAGACATGAAAGGATCATGGACCTAGGTTATGCTGGGTCAAATTTGAGTCGGAAGTGGACCCGGATCGAGTGGTCAAGTTTTAGACAAATCTGAGTCGTCCGATTCAAAAACGGCTAGATCTGAGCCATCAGGGACCATCTGAGGCAATCCGAGCTAGGGTTAGGGCTGATCAAGCACTGAGGTCGAGATCTGAGATTTTCATCCCAATCAGAGATCATTCAACCGTTGGATCAAGCTCAGAGGGCTCTAGACTGTCCATCCAAAGATCAGGTTGATCTGGGCCACCATTGCAAATCTGGAAGATCTGAGCTACCCCGAGGCAGATCCTGACCCTTGATCAACATCATCAAAATTTGGTTCAGATCGGATAAAGATCAACCGTTGGATTCATCCAAAACAATCTCAGCCGTTCATTCTTAAGTATTTAATCAGAAATTTCCCTAATTGCAGCTCGTCGCGTCTTCGCCGCAACCTTCGTCTTCTTCAGCAGTTCTTCGAGTTTTCTTTAGTTTTCTTCAATCCGTGGGTGCGACCACTCAATTTCTTCATTGGATCAAGTCATAGATCATCGGGAGGAAGTTTTCGTGAAGTCTCAAGCTCAAATTCACCCAAGAACAGAGTCGATTGAGGGTTTCGTCAGCTCTGCCCTTCACTGATTAGATCTCGGTTTTGTTCCATCCTTCATCCATCTGAGCTATCCGGAGGGGTTCTTTGGAGTGCTCAGATCATTTCCACGCCATCATCGCAATCCAACATATCAAGATCGAGGAGATTGGATGGGAAATTCAGCTTGGAGCAGAGTTTGGGTTTGAGTCAGTTACGGTGACACATTTTTCAGAGATTTATTGAGCTTAGGGGTTCGAGGCTCACCCTTGTGTGACGAGCAAAGAGTTCTTGAACTAAGGGAGGAATTGAGGCTTAGTTTACTTAGTGTTTTTCAATTTGTTAGCTGTAATTTCATTTCTGCAGTTCATTTCTATTTCTGAATTTCTCCATCAGTTGCTTTAGTTTCTATTCTAGATTGTTTCTGCTTTCATTAGTGGTTCGAATCTGTACTTTCATTAGTTATAGAGCTTGTTTAGTTATCCTTGCACTTAATTTCATGTGTTCTGCAATTTCAATTCGTGAGTATCAGTTGGTGTTCCTGTTGCGTATCAATTCCCCTACGTATCACTTCATTTCTGCACTTAGTTTAGCTATAATTTCAGCAATTAGTTCAGTTGTTGTGTATCAGTCACCCCTGCGTGTTCACTTCAATTCTGCACATCAGTTTAAGTTTTGAAATTTGGTTTCATTCGAGTTTGTTTTCGCATTCATTTGCTGCTGAAATTTTGTTTCTGCATTCAGTTTGTTTATGCATTCATTTCCTATAAATTCGTTTGCTTCATTTCAGTTACTCTGCTTGACTATTCATCCAATGTGTTGCAGCAATCGATTTCTGAAAAATTGCACTTCATTTCTACATTCCTACAATTCATTTCTGCATCAAGAAAATTCCTGAATTGAACAGTCCCTTGCTTCATTTCTGCATTGTTTCAATTCCTGAATTGATCAGTCCTGAATTGATCAGCAACATTTTGTCAGTTATAATTCCTGCACTTAGTATCAGATTTCCATTTCGGCACATAGTTTCTTTCCTCCTTGCGTATCAAGTTTCAATTGCTAGCACTTTGTATCAAGTAAGGTCTTGGCACTGATTTTGTATCAGTTTGGTTGAAGATTGAGTTGCATTTGGTTCGGTTGGAGTAATAATTCTTGGAGAAGTTCCTTGCATTAGTATCAATCAGAATTTGGTTTGATTTTATATCAGATTGGTTTTCCAAATTAGGCTAAGTTGCATTTAAGCTTCCATTTGTTTGAGTTCATTGGTTGAATTACTTGGGTTAAGTTCCATGGTTATGTTCCTTACTTTATATTTCAATTTCATTTCTAATTGAAACCAAACCCAGATTTTATTTGAAACCCAAAAATATCAACGACACATAAATTCGAACTAGAATCAAACAATCTTAACTAGCCCTAGGAAAAATACAACCTGTGGCCCCTTTACTACGCTTTTATTCTTTGATAGCAAAAAGGGTTTCCAGCTTTACACATATATAAATTTTGAGACCCACATTCGTAACACCTAGTTCGGGTCCATCATGGAACTTGAGGATCCTTATGGACATTTCGTCTGTTCTATTAATAAAAGTTTTACTTTTGTAAGTTTTAAATTGATACTAGTAGGCTGTTGTGTTTTAGAAATATTAGTTTGTATTTCATATTTTATATATATTAATTATAAATATCATATAAATAATTTCTAATATTATATATAATATTGGATCAAGAGAAGAAGAATCCTTATAGGAATTAAAGCGCCATAATATAAATTTAATATTTCTTGTAAAACTTCTAATTTAAATTTAGGATCTAAAGTATATACAATTAAATAAATTTCAAGGATAATATAAAAATATTTTTTCTATTTAGTTTACATAGCTAATATGCAAGAAGTGAAAGTTTCATTATTAATATATTCATTTAATACTAATACTATATTAAAAAAATTCACTAGAACTAAATGAATTGTGGAATAATAAACACCGAAAAGTTTGTCGATTGCATCATTAAATACTTTTAAAATTTCACAAATATTACTATAAATATTCTACTATTGTGAAAATAAATATATATTAGTATTACTATTTTGTACAAAAAATAAACATAATAAATCTTTATATTGAAATGAATTTGTAATAATTGATATGTTGAATTCCAACGTGTTAGTATGTCACGTGAAAATTTTTTAGGTCTCATTCTATTAGCTTTATAATACCTAACACATTGATTGATCATAGATGGATGCATAAATATGAAATTGCGATTCTAATTAGTTAATATAATTTTCTAAAAGATTTAATCCATCTTGAATACATTAAATTAAAACATGACATACACAACGAGTATGAAAAAATAAACCATCAATAACAGTTTGACAAACAAATTTTAGTTATTCTATAGAAGCAGTATTAAAACTAGTATTATCTAATGATATTAAAAAATATTTTGAGTCAATCCATATTCTTCTAAAATTAAACATAATAATTATTCAATGTTATGGGTAGTATGTAATTCATCAAAAACTCTATAAGCTATTAATATTTTTTGGAGGATCAAAGAGTTATCGATCCAATGGCAAGTGACACCCATATAAGAATGAGTTTGTCAATGATTACTCCAAATATCGAAACATAAAAAAAATACTATTATTTAATTTACTAAATTCATCAATTAAATTTTTTTTATTTTACTAACCTTTTAATTGTATGAGTAAGTGTAGTCTTAGGAACACGTTTAGTACATGGATTAAGAGATTCTTTACAGAAATCTTCAAATGTGTATTTAGATACAAAGCTAAAAGAAAGATATTCTACAAAAATAAATTTAGCTAATAATTCTCTTAATTTATTATTAGAATATAAAAATAAATCGAAATCAGTACTACTACCGCTAGAAAATCTAGATAATTATGCTTGAGAGTAATCGAGTCTATATTTCATTGGGTGTTGTCGTTTCAATGACCCATAGTCGTCGTCGACTTGAAATTTGTAGGAGGCATTGCAGTGTTTATATTTTGCACGCAATTTTCTCAACGGAAGAGTGACCTTCTCAAAATATTTAGTGAAAATAGAAGATTTTAGAGGAGGTTTTTTTTTCAAATCTTTGAAGTATTTACATTGGTACTTCCTTGTATTTTGGGCGTCGGAAGGCGTTGGGGCTGGGCCTTGGTCTCATCATCAATGGATTGAATTTGAATGTTGGGATCCTCGTGCACTAGTTCATTTCCCCTCCGAGATCAAAATGATGAAGTTCCACGACTTCCTTCCATTGTCGCAGAAAGATAGAGTCGAAAACGTATAGAGAATATAAAGTTGAGAATGAGAGTAGAGAAGATGTGTGTGAAAATAATGAAATAAACTCCCTATTTATAGAGTATAGATCATAACGGTCACTAAATCAGAGCCATTGATTAAAAAATGGTCAAATGATCTTTAACCATTGAAAAAATATTTTAAAAAATGGCTAATGACTCTAAACTGCCAGTTAATCGGCGTTTCGAAGCTGTTGGAACTGTTGGCTCCAACGGACGAATAAAAAAAAATTCGTTGAACTAGATGTTTGACCTACCAGTTAACTGGTTGGTCGTCGGTTTAGCGGCAGCTTGAACCGGAATCGGCCTGGCATACTGTTGGGTCGTTTTCGATTCACCCGGTGAACCAGGTGAATGGGCTACCCAACCTGTTGACTCAGGTTAGGTCCAGGCCTGGTCCGGGCTGAACCCAACCCGTGGTTAGGTCTAATCTTAGGGGAAGGGTAGGATGGATGGAATCTAGGATTTTGATTTAACTACAATGCTAGTGTTGGTGCCAGAAGCACCAGATCGAATCTCAATTTGATAAGTGGCAAAGGCATTCAAGTTAAGCTGGTATTGTGTACTGAAGGAATTGTGAAGATTGCAGGAAAGTCCTAGGTAAGCTAGGCAAGAAGTCTTGACCTGCAGGGTTGAGCACGAAGTCCTGATCGGGGATCAGGCAACGAAGACTTAGTGAGTGAAACCGAGCATGAAGACTTGGTCTGGGGGACCAAGTAGAAGTCTTTGCTGAGCGGTGGTCGCGGACAGGAGATGAGACGGGTCGAGGTCGAACGTCATCGAGTTTCGGGTTCTCGGAGGTCGAGCAAAAGTCTAACCGGAGGTTCCAGATGGTAAAAGGTAAACTCTCCTGAGAGGAGTAGGTGAAGATGTGTTTCCCGATGATGGAACAGTAGGCGTTGGTCCGACCTAGGGTTTCACGTGAAACCTGAAAGTCAGCACCAAGACAACACTGGTTGTGTTTCATATATGCTTTATTTATATTATTGGATGTTTGGAACTAACCCATGTTGCAGTTGAAAAAGTTGAAGCAACTTGACTAGGGCGCCTAAAAGGGACTCAGGCGCCTGAAATTTGGCAGTTGGAGACTGAGCTGGCGCAACAGTCAGACTGACATAGAGAGTGCTGAGTGGAGGATCCAAGTTGACACTCAGGCACATGAAAGGGACTCATGTGCTTGACTAGGGTAACGTTTGACTGCGCGGCAGATAAAGCTTTCGTCTGATTCGCTGCAACTAGGGCGCCTGAATGAGTAATATAAAAAGGGTCGAGTACAACAGCCCAGAACAATATCCCAATCTCTGTGATCACTCTCTTCTCCTATGTGCTACACGACCAAAGCTTAGACAACGCCGAAATGCTATCCGACTCTCCGAACAAAGACTTGCTCTTACACTTCAGGAGTCGGTATTATTATTATTATTGTTAATTTCATATTGCACACATTGATTTGCAATATTGTAAACTTGTTGCGATTTATTAGTGACGCCCAAAGTAAACGATTAAAGATCATGGGCCTTATAGTAGGAGCCGATTAAGACTCTGAAGCAAGTAAAACTAACGTGTGTTAGCGATCTTGATTCGTTGTGCATTTCTACTGCTCTATCTTTCTCTCTTATGCTTACTATCGAAGCTTCCCCTATGTTACTTTGATCGATTAGTATTTAATCCGAAATTTTTAAATGAAGTGATATTCACCCCCCCCCCCCTCTATCGTTCATCTCGATCCTACAACTAGTTGATCTCATATGAATTGTTCATATCCTAATCTTCATGTATATATTCTTGTAAAGATCCTAACTAGGTATCGGTGTTAACCCTGCAGAAATACACCGGTGTGCTTCACCCTTGAGCCTTCAATGCCATTATGTAGAGTAGGTATCCTAGAGAGTCCGGTTAAAGGTAACCCTTTTTCATTGAGGGCCCCGATCATACATGTCTAGATTACGCTATATACTATCTGACACGGGATAGGGAAAAGCAGTGTTAGCAAAATATCTTGTAAATGATTGAACTCCATTTCGAGACAATGTTCGAGATGTCAAGTTAAAAGTAGTCTCTATCACTGAGGCTCTCCAATCATACAATCTCAGATATTCCCCTCTACATCACGGCTAAACCCTCACATGTATTAACCATACAAGCATTTCAACAAACACATACAAGTCACAATACACATAACACAAGACAACAAACACTTAATTGAATAAAGAAATGCATAAATACATAGTTTATACATTAACATCACATAGTAGCTACTTCATACATCCTGGGTATGGATAACTACTCCATTGCAAAGATAGAAACAACAAGATGACAAGATAAAACCATCTATAACCCTAAACAAAGAGAGAAGAGGGAAACGGATGATTATCATTGATGCGCGTGCCTTCTTGGAGGATCTCATCACTCCGAAGGTTGACGGTGTTGGATCGAAGAAAACGATAGAGGGGAGTGAATATCGTTATCAAAAATTTTCGGACAGTTAAAGAATATGCGCAGCGGAAAGAAATAAAGTACACAGGAACACAAGTCGATTTTTTACTTGGTTCGGAGTCGCGGTCGGCTCCTACTCCAAGGCCCATGGTGCTTGACCGTTTACTTTGGACAATTTTATATTCGGAAAGATTTTTATAGATTGATAGTATAGATATAGAATTTGAAAAACTAAATCACAACACTTTCGTAAACTAAAATTTTACCGGCGCCCGAGGTGAATCGAATTTCGGAGCAGAGGGTCGTCGGCGGCGCTGGAATCTCGAAATCAAACTTTGCTGGGGCGCAGCGCTTGAGCGAAAGTGTTTAGAGTGTTGGAAAGAATGGATGTCGAAGCCTTGGGGGTGAACCCCCTTTTATAGCACCCATAGGGGCGCCTGGTTCGTTGGGGGCGCCTAACACGTGCCTCATCCTGCGAGAATCTCCATCCGTGGGCTCGGTCAGCGCTTATCCCCTTCGACTCGGCACCTGGGCTGTCTGGGGCGCCCGGGATCTCTCGGGAGCCTGGGTTGACCTGGTCCATTGGCTTCGTGGCAGATTTGCTTCGATGGCTGCTTTGGCTTTGACCTTGGAGGCCCGGGACCTCCCGGGTGCCTAGCCCAGTGTAGTTCGAAGCAGTCTTGCTTCCTTGATGTTTTGGCCCTTTACCTTGGGCGCCGGGGTCCTCCTGGGCGCCTTGCCCAGTGACCTACCCCATTCCTTTGGGGTGTTCTGAGCTGCAGAAACACAATCCTTCGGTCCCTGCAACCAAGGTTAGTTCCAAAACAAACTAAGCAAGAGTGTTAGTCATTATTTACAGCCTTAGCTGTCTTAGTTCTGACTTCAGGTCTCCCAAATGGAACCCTAGGTCGAACCGACACCTACTGTTCCCTCGACGGGGAACGCGTCCTCACCTACTCCTCTCAGGAGAGTTTACCTTTTGCCAACCGGCTCCTCCGGTTGGACTTTTACCCAATCCACCTGACCAGGTCTTCGTGCCCAACATCCGGTCAGGTCTTTGTGCCCAACATCCGGTCAGGACTTCTTGCTTAGTCCTCGACCAGGACTTCTTTGCCCGACCCTTTGTCAGGACTTTTTGCCTAGTGTACCTAGGACTTTTCCTGCACACTTAGTAGACTTGTTAGATCACAAATAGTACTTAACTTTGAATCCTTTGCCAATATCAAAACAAGATTTGATATGGTGCTTCCGGCACCAACAGACGGATCATGGAGAAGACAATGGCATGACCCTAGGGTCTACCCTTGAGGGGAGAACCCTTCTCCAAGGCAAAGTCCTAGGCCAAATTTCCTACCCAAAGGGAAGGGAAACCCCTTATATAGGGGGAGACAAGGCTCGTGGCACGGGCCATGAGGTCTGGCATGGCCTGGCTATGCTCCACACGGCTAAAAAGGCACAGTCATACTGTGCCTCGACTTGGTAAACAAGGGCACGGTTGTGCCGTGTCGGTTTCAGCGAGGCATCCATGGGTCGTGCCAATTGGCACGACATAGGGGTGAGGCCTATGGTGGCCTAGGCATGCACCGTGCCAGGAGGCATGGCCCGACCGTATTGCACACGTCCCCAGCTGTGCTCTAGCTCAAACATCGACTCTGACTCTGATTTTGCTCCAAATTCACTCTATTTTCGCTCTAAACCACGCCCTATAAATGCAAAGGAGAAAGGAATAGATCTCCTAACAAAAAGGGAAGATAGTGGCAAAGTAATAAGAAATATGGTCCAGTAAAATAGATTATGATCATGAAATACAAGTAGATATGCGTCAAATCATACATAAAATCATATATAATCTACGCATATTAGGCCAAGATCCTCGGGTTGTGGTATCAACCTCACTCTCCTCAAGGTCAAGCATATGTCATATCATCTGCGTCCTTTTCAGGGCATAAACGCCCCCGACTTAGACGTAGTCGGATTCAAGATCCTCAGTCCGCGGTATCAACCTTACTCTCCTCAAGGTCGACCATATGTCATATCATTTGTATCCTTTTCAGGGCCTAAACTCCCTCGACTTGAACATATTCGCGGTAGAGATTCTCGGCTACAATATCAATCTCACTTTCATTAAGGTCGAGCATATGCCATATTGTCTGTATACTTTTCAGCGCCTAAACTCCCCCTACTTGGACGTAGTTAGGGTCGAGATCTCCGAACTACGGTATCAACCTTATTCTCCTTATGGTCGAGCATATGTTGTATCTTTTGTGTCCTTTTTAAGGTCTAAACTCCCCCGACTTGGACATAATCGAGGTTGAGATCCACGGGTTGTGGTATTAACCTCACTCTCCTCAGGGTCGAGGATATGTCGTATCGCCTATGTCCCTGTCAAGGCTCAAACTCTGCCGACTTGGATGTAGTCAGGGTCAAGATCCCCATGTTGCGATATGAACCTCTCCTCACAGTCGTATCGCCTATGTCCTTTTCAGTCCTCAAACTCCCCCTACATAGATGTAGTCGGGTCGAGATCCTTGGACTGCGGTATCAACCTAACTCTCCTCAAGGTCGAGCATATGTCATATCGCCTGTGTCCTTTTCACTGCCCAAACTCCCTCGAGTCAGATGTAGCTAGGGTTGTGATCCTTGGGTAGTGGTCCTAACCCCTTCGATGTGCCAGCAAGTCACTCTACCCCATAGGTAGCAAGGACTGGAGGCCACGCTACCAATCGATACGGAGTTAATCCCAAGACAAGAATAGACGAGATAGGACAAAATTACTCTACCTAGACACAACTTAAGTTTCAAATAGAAGCAACAAGACGAATACTGAAGAAATTATTCATTAATTAGCAGAAGAAAAATTTCACCAGGTACTACAATCAGAAGTCAACCACAACTTCATCAGGGAGGGTGTTAGGAATATGGGTCAGGGAGATGTTCAGCTTCGACTTGTCACCTAGAAGAAGATCCGCCTTAGACAGCTGCTTTAGGGTGTCCGCCACTTCGTGCTCCACCATCTGAAGGAGATGAGTCTTGACAAAGTTGTAGAACTCCTCCGAAGAGAGAAATTCTTTCTTCTTGGTCGTCCAACGGGCCTCCTCCCCAACCTTGTACCCTTGGAGCTCTGTAACCTAGACTTCCAGCTAGCCCCATTATGCCTCCAAGGCGACCTACAACTCAGTGATGGAAGAAAGGAGGGCCTTCACCTCTGCCTGGGTCATTTGTACCTCACGGTAGAGGAACTCTAGATTGATAGATTGGGCATGTAATAAGCCTGCACTGACTCCTCAGCCTCCCGTGTCGATTCCCGGGTAAAGCGTAGCTCTCCCTCCAAAGCAACCAAGGCTACCTTTGATTCCTCCCGAGTCACCTCTAACTCCTATAGCCTACTTTCGATCATAGCCCGGTTGGACTTTGCCTCTCCTCGAATCTCCTGTTACTCCACCTCTAGGAGATGGAGCCTATTTTGGCTAGCCTCCAACACTGCCCGAGCCATCTCTCAATCTACCTCAGAAGAAACCCTCTTATGGTGGCACTGCTCCACCTCCACCTTCAGATGTTTTATCTTTTTCTGTTTATTCTTATCCCTCGACTCCAAAGCTTTGACCTAAGCTTCTAGCAAATCAATCACATTTTGGTGCTAGCTAAGGGCATGCTTAGTGTCTATGACACTCACCTTATTATCACTTATTATTATTTTTTTAAGTTGGCTGATCTCGGCTATACTGGACTCAGGGTTTTCAGGCAAAGATTTTAGCAGGGACACCTACATCTTTAGGGAGGTGATCTTGATGTGGGAGCCAAATAACTTTGCAGAGAGATCGATAATTTGCTCCGACAGCTCACATCAGCCTTGGGAGAGATCCAGAAAGCGGTGACTGAAAACCATAAGTTTGGACATATGGTTACCTCTGGTCCCCATCAGCTCTTTGAGAAGGACCCACATGGGCATGCCCTTGGCAGTCACCTCCCCATCCTGCCATAGAGTGGCCATAGGGCCCAGGAGAGTCATCTCTATCGAAAAGTCCAAGGAAGAGCCAAGAGCAAGAACTAACTCCTTATCCAAGAGTTGGGAAGGACCCACCTCAACCCCCTCCTGAGCAGTCATCGGGCTGCTACGAAGGAGATGAGCCACTAGGGCATCAACAACTCCCTCTAGAATGGAGGGAGCTGGCAAGGGCTAAATGCCAGGAAGTGGCCCACTAAAGGCTGAAGGAAGATTGCCCAACATGTCCACCATCTTGGGAGGTGGAGAAGGTAAGCAGACGGGTATCGGTAGGGGTCACTAGGGGGGACGCCCGTTGAAGTAGATGATGTTCAGTCTTGTCCGATGGTCAGGCAGGAAGGTGAGTGTTTTCTCTTTCGAGTCATTAAGAGAGGGGCACTAGACTCCTATGAGGTGGCCACTTCCTCAATAGGGAGCAGCAGAGGCAACAAGGAAGCTGCTACGACGGCTACAGCGGACGAAGTAGTCGAGACCCCGGGTCTCAAAGTAGGCATCACAGTAGGGCAACTGGAGACTTGACCTCCAGAATGAGGTCAATGAGTTCCATGCCTCGGGCCTCTAGCTTGGCCTCGAACATCCGGGTCAATCAGTTCAGGGCTACCCATAGCATGGTCTTAGCTGCATAAAACAAAAGTTACTCAGTTAGGTATCGACATTATGGTAAATGATAAATTCTTACAAAAAAATGTTGCAAAGTAGCCAGGATTGGCCTTAGCCCAAAGTAGTGCAGTAGGTCTTCCTCGAGTAAGGAGTTGCTATCAAAAGACAGACCTGACAATTGCATCATAGCCTGCAAATATCCTCGCTCCAAATGAACATTTTTCATGGAAGGAGAGGTTGGTAGTTCTCGTTCCTACCGAAGGGACCCTAATAGGGTCGTAGGGGGCGGACATAAAAAATCTAGGGTTTCCACCCCTTGTATGATGAAGGGATGCCTTTGATCATCCCCTGGTTTGGTCGAGTGGAAAAGAACAATACCCCATCTTCTATAAGTTTCAAGTAGAAAAAGAAGTGGAATAGACCAGGAGAAAGGGGGAGGCAATATAGATGAAATAATATAGCCATCCCTGAAAGGATGTGGAAGGAGATTTGACCTAACCGGGATAAAGGAATACGGAAATAACGGAATACATCAATAAAAAAGGGAAGGATGGGGAAAAGGAGGTCGTTATGTAAATGGCTATGGAAAAAGATCACACATCCTGGCGGGAATCGATCTACATGATCGTTCCCATTTGGCAGGACCAAGACATAATCCTGGGGCGTTCGATAGGCGAGACCAATCCTCTCTAGAGAAGCGTTGGTAAATCTTGACTCCACAGAGCAATACCAAGGGGTTGGCGATGATTCTATGACCATCTCTCAACCAAAAGACTAGAAGGACTTAATCAGGGAAAGATGATGACAAACGGAGGGTTTATGCTAGTGAAGGGCAAGAATGTTGGGGAGGACGATGAGTACGAGCTCTAAGGAGGAAGATGAAGATGGAGGCAATTCGAAAACTCAGACGAAAGCAAGTGAAGCCAAGCCACCTTGCTTCGTCCTAGTTATATACCCTATCGAGGCCCAACTGCACTGTCCAATATAGGATCTTCCCCCGAGGTAGGAAAATATAGTTGTTCGATCCAGGACAACAAACCCCACGAACTCCCTAACAATCATGAGGCCTCAGAGTGACATTTTGTTTGACTGACAGCGGTTATATTACCATTAAGGTAACATAACCTCGGCAGTGATAAAGCGTATCTCAGGCATAACAAATGAAGCAAGCGAATTGCCACGCCCCAGAGGCGCATGCTTACTCGAAAATCGGGCAGCATCTCTCCTGTACGACGGACAAGTTGGGACAAATAATACATCACTCTCCTCATATAAGATGCCTCAGCCATCAAAACTGAAAATAAAAGCACAACCACGCAGTTTATATAAACAAGAATGATAGATAAGATTAAACATTCTAAACTCTTATTGTCTTTTAGCATAAATAAAGCAAATGAAAATCCGAATATCGACGAAAGTCCAACATAAGTCCAAAGATGAACATACTTCTACTTCGACAACATCGGACCAATAAAACATCTAACAATCTATGAAGTAAATGCTGAAATAACGAAAATGTAGAAATAAAGTACTGTGATAATAACTCAAATGTAGAAATAAACTCGACAACATGGGATTGGCAACTGAATCCTCTCTTGGCTCCAAGTAATGCAACTACCTACTACCTAAAACAAAAATAAGAAGAAGGGATGGTGAGTCCAAGCGGACTCAGCGGGTATATGAATAGACAATAGCATGGCATCATAAATACATAAGAAACAATAGATAGTAACGATGTACAATCTCTAAGAAATATAAGACACCAAAGTATCTATAAAACAACGTAAAAACATACTAGATAACATAGTATCAACAATCATGCATGTCAACCAAATGCAGCAATCATAGCTCATATAAATGCAACAAATACAAGAAAATGCAAAAATGTAATAGATGGACATGTTGCAAGGACATGTGTCACCCCTAACGCCAGTCAAGCCGTCAACACATCACATCTGTGTGGCAGAGTGGGTAGGGTTGTGACAACTGTACGTACTCCAACGAATACCATAGAAATATGTGGTTGAGTGGACAGGATGCTGGGGAGCCAACTACTCCAAAACCCCTTTATATAGGGGGAGCTATCAACAACTCTGATATCCCTAAAAAATAACGATGAGGGTGTCAATTGTTTGCCTACAACTCTAACATCCACTGTACATGAGTGGTCCAGTGTGGCGTAACAGGACGGTTGCTTCCACTCTAGCAACTACCACAACAAGTGGTTGAGTGACAAAGCAACTAGATGGCTCACAATGACTTAACCATATGGAAGCCCAATAGTCGTCAGTATGCAACGGTGCAGGTATGGTGCATGATACCAATACACACAAACAACTGAATAACAACCGATGCAACAACTAAAATAACAAATACCAGAAAGTAACGAATATGCAACTAACCTACTAGGTAGGGTGTTTCTAATGCCAACCGCCCTAGTGGTGTTTAATGAACATTTAAGTACTCGTGTACGGGCGGTACTTTGCAGAAAGGAAAATCAATGAGATATTGTATGAATATGAATTTTCGATTTAAACTCGAAGGTCAAACAAGAAAGGTATCAACAGGTGATATAAAATAAACAACAACAAGATCAAGGTCAAGTAGACCTATTTAGACATAATAAGCCATGCATTTAAAGTAAAAGTGTAGAGTATGGCTTGGCGGGTTTCCCTAGCGAATACGTGGTCATCCTTGAGAGACCTATCCATGTCTACGGATCAAAAATGTAATCCAAATGGAGACCTGTCTCCCAACGACCATCTCGTCATCGTATCGTTCGGTACGAATTACAACTTGGCCAATCATAAAGATCAAGCCTTGTAATTCTTCTAACCAAACGACCGCGGAAAAGATGACGAGTGGATCGCTAGTTTTTGTGTTTATTATCGGGGTCCATAATACGATTAATTATTACAATTAATAATTGAATAATTAACACGATAACAATTAATCAACCACATAAAATGACGAGACAAGAAAATACAACCAAGAGAGAAATATACCTCTCTTTACCTCGTAGCCTTTTACCTTATGTCCCTTCCCTCCCAGACGCCGTGTGGGAGACGAGATACTGAGAACCGAGATCACCAAGGCGCTCCCAATGTTCCTCTTCTTCTTGCCCTAGCCGAAACCCTAATTTAGGGTTACACCGCCGACTTCTTCTCCTCCCACCTGTGCGCCGTCGGCCCTCCAAGGTCTCCCAAGGTCGCCGGCCATAAGTCCTCTGATCGGTAGAGGTTGAGGAAGGTAAAGAAGTGTAAGAGGAAGGAAGAAGAAGCCTCTTCTTCCTTCCTTAAATCCGCCACCGACCCTCTACTTGTCTCCCTTGCAGCCGGCGCCTTTGCGCCCTCCCTCCTCGCCGCCGAACCTCTTCCCGACCTCCTCAAGGTGGCTCTGGCCACAAGCTGGTAAGGGAGAAGCTCCTCCCTTCCGTGCGGCTCTCACTGTGAGAGAAGAAGAGGTGAACAAGAAGAGGAAAGGATCCCTCCTCTTGTATTGTCGTCGGCGCCCTAGGAGAGAGAAGGAGAGGGAGAGGAAAAGAGAGAGGCCAAGGGTTTAATGAATTGGATTAAGTCTTGGTTTCATGATCCCATGGGGTTTATATAGGGCTAAGGTAGGGACCAAGAGGTGGAGTTGGATCTTGGCCCACTAATGGATCTAAAACCAATCGATTAATGAAGATCCATTCCATGCACTAAAGCATCTCCATTGAACTTCCTCACCAACCCTCATATTTTCATATGGGCTCCACCTATTATGAGTCATCCATCCCCCCATGTTTAAGATATCGAATGCCCGTCGATTAATTTAAATTACTGACAATTTTAATTAATCGACTTCTGGCTCCTTGACTAGTACCACTCAACCTTATCATCATGTTGAATCAAATCCACCTGCAGGGTTTAACATGATGATCCTTATGAGCTCATTAAGGGGGCATCATCATCCCGACTCACCAGGACACAGATTCCATAAATAATTAATGGCACACCATATAATTAATATTATTTCTCAACTTGACGGGCCTATCGATTTAACAGAATAAATCTCGCCCATTGCTAAATCAATGAAATAATTATTAACTATATGTGCCCGTTATTATATCGAGATTTAGAGATTTTACTCCATAATAAATCCGAGGTCTAATCCAATTATCAAGTCAGTACAAATTGGATAACCTCTGGTTTTGGTCCTGCTCAATGCACACAAAGTACACTAATGTAATTCTATGGTCAAGATAAACCACACCTAATTAGACCACAACCATCCCGATGGTTTGTCCAAATCCATCTCGGTTGTGAGCCTCTTACTTATACTATGCAACGGACTGATAACACGATCTTCCGTGTGTTACCATACACCATGTTATCTACAGTGCACAGTATTGGACTTTTATGCATATACTGATGTAAACACGCATCTATTGTTGTTGTGATTCTCTTTTCAAAATATAGACGATCTTATATATAAAAAGAGCAAGTCTTTTAGTATACACATCTAACAATCACCCACTTATACTCAAAGACTTTACTGTTCTCTCACTTCCATACATCTGACTCCCAGATCCTCCACATGTCGGTCAAATGCTCTAGCTGGAAGAGCTTTAGTGAAAGGATCCGCCGAGTTGTCCTCCGATGCAATTTTGGTGACAGCTACTTCTCCTTGCTTTATGATTTCTCGTATCAGGTGGTACTTGCACTCTATGTGTTTACTCACCTTATGGGCTCGTGGTTCCTTCGAGTTTGCAACTGTACCACTGTTATCATAAAAGATTGTGATAGATCTGGGTAAACCAGGAATCACATCCAAGTCCATGATGAAGTTCCTGAGCCATACAGCTTCTTTGGCTGCCTCTAAGGCTGTCACATACTCAGCTTCTATGGTAGAGTCCGCCACGCATTTCTGCTTGACACTCCTCCAAACAATAGCTCCACCTCCTAAAGTAAACACAAACCCCGAGGTAGACTTATTCTTGTGCCTATCTAACTAGAAATCTGAATTCGTATAACCCATATGGACCAATCAGTCTGCCAGGTAAACCAGCATATAATCCCTAGTCCGTCTCAGGTATTTCAATATATGCTTTACCGCAATCCAATGTCCCTGTCCAGGGTTACTCTGATATCTGCTGACCATGCCCACGACAAAGTAGATATCTGGTCTCGTGCATAACATAGCATACATGAGGCTTCTTATAGCTGATGCATAAGGAACCGCCTTCATTTCCTCTATCTCCATTGATGTTTTCGGACACATCTCCTTGGATAGAGGAACTCCATGCCTAAAAGATAGAAAACCCTTCTTGGAGTTTTCCATACTAAAACGAGCCAGGACAGTGTCAATGTATGAGGCTTGGGATAAGCACAACATCCTTTTCTAGCGATCCCTTATGACCTTGATCCCAAGGATGTGCCCCGCTTATCCCAAGTCCTTCATATCAAACTGTTTGGACAACCAAACCCTTACGTCTGATAACACTTTGACATTGTTGCCAATTAACAAAATGTCATCTACGTAGAGTACAAGAAACACCACTATGTTTCTGTCACACCTCTTATATACACATGACTCATCCGGGCTTTGAATAAATCCATATGACTGGATTACTTCATCAAAGCAGATGTTCCAAGATCGCGAAGCTTGCTTCAATCCATAAATGGATCGATTAAGCTTGTACACTAGATGCTCTTTGCCCTTTGCAATGAACCCTTCTGGTTACTTCATGTAGATGGTCTCCTCAAGACTTCTGTTAAGGAAAGCTATCTTGACGTCCATCTGCCTTACCTCATTATCCATATGAGCGGCAATAGATAAGAGAATCCGGATAGACTTAAGCATGACTACCGGCGAAAAGGTCTTCTCATAATCGATACCCTCATTCTGAGTGTACCCTTTCGCAACAAGCTAGCCTAGCTTTGAAGGTCTCAACCTTCCCATCTGATCCTCACTTTCTCTTGTAGACCCACATGCATCCAATGACTTTTACACTATTGGGTGGTTCTACTAGCTCCAACACGTGATTAGAATCCATAGATTCTATCTCAGAGTTCATTGCCCTTTGCCAAGAATCTGCATCCTTATCTTTGAGGGTCTCGTCATAGGTCTAGGGATCCGATTCATGTTTACCAGAGACCAAGTCCGAAGACTCTCCCAAAAACATGAACTCTCAGGTTGTCTAACAACCCTCCAAGTCCGAAGACTCACAAGTTGGGAAGTCTTCCACCACCAATGAACCCAAGGGCCCATCGGCTATCAACCTCTGAATCCTACTAAGGTTAATATGACCAAGCCTAAGGTGCCAAAGATATGTCTGGTTCATTTTAGAAGGCTCCTTTCTCTTATTTAGGTTAGATGATGAGCTATTGACCTCTGTTTGCATTGTGGGAGTTTTGGGTTCCAGAGTATATAAATTGCCAACCATAGTACCCGAACAGATAAGCTCTCTATTTCTCTTTATAATAACTCTATTATTTAAAGCAATAGAATATCCATCCTTTATTAATTTAGAAACTAAAATTATATTCTTTCTAAAAGAAGGTACATATAAGCAATCTCTCAAAACCAACACTTTATTTCTCTCAAACGATAAATAAAAATCTCCCACTGCAACTGCTGCCACCTCCGTAGCATTGCCCATGTAGACGACGATTTTCCCATCAGCTAGCCATCGGGTTTCCTGGAACCCTTGCAGAGTATTGCAGACATGATCGGTGACTCCGTATCTACGCACTAGGTACTGGTAGATAGCACCACTAAACATGTTTCAACGACTAAGCACGAAGAAATACCTTTGTCTTGACTACGGGGACAGTTCGTCTTCCAGTGTCCTGTTTGCTTTCACGTGAAGCATTTGCCTTTCGGCTTCTCCATGCTAGTCCGTGGTCCCTGCGATGATGCTGCTGCTGCCTTCTTGAACCCACCTTGTTTCTTCTTCTTCCTACCTTTCGGCATAGAAGTAGAAACTGTAAGGATGTATACTAATAGCCTTGCTTTTGGTTAGGATACATCTACATTTTAAAGAGAATCGCAAAATCACACAGTGCATGTTTATATTAGTATATGCACAAAATATCTAATACTTGGCATTGTAGATAACATGGTGCATGGTGTCACACAGAAGATCATGTTATCAGGTTCCCTGCCGAAGTATAAGAAAGAGGCTCACAACCTAAATGGAGTTGGACAAACCATCGGCATGGTTGTAGTGTAATTAGCTGTGGTTTATCTTAACCATAGAATTACACTAGTGTACTTTGTGTACATTGAGTAGGACCAAAAGAGAGGTCATCCAATTTTGTACTGACATCGTAAGTTGGATTAGACTTCGGATTATATTATAGAGTAAGATCTCTGAATCCCAAAATAATAACGGGCACATGTAGTTAATTAATTATTACTTTGATTTACCAATGTGCGAGATCTATTCTGTTAGATCGATAGGCCCGGTAGGTTGAGTAATAATTTTATCTGCATGGTGTGTCGTTGATTATTGATGGAATTCGTGTCCTGGTGAGTTGAGATGATGATGCCCCGTTGGTGAGCTCAAAAGGATCGTCATATCAAATCTTGCAAGTGGACTATGGTCCGGCATGATAAAAAGGTTGAGTGCTACTAATGAATGATCAAGAGGATAATTAATTTAATTATCAGTAAATTAAATTAATTATTGGGCATTCGATATCTTAAACACGGGGAGATGGACAACTCGTAATATGTGGAGCTCATATGAAAATATGGGGGTTGGTGAGGAAGTACAATGGGATCCTTTAGTGGAATGGATCACCATTAATGGATCGGGTTTGGATCCATTAGCGGGCCAAGAACCAACTCCTCCTCATGGTCCCTATCTTAGCCCTATAAATACCCCATAGGAGTCATGATACGGGAGAATTAATCACCAATTAATCAACAAGAGCCAAAAACCCAAAACCTCTTCCACCCTCTCTCTTAGGGTTGCGGCAGCCATCCTTGAGGTCGGCGGCAACAAAGAGAAGAAGAGGGAGGAGGAGACCTCTTCTCCGGTGCTTTCTTCTTCCACTCCTCTCCCTTTTGGCCGATGCAATCTCTGAGATAGCAGGAGCCGGCGGAGCAAAAGAGAAAGGAAGTTGTTGGTGGTGTTTTTGCAGTAGGAACAAGGAAGAAGAAGGAGGAGAGTTTGGGCTTTGTTTTCTCCATCATCTTCCTCTTTCATTGCTTCCATTCGAGTGGCTGGTGTCATCTTCAAGGGAAGAACAGGTTCCAACCGAAAGTGGAGGTGGGGGGCGGCCGGAATCAAGGGACTCTCCTTGATTGGTCGCCGGCGGCTTGGAAGAGGGAGAGGGTGGTGGCTGCGGGTGTGTATAGGAGGAAAAGGAGATTTGTTCTCCCTTTTTTCCTTCTTCTTCATCTTCCTTACCTTCCTCTCGGAGATACCTTGTGGCCGGCCGGACCTTGGAGCTTGAGGTGGCCGGCGGCGTGAGGAGGAGATGAGGATAGGTGGTCGGTGCAAGCAACCCTAGGCATCTAGGGTTTGTGTTGGTAGGAAGAGGCTTGAAGAAGTGAGATTAATTCAAGACCTTCGGTGACTTCGCATCTTGGTAGATCGTCACCTCACAACATCCAGGAGGGGAGGGTCATAAGGCAGAAGACCGTGAGGTAAACGGCGAGGTATAACTCTTCCGACCTTCGTTTTACTTTTGCTATGTTTTATTGTGCCATGATTTTATGCTTCGTCATTTTATGTATGTTTGTTAATTATTTTGATTGATTGTCATGGATAATAATTAACTAACTGGACCCCGATGATAAACACAAAAGTCGGCGATCCAATCGTCGTCTTTTCCACGGTTAATTAATCCAGAAAGTTACAAGGACTTAATCTGGTTTTGGCTAAGTTGTAACTTGGATTAATTAACACGACGATGAGACGGTCGTTAGAGGGACGAGTCTCTATTCGGACTAAATTTTTAATCCATAGACATAGAGAGGTCTCTCAGGTACGACCCTGTGGTTGTCTTGGATACCGCCAAGCCATACCTCTCAACAGAAACCCTCTGAGTCACTAATGCCTGCGAATTCTGACAAAACAACCCCTCTGTTGCCTGAAGTTCTCCCAGGAGTTCCTCCAACGTATACTCATGCTTGTTCATATTATCGTTGAGCCAGAACTGCTCAAAACTCCTAGGCAGAGACTGAAGTATAATATCAACCTCGGTTTCCCCGTCGATTTGTGCTCCCAGTACCTCAATCTCATTGAGGTGAGCCATCATTTTCAGGACATGATCCCTAACGGGTGTCCCTTCGACCATAGTATCCGTCATCAGGTTCTTCATCACAATCTGCCTGGCAGCTCGATTCTAGTGCCTGAAGAGCTCCTTGAGGTTCAGCATCTTGTCAGCAGCACTGGGCATGGCCTGATGCTGATGTTGCAATACATTTGACATAGATGCCAAAATGTAGCACCGCGCCATCTCATCAGCCTTGACCCATCGCTTATAACGCTCCCTCTCCTCTTCAACAAATCTCTCACCAGGTTTTTCAGGACAGTCTTCAGAGAGTACAAATTTGTACTCTTCAGCGGTAAGGATAATGTCTAGGTTACTTTTCCAGTCAATATACTTGGGTCTAGTAAGTTTGTTCTCCTTAAGTATGGTTGCTATGGGATTAAAGGCCATTTTGAAAATCCTGAGAATCACAACATACACTACTTTAGAATTTGAAAATAAATTGATTCCTCAAAATAATAAATTTTCGAAATCAACCAACACCTCTAAACACCGAGAAATTCACATACCACGATGGTGTGGACATATATGAATCTCTACATTCATAAGAGGAGGTTTTACCCATTAATCTTACTATTTTGTCAACCTAACTTTTTGACAAATAAGATTAATAGTTGGTTCACTTCAGCCCTGCAAATAATTGCAGTGACTCCGATGGGGAGGATACTATTATTAGCATCTAAGTGTTTACCATCACACAATACTAAGAAAATTATTTCTAATTATGTGCCTTCCGATGGGGAAGTACGCACGCTCTTCAATAATTTTCTATAGTCTTTTCCGACCCAGTGATCCGCAAAACAAGCCCATCGGATGGGGAGGAAGGCACTCAGAGCCGACACGCAGACTTGTTCGCATCACTTATCGGATTGTAATGGAGGCCACGGGACCCTTAGGGTCTCTCTCCCACATAGTTATTTAATTTGAGGAATTTTAACAAGCACACACACGACAAGCACATAACCAACATAATGAAAGAGAAAATCCTTGATTTTCCAACTTTTCATGGCCTTGGTCTCCAATGCACCTCCAGTCGTGTCGTCATCTCGTCCGCTCCTCCCTTTACCATGCGCAAATCACCTTGAGGGGATCTCCGAGCCGAGATGACTAGCTAATTATTTACATCAACGATCCTATACTCCACGAAGGAGTGTAAATGAAATCTAGATCGAAAAGTAAACAAAAAGCTCAGCTAAACACGTGCCATATTTAATTACAAAAATTAAATACTACCAAGCATCGTTAACCCCGAGGTTTTAATTAATTATAAATCATTGCACAACCAATCACACATATCAAATATTTGGCCATGATAAGTTGGAATCTAGTGCCTGCAACACAAAGTTAGCCTACGCACATCCACATATCATCCAGCAAAATAAAATGTATGAAAAATGTAAAAAATTAACCAATCTTAAACACACAAAACCAGAAACCTTGCACTGATACCAATTGTAGGGTATGGCTTGGCGGGTTTCCTTAGCGAATACTTGGTCATCCTTGAGAGACCTCTCCATGTCTATGGATCAAAAATTAATCCGAATGGAGACCCGTCTCCCAACGACCATCTCGTCATCGTATCGTTTGGTACGAATTACAACTTGGCCAATCACAAAGATCGAGCCTTGTAATTCTTCTAACCAAATGACTGCGGAAAAGACGACGAGTGGATCACCGATTTTTGTGTTTATTATCGGGGTCCATAATACGATTAATTTGTACAATTAATTATCGAATAATTAACAAGATAATGATTAATCAACCACATAAAATGACGAGACAAGAAAATAGAGCCGAGAGAGAAATATACCTCACTTTACCTCGTAGCCTTCTACCTTATGTCCCTTCCCTCCCGAACGTCATGTGAGCGACGAGCTACCGAGAACCAAGATCACCAACGTGCTCCGAAAGACCTCTTCTTCTTGCCCTAGCCGAAAACCAAATTTAGGGTTTCACCACCGGCTTCTTCTCCTCCCACCCGTGCGTCGCCGACCCTCCAAGGCTTCCCAAGGTCGCCGGCCACAAGTCCTCTGATCAACAGAGGTTGAGGAAATTGAAGAAGTGTAAGAGGAAGGAAGAAGAAGCCTATTCTTCTTCCCTAAATCTGCCGCCGACCCTCTACTTGTCTCCTTTGTCGCCGGCGCCTTTTTGCCCTCCCTCCTCGCCGCCGAACCTCTTCCCAACATCCTCAAGGTGGCTCCGGCCATAAGATGGTAAGGGAGAAGCTCCTCCCTTCCCTGCAACCCTCACCGTGAGAGAAGAAGAGGTGAATAAGAAGAGGAAAGGATCCCTCCTCTTATGTTGTCGTCGGCACCCTAGGAGAGGGAGAGGAAAAGAGAGAGGCCAAGGGTTTAATGAATTGGATTAAGCCTTGGTTTCATGATCCCATGGGGTTTATATAGGGCTAAGGTAGGAACCAAGAGGAGGAGTTGGATCTTGGCACACTAATGGATCAAAAACCAATCCATTAATGAAGATCCATTCCACTAAAGGATCTCCATTGAACTTCCTCACCAACCCCCATATTTTCATATGAGCTCCACCTATTATGAGTCATCCATTCCCCCGTATTTAAGATATCGAATGCCCGTCGATTATTTTAAATTACTGACAATTTTAATTAATCGACTTCTGGCTCCTTGACTAGTACCACTCAACCTTATCATCATGTTGGATCAAATCCACCTGCAGGGTTTAACATGATGATCCTTATGAGCTCATCAAGGGGGCATCATCATCCCGACTCACCAAGACACGGATTCCATCAATAATCAATGGCACACCATATAATTAATATTATTTTCCAACTTACCGAGTCTATCGATTTAACAGAATAAATCTCGCCCATTGCTAAATCAAAGAAATAATTATTAATTATATGTGTCCATTATTATATCGGGATTTAGAGATTGTACTCTATAATAAATCCGAGGTCTAATCCAATTATCAAGTCAGTACAAATTGGATGACCTCTGGTTTTGGTCCTGCTCAATGCACACAAAGCACACTAGTGTAATTCTATGGTCAAGATAAACCACACCTAATTACACCATAACCATCCCAATGGTTTGTCCAAATCCATCTCGGTTGTGAGCCTCTTACTTATACTATGCAAGGGATTGATAACACGATCTTGTTGGTGCAAGTTGCATCAATGATGTTCTCCTCTAAGTGTTATAATATTTGACAATAGACTTAAGTCAATGATACATTAAACAGACAAAGGGGAGTTAAGAGAGAAGTAACAAAGTGGACCAAAGTCCTAGTGAATCTAGGCAATAAGTCCTGGTTCGAATAATTGGGCACTAAGTCCTGATCGAGGATTGGGCACTAAGACCTGGCGAAGGGCAACTGGGCACCTAGCGAAGGGCAGCTGGGCACCTAGCGAAGGGCAACTGGGCACCTAGCGAAGGGCTGCTAGGCATCGAAACCCTAAGACCTGGCGAAGGGCTGCTAGGCACCTAGCGAAGGGCTGCTAGGCATCGAAACCCTAAGACCTGGCGAAGGACAGCTGGGCACCTAGCGAAGGGATGCTAGGCATCGAAACCCTAAGACCTAGCGAAGGGCTACTAGGCACCTGGCGAAGGGCTGCTAGGCATCGAAGACTTGGCGAAGGACTGCTAGGCACTTGGCGAAGGGCTGCTAGGCATTAAAGACCTGGCGAAGAGCTGCTAGGCACTTGGCGAAGGGCTACTGGGCAAAAGTCCACCCGAAGGACTGGGTGGCAACCGTCGCTTGAGAGGAGTAGGTGAGGACGCGTTCCCCATTCGAGGGAATAGTAGGCGTCGGTTCGACCTAGGGTTCCATTTGGGAGACCCGAAGTCAGAACCAAGACAGCTATGGCTGTAGAAATCAACTAATATTCTTGCCTTGTTGTTTTGGAACTAACATTGAATGCAGGGACCAAGAGAATGTGTTTCTGCAGCTCAGAACGCCCCAAAGGAGAGGGGCAGGCAGCTGGGCCAGGCACCCGGGAGGTCCCAGGCGGCCAAGGTCAAAGACAAAACAAGGAAGCAAGAATTGCTTCGAAATAGCTTTGGGCAAGGCGCCCCGGAGGCCCCGGGCGCCCAAGGTCAAAGCAATCGAAGCAAAATCAGTGTGAAGCCAGTGGACCAAGCCAAGCAGGGCGCCCCCAACGTCCCGGGCGCCCCCCCAGCTCCAGAGCCGATTCGTAGGGGATATGCGCTGACCAAGCTTCGGATAGAGGTTCTCGGATCCGAAGGCATGTGTCAGGCGCCCCCGACGTCCCAGGCGCCCCCAGGAGCACTATAAAAGGGGATCGACCCCAAGGCTTCAGAACAATAATCTAACAACTGCTGTGAGCTATTCTGATCATTCTGACCGACGACAACGTGCTAAAGATGAGGCTCTAGGACCGGGAGGCTCCAGGAGGAAGTGCGCAGCACTTCGGAGGTCCAGATCGGCCGAGCTTCAGACTTTATTTTGTTCGGTTTGCTTTTTACTTAATTCCGCACTTAATTTTCAACATTATTGCTTGTAACTATCAACTGTAAGATGAGTTTTCTCCGCCTCCGGAAATTCCGGAAAGGAGACCAATAGTGGACTCACGCCGAGTACATAGGCCTTGGACGTACTGACCCTGGGGGGTCGGGAACCAAGTAAATAAATTCCCGCGTGTCTGTCTTGCTTTTATTTTTCTTTATTTACTTTTCCGCTGTGCTACTAACGTTCTATATTTAGAACGATCCAAGTTTCTCTACGAAGTTTCCGCGAGAGATTTTTACGGTTGACATTCACCCCCTCCCACCTCTATCGACGGCATCGGTCCTACAATTGGTATCAGAGCTAGGCCGCTCTTCACCGGACTAACCGCCAACGGAGCAACGACGCCAGGAGTTGAGGGGGAGCCCAGGGGTGAATAAGGTACAATTTTTTTTTAATGTCCATTTTTAAGTTCCATATTATTTGTTTCACGTGCAGGGAGAGAGGGCACTATAAAAATTAGTGCCCTACTCGTAAGACTCGATCTACACCACCGGCGGCAAAGGGGGCACCAGCGCCAGGAGTCCGGAAAAACAAGGATCACGTACGATGCTTCAAATGCGAGAAGTACGGACACTACAAAAATAAGTGTCCGACGAAGGTACGTAAGATTTATGTTCCAAAAATTTTACAAATTCCTGCAATGTCTTTTGATAATTTAGTTAATTTTTCTGATAAATTAAATTTACTGCATAGTAAAATTAATACATTGCATGTCAAATTAGAAAATGCATATATGACTAAAATATCAAAATTTAATTATTTAATTCAAAACCTCAATTCAGTTATTTCTAAAATAAATTATCATAATTTTAATTCTGATAAACTTAATTCTGATAATTTTAATTCAGATAAATTTAATCCTAAGGATATATCCAAATTTAAATTTGAAAATCCTAAGGATAAATCTGAATTCAAAAATCTTAATGATAATTCTAAATTTAAATTTGAAAATCCATTGTATAACGCAGAATTCAAATTTGAACATTTTAAGAATAATTCTAAAGATTACTCTGAAGTTAGTGAATATAATTCTGGTGATAATCCTAAAATTATTTTTGAGGATAAAAATGATTTTATTAAAAATCTTGAGGATAATTTTGAAGATGAAATTCTCCTAGATAATAACTTAATTATAGATAATCTTGAAAATTATTACAAAACTTTAACTAGTGGCCCAAAGTACTCCTCCTAAATTAAGGATACTAAAAGATGTAATTTTGAGAATGAGGAGGATATAGAACTATCTAAGATAAAGGTCATAGTAAATAAAGTTCACAAAGTTTCAAACAAATCTGAATTATTAAAAAAACTTGAAAAGATAGATAAAGAAGAGTCAGAAATTTTCGAAATAATGAAAATTCTGAACTTAAACCCACAACTATTAATCAATCATTTCAACCTTAATTATTCAAATCTTAACTTAATTAAATCTTAATTTAAATTAAATTAAATCTTAATTCAAATTAAATTAAATTAAATTCAAATTAAATTAAATCAAATTAATTCAAAATAATTTAAATTCAAATTAAACTAAATTCAAATTAAATTCAAATCAAATTAAATTCAAATTAAATTAAATTCAAATTAAATTCAAATTCAATTAAATTCAAATAATTTCAAATTAAATTAAATTTAAATTAAATTATATTCTAATTAAATTAAATTCAAATCAAATTAAATTCAAATTAAATTAAATTCAAACCATATTAATTCAAATTAAATTAAATTCAATTTAATTCAATCTTAATTCAAACTTAAATTAATTCAATTCAATCTTAATTAATTCAAACCTAAATTAATTTAATTCAATCTTAATTAATTAAAACTTAAATTAATTTAATTCAATCTTAATTAATTCAAACTTAAATTAATTCAATTCATACTTAATTAATTTAATTCAATCTTAATTAATTCAAACTTAAATTAATTCAATTCAATCATAATTAATTCAAACTTAAATTAATTCAATCTTAATTCAAACTTAAAATTAATTCAAATTAATTCAATCTTAATTAATTCAATCTTAAATTAATTCAATTCAAACTTAAATTAATTAAAATTAATTCAATATTAATTAATTCAAACTTAAATTAATTCAAATTAATTAAAACTTAACTCAAATTCAAATTAATCTTTAATTAATCATTAATTAATTCAAATTAATTAAGTAATACTTTTTTAACTCGTAAATAACTTAAACTCAAATTAAATAAAATCCTACCCAAAGTGCAACAATAAATGTAATAAAACTAAATATGTCAAAGTGGGTTGACATATTCGCGGGTTCACACGACATGTATCAAATCGGGAATTTGATACATCTTTAGAACCGTAACTAAAATGCTTTGGACTTGTTTGAATCATGTATTAATTCCATGGACATGCATCTGTTATTTCCTTTTAAATATATGACATGCCATTCATATTTTATGCATAAATTAGAATGGTTATAGGAAAAAGGATAATTGAAACTTGATCAACCTAGTATTGGGTGGAGGTGAGATGATAGTACATTAGGGAAGCCATCTTGGCGGAACTAGCCGAAGCTACCGATCCAAGACCCAAATTAGTTAGACCAAAATCTTTCAAGAAGTAACTTGAAAATGGATTTTCAATAAAAGGCTTTGTCAAGGAAATGGTTGATGATCCAATAAGGCTACGACCAAAGAAGGCCTAGTGCCTCGCCAAGACCTGGAAGCCGATTATTGGAAACCAAATTCATTTTATTATTGTCAGATTTGAATCTAACACAAGCTTCAATCAATCTTAGATTTAATAATAAATTAAGTTAAATGATTCAAGCATCTCACAATACAACCATAAGGTAACTATGCTTGCTGTATTGAGATATCTAGAATGGGTGAGATGTTAAGGACTAATGAATGAAAAATAGTTTTCAAAATTGCTAGAGTATTTTTCTGAAAATATATTTTCAAAATAGTGCTTCAAGATAATAATGTTTGTATGGAATTCATGCTTGTCTGATTGATTATATATGATATGTTTTCAAAAATTATATCCTTTTAAAAAATTGTTTGACTCATACAATTAGACACAAGCCTCTTAGGACAACACTAAAGTTCCTTAAGGCACTTAGATAGAGTCAAACGATGTTGGGTACAGGGGGAGCGTTTTCACTCTTTTAAATTTTTTTTTTAAAAGACTTTTCGAAAACTGCGCCTTAATTTCTATCACATATGTTTTCAAAAAGACTTATACTTTTAAAAAAAAAGTATCTTCTTTCCAAATTGTGGTTTCAAAATCTATCTTCCTGAAAATTGGTGTTCATTTGATTTTGATAAACCCTAAAGACACAGAGGAAGGTCCACTTAATGATCTACAAGGACTCCGAGGATGTGTCAGATTTAGGGGGAGTCTGAGTCAAACTTCTGACAAGTTATTTATGTTAAAAATTATTAGATTATTCTTTTGATCTGAATTAAACCTTAAGACTCAGAGGAAGAGTACTTGTGGTCAACAAGCTTCCCAGGACTGAGCCAAGTTTAGGGGGAGGTCAAATTAAAAGAATTATTTAATAACATGTTTTCATGAACTATATCTTCAAAATCTTGCTAAAAATATAAGTCTTTCAAAATACTATTATTCTATTTTTCAAAATTTTTGTGGCTTATGAAATTATTTTTGAAATAATATTTACTTGGGTTGGAGAATTTCCAAGACACTTAGGAAATGTCCTTGTAGTTAACAAGGTTTCCTAGGATTGTGTCAGACTGGAAAAGAAACCTAGTCAAGTAAAATATTATGTTTTCAAAAGATACTTATATTTTTCAAAGCCTAATCTTTTTCAAAAAGTACTTAATTTTTCAAAAATTCAATATATTTTTCAAAAGTACTTGTATTTTTCAAAATATCATTTTTCAAAGCTCATAACACTCTTTCAAAAGTTATGTATTTTTCAAAAGTACTGGCTTTTCTCAAAAAAAATATACTTGCTGTTTTCAAAAACTCAATATATCTCAAAAGCATTTGCATTCTTGAAATCTCTTTTCTAAATTTTTTTAAAGAAAATTTTCTCAGATCAAACATTTTTCTTACAATACAAAATAGTTTTCAGAAGTACACAATACTTTTTCAAAATAGATCTGTTCTGGAAATTTAAGTACTTAGTATTACTATGCTCTCAAAAATTTATACTAAGTATTTTCAAAAGAACAAAATGTTGTCATTGTTGGTGCAAGAATTCTTGATTTTTTTTTATGTATGACAAAGGGAGAGAGATACGCCTTAAGTTACAATTTTTTTTCTTTTCTCTTACCAAAGGATCAATTAATCAAAATGGTTTCAAAAAGGGGAGAGTGAAAGTTAGAATTTTTTTTCTATTTTTCCTAGAGGATCAAAAATGGATTTCAAAACTTAGATCATTTTTTATTTTGATCCCAAGGATAGTAAGTTAGCCCCTTCAACCAATCTAACTTAAGATATTGTCAAACATCAAAAAGGGAGAGATTGTTGGTGCAAGTTACATCAAAGATGTTCTCCTCTAAGTGTTTTAATGTTTGACAATAAACTTAAGTCAGTGATACATTAAACAGACAAAGGGGAGTTAAGAGAGAAGTAACAAAGTGGACCAAAGTCCTAGTGAATCTAGGCAATAAGTCCTGGTTCGAAGAATTGGGCACTAAGTCCTGATCGAGGATTGGGCACTAAGACCTGGCGAAGGGCAGTTGGGCACCTAGCGAAGGGCTGCTACGTATCGAAACCCTAAGACCTGGCGAAGGGCAGCTAGACACCAAGCGAAGGGCTGCTAGGCATCGAAACCCTAATACCTGGCGAAGGGTAGCTGGGCACCTAGCGAAGGGCTGCTAGGCGTCGAAACCCTAAGACCTGGCGAAGGGCTGCTAGGCACCTGGCGAAGGGCTGCAAGGCATCGAAGACCTGGTGAAGGGCTGCTAGGCACCTGGCGATGGGCTGCTAGGCATTAAAGTCCTGGCGAAGGGCTGCTAGGCACCTAGCGAAGGGCTGCTGGGCAAAAGTCCACCCGAAGGACTGGGTGGCAACCGTCGCCTGAGAGGAGTAGGTGAGGACACGTTCCCCATTCGAGCGAACAGTAGGCGTCGGTTCGACCTAGGGTTCCATTTGGGAGACCCGAAGTCAGAACCAAGACAGCTACGGCTGTAGAAATCAACTAATATTCTTGCCTTGTTGTTTTGGAATTAACCTTGAATGCAGGGACCAAGGGAATGTGTTTCTGTAGCTCAAAATGGCCCAAAGGACAGGGGCAGGCAGCTGGGCCAGGCACCCGGGAGGTCCCGGGCGCCCAAGGTCAAAGACAAAACAAAGAAGTAAGAATTGCTTCGAAACAGCCTTGGGCAGGGCGCCCCGGAGGCCCCGGGCGCCCAAGGTCAAAGCAATCGAAGGAAAATTAGTATGAAGCCAGCGGACCAAGTCAAGCAGGGCGCCCCCATCAACTCCAGAGCTGATTCATAGGGGATAAGCGCTGACTAAGCTTCGGATAGAGGTTCTCGGATCCGAAGGCACGTGTCAGGCGCCCCCGACGTCCCAGGCGCCCCCAGGAGCACTATAAAAGGGGATCGACCCCAAGGCTTCAGAACAACAATCTAACAACTGCTGTGAGCTATTCTGATCATTATGACCGACGACAACGCGCTAAAGATGAGGCTCTACGACCGGGAGGCTCCAGGAGGAAGTGCGTGGCACTTCGGAGGTCCAGATCGGCTGAGCTTCAGACTTTGTTTTGTTCGGTTTGCTTTTTACTTAATTCCGCACTTAATTTTCAATATTATTGCTTGTAATTATCAACTGTAAGACGGGTTTTCTCCGCCTCCGGAAATTCCGCAAAGGAGACCAATAGTGGACTCACGCCGAGTACATAGGCCTTGGACGTACTGACCGTGGGGTGTCGGGAACCAAGTAAATAAATCTCCGCGTGTCTGTCTTGCTTTTATTTTTCTTTATTTACTTTTCCGCTGTGCTACTAACGTTCTAAGTTTAGAACGATCCAAGTTTCTCTACGAAGTTTCCGCGAGAGATTTTTACGGTCTATCGACAGCACCGGTCCTACAGATCTTCCGTGTGTCACCACACACCATGTTATCTACAGTGCACAGTATTGGACTTTTATGCATATACTAATGTAAACACGCATCTAGTGTTGTTGTGATTTACTTTTCAAAATATATATGATCTTATATATAAAAAGAGCAAGTCTTTTAGTATACACATCTAACAAAAAGAACTACAAGACTACAAAGGAGAAGTATCCACCTTTTATGTTGAAGTTCGTAAACGAAGAGGACCTTCCATGATCAACCAAACGAGTCCGAATCAAGGTCCTGTATTGAGGATAAAGTTTAGCTATTAATAGAATTATATAATTAGCTAAACTACAATCAAATAAAAATTTAGGATAAATCCTTATTACTACATCCGTTTAATTAAATCTTAAACAACAGCTGATTTCCTCTAACCCAAATCATTAAGGTTAGGTCATTAGGTTAAATCCCCAAAGCCCGTATATGGTTAATAACTCAACCCAATTTCAATCCATAGTTGAAGCAACGCACTCTTGCTCCTTCCTACTGGACAAACATCCTAACAGATCTTCATATAGTTAAGCAACAGAAATACAAAGAAACAACCCATAGCAATCCTAGAAGTATTCATTGATTCTATCTAACCCTTGACCCATACAAACACTGTTGGTGCAGGAAGTACCGAAGTCAAACCTGTGTTTTGATAATGGCAAAGGCTTCAGAAGTTAAGGTATTAATGTGATCTAACAAGCTTAATAAGTGTGCAGGAAAAGTCCTAGGTACACTAGGCAAGAAGTCTTGGCAAAGAGCTAGGCAAGAAGTCCTGGTCAAGGACTAGGCAAGAAGACCTAACCGGAAGTTGGGCAAAGAAGTCCTGGTCGAGGACTGGGCAAGAAGTCCTGGCAAAGGGCTGGGCACCGAAGACCTGAACGGAAGTTGGGCAAGAAGTCCTAGTCGCGGACTGGGCACGAAGACCTGATCAGGAGGATTGGGCAAAAGACCAACCGGAGGAGCCGGTTGGCAAAAGGTAAACTCTCCTGAGAGGAGTAGGTGAGGACGCATTCCCCGTGCGAGGGAACAGTAGGCGTCGGTTCGACCTAGGGTTCCATTTGGGAAATCCAAAGTTAGAACCAAGACAGCTTAGGCTGTAAATAATGGCTAGCACATTTTGCTTCTTGTGTTTTGGAACTAACCTTGGTTCCAGGGAACGAAGGAACGTGTTTCTGCAGCTGAGGCGCCTCAAAGGAGTGAGGCGCCTCTCTGGGGCTAGGCGCCCAGATGGATACGGGCACCCCAGGTCAAGGCCAAAACAGAACCATCAAAGCAAACTACCATGAAGCCTCTGGACAAAGTCAGCTCAGGCGCCTGTGTTAACACAGGCACCCCAGTGATGCCTCTGGACCAAGTCAACCCAAGCGCCCCAGTGAAGGGGATAAGCGCTGACCGAGCCTGGGGATAGGAGTTCACGCAGGAAAGGCCACGTGTCAGGCGCCCCAATCGACACAGGCACTCCTATGGCTGCTATAAAAGGGGGTTCACCCCCAATGCTTTGAACAACATCGCTCACAACGCTCCAAGCACTTTCGTTCAAGCGCTACGCTCCGACAAGCTCCGACTTCGAGATTCCAGCGCCGACGACGACCCTCTGCTCCGAACTTCGATCCACCTCGGGCGTCGGTAAATTTAATTTACGAAAAGTGTTGCAATTTCAATTCTATATCTGTACTTAAAGTTGTAAAAAGATTTTTTCGAATATAGAATTGTCCAACGTAAACGGTCAAGGACCGTGGGCCTTGGAGTAGGAGACGACCGCGACTCCGAACCAAGTAAAACCAACTTGTGTTCGCGATTGTTTTGTTATTCTGTTACTTTCCGCCGTGTAATTGCTCTAGTTTTCTGAAAAATTCTAGATCGATATTCACCCCCCCCCCTCTATCGATTTTCTCCGATCCAACAAACACCATCAAGCTAACCCTTGAATACAAAGCAAGATCTACTAAACCTCTACGTCGAAAATCAGAATCTCCATTTCTTCAACTGACGGCAACGACGTGGAACAAGTTTTAAAGCTCCAAGACACAATGGAAACCATAAGCATGTTTCAGATGGGCAGTTCACGACATTTGAAAGAAAACAAAAATGGGAATCTCAGTATTTAGAACAATGTCACTCTACTGATCTAAACATCCACAACTCAACTTAAAATCCAAAATCCTCATAGATATCATTCAAGATTATGCTATTCGAAATGCATTCTAAATTGAAACTCTCGACAGTTCACTGCTTGTTTAGAAAACCAACCAACAGAGCAATCCCAAGATTTACTCTAGTACTTAATTTCAATCTACAATCCAAAATTAGAAACGATTCTTACCCGATTTTCGGTCGGAGAGAAAACCACAAACGAAAACAAAGCAAGATAAATACTTACCTAATCTGTGGATGTTGGAGACGAGCAAAGGTCGAGGATGAGGATCGCCACTTGGTTCACGGTAAGAAACAAACAAAACGACCTGGGATTCTCCGACGATGGCTGAGGGAAAGAAACGTCGCCGTCACGTGCCCGCGCGAGAAGGGAATCGTAAGGGAGAGGGGTTGCCACCAAGGGTTTGTGCGAGGAGCGTCGCTTGCTTGCGTGGGCAGCCACCTAGGGTTTGCACGAGGAGAAGAGGAAGAAGAAGGAGAAGAGCGGCGATCTGCGCCGCTCGCTGCGGCGTCGGGGCAGAGAAGGAGGAAAGGACAAGCGTGCGATGAGGGAGAAGTCGGCGTTAGGGGGAAAATAACAGGGAAGAAGGATTAATTTGGGGAACTAATTTGCGAGAGAAGTTAGGACAAATTTAATGTTCTTGGCTTTTTACAAAAAGGTCCTCCAAATTTGGATAATTCCAACTAGGTCCTTTGTTTTTGAATTTTTCCATATAACCCCTTAATTCCCGATATTTAACACGAATCGTACTATCATTAAAATAGGCATGGGAAACAATTAAAGTGTGAATCTGTTAGAAAATCTCATATCAGAAGTAGGCTACTAACACATGGCCACACTCAGCCAGTCCCATCACGACTCACTAAGTCTAGTTAGTCGGACTCTTCAAGCCTCCTTCGACTAGACTAAAGGGACAGATTAGTGATATCGGAGATAGATTAACCAACCCAGGTAGAGGCCGCGTCAGCAGGGTGATCCAGTCAGGGCACCCAACTGGACGGAAACCACCCCCGCCTGCATAATTCGAACACCCAACTCGGACTCACGAGTCGGGCTCCCGGGTCAGACTCTCGACTTAGTTTCTCGAGTCAAACTCGCAATAAGAGCTCTCGACTAGGGCTCTCAACTCAGACTCCCGAGCTAGACCCTCGACTTGAAGTAGGCCTCAACGAGCATTTGGATCGAATAAGGGCTCCCTACCAACATAGTACCCTCCCTGGAAAAGTCACTTCGATTATCATGCCACCACCGTCATCCTAATTTAATGAAGAGATAATAGTCACTAAGAACGTGGGCGACACACCCCCTTTTACTCCTCATTTATTGCACAATAAAATGTGTGTATACAAGAATAATGGCGGCGAGAACCTCGGACCCTTAGAGAACGTAGGTTCTTCCCTACTTTCCCTATAAAAAAGTATTTTCCCCTACTTCGCAAGGTAACTGCGACAATCCTAATTAGTACTAGTAGTTTCTTCTTTGTAACCACTTCTAACTTGAGCATCAGAATGACTATGTTGGAACCCCTCCGACAGTCCTTCTAACTTGTATTTGTCTTCTCAGATTCCCTTTTAAGCCCTCGTCATCAACCGTGTGGTGGCTTGGCCTGCCCATTCCTCCTTGATCGACCTGTGAGTTGGCTCTCGACGATTTTTGACAGCATCAATATTCATTGTTCATTGTTGATCCGCTTACAAACTATTTGTTAATCCATTGTAAAAATAGATATTGTTGCATCATTAATGATCTCATAGTTTTTTCATGTCATTTATTTTATATTTTTTAACCCTTTAGGGACAATATCTATGGTATTTAGGACAATCAAACACTTTTGGTGCAACAATATCTATGGTAAAACTAATGGTGAAACTATGGTATTTAGGGCAATCAAAACTCATGCATCTTCATTCATACAGCATTCAATATCATATATACACTTAAGACGTAGAAGTGAAAAAAGAAGTGTTGTAATTGGTTGGGGACCATCTTATACATGTCGTGCCCCTCAACGATGCTTAGACTCCAATTTTCCCTCTTATGATCATCACAAGAAATACAACGATTGATGTACAAGCCAATTAGTGCATGATACCTTTAATGAGTTTTAAACTAATGTGATTGAAATAATAAACTATTATCAATTACATAAAATCATCTTCTGAACTTAAACCATTAACATTGACATGTTCAAGGCATTTTATAACTGATGGAAAATCTAAAACGAATTGTTCTAGTAAAAGATTCAAATGATTCTATATGCAGGATCATGTCATCGAAGTTTATAACAATTTGTGAATTTGTGAAAAGAATAAAAACGGAAAAGATAAATATACTATAAATCACGCCTAAATCGGTGCTCCTTGCCATACACTACAAGAAAGACACCTTTTAGCGACGGAATAATAAATGTCCATCTTTAATTTAGCGACAGCTAATTGATTCCGTCGCAAGGGGTTTTAGCTAAGCACCAACAACCTTCCTTCGCATTACCTAGCAAAATAGCGATTGGTTTTTCCGTCGCTATTAGCGATGGATTAGCTTTAGCACTTGCTACTAGTGACTAAAGAAATCCCGTCGCTAAGGCAAACCCTAAAGTATAACTCTACGGTGTTTGGGAAGGCAAACCCTAAGCTATTAGCGACTGATTTATCCGTCACTAATAGCAATGGATTAACTGATCCATCACTAAGCAACCGGGATTTTGATCCCGGCAAATTTTTTGTTGAATTGTTGCGACAGAAATATTCGTCGCTACTTGTGATGGATCAACTTGTCCATCGTAAATAGCGATGGACAAATGAAATTTGTCTCGAATAGCGATGGATTAATTTGTTCGTCGCTATATTTGGGGTATTAGGTTTCATCTGGACTCATTCTCGTCACGCGCGCCTCTCTTCCTTCTTTCATTCATCAATTTCTAGTACTCCGACAATCTACATCCTCCAGTGATTTTGTCCTCCATCAACTCCTCCTCCAGTGACTCCTCCAACCTCAAGTACTTCCATGCCCTTCTCTTTTAGTCTTTTTTTTTTTTGTTTTGCTCCTCCAGCATTCACCCGCGGGCCACAGGCGGCCGACCGCGGCCATAGGCGGCTGGCCGCAACCACCCTTGTCCAAAGCCAAAGAAAAACCTTAGGAGAGAGCATGCATTGAGAATATTCAACTAGAGTAAGGCAATTTTTGCAAGTTGTGAATGTGAATTCATGTGCATTATTAATATTCTCAAATTTATAGTAGTTGTGAATGATACTAGACAATGACTTGTTTATATATATCCATCATTCTTTGTCTATTAGTGATTTTTCCTCAAACTTATTCATTCTTGGAATATAAATTTGCTGTGTCTACATATCTATATCTGTATATACACAGAGAGATAGTTTTAGATTTGTTGTAGGTAAAACTTAATTCTATCATTCTCTGTATACCAACATAATGGCAAAGTGTGTATACAATGGAAAAAGAGGCACATACACTAGTTAAGCGTGCAGTACTAGAATCAAATGCGTAAGCATACAAAAGAAGCACAAACAACTCCTTACCATTTAAACCATTGATTTTTTAGCCAATTAATCATGTTTTTGGTACAATGATTTATGAATTTCATTGGACAAGGCACAAGAAATCAACTAAAAATAACCTCAACACATTAATTAGTCTTTTAAGAAGTCAGTTGTTCAACTGGCATGCTTTTCTTTCCTACATTAATTAACATGTAGACTTGTCTAGTTCCAATAATGCATAAATATTTATAATATCAATTTATAATGTTGCCAGGATATTTTGGTTTCATGATTAGTTTGACATAGTAAATTTTATTCTCATTAGGATACAATGTATATGAATAAGACTAGGATGTGTTGGATCTGGGATGGCTAGAGAGGGAGGGTGTGAATAGCCAGCCACTAAAAGTCTTTGGCTTCTTTTTCTTTCTGCACTTAGGTTAGCAGCGGAAAAACAGAACAGAAAGAAATACAATAGAAAGAAAGCAAACCTAACACTAACATAGGAAATTTACAAGGTTCGGGGATAATTTGCCGCTACTCCTAGGTGTGCCCGTGAGGTGGGTGATCCCTTGATCGTCGGCAGATCAAGCCACGAAACTCCGGCTAAAATCTTCTCCTTTTCGGTGGAGTAACCTCTCCACAGGCAGTCTCAGAAGTATATCAGAATAAGCACACGAGACTACAAGAAGGAAGCACAACAAATGTAGAAAAAAAGCTTAAGCAAGAAGAATATACAGAGAGGACTCAACAACTCAACACCAGACCCTTCACTCAGTTCTTTGTTATAGTTGTTGTCTCCTCTATTTCGCTAGCCTCTTCTTCTTAAGCTTCCTTCTGCACACCTACAGGCGTCACCCCCTGACCTCTTCTGAGTTCTCAGTTCACTGAAGACCTCTTTAGCTGGAGCTTCAGGTCAGTCGCCACCCGTTGACCCCATCTAAACTCTCAACATACCTCAGCTGAAGCCTCAGGTCGTCAGGTGTCGTTGAAACCTGCAAGTGTATAACAAACAGAATAACACAGATTAAAGTCTCCCTGAACCCTTCTTCTTGCTCCTCCATTTGACCTTCACAGCCCTGTGTCATCTGCACACTCACAGACTCATTAGAGAATCAAATCAGAAGCTAATCAAATGTCTGACAATCATTTGAATTAAAGTTCGAGGCGCTGATCGGTCACCCTGACCGATCAGACTCCCTCTTGACCGATCAGACTCCAATCTGATAGATCCAGTGAAGTTTTGATCGGTCTTACTGACCGATCAGAGATCAGGGATCGGTCACCAGACCGATCCCTTATCTTACTGAGATTTCACACCAAACTAAACCAAACTACCCTGATCGGTCACACTGACCGATCAGGGTTATGCTGATCGGTCAACCTGACCGATCAGCAAGGAGCCTGACCAATCAGGCTCTTGCCTGATCGGTCCAGGTCATCCTTAATCAGTCAAAATGACCGATCAGGGGTCTCGTTATCGATCCATTGATCGATCACCAACCTTTCTGCGACCACACAGAAAGCTTTCTGATCATTTTCTGATCGGTTACCAGACCGTTCAGAAAACCTTCTGTTTCATCAGAAGCTTTCTGGATCTGTCAACAGACCGATCAGACATCCTGCATCGGTCCTGTGACCGATCTAGAATCAAGAGAGTTTGTGCCAACTCCCTGATCGGACTCCAGACCGATCCAGCCACTCATTTCGACCTGAGTCCAGAGAATAGGCTCCCTTGCCCTCTCTGACTCAGTCTGGTCCAGAGAACAAGCTCCCAAGCCCTCTCCGACCTAAGTCGATTCAAAGAACGAGCTACCTAACCCTCTCTGACCAGTACACTTAATACTCAGTCCCCCGGACCATGACTTCATGCCCAGCTTCACTCACCAGGACTTAGTTCAACCTAACATCACTCACTAGGATTTCCTTCACCTAGCTTCCCTTGCTAGGACCCGGCTTCACTCACCATGATTTCCTTCACCTAGCTTCACTCACTAGGATTTCCTTCACCTAGCTTCCCTCGCTAGGACCCGGCTTCACTCTCCAGGATTTCCTTCACCTAGCTTCACTCACTAGGATTTCCTTCACCTAGCTTCCCTCGCTAGGACCCGGCTTCACTCACTAGGATTTCCTTCACCTAGCTTCACTCACTAGGATTTCCTTCACCTAGCTTCACTCACTAGGACCCGGCTTCACTCACCAGGATTTTTGCCCAGCATCACTCACTAGGGCTTTATGCCCAGTCCCCGACCAGGACTTCATCCGAACTTAACTATCTGATCTCACTCAACCAAACTTAAATCGGTGTCAACACCAAAACAATAATCAGGTAGACTGCATCAACAATCTCCCCCTTTTTGTTGTTTGACAACACGATTTAAGTTAAGGTATTAGAAGTCAAGTTTATTATCGCAAGGGAATCAGAATCCTCCCCCTACAATAGTTAAGTCCGTAATAAAACCTAAACTTAACTAACCATCCTCTCCCCCTTTGTCAAACACCGAAAAGGGTGTAGACTGGTTATTAAGTTTTAAAAAAAAAACTCCCTCCTAAACAAGGGTCTCTCCCCAAAACCAAAATAAAGAAGAAGAATAATTTTTGAATTGCATATTAAAAGACATATACCATAAATGTATCATGGCAACAACGTATATGCATCATATGGCAATAAGTAATGCAGGTATATCAGTGTGATCAAGCTGCATCAGACACATAATCCAGATCAGTCTCCTTGACCGATCAGGGAAAGGCCTGATCGGTCTGCTTGACCGATCAGGTTCGTTGATGTTCGATACAGAAATATTTCTGATTGGTCTGTGGACTGATCAGATTTCAAAAAAATTTCTGAAACTTTGATACGTTCCAGGTCAGACTGCATTAACAACATGATTGGGGTGCCTTAACTAAAATTTATTCCTCATCAAGAATCAAGAGTCCTTATGGATTTAAAAATTCGAAAACAGTTTTGTATCAAATTAGTATCAGGTTTGTACCAAAAACAATGGATGATCAAGTATGTTCCAAGTATGTTCTTGGAATGATAAGGTGTGTATCAGTATGTTCCAAGTATGTTCCACGTATGATCAGGTTTATATCAGGTTTGCTCCAACCAATTTTGATAATACAATTTAATCCATAGTCCCAAGTTTGTATCTGTAGGACCGGTGCCGTCGATAGAGGGGGGGTGAATATCGACCGTTAAAACTTCGCAGAAACTTCGTAGAAACTTCATAACTTTCGTTCTAGACTTAGAGTGTTAGCGCAGCGGAAAATAAATAGAACGAATAAAAACACAGCAAGGGACACGCGGATTTTACTTGGTTCCCGACCCCGAGGGTCAGTACATCCAAGGCCTATGCACGGGAACGCCCGTCCACTATTGGTCTCCTTTCCGGACTTTCCGGAGGCGGAGAAACCCGACTTACAGTTCAATATTACAATCAATAATATAGAAATTTAAGTACGGTAATTAACAAAATGCAAACCAACAAGACAAGGATGAAGCTCGGCCAATCTGGACCTCCGAAGTGCTGCGCACTTCCTCCTGGAGCCTCCCGGTCGTAGAGCCTCGTTTCTAGTGTGTTGTCGTTGGTCAGAATGATTAGAACAGTGCTTGGAAGTCGTGTCGGAAGCTGAGGGGTCGAAGCCCCTTATATAGGCCTCCTGGGGGCGCCCTGGACGCTGGGGGCGCCCCGGAAGACTCGGTCAAACTTTATCCCTGCGCCTACCTCGCCGCAGCTGATAACAGCTTTGACCAGGGCACCCCGGATCTTCCGGGCGCCCATCTTGAACCCAGTCAGCGCTTATCCACGGCTTCTGACTCGCAGCAGCGAAAATGGTTTGACCAGGGCGCCCTGGTGCATGAGGGCGCCCCCAACACTGGGGCACCCTGCATTAACACTGCAAGGCTAGTTCTTCTGCTTGCTTTGTCTCTGGTTCTTGTTACCTGCAAGATACACAAACACAAAGCATATATGCATATAATATTAAGCTTAAGGACTTGGTTCGGACTTCGAATTTGCACGAAACCCTAGGTCGAACCGACACGAGTTCCTATCCCCGAGAACTCGCCCTTCACCTACTCCTTTCAGGAGACGGTTGCCACCCAGCCCTTCGGGTGGACTTTTGCTTAGCTTCCGATACCTCCGGACCTCGAGACGCCCAAACCCTAACCCGTCTCTACTCCTGTCCTTAGTCATCGCTCAGCTAAGTTGCTCAGTCCCTCGGACCAAGACTTAATTCCCTGGCAGTCCTTCGCCAGGTGCCTAGCAGCCCTTCGCCAGGTCTTCTTTCCCTAGCAGTCCTTCGCCAGGTGCCTAGCAGCCCTTCGCTAGGTCTTCTATGTCTAGCATCCCTTCGCTAGGTGCCTAGCATCCCTTCGCTAGGTCTTCTATGCCTAGCATCCCTTCGCTAGGTGCCTAGCAGCCCTTCGCTAGGTCTTAGGGTGTCGATACCTAGCAGCCCTTCGCTAGGTTCCCAGCAGCCCTTCGCTGGGACTTAGGGTTTTGATGCCTAGCAGCCCTTTGCTAGGTGCCTAGCAGCCCTTCGCTAGGTCTTAGGGTTACGATACCTAGCATCCTTCACTAGGTGCCTAACAGCCCTTCGTTAGGTCTTTAGGGTTTCAATACCTAGGTTAACTAGGACATTTCTTCAACTTGGGTTACTTCTCCTTTGCTCCCCTTTGTCTGTTCAATATATCACTGACTTAAGTGTATTGTCAAACATTAAAACACTTAAAGAGAAATATCATTGATGCAACTTGCACCAACAATCTCCCCCTTTTTGATGTTTGACAATAACTTAAGTTAGATTGGTTTAAGGGGCTAACTTACCATCTTTGGGATCAAACTAAGACATGACCTTAGTTTTGAAAAACATTTTGATCAAATGGTCATTTGGTAAGAATCCAAGAAATTTCTAACTTAAGCACTCTAACTTAAGCACTTACCTCTCCCCCTTTGTCATACATCAAAAAAAAGAATACTTGCACCAACAATGAGAGTATTTTTTGAAGCTACTTAGTATAAAATTTTGAAAGCATAGTATAAAACTAATACTTAAGTATTATGAGCTCAGAAAACTTTAGACAATATTATGAGAAAATGTCGGATTTTTGAAGGTACAAATATTTTGAAAGATGAACTTTGAAGCATGCAGGTACTTGCAAAATGTAAGTTATTTTTGAAGAGAGATCAGATTTTGAAAGATAACAAGTAATTTTGAAAAATATTAGTACCTTTGAAAAATGTATTGAGTTTTTGAAAACTAGGTACTTTTGAAAAATACATTGATATATTTTTTTTTAAATTAAGTACGTTTGAAAGAATATTAGACGTTACTTGGTTTATTTTCCAGTCTGACACCATCCTGGGAAACCTTGTTGACTACAAGGACATTTTCCTATGTGTCCTGGAGGATTTTTCAAACTCAAGATATTATTTCAAATTGATCAACACAAGATGAATTTTTGAAAGTAATAGTGTATATATTTTTATTAACAAGTTGATAGAAAAAAAACATACTTATGTTTTCAACAGGATTTGAAAATACCGCGCATGAAAACATTTGAAATATCCAATACTTCTTTTAATTTGACCTCCCCCTAAACTTGACTCAGTCCTGGGAAGCTTGTTGACCACAAGTACTCTTCTTATGAGTCTTAAGGTTTGATTCAGATCAAAAGAAAATTCTAATAATTTTTAAAATAAATAATTTAATACTTGTCAGAATATTGACTCAGACTCCCCCTAAAACTGACACGTCCTAGGAGTCCTTTTAGATCATGAAGTGGACCTTCCTCTGTGTCTTTAGGGTTTATCAAAATCAAACACGACAGATAAATTTTACAACATAAACCTTTTTCGAAAAACACAAGTGATAACAATTTAAAGATCAGTTTTTGAAAAGTATTTTCAAATAATAGTAATTTTTACAGTGCAAATTTTTTAAAAAAAAGTGAAAAGTACTCCCCCTGTATCCGATACCGTTTGACTCTATCTAAGTGCCCTAAGGAACTTTAGTGTTGTCCTAAGAGGCTTGTGTCTAATAGAGTGAGTCAAGCAAATTTTTGAAAAGATATATTTTTGGAAAATGTATAATATATATAATCAAACAGATAAGCATGAATTCCATAAAAACATTATTATGTTGAAGCACTATTTTGAAAATATATTTTTATGAAAATATTCTAACAATTTTGAAAAACAATTTTGAAAAATATTTTTCAATTCATTAGTCCTTAACATCTCACCCATTTTAGATGTATCAATACAACAAGCATAGTTGCCTTATAGGTGTATTGTGAGATGCTTGAATCATTTTTCTTAATTTATTATTAATTCTAAGATTTAACTGAACTTGTGTTAGATTTGAATTTGACAAGGAGTAACTTGAATTTGAATTTCAAAAATTGGCTTCCAGGTCTTGGAGAGGCACTAGGCCTTCTTTGGCCGTAGCCTTATGTGATCATCCACCCTTTCCTTGACAAAGTCTTTTAATGAAATTTCATTTTCAAAATTACTTTTTGAAAAATTCTGGTCTAACTAGTTTGGGTCTTGGATCGGTAGCTTCGGCTAGTTCCGCCAAGATGGCTTCCCTAACGTACTATCATCTCACCTCCACCCAATACTAGGTTGATCAAGTTTCAATTATTCTTTTTCCTATAGCCGTTCTAATATATGCATAAAATTTAAATATGAATGACATGTCATATATTTTAAAAGAATAGCAAATGCATGTCATGTCAATTATGCATGAGTCAAACAATTTAAATCATTTTACTTATGTTTCTAAAGATGTATCAACTTCCCGATTTGATACATGTCGTGTGAACCGGCGAATATGTCAACCCACTTTGGCATATTTAATTTTATTAATTTTAATTGTTGCGGTTTGGGTAAGGTTTTAGTTTTAGTTCGAGTTTATTTTAATTAAGAATTAATTGATGTTTGAATTTAAAGTCAAATTTTAATTGGAGTAAATTGAATTAATTAAGTTTATATGAATTAATTTGAATTTAATTGAATTTTAATTAAATTATTTGAATTAATTTGAATTTAATAGACTTAAACTAGAATTATTAAGAATTACTTAATTTGAATTTGAATTATTAAGAATTAATTAATTTGAATTATTTAAGATTTAATTAATTTATTTGAATTAATTTGAATTATTTAAGATTTACTTGATTAATTTGAATTATTTAAGATTTAATTAATTAATTTGAATTAAGAATTAATTAGTTCGAATTTGAATTATTAAGAAATAATTAATTTGAATTTATTTAACTTATTAAGAATTAATTAAGATTTAGTTTGAATTTAATTAGATTTAATTAAAACTTGATTTGAATATAATTAGATTTAATTTGAATTTAATTAATTTTTAATTAAGATTTAATTTGAATTTAATTAGATTTAATTTGAATTTAATTAGATTTAATTAAAATTTGATTTGAATTTAATTTGATTTAATTTGAATTTAATTAGATTTAATTAAGATTTAATTTGAATTTAATTAGATTTAATTAAAATTGATTTGAATTTAATTAGATTTAATTTGAATTTAATTAGATTTAATTAAGATTTAATTTGAATTTAATTAGATTTAATTAAAATTTGATTTGAATTTAATTAGATTTAATTTGAATTTAATTAGATTTAATTTGAATTTAATTAATTTTTAATTTGAATTTAATTAATATTTAATTTGAATTTGATTAATATTTAATTTGAAATTAATTAATATTTAATTTGAATTTAATAAATATTTAATTTGAATTTAATTAATATTTAATTTGAATTTAATTAATATTTTATTTGAATTAATTTGAATTTAATTAATATTTAATTTGAATTAATTTGAATTTAATTAATATTTAATTTGAATTAATTTGAATTTAATTAATATTTAATTTGAATTTGATTTAATTTAATTTATTAATTAGAATTAATCTGAATTATTCAAGATTTAATTGAATTTTTAAGATTTAATTGAATTATTAAGATTATAATGATTAATTAATAATTGTGGGTTTAAATTCATCATTTTCATTATTTCAAAAATTTCTTCTTCATCTTTATCTTTCTTTTCAAGTTTTTCTAATAATTTTGATTTATTTGAGTTTTTGTAATTTTTATTGACTATGACCTTTATCTTAGATAGTTCTATATCCTCCTCAAGATTAGATTTTTCATCAATATTCTCACAGTAGGTGGAGTAAAAGGGGCCACTAGTTAAATCTTTGTAATAACTTTCAGGATTTTCTATAATTAAGTTATCATCTAGGAAAATTTTATCTGTATTATCCTCATGAATATTTTCAACAAAATCATCTTTATCCTTAAAATTTTCAATAATTTCAGGGATATCACTAAAATTATCCTTAAGGTTTTCAAATTTGAATTCGGAATTATCCTTAGGATTCTCGAATTTGAATTCCGAATTATCCTTAAGATTTTCGATTTTGAATTCAACTTTATCCTTAAGATTTTCTATTTTGAATTCAACTTTATCCTTAGGTTTAATTTTATCTGATTTAAAATTATCAGTATTAATTTTATCAGGATAATTATCAGAATTAATTTCACCAGAATTAATTTTATCAGAATAATTATCAGAATTAATTTCATCAGAATTAATTTTATCAGAATAATTATCAGAATTAATTTCATCAGAATTAATTTTATCAGAATAATTATCAGAATTGATTTCATTAGAATAATTGTCAGAATTAATTTTATCAGAATAATTATCAGAATTTATTTTAGATTTAATATCGGAATTAATTTTAGCAATTATTGAATTGGTATTAATAATTAAATAGTTAATTTTGGATATTTTAATCATATCCGTATTTTCTAATTTTTCATGCAAAATATTTAATCTACTATGCAGTAAATTTAATTTTTCAAAAAAATTGACTGAATTATCTAAAGACAGTGCAGGAAATTGTAAAACTTTTGGAACGTAAATCTTACGTACCTTCGCCGGATACTTGTTTTTGTAGTGTCCGTACTTCTCGCATTTGAAGCATCGTACGTGATCTTTGTTTTCCGGACTTCTGGCGCTGGTACCCCCTTTGCCACCGGTGGTGTAGACCGAATCTTACGAGTAGGGCACTGATTTTTATAGTGCCCTCTCTCCCTGCATGTGAAACAGATGATATGGAATTTAAAAATAGACATTTAAATATAATATACCTTATTCACCCCTGAGCTCCCCCTCAACTCCTGGCGTCGATGCTCCGTCAGCGGTTAGTCCAGTGAAGAGCGGCTCGGCTCTGATACCAATTGTAGGACCGGTGCCGTCGATAGAGGGGGGGTGAATATCGACCGTTAAAACTTCGCAGAAACTTCGTAGAAACTTCGTAACTTTCGTTCTAGACTTAGAGTGTTAGCGCAGCGGAAAATAAATAGAACGAATAAAAACACAGCAAGGGACACGCGGATTTTACTTGGTTCCCGACCCCGAGGGTCAGTACATCCAAGGCCTATGCACGGGAACGCCCGTCCACTATTGGTCTCCTTTCCGGACTTTCCGGAGGCGGAGAAACCCAACTTACAGTTCAATATTACAATCAATAATATAGAAATTTAAGTACGGTAATTAACAAAATGCAAACCAACAAGACAAGGATGAAGCTCGGCCAATCTGGACCTCCGAAGTGCCGCGCACTTCCTCCTGGAGCCTCCCGGTCGTAGAGCCTCATTTCTAGTGTGTTGCCGTTGGTCAGAATGATTAGAACAGTGCTTGGATGTCGTGTCGGAAGCTGAGGGGTCGAAGCCCCTTATATAGGCCTCCTGGGGGCGCCCTGGACGCTGGGGGCGCCCCGGAAGACTCGGTCAAACTTTATCCCTGCGCCTACCTCACCGCAGCTGATAATAGCTTTGACCAGGGCGCCCCAGATCTTTCGGGCGCCCATCTTGAACCCAGTCAGTGCTTATCCACGGCTTCTGACTCGCAGCAGCGAAAATGGTTTGACCAGGGCGCCCTGGTGCATGAGGGCGCCCCCAACACTGGGGCACCCTGCATTAACACTGCAAGGCTAGTTCTTCTGCTTGCTTTGTCTCTGGTTCTTGTTACCTGCAAGATACACAAACACAAAGCATATATGCATATAATATTAAGCTTAAGGACTTGGTTCGGACTTCGGATTTGCACGAAACCCTAGGTCGAACCGGCACGAGTTCCTATCCCCGAGAACTCGCCCTTCACCTACTCCTTTCAGGAGACGGTTGCCACCCAGCCCTTCGGGTGGACTTTTGCTTAGCTTCCGATACCTCCGGACCTCGAGACGCCCAAACCCTAACCCGTCTCTACTCCTGTCCTTAGTCATCGCTCAGCTAAGTTGCTCAGTCCCTCGGACCAAGACTTAATTCCCTGGCAGTCCTTCGCCAGGTGCCTAGCAGCCCTTCGCCAGGTCTTCTTTCCCTAGCAATCCTTCGTCAGGTGCCTAGCAGCCCTTCGCTAGGTCTTCTATGCCTATCATCCCTTCGCTAGGTGCCTAGCATCCCTTCGCTAGGTCTTCTATGCCTAGCAGCCCTTCGCTAGGTGCCTAGCAACCCTTCGCTAGGTCTTAGGGTGTCGATACCTAGCAGCCCTTCGCTAGGTGCCCAGCAGCCCTTCGCTGGGACTTAGGGTTTTGATGCCTAGCAGCCCTTCGCTAGGTCTTAGGGTTACGATACCTAGCAGCCCTTCGCTAGTTGCCTAACAGCCCTTCGTTAGGTCTTTAGGGTTTCAATACCTAGGTTAACTAGGACATTTCTTCAACTTGGGTTACTTCTCCTTTGCTCCCCTTTGTCTGTTCAATATATCACTAACTTAAGTGTATTATCAAACATTAAAACACTTAAAGAGAAATATCATTGATGCAACTTGCACCAACAGTATCAAGTCCATAGTCCCAAGTTTGTCTTAACCAAAGACCTAATTCACAATTCTATTGATAATTCACCAAGATTGGATTAAGTTGGATAATTCATAGTCCCAAGTTAAGGTATGTCTTAACCATAATGAGGATCATATCCAAGGTCTTAGAGCTATTTGAAAATTTCCCAAGAAGATTCTTGAGTTTTTCAATATCACTCTTTTGGGTCTTGTTCACATCCTCAAGGACCTCAGCATGCAAGTTATCAATTTCCTCATCCTTAGAGGTTTTCAATTGTTCTACTTCTATGTTTAATGATTTTACCTTGTCCTTAGATATTTTAAGCAAGGTAGACAAGCATGCAATAGTTCTATAGCATTTATCTAGCTTGGGAGAGATTACCTCTTCATCATCCGAAGATGATGAAACCGCGGTTGATGGATCACTTGATTCATCACCGCTTTCTACGTTCGAATCTTCAATTGTCATGAGAGCCACATGGTGGGTACTCTTCTCCTCCCTCTCCTCCTTGGATGAGCTAAATGAAGACTCATCCCATGTGGCCTTTAAGGCCTTCTTCTTCTTTGACTTCTCCTCCTTCTTCTTGAGTTTCTTCTTCTTTCCCTTGTCCCCTGCAACAAGAGCAATACTCTTCTCTTTTAGGCCTTTGATAGCAATCTCATGTAGCTCCATTTCACAAAAAAAATCACCTAACATTACAATGGAAAGATCCTTGGATACCTTGTAGGCATCCACCATGGATGACCACAAGGCATTCCTAAGAAAAGATTTGAGTATATACCTTATAAGGTCACGGTTCTCAACCTTCTCACCGATCGAGTGCAAACCGTTGAGGATCTCCTTGAACCGACCATGAAGCTCACTTACAATTTCATTTTCTTTCATAGAGAGGTACTGGAGTTGGTTGAAGAAGAGATCCCTCTTTGCTATCCGGGAATCTCGAGTGCCTTCGTGTAGCTCTATGAGCTTGTTCCACAGATCTTTAGCACTTGAGAAAGGACCAACCTTGATGAGTTGCTCCTTGGTCATCCCACACTGCAGGGTGACCATTGCCTTAGCATCTGCTTCCTCTTTCCTTATCTGTTCGACTGACCATCTTGAGAACTCAAGCTCCTTGCCCTCAGCATCATTTGGAGGAGAGAATCCCTCCTTGACTGAAAACCACATGCCAATGTTGGTTTACAGATAGTACTCCATTCTTGATCTCCAATACTGGAAGTCGGCTCCATCAAAGAAAGGTGGTCTGTTGGTGTTGAAGCGTTCTCTCAAAGCCATCCTCTTGCTGTTCGGGTGGTAATCCGTTTGAAAGAGCCCCAGGCTCTGATACCACTTGTTGGATCTGGGATGGCTAAAGAGGGGGGGGGTGAGAATAGCCAACCACTAAAAGTCTTTGGCTTCTTTTTCTTTCTGCACTTAGGTTAGCAGCGGAAAAACAGAACAGAAAGAAATACAACAAAAAGAAAGCAGAACAAACACTAACACAGGAAATTTACAAGGTTCGGGGATAACATGGCCCTACTCCTTGGCGTGCCCGTGAGGTGGGCGATCCCTTGATCGTCGGCAGATCAAGCCCCGGAACTCCGGCTAAAATCTTCTCCTTCTCCGTGGAGTAACCTCTACACAGATAGTCTCAGAAGTATACCAGAATAAGCACACGAGACTACAAGATGGAAGCACAACAAATGTAGAAGAAAAGCTCATGCAAGAAGAATATACAAAGAGGACTCAACACCATACCCTTCACTTAGTTCTTTGTTATCGTTGTTGTCTCCTCTGTTTCGCCAGCCTCTTCTTCTTAAGCTTCCTTCTGCACACCTACAGGCGTCACCCCCTGACCTCTTCTGAGTTCTCAGTTCACTGAAGACCTCTTTAGCTGGAGCTTCAGGTCAGTCGCCACCCGTTGACCCCATCTAAACTCTCAACATACCTCAGCTGAAGCCTCAGGTCGTCAGGTGTCGTTGAAACCTGCAAGTGTATAACAAACAGAATAACACAGATTAAAGTCTCCCTGAACCCTTCTTCTTGCTCCTCCATTTGACCTTCACAGCCATGTGTCATCTGCACACTCACAGACTCATTAGAGAATCAAATCAGAAGATAATCAAATGTCTGACAATCATTTGAATTAAAGTTCGAGGCGCTGATCGGTCACCCTGACCGATCAGACTCCCTCTTGACCGATCAGACTCCAATCTGATAGATGCAGTGAAGTTTTGATTGGTCTTACTGACCGATCAGAGATCAGGGATCGGTCACCAGACCGATCCCTTATCTTACTGAGATTTCACACCAAACTAAACCAAACTACCCTGATCGGTCACACTGACCGATCAGGGTTGTGCTGATCGGTCAACCTGACCGATCAGAATTGTGCTGATCGGTCAAGCATATCGATCAGCAAGGAGCCTGACCGATTAGGCTCTTGCCTGATCGGTCCAGGTCATCCTTGATCGGTCAGAATGACTGATCAGGGGTCTCGTTATCGATCCATTGATCGATCACCAACCTTTCTGTGACCACACAGATAGCTTTCTAATCGTTTTATGATCGGTCACCAGACCATTCAAAAAATCTTCTGTTTCATTGGAGGCTTTCTGGATCGGTTAACAGACTGATCAGACATCCTGCATCGGTCCTGTGACCGATCTAGAATCAAGGGAGTTTGTTCCAACTCCCTGATCGGACTCCAGACAGATCCAGCCACTCATTTCGACCCTGAGTCCAGAGAATATGCTCCCTTGCCCTCTCTGACTCAGTCTGGTCCAGAGAACAAGCTCCCGAGCCCTCTCCAACCTAACCCGGTCCAAAGAATGAGCTACCTAACCCTCTCTGACCAGTACACTTAATGCTCAGTCTCCCGGACCAAGACTTCAAGCCCAGCTTCACTCACCGGGACTTAGTCCAACCTAAATTCACTCACTAGGATTTTCTTCACCTAGCTTCCCTTGCTAGAACTCGGCTTCACTCACTAGGATTTCCTTCACCTAGCTTCAGGTCAGTCATCACCCGCTGACCCCATCTAAGCTCTCAGCATACCTAAGCTGAAGCCTCATGTCGTCAGGTGTCATTCAAACTTGCAAGTGTATAACAAATAGAATAGCACAGATTAAAGTCTCCCTAAACCCTTCTTCTTGCTCCTCCATTTGACCTTCATAGCCCTATGTCATCTGCACACTCATAGACTCATTAGAGAATTAAACAAAAGCAAATCAGAAGCGAATCAAAAGTCTGACAATCATTTGAATTAAAGTTGGAGGCGCTGATCGGTCACCCTGACCGATCAGACTCCCTCCTGACTGATTAAACTCCAATCTGATCAATCCTGTGAAGTTCTGATCGATCTTACTGACCGATCAGAGATCAGGGATCGGTCACCAGACCGATCCCTTATCTTACTGACATTTCACTCCAAACTAAACTAAACTACCCTGATCGGTCACACTGACCGATTAGGGTTGTGCTGATCGGTCAACCTGACCGATCAGAATTATGCTGATCGTTCAAGCTGACCGATCAGCAAGGAGCCTAATCGGTCCAGGTCATCCTTGATCGGTTAGAATGACCGATCACGGGTCTCGTGATCGATCACCAACCTTTCTGCGACCACACAGAAAGCTTTCTGATAATTTTCTAATCGGTCACCAGACCGTTCAGAAAACCTTCTATTTCATCAGAAGCTTTTTGGATCGGTCAATAGACCGATCAGACATCCTGGATCGGTCCTATGACTGATCTAGAATCAAGGGAGTTTGTGCCAACTCCCTGATCGGACTCTAGACCGATCCAGCCACTCATTTCAACCCTGAGTCCAGAGAACAGGCTCCCTTGCCCTCTCTGACTCAGTCTAGTCCAGAGAACGAGCTCCCGAGGCCTCTCCGACATAACCTGGTCCAAAAAACAAGCTGCCTAGCCCTCTCTGAGCAGTACACTTAATGCTCAGTCCCCCGGACCAAGACTTCATGCCCAGCTTCACTCACCGGGACTTAGTCCAACTTAACTTCACTCACTAGGATTTCCTTCACCTAGATTCCCTTGCTAGGACCCGGCTTCACTCACCAGGATTTCCTTCACATAGCTTCACTCACTAGGATTTCCTTCACCTAGCTTCCCTCGCTAGGACCCAACTTCACTCACCAGGACCCAACTTCACTCACCAGGATTTCTTTCACCTAGCTTCACTCACTAAGATTTCCTTCACCTAGCATCCCTCGCTAGGACCCGGCTTCACTCTCCAGGATTTCCTTCACCTAGCTTCACTCACTAGGATTTCCTTCACCTAGCTTCACTCACTAGGACACGGCTTCACTCACCAGGATTTTTGCCCAGCTTCACTCACCAGGACTTTGTGCCCAGTCCCCGACCACGACTTCATCCGAACTTAACTATCTGATCTCACTCAACCAAACTTAAATCTATGTCAACACCAAAACAATAATCAGGTCAGACTGCATCAACAGGTTGTACTATAGGTTAGGCAATGAATTTATCATGCAAGAATTTTTTGATAGGGTTGAAGTGTTTGCGAACTTCATAAGGTCTCATCCTGAATATTTGAATGGTGCTAAGTTAAAGTGTCTATGTAATCAATGTAAATGTAGAAATATAACTTTGCGTGATGAGGATACAGTAAAAACGCATATCTATAGGTATGAGTTTGTTCCTAAATATTATAATTGGTATTGTCATAGAAAGTCATATCTATTTGACCAAATTGGACCTTCAGTTGCTTTGTCATCTAGCCCGATTGTAGCAAAAACATTATCTAGGCCTGTGAATGCCATGTAATCAATGGTTCATGATGCAATGAATGCATATCATCAATCGAATATAAATGAAACACTACACTTGAAGTTCAAAAAATATATGACATGTTGAAGGCCAGTGAAAGAGAATTTTTGGATGGCATTCCTTCTGGGCATTCATAATTATCTACTACCGCAAAATTATTGAATATGAAGGTAGAATTTTATTTCTCTGAATGATGTTATGATGACATGTGTCAATTGATGTCAAAGTTGCTTTCTGCAGATAATTTTATGGCTGATAGCGTCTATAATACAAAAAAATTGATTAGAGAGTTGGATTTGCCAGTATAGAAAATATATTGTTGTATCAATAATTGCAGGATCTCTTGGAATAAAGATAGCAAACTGGAGGAATGCAAAATGTGTAATCACCTTTATTGTAAACAGAGTAGTCACGTGGCTAGGAAGATGAAGAAAAATATTCTCTTGAAAGTCATGTATTACTTTCCATTAACTGCTAGGCTCCAACGCTTATATGTATCTGCCACAACAACAACCTACATAAGGTGACATCAAAATCATGTACACGAAGAAGATATAATGTGACTCCTCTATATAGAAACATCTTGATATAATATTTTCTTCCTTTGTAATGGAACCACGTAATATGAGACTTGGACTTTCTGCAAATTGATTTAAACAATTTGAAAGTTATAGACAACAATATTCATCTTGGCCAGTTATATTAACACCCTATAACTTACCTCCATGGATATGCATGAAAGAAGAATTAATATTTCTTGCTGTGCTTATTCCAGGTCCTTAAAATCTAATAGGGCAAATAGATATTTTTTACAACCTTTGATTATAGAGCTGAACCATTTATGGAATGTAAGCTTAGAGACATAGGACATTGCAAGTAAATCAAACTTTACAATGCATGTTGCTTTGTTATGGATGATTAGTGATTTTTCATCATACTCAATGTTATCACGATGGAGCATGACTGGTAAGTTAGCATGTCCACATTGTAAGTGAGTATGATACATTTTCATTACCTTGTAGTGGAAAGATATCTTGGTTTGATAATCATCAAAAAATTTTACCAATTGATCACCTATTTAGAAGAAATAAGAAAAATTTCAAAAAAAAACATAATGGTTAGAAAACGTTCCCTAGTTTGGAAGTCTAGTGAAGAAATTTTTAATGAAATTGATAGTTATGGATTTCTACCAGTTTATCAAGATAGTTCAGATGATATAAATAAGTACATTATTAGAGTGAACAAATGTGGATGGAGGAAAAGAAATATTTTTTGGAAGTTATCATATTGAAAGTATTTAGTCATTCGACATAACTTAGATATGATGCATATTAAGAAAAATTTCTTAGATAATACCTTCAATAATGTGACGAATGTTCATAGGAAAACTAAACATACAACAAAATCATGTGAAGAATTAAAATAATTAGTAAACAAACCTGAGTTGTATTAGAATGAAATAACTAATAAATATCCAAAGGCCTATTATACATTGGACAAAGAAAGTAAGCAAGTATTATGTTTTTGGTTGAAAGCAATCAAGTATCCTAATGGATATGCCTCGTATATGTCTTGTTGTGTGAATATGAATAGATCAAAAATGTTTAGAATGAAGAGTCATGATTGTCATATGTTCATGCAAAGACTAATTCCAATAGCTTTCCAGGTTCTATTTCCTAACAATGTTTGGTAAGCACTTACAGATTTGAGTCTATTTTTCAAAAATTTGACTTTCAGGGTTAATATGATATCTGGTATGCTTCGTCTTTAGACAAATATTCCAATGATACTCTGTAAGCTTGAGCGAATATTCCCACCAAGTTTTTTTTATTCAATGAAATATCTACTTATTCATTTACCATATGAGGCATGATTCGATGCTCTTGTACAATATAGATAGTTGTACCCATTTGAAAGGTTTCTGTGAAAATTAAAGAATAATATGTGTAACAAAGCAAGAGTTGAAGGATCAATATGTAATGCATATTTGGTTGAAGAAGCAACTTTCTTTTGCTTTTATTATTTTGTTGATAATGTGAAAATCAGATATTGTAAGTGTCCTTGAAATGAAGATAATAGTCACACATTAATCCAGAGATGGTTTATATTTTCAAGTTTCCTGGTAAGTGAACGGGTGCAATTGTGTGTAGACGGTTAAATGACTAAGAATATCATATTGCCAAGAGATATATATTCCTGAACTGTGAAAAGGTCAAACCATACATAAGGTAAATTTTAAGTACATACATAGCTTTCCATATATTTGGCATGTTATCTTATATAAATTTAAATTACCTTATTAATTTGATAGCTTGTATGTACAACAACTGCACTTATAAAATCTATCAATAAGTGCAAGTGAGGTAGAATAGAAGTTAAAGGATGAATTTGCTTTTTGGATTCAAATTTATATAAGTTACCCATTATATTACTGATTACAATGGAACAATAATATATATGCATCTAATTTATATAATAACCATTGTTATAGGCGAACAATCATAAAATTTCAAATATGGAAGATGAAAGATTAAAAAATAGTGCATCAGAACCTCTCCATAATATAACCATTTACTCAGGTTATTATATTAATGGATTCAGATTTCACGTGGCCCAACGTGATTCACAAAGACTTATGTATATTTTGGTGTTTGCATAAAAGGATTCATAAATAATAATGATACTTAATTTGATTATTATGGCAGACTTGAAGAAATTATCAAGGTTGAGTATCTAGCTTTACCTTACAAAAGATGTGTATTATTCAGATGTTTATGGTATGATCCAACTCCAAGGATAGGTACCAGAATACATTTTCTATATAATTTAGTTTAGGTTAATTCAACCAAAATATTCAACAAGTTTAAGCCTTTCATCTTTGCGGTATAAGCTGGTCAAGTATTTTATCTTGAGTACCCAACTAAGAGAAGAAGACCTAATGAATGATTAGCAATATGTCAAATAAAGTCTCAGTTAAGCATAGAAATGTCGAATACCATAACTGTCCAAAACTATGATGCTTATCAAAATGAGGAAGTCATGATATATTCAGTTGATTCAGAAATACAATTAATAGTGGATGATAATGTCACTTATAAGGAAATAGATGATGGAAAGACGTTTATTAGTGAAAAGGTTGAAGTACCAATGGAGTCTAGCGATGATAACTTACATGTTAATTTAGTGGATTCAGAATGACATTAGATGATTAAAAATTAGTAATAATATCATAATATATTGTCTCGATTTTTTTTTTACATCCACCTAGTTATAATACATTATTATTTCAAATATGTATATCTAATATTGTAATTTTGAATATATAGTCATGCAACCAAGACATAGAACACATAGTGACCTGACAGTTTTGAGAGTTGTTGGTGACTAGTAAGTTGTAAATTTTTATATATTCAAATACTTAAGTTGCATTGTTTTTATTCAATATGTAAGTTGCATTTTTTTATCACTTATATCTCATGTATGACATTTACCATGTAACTTTATCCCAGATGGTCACAAGGTATCATCATACATAACCAAGAAGTTTAAAGAATGATTGCCCCCATCTGATACTATATGGGGACATATTGAGCAGAAGAGATATGTTTGGAAGGAGGGTCACAAGGATGAGTTTAAAAAAAACTTAGAATATCTACTGCTCCATACTGTATAGGGACATGATATACAAGTGGAGGCAGATGGAAACCAGGTCATCTGAGGTTCCTAATGAAGTTTGGATGGTTTGGAGAGCCATTTGGGCTAGCCAACGTTGGCAAGACAATTCAGCAATTGCTCGAGTAAATCGCAACTCAAAGCCTGCTGGGCCGAGCATCGAATTGACAAAGTATACTACTGGATCCTGTTCTATTATCGAGCATACTTCTAACTTGGTAAGTTTAAAATTAAGTTAGAATACAATTTCTTACAAGTGTTTTTTGTTAGTTTTAATGTACTTGTATCTATATGTAGGTTGCTGAATTATAGAGACCTATCACTTGTTGGGAGATATTTAGCAAGACTCATAAAAAAATGATGGGTATATGTCGATTCACACTCCTCAAAATAAGGATATTACCTTTGGTATATATATATTTGTAAACTTTATATAGAGATTAATTTAATTTCTTTTTTTACACAGGAAGCAATGACCACTAGAATTAAACAAGCGTCTTAGCCTGCCGCAGAGGGGGAGGCTTCACAGCCTCTTTTGATGGACCAGGTTAATGACATTTATTATGATGTTGTCAGTGGAAGCAGGAAGACCTCTCTATATAACCTTGCCTCTTAGGCCAAAGTTATTTTTGACCGGATGAGAGCTCCAGGAATTAGGAGGTGTCCTAGTTCCTCCTCCTCATCCAGTGAGGTACAAGAATTGCGGGAAGAAATCAGGATTTACAGACTCAACTCTCATCATTGGAGACGATGATGGTTGAGAGGGACATAGAGGTACGGGAGATGCTCAAGTGAATATAAGACATATAAGATTAAACCGTGGATCATCCCAATCAAATTACTTCTTTCCAATCAGAATTTAGATTAAAAAAAATAGTCAAAATAAAAGTGTAAATATTCTATTTTAATAAAATTAAAAAACTAAGAAAAAATTGAAGAAAAGACAAATCTTGTGTCAGATCCAAGCAAACAAAACAAAAAAAAACCTCTTCAAAAGGATTATGCGAGATCTGAATGTAAAAAGAAAAACAATGCAAGAAAAGCAAGGAATCAGAATCGATAGTCACGAACTAAGGAGATACTACGTCATATGCAAGCATTTGTAGCGACATTATCTCTAGATTCACAGATGTTCCGCCTGCATCGTTTGGAGTCTCAGAATACCCAGGATCCCGACCATTCCCCTGCTGAGTAGATCATTTAGATGTATGTTATCATTTTTCATAGCTATTAATTTTGCTCTACATTTAAAGAAAAATATTAATATTATTATTTTTAAATGAATAACTAAATGCAATTTACTTTTTCTTTATGATTTTTAGATTTTGCATATTTTGATAGTCATATCAAGACATCCTCTTGGTTGAAAGGTATGTATATTTTAAAGAGTATTCCCTACTTGTTTTTAATCATAACTAATTATGTCTTATTTATAAATCCTTGTAGTTGCATTTTCAATACTGTATTTATAACTAACCAAATAATATTTCATGTAGGATTGAAGTTGATTTTGATCATATTTTTATTAGGATGTCTGTATTATACTTTGTCATGTATTGGATGATTACTATGGATTTTGGATATTAGATTTGAACATGTTTTGTATTGGATGTATCATACAGTTCTTTGTGTATTTTCTTTTATATAGATTGTAGCGTTGTGTGTACGTTTGATGTGTTGTGTATACATTTGTGATATTATTGTTGTGATGTTTTATGAGTTTGTTGTTAGTTGATTGTATAAACCATCGTTTGTGATGGTTGTAATATATTAGATTTGGATGTAAAGAGCGAAAATTGATAATAAAGGGAGAATCTGATAAGTTGTATCATAAATTAGCAACGGACAATTGACTTATCCGTCACTATTACGACGGATAGTTCACATTTCCATCTCTAATAGAGTTTGATAATTATATCTTCCATCGTCATTAGAGACGGTTAATTATATTCTTCGTTCCTATTTGGTGGAAGAAATCTTTAGTCGGGTAATAGCGATGAAAAATTGACTTGACCATCGCTATTAGCGACAGATAATTGACATATACATCGCTAGTAGAGACAGATAAGTCAATTATCCATCTCTATTAGCGACAGAACCCAATTTCCGTCACTGTATGGTGAAGGGTTTTTTTCCTGCTAGGTGATAGCGGTGGAAAATTGACTTGACCGTCGCTATTAGCAATGGATAATTGACTTTACAGTCGATATTAGAGATGGAACTTATATTCTGTCACTAAATACCTGATTGGGAAAGTCAATTTATTTCGGTTACTAGTGACGGTAATTAACTTTCCGTCACTAAAATGAGCAACAACAATCAATGTTCAGTCTCTATTTTTAGTGACGGATATTAATCTTTCGTCCCTAGTAACGGGTACGATGGTTTTCTGAACGACAGCAGATTTTTCGTCACAACCCATCTATATCGATATATCAAAGACAGAATTTGGCCATCGCTAAAAAATGATTTTTTGTTGTTGTGATATGATATTGCCCAAACAACTTGAAGATCAAGCGAGAAGAAAAGACATGGGTTGGTCTTCTGTAGGGATTAGGGTTATGACCGTCATAATCTCCTCACCAAATATGGGAAGAAAAGAGATATCGAAATTATCATCTAACATACGAGGATCATGTCCTATATATAGTCTTAGGTCTAGTTATATTATCCGTCTATCGATAACAATGTAAAGCTAGTTAATAGATTTGTACATATATAATCCATATCTATTAAATCAAACCCACAATTAAGACATCAATTAGATCATTTTATTAGGTTTAATTCTTAATGACAAATTTGTGTTATAAATTAAATATATGTCCAAGAAGAAAGAAATCCAATAATCTCCTAGGTTACATATGATTTGTACAGAATACACAATCAAATTTCTTAGTTGAGCATAACGATGCCACTGAATGATAAAAACATATCCTTTAAAATAATTTAATCTATTAATTTCATTAGTATAAAACTAAAATCATCATTGTTTTTAGTTAATACTAGGTATCTATTTTACACTGAATAATTTGGGATGACCAATTTTGTCCAATAGAAATTTTCTATCACACACCAAAGTAAATCGAGAAGCGGTTTCAACGAGTCACTCATCAACCCATCATCTTACGTTAATTACCCATTAAAGAAATTTCATCCGTTAATTTATCAAAGTTAGAATTCAATCCTTAGATATCTGAGAAATTGAGAAAGTATTCTGCTACTACTGTACCATTATTACCACACTTGTCGTAAGCCCAAATAATAATTACAATACGACATCATCAATGCCATAGATATAATGAGGGTGTACTGTACCATGAAATAATATAAAATGTGATCTAATTACATGTTTATTCTCAATTAGTTCTCTTTATAACTTCATGCATCTTGTGTTACTTTATATCTCAAAAGAGAGTGTAAATCATATTTACAAATAACATATACTAAATTTTAATGGTAAATCATAACATCTTTATTTTGTAATATCAAAATAAAATATACATTTATTTGTAGACATTAGTACGTATAATAAATTAAAAATATACATGTGCCGCTCAACTTAGGGCATAAAATATCAAATATAGACTCTCACTAATTAAATTGATACTTTATCCAAAAAAAACAGAGCTCTCATATTTTCCATGTGCTTATGAAACACTTGGGTAGCAAATAGTTGGTGAGTAGGTTTGTTAATATGGAATCTGTGCTAATATAATTAATAGATACCTGATGATTCTAAATTATTTTTTAACCATAAAAAATTTTATATCGACATGTTTAATTATGATTGTTTTTGAAATGTAACTCTACATCTTTATTATAATGGTCTATTAATATTATCAACGATTACAATCCTAATAAAATTATATAGTCACATCCTGTAGGATGTCACAAAACATGCTATGAACTTTACCTCATTGCTGTCATCATTTCCATCACCTTGATGTCGTCGGGATAACCTGATCAAGAGCATGCAAGAAAGATACACGGATTGGTTTTCCAGAGGTTAGGATGACGACCGTCATAATCTCATCAATGGGTAGAAAAAGTATCTCAAAATCATCATACAACTCTACGGAGACGTTGCCTAGACAAGGACAGGGTCAGCCAGCTGATATATTGGGAGTAGTCCCGAGCTGATCTTAAGCCTCCGGGTTATCTTCCTTTATTTCTCCTATGCTTCTTTTCTTCCATTGCTATAATCTTTTTCTCAACGTCATCGGCCATTATCGGCTTCCTGACTAAAGCCTGAGTAAATTATTATGTGGCTCCGTTCGTGTCCGTGTGCCTAAAGAGCTAGCATGTCCCATTCCACCCGGGACGTGATACATGTTTTAAATATGAATTATGATATACTTAGTGAAAATTTAATGAATGACGTGATATTTTATATGTACATATCCGATTATTACTCAGATATCATTGGTGGTCTCTGGCCGTCGCTCTGAATCAAAACTATATCTTGGGGAACATGATGAATCTGTCGAAATCGCTACCTATAAAATACCACATCATTTACTAAATTTTTTCATAAAATTTTTTACTAAACATATTATTTTATTTTAAATATATCTTGTAAAGTTGTAATTACGATTAGAATAAGTAATCTATGGAAGAGAAATAGTTGCCCAAAGCCTGCAAACTCTGACACAATCCCTACCACTAGCAAACAAGGTGACGTGCGGGGCATCGATGCCACTTTAATTATTGCTCTGCTCTGATCCGAATCCTGATCGCTCCCTCAACTCATCAATGCCGAGCTAATAATCCCCATGGGCTAGATCGGATTATAAGACGCCTATTATTTAAATTGGAGGTTTCAGGATCGAAAATCATCATTTGCACATAAGGATAAAACTCTGATCTGTTGGCATTAAATTCCCTCGATCTCAGGTGCCTCACCACACCAGTGATAATCATGATTTACCTCCTCCGTGTTAATCCTGAGACGGACTGATGAGACGCTGGGGACGAACATTTCGCCTTTTTTAATCATCAATGCCGAGCCAAGCAAACAAAGCCTGCACCGCACTGAAGGCCGCAGCTTCATCCCTCGCCCCACGCACCACGCTGCTGCTGCTGCTGCTGCAGCTGCAGCCACAGACAACAGTGGAATCGTTGTGGCTGCACGGGCCAAACATGTCCGGAAGAGTGTGGTGAGCTACGCGTCCACGCGTGTTTTTGCTGGTTCAATGGTAGCGCAGGGCAGGGGCATCTGAAAAAAGGCTGTCCAATCCAGCGTATGCCTGTGGCGGATCTGCTTCCGATTCCGGGAAAACTCCTCGGAAGTTGAATCGCTGACGATGTCAATTGGAGCATTTAATTCGATCGACGGCAGGAAAACAACCGAGTGTTCGAAATAATTACCGAAGTAAAAAAAAAAATAGTAATTTAATTAAGAAAATAGTCAAATATTGGAAAGGAAATGATAAAAATAGTCATTCATAAAAAAAAATTTGAAAACTACGTCTTAGATATTTTATTTTTAAAATACTCAACCTCTATGCAGCCCTGGAGCAGATTTTGGGATATGAGGTGAGCATCAGAAAATAAAATAGTGCCTTCAAAATTTGATGTTCATATATTTTTCAAATTAACATAAATATAATAATATTTTAATATGAATTCTAGAAATAAAAAATAAATAAAATATATCCTCCAAAATAATGTCATAAGTAAATACAAATAATGCCAAGACGATTCAAACAAAATATAAAATTTATGTTCCAAATTAGTATATAATCATTTGAAAATTGCTCGCCTTGCAGTTTTAGAAGCGAAAGTATTGATTAAGTTTGCATGATCAATTTTCTCAAACACTTTTTTCTCGATAGATAATATAGCTAAGTCATTTAGTCTTTCTTGAGACATAGTTGATCCGAGATAAATTTTGATCAATTTCAATTTGGAAAACTCCTTTCGGCAGATGCAGCTTGATAGGCTTACAACAGATGTCACGAGTGAGCCTCAAATTTAGATATTTATAAACTGAAAATCCTTGGCTAACAAAATAAAATGTAAAATAGGGGTCTCAGGTCGTATTTTTCCAAGGATTAGTTGTGGATGTTTAATTCAAGCTTGAGAGTTATTTGTCATTTGATGTTTTGGGTTTTCTAATGAAATGAGGGTTTTTGTGCAATGAGGAATGACAGTATGAAATATCAATTTGGAATGAAATAAACTTAACTATGCAGAAATAACTTAGGAAGTTGTAGGAACTGAACCTTACCTAGTTAACAACTAAGCAATTAAATTCAAACAATGAAATTGAAATTTAAGAACTAAACTTCAATGCAGATAATAAATTGTAAAGAATTAATTGCAAGAAATTAATTTCAGAAATGGAAAGTTAGAACAAAACAATTCTCAAGAAGTTGGCTTGAAGTGTAATGAAAACAAGCTAGAGCAATTGAACAAATACATGTTTAAAACCAAAATAATCCTAATTAAACAAAAAATCAATTCCCAATCAAGACTTCCCTTTGCCGTCACACAAAGGATGAGCTAGAAACCCTCTTGGCTCAAAAACCATCGAAGACAAGTTTCCTGGATCAGTTTGCTCTGCTATGCTCTTCCTGATTGGTCAGCCGACCGATCAGGTCCTCTTTTGATCAGTCACGGGACCGATCAGAGACACCTCTGTCCGGTCACGCGATCGGTCAGTAGCTGAAAGGGATCCCCGATCACTTCCTTCTCGATTGGTTGATTAGCGATCGACCTCGGAAACTATCAGAACACCTTCGAGAACCCCTGTATGTTGCTTCGACAGCTCCGGATGACGAAAACCAACAATCAGCAAGGATCGATCGGTAATCAGCAGCTTCGGCGGAACCCCCACCTTAACTCCTTCAGCTGCGAGATTCGGATTAGCGAATTGAACAAGAAAGTTATCTCGATGATCTGAGATCTTGAAGACGAATAGATGTTGATGTTAGTCGCGCGATCTGAGAAAAAACTGGATGGAAAACGATGAAGAAACGGGCGAAAACTACTCTACTCTGCGATCTGGCGACTTCTACTCGACGACCTTGAGCGCGATGGAGGAATTCCTGATTTAAAGCATCCATTTAAATTCGAAAGGCTGTGATTGTTTCGGACTCATCCGACGGTTTGATCTTCTTCGATCTGAACCAAACTTCCTAGATCTTGATCAATAGTCCTGATCTACTCCTCCTCAGTTGGGATCATTTAGATCTACAATGGATGGCTCAGATTGCTCTGATCTTTGAATGGACGGTTCAGGCTCTTCTTAAACTTGATCCAATGGCTGGATGCATTCTGATTGGGACCAAATCTTCAGATCTTGATCTGTGGTCTAGATTAGTTCTAACTTAAGCTCGGATTGGTCATCAGATGATAGATGACTCAGATCTAGCCGTTTTTTGATCGGACGGTCCATATTAATCCACCTCTTGATCCCCTTGATCAAAGCCAATTTTGACTCAAGTCTGACTCAATTTGATCTAGGTCCATGGTCAATTGAAGCCTACAAAATTATATTCAAATTTAAGTGCCAAAATATCTCAAATATACAAAGAATTATATCCAAAGCCAAAATAGAAAGAATTCATGAAACCTAATATAAATGCAAACATAAGCATATAAAAGTGGATCAAAACATGGATTTGAGAGCCTAAATTTATCAGCAAAATGGTAATTATCGCAGCTATAACTAATATAGTTAACAAAATTTGATAAGCAATATATGCATTTAGATAATAACCGCCCATTAATTCGGCATATCAATATCTCTTTTTGATTCTTTTGGTAATGAGTGTTTTAACAACTTTAGTCCTACATATAAATTTGATTCATCAACATCAAATTGCTCATCATGTGTTAAAGAATCTCGATGATTGACATATGAGTGCAAGAGACCATCATCATCAGTAGACTCCAATCTCTCCAAATTAAATAAAAAGCCAAATATTTCTTCATATTTTTGAAATTATTCAAACCACGCTTGAAGTGAAGAAAAAACATGATCAATTATAAATAGGAAGTAAATAACTCTAAAATTTTTTGGAGACTAGGCTACCTCTTCACTATTGATCTCATCATTTGTCTCTTTCATTGGTGCATTTTTCTCAAAATATTAGTTCAATTCCCATTTCACTTGCAATATGTTTAACTTCAATGAATGCTTGATCAAATCCAGATTCAAAACTCTTAGAGTGAAGAAATAAGTCCCATTAACTATCTAATAGCAACATCAATATTCATATTTTCTGCTTGGAGAAACTGACTAACAATGTTAATCTTATATAATAACTTATACCAAATTACCATTCCAGATATGAACACAAAATTCTCAAGTTTAAATGATACCAAACCCTCAACCTCAATCTTTATTTTAGAGTCATTAAAAATGTTTGTCAAATCAATTAAATCATCTCATATTTTCAATGTTTTATCTTTTATGGGTTTCACACTTTCAACATGCTTCCCCATCATATTTGTGATAATGGTTTTTTCATAAGACCTTGCACATGATCTTTAAAGATTTGTCACTACTTGGTTGAAGAAGAGAATAATGAATATTTATGTTGTATAACATCGAAAAAGGACATTACATTAGGACAATATTTCATCATATCACAAAATGTGAGATTAATACTGTGTCATCCACATGGAGTGTAAAAAGCTCTAGAATTAATTTCAAGTAATCTACTTTATTCACCCTTGTGCACTCCTTTCATATTAGATCCATCGTTATATTCTTAACGACTTATATTATCAATATCAAGTTTGAGATTGCTCAAAATATTTTTGAGCTAATTTGTAAAAACCCCAAGCCTTAAAGTTTCATTAACTTTCAAAAATCCAATCCAAAATTCTTCAACCGCTATTGCATTTTTTGAATCATCCATACATCTAATTACAAGGGACATTTGCTCCTCATGACTTGCATCTAGAGTGCAATCAAATATGATAGTGAAATACTTTGCATGTTTAATTTTTACAACAATTAAACTTCTTACTTCAGCTGTCATCATTTCTATCAATTCATTTTGGATTTTAGGACCATGATAAGTGTAATGAATCTGTCTTTCATTAACATGTCGAAGGTGCTTCTATATTATTGGATCAAATTCAACAATCATTTTAATTAACTGCAAAAAGATTTCATTATTTTCAACATAAAGTTTCTCATTATCACCCCAAAGTGCCAAGTTATTTTTCATAAATTTTGAACAACTATAATTATTCTCTTCAATACATGTTTCCAATATTCTCTCTCCTTGTTAATTGGTACTTGCATATTTTTATCAATTGCCTTTTTATTTTGAAGTCTTCTTTCTAATTAATCCAATTAGTCATGCAATCAATATAATCTTTACTAGTTTCAAAAAGATTGAGATATTGACTGATATTCTTCCAATCATTGCATCCTTTGTCAGCTAGATGACCAAGTTTCATTGTTGTTCATTGAGTCATGAATAACTTGCAATAGAAACAAAAGATCTTGTCCACAGAAATAGAATACAGGAACCATCTTCTGTCACTTTTCTCACTATTTGGCAATTGCCTTTGGTAATGTGATGGATTGAAGTGTATTTCAATTTTATCAAGAGGAAACAAAATACTATCATCTTTTTTAGGACCTCATTAAATTAGAAAGTTCCTAATATTTTGAATTTTGTCCCAATTTCTTGAATCATCAACATTTAAAGGAAACAAGATCTCTTGATTTATAGCTTCATCACTATAATTTTCAGGCATATTGACTACATCTTTATCATTTTCTGATTGTTTTGGTTTTTCATTGTGAAGTTCATTCAATTCACTATATTTTTGATTATTCAACTTATTATCAGTATCATCCTTCTGCCTCTTTGGTTGCTAGTGAAATACTTTTTATGACTTCTTACATGACTTTGAATTAAAGCTTCTTTATTTTATTTTTTTCATACTCCAGACAATTATTTTTATATAGGAGGCATGTTTGCTAAAAGCCAAAATGTTAATCTGCATTGACAGTTTATAGATTAAAATAGTTTCAACATCTAAATGTAGGAAAAATTTACCAAATCATAATACATATAAATACCATCATGCTAAGTCATAATTTTATTTTAATCTAATCTTAAAAACTATGATGGGCTTAAACAAAGAATTTGAAGATTATATTCAGATGTCATTGTGTGTAAAATGAGAAAGCACCACATCATTACTACAAGTACTCTCACTTCAATCAGATAGACCATAAACTTCAAAAGAAATTCAATCACAATGGTCATAACTCAAAAGAGTTAACTATGCTAACCTCTATTGCTTTTGCAAGCTGTCAATTTGTTTCAATCGAGATCCTTTGTTTATTTTCCATTTATATTTTTTACATTTGAAACAATTTTTTTCTAATTAATATCTGAAGTACAACCATAATAACATACAACCTACCATTGTCATTGATGATATCTAAATAAATTTTGCAAACAATAAAAATAGATAATAAATGCCTAATTTTAAAATTTTGAGAGATTGAAAAAACAAACTGCAAATATGAAATATGATTGATGTTGAAAGAGAAGTGCTCACCTAGACACCCTTTTGGAGTATTCCCAATTTTGCAGAATAAAGTTTAAAAGTGAGATTAAAAGGATTTAATGTGAGATCGATGAGATCGATAAAGGAGGGGGGGGGTGAATATCGATTCGAAATGTTTGAATTCAAGTCGTGAGTAAATGTAGCGGAAATAAAAGAGCTCAAGTTAAAACAATGCTAACAACTTTGTTATTACTTCGTTCGGAGTTTGTGATGGCTCCTACTTCAAGGCCCACGGTCCTTGACTATTTACGTTGGGAAATAGTATAAGTCGCAGAAATGTTACAAAATATGCAAGTTTAAGTACAAAGAATAACACTAAAATTATTCAAATAACTTCTAATTAATGATCGGAAGCAGCGCGTAGTTGTCAGAGTTACTAGATCTCTTTAGAGCAGCAAATTTGAGCGCAAATAGTATGTAGAATTGATGTGGAATGTAGGAGCTCGAAACCCCTTATATGCAGGCACTCGGGCACCCAAGTGCCTATAGGGGCTCCACCATGTCACCGAACTGGCCGCGTTGTGATTAGCTGATAAAGTTCAAATTTATCCTTCTCTAACGCCTGATAGCCTCTGGGGCGTCTGAGTGCTGACGTGGCGCGTCCAATCAGTAGCTGCCAACTTAGCCTCGCCTAGCTGAGATTTTTCGTACTGGGCGCCCGAGACCTCTCTGGCGCCCAAGAAGCTGCTGATTTCCAAATCTTCAGCTGAAAAACAGGGTTAGCCCAAAATACAAAAAACATGTAAAGTGCATAAAATAAAATGCATATTCGACAGTCGGAACTATCCGATCCTGACTTTGGATTTCGAAACAAAAATCTAGGTTGGACCGATGCCTACTATTCCCTCTTATAGGGAACTCGTCCTCACCTACTGCACTCTGGAGAAGTTACCTTTTGCGAACCAACACCACCGGTTGGACTTTTTGTTTGTGCCGGAAGCACCAAGATCAAACTTGTGTTTTGATAATAGCAAAGGGTTCATAAGTTAAAGTTATCTTGTGATCTAACGATGTTACTCAAGTGTGCAGGAAAAGTCCTAGGTACACTAGGCACCGAAGTCCTGACATAGGGTTGGACAATAAGTCCTAGTCGTGGACTGGGCACGAAGTTCTGATTCGAGGAATTGGACAATGTCCTGGCCGAGGGTTGGGCACCAAAGACCTGGTTGTTGGACCTTGGATGGCTAGAGAGGGGGCGGGGGGGGGGGGGGGGGAGTGAATAGCCAGACACACAAATAATTCGCTCTTTGAACTTTTCTGCACTTAGGGTTAGCAGCAGCGGAAACAATACAAGAATAGATGCAGAAATAGAAATGCATAAACTAAACAAACTACATAGGCGCTAACACAGCGATGTACAAGGTTCGGGGATAACTTGCCCTACTCCTTGACGTGCCCGTGGGGTGGGTGATCCCTTGATCGTCGGCAGATCAAGCCCCGGAACTCCGGATAATCAGAACTCCTTCTCAGTGGAGTAACCTCTCCACAATCGTCTCAGTAGGATAACAATTAAGCGCTCGAAACAATGAGAAGGAAAGCTCACAGATACAACAGCAACGCTCAAGAATGAAGACTACACAGGGAGCTCAAACCACAACGAAACCCACAGCAACAACCTTTGCTTGTTTTCCTGTCTCCCCTTCTCTCCTCTGCTTCCAGTATCTTCTTAAGCGTCTGTTCACCGGCGCGTCTGCAAGCTCTGATTAGCTCCGTCATCACTGACCCACTGACCTCTACTGGGCTCAGTCCACTGAAACCACTTCAGCTGAGCCTCAGGTCAGTTGCCGCTCCACCAGACAGTCGCCAGCCCGCGCCAGAAGCCGTTGAGACCTGGAAACAGAAAACAGACAAACCTGCCATGGTGAAAGTCGCCATGACTCTTCTCCTTGGTTTGTATCATCCCTGCAACGTCTGTACACTCACCAGATGATTAGCAAAGCATATCAAAAGACATCAACAGTGTAACAAAAAGAAACCAGAACGATTCAGACCGTCTGACAGCGATTTCAAATTAAAGTTCAAACACTGATCGATCACTAGACCGATCAGTGAAGACCCTGATTGGTCACCAGACCGATCAGTGAAAACTTTGAACGATCAGGCTCCAGCTTGATCGGTCCAGTGAGGTCACAGGGATCGCGGATCTTCTTGTGATCGGTCACACTGACCGATCAGGGATGTGGATTGGTCACTCTGATCGATCCAGTAGTTTACTTGCCACAAACCGAAGGAACCACACACCTGATCGGTCACCTTACCTATCAGGTTGTGCCCTGATCGATCTGGTGACCGATCAGGTCACTCCCTAACCGATCATGAACCATCTTGATCGGTCAGGATGCGGACAGACCGATCAGGGTTCCTTGATCGGTCCAAGTGACCGATCAGGGTTCTCCAGCCTCCCTTTCTGATCCTTGCTGATCCGTTCACCAGAACGATCAGTAGCCAAACAGAAACCACACAGAATGTTTCTGTTCTCTCCCTAATCGTTCACCAGAACGATCAGACGTGCCCGGATAGGTCACCAAACCAATCCACAACAGGGAGTTCGTGCCAACTCCTTGATCGGTCTCCAGACCGATCCAGATCCGACCAATTCAACCATAAGTCCCGAGAACAGGCTCCCTAGCCTTCTCTGACTCATGCTCAATCCCACGGACCAAGACTCCGTGCCCAGCTTCACTCACCGGGACTTCATTCAACCTAGTTTCACTCACTAAGACCTGGCTTCACTCGCCAGGGTTTCGGTCACCTAGCTTCACTCTCTAGGACCCAGCTTCACTCACCGAGATTTCAATCACCTGGCTTCACTCACCAGGATCCGGCTTCACTCACCGGGGTTTCAATCACCTGGCTTCACTCACCAGGACCCGTCTTCACTCACTAGGATTTCCGTCACCCTGCTTCACTCACTGGGACCCGGCTTCACTCACCGGAATTTTAGTCAGCTGGCTTCACTCACCATGACCCGGCTTCACTCACCAGGACCCGTCTTCACTCACTGGATTTCCGTCACCCGGCTTCACTCACCGGGATTTCAGTCAGCTGGCTTCACTCACTAGGACCTGGCTTCACTCACCGGGATTTCCGTCACCCAGCTTCACTCACCGGGACCCGGCTTCACTCACTGAGATTTCAGTCATCTGGCTTCACTCACCAGGACCCGGCTTCACTCACCGAGATTTCCGTCACCCGGCTTCACTCAACGGGATCCGGCTTCACTCACAGGGATTTCAGTCACCTGGCTTCACTCATCAGGACCCGACTTCACTCATCGGGATTTCCATCACCTAGCTTCACTCACCATGACCACGCTTCACTCACCGGGGTTTCCATTACCCAGCTTCACTCATCGAGAGTCGTGCCCAGTCCCCGACTAGGACTCAAACGAGACACATCTTATTAACCTAAACTTAAATCGGTGTCAACACCAAAACAATAATCGGGCCAGACTGCATCAACAATCTCCCCTTTTTTGTTGTTTGACAACCCGATTTATGTTTAGGTATTGGTGATCAATTGAAGTCAATTCAATTATCGTAAGGGAATCAAAGTCCTCCCCCTATAATAACAAACCCTAAACATAATCAACCAAACTCTCCCCCTTTGTCAAACACCGAAAAGGGTGTAGACTGGTTATTAAGTTTAAAATACCTCCCCCTTAAACAAGGGTTTCTCCCCAAACACAAAATAATCAAAGGTAATTCTTGAAGTGCACATGAGAGGCATATACCATAAATGTATCATGACAACAATGTATATGCATCATATGTCAAGTAAGGAAAAACACTATCAATTGGTAGACCTAAATCAGAGCTCATCAGTTTTTGAGCCGATCAGAGAGAGCCCTGATCGGTCACATTGACCGTTCAAGATGAGTCATGATCGGTCTGTGGACTGATCAGATTTCAGATGAATTTTGAAACCTTGATATCAGACTGCATTAACAATTTCAGAAAAATTTCTGAAATATGATTTGAATCCCAAAATCTAAGTTTGATAACCCAAAACAGATTTGTATCAAATCAATATTAAGTTTGTATCAAAATCAATGGATGATCAAGTATGTTCCAAGAATGATCTTGGAATGATCAGTATATATCAATCAGTTTTGATAATCCAATTTACATTTAGGTACTGATGCCTTGATAATCCAATTAATATCAGACATGTGAAAATTATCAGGTTTGATACTAGTCAGATGGGAAAACAACTAAGTCATGGAACTTAAGTATTGAATTTTGAAACATCACAAACTATGTGAACATGCTGTTCTTAACCACAATTGGCATAATACATTAATGTTGTATAACACATACAAACTTGGCATGCTCAACTATGTTAAAAAAAAATCCTTTCTTTTAACAAAACACCTTAAGCTTGAGATATATATTAAGATCTTTTAAAAACAAGCTGCTGTTTTGATATTGTGGCTAACTTCTAGATTTGCAGTAAACTATAAAGTGCAATCCTAAACAATTCATAGTCCTAATTCAAGTTTGTATCAAGATAATGCTACTCGATCATTTGATTGGAGCACCGATTATCAACAGCCCATGTTGATAGATGCTCCCCCTCAATCAAAGCTATACAATTCGAAATATAGAAGTTTTAGGTACCCAAATTTTGGGACCTAATGCATCTTCAATGAAAGACTTTGGCACCCATGCCTTAGTCATTTTCTTTCTAAGTTTTTGAACCCTAGTAGCATTTTGTGATCTAACTTGGGTTCTAGACATTAATGACATGAAACTTGGTTCTTTAGGTTGATAACCTAAACCAACCTTGTGGTAAACCGCTTTTTACGAATTAAGGAACAGATCTAAAGTTTTGGAGCTAGTTGAAAATTTCTCAAGAATATTCTTGAGGTTTTCAACTTCGCTTTTCAAGTCTTTATTCTCATCCTCAAGAGCATTAACATGCAAATCATTGATATCATGGTCCTTAGATGTTTTCAATTTTTCTACTTCTAATATTAATGATCTTACCTTATTCTTAGATTTTTTAAGCAAGTTTGTCAAGCAAGCTATTGTTCTATAACATTTGTCTAACTCGGGAGAGATTACCTCTTCATCATCCGAAGATGATGAAGCTGCGGTTGAGGAGCTCCTTGATTCGTCATCACTCTCCTTGTTTGACTCTTCTAAGGCCATGAAAGCCATGTGACAAACCTCCTCCTTTTCCTTCTTCTTCTCCTTCTTCTTCTTTCTTCTGCCACCTGCCACAAACGCAACACCCTTCTCCTTTGGGCTTTGGTTAGCGATCTCGTATAATTCCATTTCACAAAATAAATCTTCTAATTTAACTATAGAAAGATTCTTAGATACCTTGTAGGCATCCACCATGGATGACCACAAGGCATTCCTAGGAAATGATTTACGGACATACCTTACGATCTCGGTTTTCTACCTTTTTATTGATGGAATGCAAGCCGTTGACAATTTCCTTGAACCGACCATAAAGTATACTTACAGTTTCATTTTCTATCATTGTCAAGTTCTGGAGTTGGATCAGAAGCAAATCTTTCTTGGCTCTCCAGATATCTTGAGTTCCTTCATGGAACTCAATGAGTTTGTTCCACAGGTCCTTAGCACTGGTGAAAGGACCCACCTTGATCAACTGCTCCTTGGTCATCCCACACTGTAGGGTGACCACAGCTTTGGCATCGACTTCCCCCTTTTGGATTTGTTCTGTCGACCACCTTGAGAATTCCAACTCTTTTCTCTCAGCATCTTTTGCAGGGATAAAACCCTCCTTGACTGAGAACCACATATCGATGTTGGTCTTTAAATAATACTCCATCTTTGACCTCCAATATTGGAACTCGCCTCCGTCAAAGAATGGAGGTTGGTTGGTGCTGAAACCTTCCCTCATTGCCATACTCTTCTCTCGGGTGTTAGTCCGTTTGAAAGAGCCCCAGGCTCTGATACCACTTGTTGGACCTTGGATGGCTAGAGGGGGGGGGGTGTGAATAGCCAGACACACAAATAATTCGCTCTTTGAACTTTTCTGCACTTAGGGTTAGCAGCAGCGGACACAATACAAGTATAGATGCAGAAACAGAAATGCAGAAACTAAACAAACCACACAGGCGCTAACACAATGATGTACAAGATTCGGGGATAACTTGCCCCTACTCCTTGGCATGCCCGTGAGGTGGGAGATCCCTTGATCGTCGACAGATCAAGCCCCAAAATTTCGGATAATCAGAACTCCTTCTCGGTGGAGTAACCTCTCCACAATTTGTTGGTGCAGGAAGCACCAGATCGAATCTTGTTTTGATATTGGCAAAGGATTCAAAGTTAAGGGTTATTTGTTGTCTAACAATGCTGCTTGAGAGTGCAGGAAACAAAGTCCTAGCGAAGGGATGCTAGGCACCTGACGATGGGCTGTCAGGAAACCAAGTCCTGGCGAAGGGTTGCTGGGCGAAAACCAAGTCCTAGTGAAGAGATGCTAGGCACCTGACGATGGGCTGTCAGGAAACCAAGTCCTGGCGAAGGGTTGCTGGGCGAAAACCAAGTCCTAGCGAAGGGATGCTAGGCGAAAACCAAGTCCTGGCGAAGGGCTGCTAGGCGAAAACTCAAGACCTGGCGAAGGACTGCCGGGCAAAAGTCCAACTGGAGGAGCCGGTTGGCACCAGGTAAATTCTCCCGAGAGGAGTAGGTGAGGACGCGTTCCCCTTGAGGGAACATTAGGCGTCGGTTCGACCTAGGGCTCCATTTTGGAGACCAAAGTCAGAACCAAGACAGCTAAGGCTGTATAAACTAACATAATATTTGCTGTTTTGGACTAACCCTGGATGCAGGACCGCAGGACTGTGTATCTGCAGCTCAGAGAACCTCAAAGGAGTGAGGTAGTAGCTGAGCAGGGCGCCCCGGAGGTTTCGGGCGCCCCCAGAGTCAACCGAAGTCAGCAGACAAAGAAAAAGCCCCGACAGCAGCATTTCGGGGCGCCCCTGATGTTTCGGGCGCCCCGCGTGCTCCGGGCGCCCCGCGTGTCGCGGGCACCCCCAGTGAAGCCCCCACTGCCAGCTGCCGAAGCGCGCCCTCGCGAAACCAAATGATGAAGCTTTGACCGGTACACCGGGCGCCCCGAGCGCTCCGGGCGCCCCGATCAACTGTTATCCCGAAGTCGAAGCGATCAGTCACGACCGAGAGCACGCCGGATCAGAGGCCACGTGGGAGGGCGCCCCGAGCATTCCGGGCGCCCCCAGCCCTATATAAAGGGCCCTCGACCCCAGGTTTAAATCATCAATTCCATTGAACGCAATCACGCTCTTCTGCTCCCGTGCTCTGCTCCAGAACCCTCCAGACACGAGATACAAGCGCCGGCGACGTCCAACTGCTCTGGAACTTCGATTTACACCGGACGTCGGTAACAAAGAAAAGCTGCCTTTTTTTCTTACTGCAATTTACTGTAATCAATCTTTGTAAAATTGTTTTGCACGATTATAGTATTGCCCATAGTAAACGGTCAACGACCGTGGGCCTTGCAGTATGAGTCGACCCAGGCTCCGAACCAAGTAAAAATCTTGGTGTTCGCATTGTCTGATTTTGATTATTCCGCTACGCAATTGCTCTTTACGAAATCCGAACGATTTGCGACATTCACCCCCCCTCTATCACATCTCTCGATCCAACAAGTGGTATCAGAGCGGGGTTATTCAAAGTTGGTGCAACCACCACTTTGAAATTTTTTTCGGATTTTTTTCGCTTTATTTTTCAAATAAATAATATCTGTGAGTGTATTTAAAATATCCTTACGCCTTTTTCAATTCTGAATTCTCATTTTCTCACCATAAGTCAGAATTGATAAAAGAATCAATTTGTGAAAACTTGTCATAAAATTTTTTATTATTTATTTTAATATTTTTCCTCGAAATTCGTGCTACCTTAAATCAAGAAAATTTTTTTCCAAACATTAAATTCTTATTCTTTTCATTTATCAGAATTGACAAAATCATCATTTTCAAAAATTTTGTCATAAATTATTTTTTTTAATTTTATTATTAATTCGCCTCGAAATTCGTGCAACATTTGTTTTGGATAATTTTTTTTCTTCTCCCGCACTACTAATCCAAGACCAAGTCTTGGTACATTTCGGTTAATTCTGTTGTGTGCAAGGGTTTTTAAATGGCCAATCGAGAATGGAACAGCGTTCGTCCACCTCTCTTCTCCGGTGAAAACTTCAATTCTTGGAAAAGTCAAATGGAGTTCCATCTAAAGACCCATATGGACATATGGATGATCATTCAAACAGGGTTCCACCCCCCTACAGAAGATGGACTATCAATTGCATGGGACAAACTGGATGAACCAACCCTCAACCAAATTGAGACTGATGCAAGAGCAACTGCAATTCTTCAATGCGGTCTAACCAACGAACAACTCAAGCTAGTCGGTTCATTTGGATGTGCTAGAGAAATTTGGGAGAAATTGATCAATCTTCATCAAGAAATCTCAGATGAAGAAGAAGATCAGGTAAGTTATCTCGCACTCTCGGTCCAAGCACAGACAGCCGAGTCAGAGTCTGAACCTGAACCCAGAGTCGAAATCGAACCAGCAGAATCAGACGATGAACTGACTGACATGGTAACCAATTTCAAATTCTTTTCTAAATTAGAATTAAATAATCAAGATGATACTGCAATGGTCGAGGAAGGTATAACTTTTGCAGGGAAAACTCCAAGAGAACCACCAAAGAAGGAGCTTCAACCGGTACCCAAGTCCGACTTAGACACGGAATCAGAAGATGAATTTAGATCTGAGACAGCAACAATTAAGGGGGAGATTCCTAATAAGGAATCAAAAGGTAAAATTACAAATTTGAATTTTAAAAATCATATAATTTGTTACATATGCAGGGAGAGAGGGCACTACCAAACTAAGTGTCCTACTCGAAAGATTCAAACGATACCACCGACGGCGACAAAGGAACGAGCTCCAAAAGCACGAAAGAACAAGAGTCGCATCCAATGCTTCAAGTGTCAGGAGGTTGGGCATTACAAAGAGGAATGCACAGATAAACGTTACAAAGATCCAGGGCAACCAACCAAAATGGGTAACTGTAATTTACATCCAAATCCACTCTTTACCTTGAATACTGATAGATTAATTAATCTCCCTTGGTCAAATTTAGATATGGATGCATGCTTAGATAACTTAATGAAATCATGTATATTAGCAAAGTCAAAATTCAAAATGTTAAGACAAGAAAATGAGACTTTGAAAATTAAAATTGATATACAAGAAAAACTGATTAATAATTTTGCAAACTTAGAAAATCCAGAAATTTCTCCTCACTATGACATTATCTGAAGTTTTGTTTTGGCTATTCATAGGACTAGATAGCTTAAGGACTTAACCAATTACTTGAAATTTGAAAACATAGTATTGGGAGGAGGTGAGATGATAGTACGTTGGGGAAACCAACTCTAATAAGATCAAGTCTACTTGCTCTCTTTAGACTGGTGAAACCAGCCGAAGCTACCGATCCGAGACCCAAGCTAGTTAGACCAGAAAATGACCTAATTTAATTTGAAAATGAAATTTCATTAAAAGGCTTTGTCAAGGAAAGGGTGGATGATCCCATAAGGCTAAGGCCAAAGAAGGCCTAGTGCCTCGCCAAGACCTGGAAGCCAATTTTTGAAATTCAAATTCAAATTATCTTTTATCAAATTCGAATCTAACACAAATTTCAAATAATTATAGATTCAAACCTGTTTACAAAACTCTTCTTCAAAATTAATCACTTCTTTTTCAAATTCAAACATTTTTCAGATTTAATCACTTCTTTTTCAAATTCAAACATTTTTCAAATTTAATCACTTCTTTTTCAAAATTAAATATTTTTCAAATTTAATCACTTCTTTTTCAAAATTAATTTTTTTAAATTAATCATTCTCTTCTTCAAAATCATTTTTACCTTCAAACCTGTCTCACAAAACCCATAAGGTTAACATGCTTGATCACATAGAATTGGGTGAGACATCTAGGAGCTAAAAGTATGATTCAGTTTGCAAGAGTTATTTAAGCTTACTTTTTTTTTTGTACCCTACTTTTCATTCCTAACATTTTTTTAATATGAAATTTCATGTTAAATATCTCGATAGACTCATTTTAAATATAATCAAGGGCTTGTTTTGTTTTAGTTATTGATTGTCAAACATTATCAACTGAGTCAAACTTGGTCAAAACAGTCAACCCTAGTCAACATAGTCAAACCTGCTCAACACTGAAATCCCTTAAGGAATTTAGATAAAGTCAGTCTGTGTCGGATACAGGGGGAGTTCCTCTTAATCTTTTTCAAAAATTCAGATTTTTCAAAAACCTCATGCGCTAAAACTTATTATTATCTCAAAATAAGGTTTCAAAAGTTGATTCAAAAACCTTAATATATTACTATCGCTTTGGAAAAATTATTATCATTTCAAAATTTTTTTAAACTGTGTTATTATTCCAAATTGAGTTTTCAAAAATTTATCTCCTTGAAAGTTATCATACTCAGAAGATTGTTCAAAAGTGCTTCTTTTGATCTTGACAAACCCTAAAGACACAGAGGAAAGGTCCACTTCATGATCTTCAAGGACTCCTAGGATGTGTCAAATTAAGGGGGAGTCTAAGTCAAAAGAAAAACTTCAGAAAAAGTTTCTTTTTACTTATGTCTTTGTTAAACAGTTCTTTCTAATCTGACTCAAACCTTAAGACTTAAAGGAAGAGTACTTGTGGTCAACAAGCTTCCCAGGACTGAGTCAAGTTTAGGGGGAGGTCAAAATTAAAGAAATTATTTAATAACATGCTTTATTTCAAACTCTTGCAAAAATCTAAGTCTTTCAAAATACTATTTGTTAGAATTTGTGTGACTTATGAAATTATTTTCGAAATAACATTTACTTAGGTTGGAAAATTTCCAGGACACTTAGGAAATGTCCTTGTAGTCAACAAGGTTTCCTAGGATAGTGTCAGACTGGAAAATGAACCAAGTTAAGTAAAACATTGAACCTTCAAAAGTTCACACACTTTTTTAGAATATATTTTTAAGTACTATCATTTTTTTTACTTGAGTTTGAAATTTCCAGGACACTTAGGGAAATGTCCTTGTAGTTAACAAGGTTTTCTAGGATTGTGTCAGACTGGAAAAGAAACCTAGTCAAGTGTAATATTTTGTTTTCAAAAAAAAAAATCTAATACTTTTTATTTCAAATCATAATTTATCTCAAAAGTACTTGAAAAATCTTTTCAAAACTCTTTTTCGAAATTTTTTTACAAATACAAAATATTTTTTTTGCATAATACTCTTCAAAATGGACTTAATCTGGAAATTTAAGCTTTTGCTATGCTTTTAAGAGTTATACCAAGTATTTTTATGTTTTCAAAACTCATAAGCTCTGATACACAATTTCTTCTCAAAACTTCTTTCAAAACATATTCCGTTATTGATATATATCCAGGGGGAGAGATTGGAAAGAAGAGTGGGAATCAAAACTTTCAAATTTAAATTTTTTTTCTCTCTTCAAAAAGTATTAACTTCTTTTTCAAAATGTTTTAAGTACTTACTTAACTCTTTCAAAAACATATTAAGCACTTAATTCTTTTTCAAAAACATATTCTCCAAATCAAGTTAAATACTTAACTTTATCATTTTAAGTATTAAATAATATTTCTAAGTACTTAACAATTCTTTTCAAAAATCATTCTTTTCAAAAATCATTTCTAAGTACTTAAGTGTTTAACGGGCATTTTTTTTACCTAATTTTCTCAATCAAGTACTTGACACTTAATTTTCAAATTCTTCTAAAAAGTACTTGCTCCAAAGTTTAAAAACTTGTTAAGCCTGAAAATCCTTTTCTTGAAAATTTTCTAAGCGTGAAAAATTTCTTGAAAAATTTTCTAAGTGAAGTTTCCTTTTCTAAATGTTAAAATTTTTTTTGGAAACTTGGAAATTTTGCCTAATTTTTTTTTTTGCCTTATAAAAAGTTGTAAATTTTTTTAAGCCTGAATTTTTTTCATAATGGTAAATTATCTAAGTTTTGAAAATGCTTTTACTCGATTCTTGAAAAATACTTTGACAAAAACATAAAGCACTTAGAAAAACTCATAAATCCCTGTTAGATACCTTGTTCACCCATGCTTGTTTTTGATATATGTCAAAGGGGGAGAAAAGGTCAAAGTTAAGAGTTAAGTTAATTATTCAGGGGGAGAATGAGCATGAGAAATTTTTGTTCTCTCTCTCTTTTCACTGTTCAAATTACATTTGGGTTTAGACTGTTACGAATTGATATGTTTTATTAGTCTTAACGTTTATGCTTAAACTGCTATCTTTTTCCTTAACTTTGAATTGTGTTGCCATAATCAAAAAGGGGGAGATTGTTGGTGCAGGAAGCACCAGATCGAATCTTGTTTTGATATTGGCAAAGGATTCAAAGTTAAGGGTTATTTGTTGTCTAACAATGCTGCTTGAGAGTGCAGGAAACAAAGTCCTAGCGAAGGGATGCTAGGCACTTGACGATGGGCTGTCAGGAAACCAAGTCCTGGCGAAGGGTTGCTGGGCGAAAACCAAGTCCTAGCGAAGGGATGCTAGGCACCTAACGATGGGCTGTCAGGAAACCAAGTCCTGGCGAAGGGTTGCTGGGCGAAAACCAAGTCCTAGCGAAGGGATGCTAGGCGAAAACCAAGTCCTGGCGAAGGGCTGCTAGGCGAAAACTCAAGACCTGGCGAAGGACTGCCGGGCAAAAGTCCAACTGGAGGAGCCGGTTGGCACCAGGTAAATTCTCCCGAGAGGAGTAGGTGAGGATGCGTTCCCCTTGAGGGAACATTAGGCGTCGGTTCGACCTAGGGCTCCATTTTGGAGACCAAAGTCAGAACCAAGACAGCTAAGGCTGTATAAACTAACATAATATTTACTGTTTTGGACTAACCCTGGATGCAGGACCGCAGGACTGTGTATCTGCAGCTCAGAGAACCTCAAAGGAGTGAGGCAGTAGCTGAGCAGGGCGCCCCGGAGGTTTCGGGCGCCCCCAGAGTCAACCGAAGTCAGCAGACAAAGAAAAAGCCCCGACAGCAGCATTTCGGGGCGCCCCTGATGTTTCGGGCGCCCCGCGCGCTCCGGGCACCCCGCGTGTCGCGGGCACCCCCAGTGAAGCCCCCACTGCCAGCTGCCGAAGCGCGCCCTCGCGAAACCAAATGGATGAAGCTTTGACCGGTCAACCGGGCGCCCCGAGCGCTCCGGGCGCCCCGGTCAACTGTTATCCCGAAGTCGAAGCGATCAGTCACGACCGAGAGCACGCCGGATCAGAGGCCACGTGGGAGGGCGCCCCGAGCATTCCGGGCGCCCCCAGCCCTATATAAAGGGCCCTCGACCCCAGGTTTAAATCATCAATTCCATTGAACGCAATCACGCTCTTCTGCTCCCGCGCTCTGCTCCAGAACCCTCCAGACTCGAGATACAAGTGCCGGCGACGTCCAACTGCTCTGGAACTTCGATTTACACCGGACGTCGGTAACAAAGAAAAGCTGTCTTTTTTTCTTACTGCAATTTACTGTAATCAATCTTTGTAAAATTGTTTTGCGCGATTATAGTATTGCCCATAGTAAACGGTCAACGACCGTGGGCCTTGGAGTAGGAGTCGACCCAGGCTCCGAACCAAGTAAAAATCTTGGTGTTCGCATTGTCTGATTTTGATTATTCCGCTACGCAATTGCTCTTTACGAAATCCGAACGATTTGCGACATTCACCCCCCCTCTATCGCATCTCTCGATCCAACACAATTGTCTCAGTAGGATAACAATTAAGTGCTCGAGACAATGAGACGGAAAGCTCACAGATACAACAGCAACGCTCAAGAATGAAGACTACACAGGGAGCTCAAACCACAACGAAACCCACATCAACAACCTTTGCTTGTTTTCCTGTCTCCTCTTCTCTCCTCGGCTTCCAGCTTCTTCTTAAGCGTCTGCTCACCGGCGCGTCTGCTAGCTCTGATTAGCTCCGTCATCACTGACCCACTGACCTCTACTGGGCTCAGTCCACTGAAACCACTTTAGCTGAGCCTCAGGACAGTCGCCGCTGCACCAGACAGTCGCCAGCCCACGCTAGAAGCCGTTGAGACCTGGAAACAGAAAACAGACAAACCTGCCACGGTGAAAGTCGACATTGACTCTTCTCCTTGGCTTGTATCATCCCTACAACGTCTGCACACTCACCAGATGATTATCAAAGCATATCAAAAGAAATCAGCAGTGTAACAGAAAGAAACCATAACGATTCAGAGCGTCTGACAGCGATTTTAAATTAAAGTTCAGACACTGATCGGTCACCAGACCGATCAGTGAAGACCCTGATTGGTCACCAGACCGATCAGTGAAAACCCTGAACGATCAGGCTCCAGCCTGATCGGTCCAGTGAGGTCACAGGGATCGCGAATCTTCTTGTGATCGATCACACTGACCGATCAGGGATGTGGATTGGTCACTCTGATTGATCCAGTAGTTTGCTTGCCACAAACCGCAGGAACCACACACCTGATCGGTCACCTGACCGATCAAGTTGTGCCCTGATCGATCTGGTGACCGATCAGGTCACTCCCTAACCGATCAGGAACCATCCTGATCGGTCAGGATGCGGACACACCGATCCCTGATCGGTCAGATAGACCGATCAGGGTTCCTTGATCGGTCCAAGTGACGGATCAGGGTTCTCCAACCTCTCTTTCAGATCCTTGCTGATCCGTTCACTAGAACGATCAGTAGCCAAACAGAAACCACACAGAATGTTTCTGTTCTCTCCCTGATCGTTCACCAGAATGATCAGACTTGCCTGGATCGGTCACCAGACCGATCCACAATAGGGAGTTCATGCCAACTCCCTGATCGGTCTCCAGACCGATCCAGATCCGACCAATTCAACCCTAAGTCCTGAGAACAGGCTTCCTAGCCTTCTCTGACTCATGCTCAGTCCCCCAGACCAAGACTCCGTGACCAGCTTTACTCACCGGGACTTCATTCAACCTAGCTTCACTCATTAGGACCTGGCTTCACTCACCAGGGTTTCGGTCACCTAGCTTCACTCGCTAGGACCCGGCTTCAATCACCGGGATTTCAGTCACCTAGCTTCACTCTCCAGGACCCGACTTCACTCACCGGGATTTCAATCACCTGGCTTCACTCACCAGGACCCGGCATCACTCACTGGGATTTTCGTCAGCCGGCTTCACTCATCGGGACCCGACTGCACTCACCGGGATTTCAGTCACCTGGCTTCACTCACCAGGACTTGGCTTCACTCACCGGGATTTCCGTCACATGGCTTCACTCACCGGGACACGACTTCACTCATCGGGATTTCAGTCACCTGGCTTCACTCACCAGGACCCGGCTTCACTCACCGAAATTTCCGTCACCTAACTTCACTCACTAGGACCCGACTTCACTCACTGGGGTTTCCGTAACTCGGCTTCACTCAACGAGAGTCGTACCCAATCCCCGACTAGGACTCAAACCAGACTCATCTTATTAACATAAACTTAAATCGGTGTTAATACCAAAACAATAATCGGACCAGACTGCATCAACACTGGTGAGTGTAGGTGAGCAATAAGTCCTGGTCGTGGACTGGGTATGAAGACCTGATATAGAGAATTGGGAAAAAGTCCAACTGGAGGAGCCGATTGGCAAAAAGGTAAACTCTCCTGAGAGGAGTAGGTGAGGACGCGTTCCCCGTAGGAGGGAACACTAGGCATCGGTTCGACCTAGGGCTCCATTTCAGAAGCCTAAAGTCAGAACCAAGACAGCTCCGGCTGTTAACTGTGCTTAAACTTATATTATTTATGTATTATTTGTGTTTTGAAACTAACCCTGGTTGCAGGAATAAAGGGTTAAGTTTCCTGCTCTCAGGCGCCTGAATGGAGTCAGGCGCTTGTTTGAACAGGCGCCTGTATGGTGACAGGCGCCCCAGACAAGGGTTCTTCCAAGCACACTCTAAGCAAGCCTCCACGTCAGCATCTGAGGCGCCTGTGTTGATACAAGCGCCCCAGTCAGCTCAGGTGCCCCAGTTGAAAGGATAAGCACTAGCCAAGTCTGCGGATGGAGATTCGCGCAGGGAAGGCCACGTGTCAGGCGCCCCCTTCAACACAGGCGCCCAAGGACTTAGTATAAATAGGGGTTCACCCCTTGCTTCAGAATACAACTGCTTCCCATAATTTCTTTCATGCACTCTTCTCCAAATGCTCCATGCTCAAGTCTCAAGCGCCAACGACGACCCGCGGCTCCGATCTTCAATCTTCTCCGGTCGTCGGTATAAAGTTTTAATTGCTGTATTTTTTAATTCTGTATTCAACTTCAAACTTGTATTATTTCTCGGAATATAGAATTGCCCATTGTAAACGGTCAAGAACTGTGGGCCTTGGAGTAGGAGCCGACCGCGACTCCGAACCAAGTAAAAAATAACAGTGTTAGCATTGAATTTTTTCGTTGCGTAATTGCTCTCAGTTTTCCGAAAATTATCGATCGATATTCACCCCCCTCTATCGATTCTAAACGATCCCACAAGTGGTATCAGAGCGAGTGACTCAAATCTGGTGCAACCACCAGTTGAGTGATTTTTCGGATTTTTTGAATTTTAAATATTTTTTCGTTCGTAATTTTCTTGTTAATCGAGGTTGGTGCAACACCACTCGAATTTTCTTATTACTATTTTTTTTGCCGCATTGTTAATCCAAGACTTAGTCATGGGACAAGTTTTTGGTTGTAAATTTTTCAGTTAAACATTAAATGACCATGCAAGAGGGAAATAGTACCGGTAGACCACCACTCTTCTCAGGAGAAGATTTCTCTTATTGGAAGAGTAGGATGGAGGTCCACCTGAAAACTCAGGTGGGCATGTGTGGATCATTATCCAGTCTGGACTAGAGATACCCAAGAACGTACAAGGTGAGGTGCAAGGCTACACAGAGTGGGATGGACCACTCAAGAAGAAGATTGTGGTCAACGCAAAAGCTACACAGACAGTGCAATGCGGCCTGACAAAAGAAGAGTTGAACCACGTCGGACCCTTCAGCAGCGCGAAGGAACTCTGGAACAAACTCATCAAACTACACGAAGATACGTCTGATACGCGGATCAACAAAAGAGGTCTGTTGCTCAACTGACTCTACATGATAAAGATGCACGACAGCGAATCAGCAGCACAGCTCAACGCAAGAATCCAGGAGCTAATGAATGGGCTGCACACAATAGGTCACAAGGTCGAAAACTGTGACCTAATAAGGTATACCCTAAACTTGTTCCCAAGGAACACATTGTGGGTGTCTATGGTGGATGCCTACAAGGTTTCCCGGAACCTTTCCAAAATTAAGCTAGACGAATTATTTTCTGAGTTAGAATTACACGAACAAACTAATACTACATTGGTCGAGAAGAGTATTGCGTTTGTTGCAGGGAAAACTCCAGGAAGATCTCAGAAAAAGAAGCTTCAACCAGTACCCGAGTCCGACTCAGACTCAGAATTAGACGACGATGAAGGGGATCATCCAAAACTGGTCCAGTTAGCTCGCGACTAATACAAGGAGCTCAAAAGCCAAATGAATAAGAAGAAGTCAAATCGGAAGGATGAAGATCCATCTGAACCCTCGACGAGCTAGAAGAACAAAGGTAACATAACATGCTACGAGTGCAACAAGAAGGGACATTTCATATTAGAGTGCCCCAACCTGAAAGAGAACAAAAGGGCTCGGAAGAAGAAGGCTCTTCAAGCCACCTGGGACGAATCATCCTCGAAAGATGAAGAAGAAACTCCGCACTCCAATCTACTCGCCTTGACTGCCTCGGAAGACATCGACTCCGGAACGGAATTAGAACTAGGCGAGGACGTCGGCACCGGAAAGCTTTCGATCTCGGAGGATGGACAAATCACGGTAAGAGGTTATCTGGAATCCAAACTTTATGATTTAATTTCTTACTTGTCTCGCAAATTGGCGAAAGCCAACATCCGGGTTGAAACCCTCCGACAGGAAGTAAAACTCCTGAAAGAGGAAGTCAACTTGAGTTTCTTGACTGAACCAGTTCAAGAAGGAAACTCAACTCAAGTTCAAAAGCTTGAGGAAGAGAATTCCTCCTTGAAAAATCAAGTCAAGGAACTCAGAGTTGCCTTGGAACGATTCACTTCGGGTTCCAAGAATCTTGACATGATTCTTGGAAAACAGAAATCTGTTCTCAATCGATCCAGATTAGGCTATCGAACCAAATTGTGACAACACTCTTATTATTCAGTATTGAACCAACCTAGAACCCGAGTCCAAGCATGGGTCCCAAAGCTATGTTTGAATAAAAAAGCTGGACCAAACCAATATTGGATCCCCAAGGACAAGATTCACATCTTGCCCAACCCTTATTGAGGCTTCAGTCCAGGGGGAGCTAATATAAAAACCATCTTTATAAGTAGATATTTTTTTTAAAATTGCTTGATTGCTTGTTTATTTTATTCTTGCAAATTTTATTCTGTTTAGACATAGGAATGATTAGTTTAAGGATAAATGACTTACTTAAAACTTGAACAACATAGTATTAGGTGGAGGTGAGATGATAGTACGTTAAGGAAGCCCTTCTATAAAGGTCAAGTGAGGTAAGTCGTACCCTACATGGTCAGTTTAGTCTGGTGGAACTAGCCGAAGTTACCGATCCAAAACCTAAGCTATTTAGACCAAAATTTTTCAAGAAGTAATTTGAAAATGAACTTTTGGTAAAAGGCTTTGTTAAGGAAACTGTTGTTGCTCCAATAAGGCTACGACTAAAGAAGACCTCTATGCCTCGCCAAGACCTGGAAACCGATTATCGAAACTCAAATTCAATTTACTATTTAATAAATTTGAATCTAACATAAGTTTTAATTAAATCTTAGATTCAACATTGTTTTTCAAAATTAATAATCTTTCAAAAATTAACTCTACAATATTTTCGAAATTAATTCAACATTTTTTAAAATTAATAATCTTTCAAAATTTAATTCTACACTTAACATGATCATCTAATATTTTTTCAAAATTAATTAAACTCATATCCAAAAACCTGTCTCACAAAAAACCCATAAGGTCAACATGCTTGATAACGTTAGATGTGGGTGAGACAGACTAGGTAGTGAAATTCAATTCAAACTATTCCTACCTCTACACAAATGGATCCAAATCAAAAAATACTTTATGTAGGAACATAAAGATTTGGACCAGTGGATGCTGGATAGTGGATGCTCTAGACACATGACTAGGGATAAATTGAAGTTCACCAAAATCAAGTTCAAAAACCTAGGCTCAGTAGCATTTGACAACAATGCTACACTTAAAGTGATTGGGTCAGGTAACATTGAACTTAACTCAGATTTTGTTATTAAAAAGGTATTATTGGTTGAAAATTTCAAGTTCAATTTGCTTAGCATTAGCCAACTCTGTGATACTGATTACATTGTTACCTTCACCAACTCTGACTGCCTTATTAGAAATCTACAAGATTCAGAAATAACTCTTAAGGGTAGATTAATCTACCCGTAATACCCAAATATTTTCTGACTCAATTAGAAGAAACCAATCTTTGGTATAGGAGACTAGGCCACACCCACACCAAATTAATTTAAAAAATAACTCAATATTGATTAAAGGTGTACCTAAAATTAAGAACTTCGATAATACAATTTGAAATTCATGTCGACAAGACAAATAAACCAAGTCAACTCATAAACCAACCTAGTCAGACTTAACCCAAGCCACACTTGAGCTCCTACACCTTGACCTATTTGATTAACATGGAGCCAAGTCACTAAGCGGGAATCGGTACTGCTTAGTAATCATTGACGATTACTCTAGATTTACCTAGGTTAGGTTCTTAAAAACTAAAGATAAAACTTTTAACTCATTTAATGATTTGTGCAAAATAATAGAAAATCAAAATGACACAAAAATTAAAAGACTAAGGAGTGATCATGGGGGAGAGTTTGAAAAACAAAAATTTGAGGAGTTGTGTAAAATTAATGGGTACATCGATGAGTTTTCATGTCCTAGAACTCCCCAACAAAGTGGAATAGTTGAAAGAAAGAATAGAACCCTTCAGGAAGCCGCTAGGACCATGCTCAACGAATATAACCTAACTAATCAATTTTGGGCAGTAGCGGTAAATACAACCTGTTATATTCAAAATAGGGTCTTAATTAATAGAAGACACAAGAAGACACCCTATGAACTTTATTATCATAGATTACATAATTTACATTATTTAAGGGTTTTTGGGTGTAAAGTCCATATCTTGAACACTAAGGACTACCTAGGTAAGTTTCAATTAAAATCAACCCCAGGGACCTTCTTAGGATATTCAACAACTAGTAGAGCCTATAGGGTTTACAACACACAAACCCATAGAATTGAGGAAACTACCAACTTAATCTTTGATGAAGAAGTTGAAACAAAATCTATTAATAATCAAAACCAATCAAATCTTGATCAAGAAGATAGTGAACCATTAATTGAACCATCAATTGGACCATTAAATGAACTGTCAATTGAACCAACTACTGAGGTATCAACTGAACCAATAACTGAACCAACCCAAGTAGTGGAACCAAACACTGAACCAAACCTTCCAGCCGGACCTGAGGCTGAACCTAGTTATAGAAGAATAAAGAAACCCAGACTCAATCATCCATCTGACCAAATCATGGGTTATCCAACCTTAGGAGTCAGGACAAGGTCTTCTTACAGAAATCTCAGTGAGATTGCTCTTATTTCAAAAATTGAACCTAAGACTATAGAAGAAGCCCTACCTAACCCAGATTCGATCATAGCAATGCAAGAAGAATTAGCCCAATTTGAGAGAAACTAAGTCTGGGACTTAGTACCTAAACCTGAGGGTAAGTCAGTTATAGACACTAAGTGGGTATTTAGAAACAAGCTAAATGACTAAGGGGAAATTGTGAGAAACAAAGCCCGCTTAGTATCTAAAGGGTTTAGTCAAGTCGAAGGGTTAGATTATGATGAAACCTATGCCCCCGTAGCCAGACTTGAATCAATTAGGATGTTACTAGCTTTTGCAGCCCATAAAGGGTTTAAACTGTACCAAATGGATGTCAAGTCTGCCTTTCTTAATGAGTTTATAAAAGAAGAAGTATATGTAGGTCAACCCCCAGGATTTGAGGACTTAGACAAACCTGAATATGTGTTCAAACTTAGGAAAGCCCTTTATGGGTTAAAACAAGCACCTAGGGCCTGGTATGAAAGATTATCAACCTACTTAATTTCTAAGGAATTTAACTAAGGAAAAATTGACTCGACATTATTTGTTAAAAGCTTAAAAAAAGATATATTTATAGCTCAAATATACGTAGACGATATAATATTTGGGTCAACAAATTCTAACTTTTTAAAAGAATTTGTCAAAATTATGGAGAGCGAATTTGAAATGAGCTTAGTAGGTGAGCTGAACTTTTTCTTAGGTCTCCAAATTAAACAAACCAGGGATGATAACTATGTTCATCAATCTAAATATGCAAAGGAACTAATAAAGAAATTCAAAATGGAAAATTCTAAAAGTTTAAGTACTCCCATGGCTATAAATGTCAAAATAGATAATGACTCTGAAGGTAAACCAGTCAACCTAAAGCTATATGAAGTATGATTGGTAGCCTATTGTGCTTAACTGCTAGTATACCTGACATTTTGTTCACTATAGGAATGTGTGCTAGATACCAAACCTATGCTAAAGAATCCCACTTAGTAGCACTAAAAAAATTCTAAGGTACATTAAGGTTACACTAAATGTAGGTATTTAGTATCCTAGGACTTCCACTTTTGAATTATCTGGATACTTTGACTCTGATTATACCCGGTGTAAACTAGATAAAAAGAGTACAAGTGAAAGTTGTCAATTATTAGGACACAGTCTAGTCAACTGGTGCAGTAGAAAGCAACACTGCGTAGCTTTGTCCACAACTGAAGCAGAATATGCTGCCCTAGGAGAGTGTGTAGCACAACTTTTATGGATGATACACACTCTTAAGGATTTTTAGCTGGACTATACCCAAACCAAAGTGTTTATTGACAACATAATTTCAATAAATCTGACTAAGAATCTAATTCATCACTCCTGAACCAAACATATAGAAGTAAAATATCACTTTGTTAGGGATCACGTAGCTATGGCCGAAATTGTACTTATGCATGTGGACTCAAAATCTAATTTAGCTGACATTATTACTAAACCCTTACCTGAATTTGAGTTTAGCTTACCAAGAAGGCAGTTAGGGATGTGCTTAGTAGAATAGGACTATTCTATTTTCATTTCAAAAATCATTTTTCAAAAATAGCATTTAATATATTTTGACAATCATTTCTTTTATTATGTATTGAAATTTAAAATTATTTTCTAACTTAGATTTTTCAAAAATTTACCCCCTTTAAAACTAGGGTTTCTCGTAAATAGACTTAGCCTAGGCTTTAACCCTAGAATTGCATGCACCTATAGATTTAGAAGCCAACATCTCACAAGCACCTTAGGGTACTTTGATTGATAACCTAGACTGGGTTGAGATGCTTAGGTCTATGCCCTGACTCAAGATGCTTTAAGTTAGTGCATCTGGAGTAGTTGGCGTGATAAATACACTTGAACAGCAATCAAGTTAAGTGTTCAAGCTTAGAAAACCTAACTTGATCAGATCACTTAACTTGACTAACCCTAGTGAAAGCTACTGTTATATAACAGTTAGTAAGTAGCTAACTGGGTTAGATAATGTTGGATCGAGAGAAACGATAGAGAGGGGGGTGAATATCGTAAAACGTTCGGATTAACAGTAAGAGAAATTACGCAGCGAAAATTTAAATCAAACACATGCAAACACCAAGTTTTTTACTTGGTTCGGAGTCGCGGTCAGCTCCTACTCCAAGGCCCACGGTCGTTGACCGTTTACTGTGGGCAATTCTATATGTGCGCAAAATTCGTTTACAAAAAGTATTACAAAATTTATTGCAGTAAACTAAAATTAGCTCTTCGTTACCGACGTCTGGTATAGATTATATTTTTGAAGCAGAAGGACGTCGTCGGTGCTTGTATCTCGAGTCGGGAGATTTCCGGAGTAGAGCGCGGGAGTAGAAGAGCGTGAATGCGTTGGAAGAATTGATTGTTGAAGCCTTGGGGTCGAGGGCCCTTTTTATAGCCCCTAGGGGCGCCCGGGACGTCGGGGGCGCCCCCCACGTGTCAGCTAATCCGAGTTCCTCTCGGTCAACTCTGATCCCTTCAAACTCGGGATCAGGCTTTGACGGGGGCGCCGGGGGCGCCCGGGACGCTGGGGGCGCCCGGGTTGACCGGGTCAGGCTCTTGTCCGTTGGCTTCTCGCTGGCTTGCTTCGTTAGCTTGAGCTAGGGGGCGCCCGGGACGCTGGGGGCGCCCGGGAGCATGGGGGGCGCCCGGGAGCACGGGGGCCCCCTGCCTATGAACTGCCGAAGCACTCTTTTTTGCTTAGTCTGTTTTGTGTTGCCCTTGGGGGCGCCCGGAACACTGGGGGCGCCCTGCTCAGCTACTGCCTTTCTCCTTTAAGGCATTCTGAGCTGCAATGACTCATTCCTTCGGTCCTGCATCCAGAGTAAGTCCAAAACAAGTACAAAGCAATAGAGTATTAAGTTTATACAGCCTTAGCTGTCTTGGTTCTGACTTTGGGTCACCCAAATGGAACCCTAGGTCGAACCGACGCCTACTGTTCCCTCGACGGGGAGCGCATCCTCACCTACTCCTCTCAGGAGAATTTACCTGATGCCAACCGGCTCCTCCGGTTGGACTTTTGCCCAGCAGTCCTTCGCCAGGTGCCTAGCTGTCCTTTGCCAGGTCTTTAGTACCAAGCTGTCCTTCTCCTGGTGCCTAGCAGTCCTTCGCTAGGTCTTTGTATCCTGGCATTCCTTCGCCAGGTGCCTAGCAGTCCTTCGCTAGGGCTTTGTATCCCGGCATTCCTTCGCCAGGTGCCTAGCAGTCCTTCGCTAGGGCTTTGTATCCCGACATTCCTTCGCCAAGGTGCCTAGCAATCCTTCGTTAGGACTTTTCCTGCACACTTGAGTAACATGTTAGATAGACATTATACCTTAACTTTTGAACTCTTTTGCCATTATCAAAACACAGGTTCGACTTGGGTGCTTTCTGCACCAACAATCTCCCCCTTTTTGATTTATGACAACCTTGGTTCAAAAGGTTAAGTTAAAAAAAACTGAAATTTTGTTTCCTTCCCCTGGAAGGACTCTCCCCCTAGATTTTTCAAAAGTTCGTGGGATTTTTTGAAAATGTATTCTAAGTCTAAAGATGGATTTAATTTTACTTAGAATAATTTTCAACTTAAAGTTTAAAGACATATTTTCCAACTTAATTTTGGTTGTGCACTTTGGAAAATTTAAGTTTTAAGTACTTAGATGATTTTGAAAACTTAAGTTTAAGTATTATAAAGGATTTTGAAAACTTAAGTTTGAGTACTAAAGAAAATTTCAAAAATTTAAGTTTAAGTACTCAGAAAGTTTTTGAAAACTTAAGTTTAAAATACTTAGAAGATTTTTGAAAACTTTATGTTTTAAGGAAAATCTAAAAGAATTTTAGTTTTAAGTACTTAAGAAAATTTGAAAAACTTTTAGTTTTAAATACTTAAGAAAATTTGAAAACTTAAGTACATAGGGAAGTTTGAAAACTTATGTTTAAAGTACTAAGAAAGCTTTGAAAACTTTTGAATACTTAGAAAACCTTAGTACTTTTGATAACTTTTAAATACTTTTTGAATATAGAGTTTGAAATTTTTGGATTTAGAGACAAAATTTTAAACTCTCCTTTCCTATCTCTCCCCCTTTGCCATATATCAAAAACAAAGAAGTATAGCAGAAACAGGATAATTAAATTGCATAAAAGAAAATAATAACTTGCATAATTCGTTGTACTGAATCAGTTCAGGATTAAACTAAATCAGTTTCAAATTTCTCTTTTAGGGTCCTGTCTAACCCAATTAGCTACTTACTAACTGCTATAAGCAGTAATTTTCGCTAGGGTTAGTCAAGTTAAGTGTTCTGTTCAAGTTAGATTTTCTAAACTTGTCACTTAACTTGATTACTGTGTAAGTTGTATTTATTGCCCCAATTACTGCAGATGAACTGACTTAAAGCATCTTGAATTAAGAAAAAGACCTAAGTATCTCAACCCATTCTAGGTTATCAATCAAAAGTACCCTAAGGTGCTTGTGAGATGCTGGCTTCTAAATCTATAGGTGCATGCAGTTCTAGGGTTAGGGCCTAGGCTAAGTCCATTTGCGAAAAAACCCTAGTTTTGAAGGGGGTATTTTTTTTAAAAATAAAACTAAGTAAAAAAAAATTATTTTTAAAACTTTTTCAAAACTAAGTAAAAGCTGATTTTGGAAACAATTTTTGAAAACTACTTTAAATATTGATTTTGAAATGAGTAAAGTAGTAAGAAAATCAAGAGTAGACTAAATCTATTCTACTAAGCATAATCCTAACTGCCTTCTTAGTGAGATGAACTCAGACTCAGGTAGGGGTTTGGTGAATATGTCAGCTAAGTTGGATTTAGAGTCTACATGCTTAAGTACTATCTCACCCCTGGCTACATGATCTCTTACAAAGTGGTGTTTAACTTCTATGTGTTTAGTTCTGGAATGTTGGATTAGGTTCTTAGTTAGGTTGATTGAGCTAATATTGTCAATGTAGACCTGAGTTTGATTGTAGTTAAGCTGGAAGTCTTTGAGAGTATGCATCATCCATAAGAGTTGTGCCACACACTCTCCTAAAGCTACATATTCAGCTTCAGTTGTGGATAGAGCTACACAGTGTTGTTTTCTGCTGCACTAACTTACTAGGCTATTACCTAATAGTTGGCAGCTTCCACTTGTGCTCTTTCTATCTAATTTACAACCTGCATAGTCAGAGTCCGAGTATCCTGATAAGTCGAAGGTTGAGGTCCTAGGATACCAAATCCCTATATTTAGGGTGCCCTTGACATATCTTAGTATTCTTTTTAGGGCGGCTAAGTGCGTTTCCTTAGCACATGTTTAATATCTAGCATACATTCCTATAGCAAAAAGGATGTCAGGTCTGCTGGCTGTAAGGTACAGTAGACTTCCTATCATACTTCTATAGAATTTAAGGTCTACTGGTTTACCATCATGGTCACTATCTATTTTTACATTAGTGGCCATGGGGGTACTTATGCTTTTAGATAACAGTTATCCATTTTAAATTTCTTTATTAACTCTTTAGCATATTTGGATTGATGGACATAGTTTCCATCTCTAGTTTGTTTGATTTGTAACCCTAGGAAGAAGTTTAGCGCACCAACTAAGCTCATTTCAAATTCATTTTCCATTATTTTAACAAATTCTTTTAGAAAGTTTGAGTTGGTGGACCTAAAGATTATGTCATCTACGTAGATTTGGGCAATAAATATATCTTTTCCTAGGGTCTTAATAAATAGGGTTGAGTCAATTTGACCTTGTTTAAATTCTTTAGAAATTAAGTAAGTTGATAAGCGTTCATACTAGGCCCTAGGTGCTTGTTTTAATCCATATAGTGCTTTAGTAAGTTTGTAAATGTGGTCAGGTCTTTCTAGGTCCTCAAACCCATGGGGTTGTTCTACATAAACTTCTTCTTTAATGAATCTATTTAGAAAGGCTGACTTTACATCCATTTGGTATAGCTTAAATCCTTTATGGGATGCAAAGGCTAATAACATCCTAATGGACTCAAGTCTAGCTACTGGGACATATGTTTCGTCGTAATCTAACCCTTCTACTTGGCTGAACCCCTTTGCTACTAAGCGGGCTTTGTTTTTGACTATTTCTCCTTGATCATTCAGCTTATTCCTAAAGACCCACTTAGTGTCAATGATGGATTTACCTTCAGGTTTAGGTACTAGTTCCCATACTTGGTTCCTCTCAAATTGGGCTAATTCTTCTTGCATAGCTATGATCCAATCAGGATCAGGTAGGGCTTCATCTATAGTCTTAGGTTCTATTTTTGAAATCATTGCTATTTGACTAAGGTTTCTATAGGAAGATCTAGTCCTGACTCCTAAAGTTGGATCACCCACAATTTGATCGGTTGGGTGACTGAGTCTGGGTTTCTTGATTTTTCTAGAACTTGGTTCAGCCTCAGGTCCGGCTGGTCGGTTTGGTTCACTATTTGATTCCACTCTTTGAGTTGGTTCAATTATTGGTTCAATAATTGGTTCATTTGACTCACTAGTTGGTTCAATAGTTAGTTCGTTTATGCGTTCAATTAAGGATTCACCAACTTGTTGATTATCTTCTTGATCAGTGTTTGATGAAGTTAGATTTGGATTTGAGTTAATTTCTTCATCAAATATTAGATTAGTTGTTTCTTCGATTTTCTTGGTTTGGTTGTTGTAAACCCTATAGGCTCTACTTGTTGTTGAATATCCTAGGAAGATGCCTGGGGTTGACTTAGACTGGAATTTTCCTAAGTAGTCTTTGGTGTTTAGGATATAGACTTTGCATCCAAAGACCCTTAGGTAGTGTAGATTTGGAAGTCTATGGTAATATAGTTCATAGGGTGTTTTGTTGTGTCGTTTGTTAATCAGGACCCTATTTTGGATGTAGCAAGCCATACTAATTGCTTCTGCCCAATATTGGTTGGCTAAGTTAAATTCATTGAGCATAGCCCTAGTGGCTTCCTGTAGAGTTCTATTTTTTCTTTCGACTATCCCATTCTGTTGGGGGGTTCTAGGGCATGAAAATTCATGTATGTATCCATTTACCTTACAGAATTCCTCGAACCGTTGATTTTCAAATTCTCCCCCGTGGTCACTCCTAAGTCTTTTGATTTTAGTATCGTTTTGATTTTCAATTAACTTACAGAATTCATTAAATAGGTTTAGGGTTTCATCTTTGATCTTTAGAAACCTAACCCAGGTAAATCTTGAGTAATCATCAACTATTACTAAGCAGTACTGGTTTCCGCTTAGTGACTTGGCTCCGTGTGAATCAAATAGGTCAAGGTGCAGGAGCTCAAGTGCGGTTTGAGTTAGATCAGATTGAATTAGTTTGTGATTAGATCTGGTTTGTTTACCTTGATTGCATGATTCACATATTAAGTTTTCATGGTTTTTAATTTTGGGAATACCTTTAATTAGGCCAAGTTGGGTGATTTTTGAAATAATTCTTAGGTTAGTGTGACCTAGTCTCCTATGCCAGAGGTTTGATTGTTCTATCTGAGTTAACATGCATTTAGGTACTAGGGGAAGGTTTATAGTGTAAACATTATTTTTCCTAGTGCCCTTAAGCATGATTTCTGAGTCTTGTATGTTTCTAATCAGGCAGTTAGAATTGTTGAAGGTGACTATATAACCAGAATCACATAACTGACTTATGATAAGCAAGTTAAAATTGAAGTTTTCAACCAAAAGAACTTTCTTAATAACAAAGTCAGATTTAAGTTCAATATTACCTGACCCAATTACCTTGAGTGGAACATTGTTGCCAAATGTCACTGAGCCTAGGTTCTTGAACTTGAGTTTGGTGAATTTCAATTTATCTCCAGTCATGTGTCTGGAACAACCGCTATCCAACATCCATTGGTCCAAATCTTTATGTTCCTACACATAAAGAGTTTTGTTGATTTAGATCCAATTAGAGTTAGGAATAGCTTAAATTGATTTTCACTGCCTAGTCTGTCTCACCCAAATCTAGGATTTTTAATCACGTTAGCCTTATAGGTTTTGTGAGACAGGTTTTGATAAAGGAGTTTTTGAAACACATGATTTATTTTTAAAAAAACTTAATTAATTTTGAAAACAATTGAATTTATTTTGAAAAGAATGTTTAAATCTACAACTAACTGAAAATTTGTGTTAGATTCGAATTTAACAGAGACTAGTTTGAATTTGAATTTCAAAGATTGGCTTCCAGGTCTTGGCGAGGCACTAGGCCTTCTTTGGCCGTAGCCTTATTGGATCATCAACCCTTTCCTTGACAAAGCCTTTCAGTGAAATTTCATTTTCAAAATTAATCTTTAAAAAATTCTGGTCTAACTAGTTTGGGTCTTGGATCGATAGCTTCGGCTAGTTTCACCAGTCTAAAGAGACTAAGTAGAGAATACTTGACCTTATTAGAATTGGTTTCCCTAACGTACTATCATCTCACCGCCACCCAATACTATGTTGTTCAAATTTCAGTTAAGTTGGTTCAGTCCTTAAACTAACCATTCCTAAATCTAAACATGGTAAATTGCATAAATTAAGTAAACAATCAATCATGCAAATTGCAAGCAAGAATTGAATTTTATCTAACAATAAATATTGTTTTCAATTTGGCTCCCCCTGGACTAAAGCCACGATAATGGTCTGGCAAGATGTGAATCTTGTCCTTGGGGATCCAGTATTGATTTGATCCAGTTTGTTTGTTCAGGCATAGTTTGGGTACCCATGCCTGAACTTTAGGTCTGGACTGGTTCAGTACAGCAAAGTAGGATCTTTGTCTAGATTTGGTTCTATTACCTAGTCCGGATCGATTTAGAACCGACTTCTATTTTCCAAGAATCATGTCAAGACCCTTGAAACCAGAAGTGAATCGTTCTAAAGCTGATCTAAGGTCCTTAACCTGAGTTTTCAGGGAGGAGTTCTCTTTCTCAAGTTATTCAACTTGAGTAGAGGTTCCTTCTTGAACCTTCTCAGTTAAGGGTCTAGGGTCAGCTCCCTCTTTCAGGAGTTTTACTTCCTGTCGGAGGGATTCGACTCGGAGTTTAGCTTTCACCAAATCTCGAGAAAGATAAAAAATTAACTCATTTAACTGACTTCTAGTAAAACCACTTACCTTGATTTCGCCGTCCTTTGAAAATATCAGTCTGCCGTCGTCCTGTTCTGATTCTGATTCGGTCTCGACTTTTTTTGAGGCGGTTAGTGCGAGTAGGTTCGACTGTGGGACCTCTTCTTCTTTTTCGGAGGAGGACTCGTCCCACGTTGCCTGAAGTGCCTTTTTCCTTCTATTCTTCTTGGTCTCCTTTAGGTTCGGACACTCCGTCTTGTAGTGACCCTTCTTCTTGCACTCGTAGCAGGTCACGTTGTGCTTGTTCTTTTCATTTGCGGGTTCAGCTGGTTCGTCCTTTCTTCTACTGGCTTTCCGTCTGTTGGTTTGGTTCTTCAATTCCTTGTAGTAGTTTCGGGCCTGTCGGACCAGCTTTGGTCGATCTCCTTCTTCGTCTTCTGAGTCTGAGTCTGAGTTAGACTCGGGTTCAGGTTGAGGCTTCTTCTTGATTGTCCTTCCAGTTTTACCTGCAATAAAGGCAATACCTTTCTATGCCAGATTGCAGTTAGTCTGTTCATGTAATTCTAATTCAGAGAACAATTCATCTAATTTAATTTTTGAAAGGTCCCTTGAAACCTTGTATGTATCTACCATAGATGCCCACAAGGTGTTTCTCGGGAAAGCATTTAAAGCGTACCTTATTAGATCACGATTTTGTACCTTGTGACCGATGGTGTGTAACCCGTTCATCAATTCCTGAATTCGGGCGTGGAGTTGAGCTACTGTTTCGTTGACGTTCATCTTGATCGTGTACAGCTTGTTCAGGAGGAGATCTCTCTTGCTGATCCGAGTGTCTGACGTTCCTTCGTGCAGCTCGATCAGTTTCCCCCACAGCTCCTTGGCACTGTTGAATGGACCCACCCGGTTCATCTCCTCTTTTGTTAAGCTGCATTGGAGGGTCTGGGTCCCCTTTGCATCAGCTTTAATCTTCCGTTTCAGAGCGGTGTCCCACTCTGTGTAGGTTTGAGGTACTCCTTCAGCATTTTTTGGAATCTCCAGTCCGGACTGGATGATTATCCACATGTCCACCTGATTTTTCAAGTGGACCTCCATTCTGCTCTTCCAGTAGGAGAAGTCCTCCCCATTGAAGAGAGGTGGTCTTGCAGTGCTGAAGCCTTCTTGCATGGCCATTGTATCTGAAATTTAAACTTAAAAGGAATATCCCAAGACTTGGTCTTGGATTAGTAGTGCGGGATAAAGAGAAAAAATAATTGCCGAGGGGTGTTGCACCAACCTCGATTAACGAGAAGAAATTCGTACAAAAAAAATATTAAAAAGAAATTTCGTAAAAATCCGAAAAATTCTCAAATTGGTGGTTGCACCAAATTTGAGCTTCCCCGCTCTGATACCACTTGTTGGATCGAGAGAAATGATAGAGGGGGGGGGTGAATATCGTAAAACGTTCGGATTAACAGTTAGAGAAATTACGCAGCGGAAATTTATATCAAACACACGCAAACACCAAGTTTTTTACTTGGTTCAGAGTCGCGGTCGGCTCCTACTCCAAGGCCCACGGTCGTTGACCGTTTACTGCGGGCAATCCTATATGTGAGCAAAATTCGTTTACAAAACGTATTACAAAAATTATTGCAGTAAACTAAAATTAGCTCTTCGTTATCGACGTCTGGTGTAGATTATATTTTTGAAGTAGAAGGACGTCGTCGGCGCTTGTATCTCGAGTCGGGAGGTTTCCACAGCAGAGCGCGGGAGCAGAAGAGTGTGAATGCGTTGGAAGAATTGATTGTTGAAGCCTTGGGGTCGAGGGCCCTTTTTATAGCCCCTGGGGGCGCCCGGGACGTCGGGGCCCCCCCACGTGTCAGCTGATCCGAGTTCCTCTCGGTCAGCTCTGATCCCTTCAAACTCGGGATCAGGCTTTGACGGGGGCGCCCGGGACGCTGGGGGCACCCGGGTTGACCGGGTCAGGCTCTTATCCGTTGGCTTCTCGCTGGCTTGCTTCGTTAGCTTGAGCTAGGGGGCGCCCGAGACGCTGGGGGCGCCCGGGAGCATGGGGGTGCCCTGCCTATGAACTGCCGAAGCACTCTTTTTGCTTAGTCTGTTTTGTGTTGCCGTTGGGGGCGCTCGGAACACTGGGGGCGCCCTGCTCAGCTGCTGCTTTTATCCTTTAAGGCGTTCTGAGCTGCAATGACTCATTCCTTCGGTCCTGCATCCAGGGTTAGTCCAAAACAATTACAAAGCAATAGAGTATTAAGTTTATACAGCCTTAGCTGTCTTGGTTCTGACTTTGGGTCTCCCAAATGGAACCCTAGGTCGAACCGATGCCTACTGTTCCCTCGACGGGGAGCGCGTCCTCACCTACTCCTCTCGGGAGAATTTACCTGATGCCAACCGGCTCCTCCGGTTGGACTTTTGCCCAGCAGTCCTTTGCCAGGTGCCTAGCTGTCCTTTGCCAAGTCTTTAGTACCAAGCTGCCCTTCTCCTGGAAAATAAGAGAGAGAAAAAAGAGTAAATTTTTTTTTTTCAAATTTTTAAAATTTTAAATTTTTTTTCAAAAAGTAAAGTTGAACTTTCAAGTGCAATTTTCTTAGCAAAAATTTCTTAAATGCATGTCTCTAAGTAAATTTTTCTAAGTGCATGTTTCTAAGCAAATTTTTCTAAGTGCATGGTTCTAAGCAAAATTTTCGAAATGCACAATGATTTTTACGCAATACCTTTTAAGTGCACAAAATCTTTTAAGTAAAATACTTTTCGAAAGTGCACAAAATTTTTCTCTAAGTAAAATTTTTCAAGTAAAATTTATTTGCAAAATTGGTTAAGTGAAATTTTTCGAGTAATTTTTTTTGCAAAATTGGTTAAGTGAAAATTTTCATGTAATTTTTTTTTGTAAAAATTGGTTATGTGAAAATTTGTCTAAGTGAAATTTTTTTTCCAAAAATTGGTTTAAGTGAAATTGGTTTTGCAAATCTTTTCTAAATGAAAAACTATCTTCTAAGTGCAAAAAGTTTTTTAAGTGCACGATAATTTTTAAGTGAAAAATCATTGTAAGTGTGCAAATGCTTTGGTTTGCTTCGAAAAACACTTGGTCAAAATTTATACACTTAGTTTTTTTTTAAAAACTGCATATCATTGAAAGCTTCAGGGGGATAAGTTCTATTTCAGGGGGAGCTTAGTAAATATTTACCCTTAAAATAAACATGCTTGTTAGGTGTACTTTAAATTCTTTAAACTTAACTTTTTGAACTTGATTGCCATAAATCAAAAAGGGGGAAATTATTGGTGCCGGAAGCACCAAGATCAAACTTGTGTTTTGATAATGGCAAAGGGTACATAAGTTAAGGTTATCTTGTAATCAAACGATGTTATTCAAGTGTGCAGGAAAAGTCCTAAGTACACTAGGCACCGAAGTCCTGACATAGGGTTGGGCAATAAGTCCTGGTCGCGGACTGGACATGAAGTCCTGATTCGAGAAATTGAGCAATAAGTTCTGGCCGAGGGTTGGGCATCGAAGACCTGGTGAGTGAAGCTGGGCAATAAGTCCTGGTCGCGGATTGGGCATGAAGACCTGATCCGGAGGATTGGGAAAAAGTCCAACCGGAGGAGCCAGTTGGCAAAAAGGTAAACTCTCTTGAGAGGAGTAGGTGAGAATGCGTTCCCCGTAGGAGGGAACACTAGGCGTCGGTTCGATCTAGGGTTCCATTTCAGAAGCCCGAAGTCAAAACCAAGATAACTTAGGCTGTTAACTATGCTTAAACTTATATTATTTATGTATTATTTATGTTTTGGAACTAACCCTGGTTGCAGGAACAAAGGGTGAAGTTTCCTACTCCCAGGTGCTTGAAAGGAGTCAGGCGCTTATTTGAATAGGCGCTTGTATGGTGACAGGCGCCCCAGACAAGGGTTCTTCCAAGCACACTTTAAGCAAGCCTCCACGTCAACATCTGAGGCACCTGTGTTGATACAGGCGCCCAGTCAGCTCAGGCACCCCAGTTGAAGGGATAAGCGTTGGCCAAGTCTGTGGATGGAGATTCACGCAGGGAAGGCCACGTGTCAGGCACCCCCTTCAACATAGGCGCCCTAGTTAGCTCAAGCACCCTAGTTGAAGGGATACGCGCTGGACAAGTCTGTGGATGGAGATTCGCGCAGGGAAGGCCACGTGTCAGGCACCCCCTTCAACACAGGCGCCTAAGGACTTAGTATAAATAGGGGTTCACCCCCTTGCTTCAGAATGCAACTGCTTCCAACAATTTCTTTCAAGCACTCTGCTCCAGACACTCCGTGCTCAAGTCTCAAGCACCAACGACGACCCGTGGCTCCGATCTTCAATCTTCTCCGATCGTCGGTATAAAGTTTTAATTGCTATATATATTTTTTAATTCTGTATTCAACTTCAAACTTGTACTATTTTCTCGGAATATAGAATTGTCCATCATAAACGGTCAAGGACTATGGGCCTTGGAGTAGGAGCCGACCACGACTCCGAACCAAGAAAAAAATAACAGTGTTAGCATTGAATTATTTTGCTGCGTAATTGCTCTCAGTTTTCCGAAAATTGTCGATCGATATTCACCCCCTCTATCGATTCTAAATGATCCCACACTTTTCTCGGCCTTCGGAGTTTCCGGATCTCAAGACGTCCGTACCTTGACCCGTCCCTACTTCTATCCGTTGTCCTCGCTCGGCTAAGACTTCTACCCGATCATCCGGATCAGGACTTTGCTGACCGATCCACGGCTAGGTCTTCGTGCCTAATTCCTCAAACTAGGTCTTTGTGCCCAACCCACAATCAGGTCTTCGGTGCCTAGCCCTCGGTCAAGACTTCGTGCTCAGTCCTCGCCCTAGACTTCGTGCTCAACCCTTCAGGTCAAGACTTCGTGCCTAGACAAACTAGAATTTTCCTGCACATATAGTCAAACATGTTAGATCACAAAACATACTTAACTTTGAACCCTTTGCCATTATCATAATCAGGTTCGATCTGGTGATTCCAGCACCAACAATCTCTCGCTTTTTGATTTATGACAACTCAATTCAAAAGTTAAGTTCAAACAGATATTTTAAGTAAAGTAAAAGCATCCAAAGAAACAGAGATCAACATTTTTCAAGATAAAACTAATATTTTCAAAGTTAGAAATATTTGCAAAAGATAGACTTGTAAATCTCCCTCTTGATAAGTAATCTTCCCCTTGATATGTTAGGTTTTGAAATATTTGGGTTCAATTTTAAAAAAAACTTGTAAGAATGCACGAAGTTCCCCCTTAATAAGAAATTCTCCTCCTAAAATCTTTAGAAAAACATGCATTTTTCAATCTGAAAAAGTTTTTTGATAACTAGTAGATTTTGAAAAATTCTAAGTATAAGCTTTTGAAAAGCTCTAAGTAACATTGAAAGAAAATTTTAAATTTTCGCTTTTTTGAAAAAAATAGAGTTTTGAGAAAGCAATGTTCTAAGTAAGTTTTGAAAACTTGAAAAATAAACTTTTGAGAAAGCAAAGTACTATGTAAGTTTTTAATAAATATTTTCTTTGAATTTAATTAACTTTTTAATTTTTAACTTTTTTTCCTACTTTTAACTTTTTCCCTATTTTCCATTTTTGCCATATTGCAGAAAAGATTTTGGTTAAGGAGAAGGAAAAGAGAGAAAAAAATTTAAAACATAGGTATCAGAGCTTAAAAAATTTATAAAATAATTTTAAGTTAACTAAAAAAATGATAAGTTAATAATTCCAAAAATAGATATTTTTAAAAAATTAAGTAATTCTAAGTGAGATTTAAAAATAAATTTGAGTCAGATAGATAATTAATAAATAATAAATAATAGGAATAAATTGAAAAATCTAGAATTAATTTAATTCACCCTTTGAGTCCAAGCATGATTTGTGTCTTAAGCATTCAAAAGTAAACAATTAATAATTTTGAAAAAAATAATTTCAAACCAACACAAACAACAAACAAAAACATATAAAACCTTGGGCTTCTGTCTAACCCAATTTGTTACTTACTAACTGTTATAAAATAGTAGTTTTCACTTGAGTAGTCAAGTTAAGTAGTTTGTTCAAGTTATACTTTCTAAGCTTAATTACTTAACTTGATTAATGTTCAGTGGGATTTATTGCACCAACTACTTTAGATGCACTGACTTAAAGCATCTTGAGTTAAGGCATAGGCCTAAACATCTCAACCCAATCTAAGTTATTAATCAAGGTATCCTAAAGTAATTGTGAGATACTGGCTTCTAAGTCTATAGGAGCATGCAATCTAGGGGTAAAGCCTAGGCTAAGTCCATAACGAAGAAATCCCTAGTTTTGAGGGGGTAAGTTATTGAAAACTAAGTTGAAAAATATAGTAAAAATAAAAAAACTGATTTTTTTTAAAAACATGAATTTAAAAAAACATGAATTTTTGAAAAATAGTTAAGGATAATAATTTTTAAAAAATAGCTAAGGAAAATATTTTTTTGAGAAATAACTAAAGAACATGATTTTGAGAAAAAAAAGAAAACAAATAATTAAAATCTACTCTACTGAGCACATTCCTAGCTACCTTCTTAGTGAACTAATTTCAGACTCAGGGAGTGGTTTAGTAAAAATATCATCTAGATTGGATTTGGATACTATGTGTGTAAGTATAATTTCACCCCTAGCCACATAATCTCTAATAAAATGATATTTTACTTCAATATGTTTAGTCATAGAATAGTGTATTGGATTTTTTGTAAAGTTAATTGAGCTAATATTATCAATATAAGCTTTAGTATTAGTGTAGTTTAGTTGGAAGTCCTTAAGTGTATACATCATCCATAGTTGTTGAGCTACACATTCTCCTAGGGCTATGTATTCAGATTCAATTGTGGATAATGCAACACAGTGTTGCTTCCTACTATACCAACTAACTAAACTGTGACCCAACATCTGACAACTTCCACTAGTATCTAATTTGCACTCTGCATAGTCTGAATCAGAGTAACCTAACAGGTCAAAATTAAAAGTCCTAGGATATCAAATTCTTACATTTAGGGTGCCTTTAATATACCTATAAATTCTTTTGACAACACTTAAGTGGGATTTCTTAGCACATGTTTGGTACCTAGCACAAATACCTAGTGCAAATAAAATATCAAGTTTACTAGTAGTAAGGTAAAGTAAGCTACCTATAACACATCTAAAGTGCTTTAAGTCTACTGGTTTTTCTTCTAGGTCACTATATATTTTAATGTTAGTTGTCATAGGGGTGTTAATTTCTTTAGAGTTTTCCATTCTAAATTTCTTAATTAATTCTTTAGCATATTTAAATTGGTGAACATATTTTTCATCTTTAGTTTATTTAATTTGAAGTCCTAAGAAAAATGTTAGCTCAACTGCAAGACTCATTTCAAATTCACTTTCCATTATTTTTATAAATTCCTTTAAAAGACTTATGTTAGTTGAGCCAAAAATAATATCATCCATATAGATTTCGGCAATAAATATATTATTTTCTAAGGATTTAACAAAAAATGTTGGGTCAATTTGGCCTTGGTTAAATCCCTTAGAAACTAAGTAGATAATCTTTCATACCAGGCTCTAGGTGCTTGTTTTAGTCCATATAGGGTCTTTTTAAGTCTAAAGACATAGCTAGGATGTTCTAAGTCCTCAAAACTGGGGGTTGACTTACATAAACTTCCTCCTTTATAAATCCTTTAGAAAGGCTGACTTAATATCCATTTGATATAACTAAAATCTCTTATGGGCTACGTAAGCTAAAAGCATTCTAATTGATTCAAGTCTAGCTATAGGTGCATGTAACACCCAATAATTTTCTGGTATTATTAGGGATTTTTCGGAATTTTATAGCATTTTTTCGGATTAAAGATAGAAAGAAAAAAAAATAAGGGGTCGGGTGGGATTTGATCCCGCGACCACAAGGCTAGCAAGGGCTTAATGGCGTCCGGGCAACCAGCTGGGCTAGGGTATCAAGCACAGAAAAGGGTGGAGAGAAATAATGTTATAGGGTAGTTAGGCCTTTTCATTAAGAGATATATTAACCCCGCTTAAGTCATGTAAGGGAGATTAGGGATTGTTGGCGGCTGCGTGCGAGAAGAGGGCGAGGGAGGGGCTGCGAAAACAGAGGAAGCCAAGGAATTCTTCTTCTTCTTCTCTTTCCCCTTGAGTAGAGAGAATCTAGGGTTTCTCCCTAGGGCCAAAGAGTGGAGGTTTCTCACAAGGAAGAAGAGAGGAGTTCTACGCTAGGTTTATACCTCGATTTAGTGAGTTTTCTTCAAGATAAGGGTAAGTAGATCACTCACCTGCAATAGGAGTAGTTTTCGTATGTAAGATCTTGTTGTAGAACCATGTTTTATGATGCATGCGTTAAGATTATGGTTAGCGTGTGTTTTAAGTTCTTAAAGATGCATGTTTTTTTCATGATAGAAATTTAATTTAGTTTAGATTTGGTGTATGTAAGCTAAGCATGATAAGATTTAATTTGTGAAGAGTCCCAAAAATGAGGTTGGGATTAAGGGCACGCAAGGTGCTCGATGGAAGTCCCAAAAAGAAAGGTAAAGGGTTTTAAGTGCAAAGTTTATGCAAAAGTAAGATAGTTGATAAGTATAAGTACTGTAAGTAAAAAAGTATTTTATTTTCAGAAAGTGACATGTACCGGGCAAATGGAAGGCCCACCGAAAGATAGAAAGAAGCTCTAATAGGGTGTGGTGGCTAGCTACCCCACAACCTATTAGAGAAGCGCGCAATTGGTACATTGATACCATGGTACAATGTCAAGGCCTAAAGAAAGTTGAATATTATTTTCAAGTATATAAGTATTTACAAGTGTTCTAGCTTTGAGTACATGTCTTTATTTCAATAAGTTCACATTGATACTTTGCAAGCATGATAAAGGGTAAGAGTAAAGAGGTTAGTGTTTTAATGTATGAGCATGTTAAGTTTGCAAATGTTTTAGGCAAGTAATGTTTTCAACATGATTGAGCATGATAAGTATATGTAAGTTTTCCCATGTGCATGTATTTTGGAAGTAAGCATTCTTTGAAAAGAGCATGTTTATCCCTTATCGTTTGGATTTGTGAGTTAGGATTTACTTACTAAGCAATTTGCTTATTAGTTGCATTTTCCTTCTATTGCAGATAAAGGTAAAGAAAAAGCATAAGTTAAGGAGGCGAAGGGACTTGCTTTGATATTCAGTGGCGGTGGAACCGTGGAAGAGATCTTTGGGCTAAGTCTTGTAGAACATGTGTTTTGGTGTTTTGAAGTGGTAGAATGAATGACTTTGTTTAAACTACGCATAGAGGTTAAGTTTGGTACAAACTCTAGAGTGTTTTGCTTACATTTTGATAGTTTTGTTAAATCTCGCAAGGATTCTAATTTCAAGTTATTGGATTCGTTTTAAGTTGCTAAAATGTTTATAAAACTAGTATAGAGTATAGAAATTGAGTTATGTCTTTGTATACATTGGAGGTATGTGAATTGTGGACTTTTGAAACAAAGTTTCGGGTCTGAAAATGTAGGTTTCAGGCGTGCCAGTCGACTGGTACAGAACCAGTCGACTGGTACAGAACCAGTCGACTGCGCTATCGAACAGGACCTTCTGTTCGATGCACCAGTCGACTGCCAAAAGGCCAGTCAACTGGTGCCGCGCCCAGAAACTTTCTGTGGCCGATACCAGTCGACTGGCTATATAGCAGTCGACTAGTACCATTGAAAAGAAGTGGTATAGAGCAGCTGGTTAGTGCTTCAGTCTTACAACTAAGAGGTCTAGGGGTCAAATCCTTGCAAAGTAAATAAAATGAAAGTTGATTTTTTTTTTTGAAAAAAAAAGAGAAGGAAGAAAAAAAAAATTTCATAGCAAGTTAAAGGAAGTCCAGTAGTTATAACCTAAGGCTAAGAATAAGGTAAAGTTAAGGCTAAGTGAATGTGGCGTCCGCCTTAAGGGAGAGAGAGAGAGAAGTCGGGTCGTCACAGTGCATGTGGGATCAGATTGAATCGATAGAGGGGGGGGGGGAAGAATATTGATCGTTAAATTTTCGGAAATAAAAAGAGTAATTGCGCAGTGGAAAAAGAAAAACAATCACTAATACTTTTTGTTTTTACTTGGTTCGGAGTCGTAGTCGACTCCTACTCCAAGGCCCACGGTCCTTAACCGTTTACGATGGGCAATTCTATATTTTCGTAAAAGTGATTACAAATTGAGTACAAATATAGAATTTTAAAAAGAATTACAGTACTTAAAAAAATAAACTTTTACCGACGACCGGAGAAGTTGGAAGTTCGGAGCAGCGGGTCGTCGTTGGCGCTTAAGTCGCGAGTACGGAGCTTGTGGGAGCGTAGCGCTTGAACGAAAGTGTTGAAAGTAATTGATGTGGAAGCTTTGGGGGTGAACCCCCTTTTATAGTGTTAACAGGGGCGCCTGTGTTGAGGGGGGTGCCTGACACGTGGCCTGTCCTGCGAGAACTCCAATCCGCAGACTTGGCCAGCGTTTATCCCCTCAACCAGGGCGCTTGTGTTAACACAAGCACCTCAATGACTCGGTCCTGAGGCTTGCGTGGCAGTTTGCTTCGAATGGCTGGAATCCCTCTTTGGTTGGAGCTCCTGTCTCAACACAGGCGCCTAGCCCAGTGAGGCGCTTCACTCCATTGAGGCATCTGAATGCCGAAACCTTCATTCCTTCGTTCTTGCAATCAGGGTTAGTTCCAAAATACATGAAGCATATAAATGATAAGATTAAACCATATTTTACAGCCTGAGCTGTCTTGGTTCTGACTTTGGGCTTCCCAAATGGAATCCTAGGTCGAACCGACGCCTAATGTTCCCTCCTACGGGGAACGCGTCCTCACCTACTCCTCTCGGGAGAATTTACCTGTTTGCCAACCGGCTCCTCCGGTTGGACATTTGCCCAGCTTCACTCACCAGGTCTTAGTGTCGAGCTTCACTCACCAGGTCTTTGGTGCCCAGTCCCCGACCAGGTCTTAGTTCCCAGCTTCACACACCAGGTCATAGTGCCCAACCATACGTCAGGACTTAGTTGCCTAGCCCACGGCTAGGACTTAGTGCCTAGTGTACCTAGGACTTTACCTGCACACTTGATTAGCATTGTTAGATCATAACACAACCTTAACTTCTGAACCCTTTGCCATTATCAACACATAGGATTGACTTTGGTGCTTTTGGCATCAACAATCTCCCCTTTTTTGATTTATGACAACACGGTTCAAGAAGTTAAGTTAAAAAGCATTTTATACTATATACAACAACAACAACAACAACAACAAAGCCTTATCCCACTAGGTGGGGTCGGCTATATGGATCCTTTTACGCCAGCATTTTATACTATATCTAACAACAAAAAGCATCTTATGAAATTTCAATTATCTCCCCCTGAACCTTTCAAAGATATGCTGGGTTTTTGTAACCCTTCTAAGTGCTTTAAGTTTGACTTGTGGGATTGGATTGAATCGATAGAGAGGGGGGGTGAATATCGATCGTTAAAAATTTTCAGACAAAGAGAGTAATTATGCAGCGAAAATAGCAAAAACAATGGCTAACACGGTTTGTTTTTACTTGGTTCGGAGTCGCGGTCGGCTCCTACTCCAAGGCCCACGATCCTTGACTGTTTATGATGGGTAATTCTATATTTTCGTAAAAGATTACAAGTTGGAGTACAAATATAGAATTTAGCTCGAAATTACAACACTTAGAAAAATTGAACTTTTACCGACGATCGGAGAAGTTGGAAGTTCGGAGCAGCAGGTCGTCGTCAGCGCTTGAATCACGAGTACAGAGCTAGCGCTTGAATGAGTGAGTAGAGAGCAAGTTGTCCTGAAGCCATGGGGTGAACCCCTATTTATATCAGTTACTGGGGCGCCTGACACGTGGCCTATCCTGCGAGAACTTCAATCCGCAGACCTGGCCAGCGCTTGTCCCTTCAACTGGGGCGTCTGAGCTGACTGGGGCGCCTGTATTAACACAGGCACCTCATTTGACTTGGTCCAGAGGCTTGCGTGGCATTTTGCTTCGATTGCTTTGGAATAACTCTTCACTGGGGCGCCTGTCTCAACACAGGCGCATAGCCTAGTGAGGCGCCTCATTCCATTGAGGCTCCTAGCAGCAGAAATCTCCTTTCCTTTATTCCTGCAACCAGGGTTAGTTCCAAAACAAAAGAAACATATAAATGATATAAAATAAAGCTTGATTTACAGCCTGAGCTGTCTTGGTTCTGACTTTGGGCTTCCCAAATGGAACCCTAGGTCGAACCGACACCTAATGTTCCCTCCAACGGGGAACGCATCCTCACCTACTCCTCTCGGGAGAATTTACCTTTTTGCCAACCGGCTCCTCCAGTTGGACTTTTTCCTAGCTTCACTCACCAGGTCTTCGTGCCTAATCTGCGACCAGGTCTTAGTGCCCAGCTTTACTCACCAGGACTTCGGTGCCCAGTCCTTGACCAGGTCTCAGTGCCCAGCTTCACTCACTAGGTCTTAATACCCAGCTTCACTCACCATGACTTAGTTGCCCAACCCGCGGCCAAGACTTAGTGCCTAGTGTACCTAGGACTTTCCCTGCACACTTAATCAACATTGTTAGATCACAACAACACCATAACTTCTGAACCCTTTGCCGTTATCAAAACATAGCTTCGACTTTGGTGCTTCTGACACCAACAATCTCCCCATTTTTGATTTATGGCAACACGGTTCAAAAAAGTTAAGTTAAAGAAGCATTATAGTAGATCTAACAACCAAAAGAATCTTTAAAATTTATCTAAATGATGTGTGGGTATTAGTAAACCTTCTAAGTGCTTTAAATTTTGACTAAATGTTTTTGAAACATAGGGCAAAAGCATTTGTACTCAAAAAAATTTTTGAAAAAAGTTTTGCAACCTTTTATACTTAGAAAATTTTTGGACAGGTTTTGCAAGCTTTTTACACTTAGAAAATTTTCCAAAAAGTTTTTACACTTAGAAAATTTTCCAAAAAGTTTTGCAAGCTTTTTACACTTAGAAAAAATTTGCTTGAAAATACTTTAAAAAAATTTAATATAGTTTTTCCTCAAACAAAACTTGTTTTCAAGATTTCACTTAGAAACATTTGTCAAAAAAAATTCAAAAGAGTTTAGCTCAGACAAGTTTTGTTTACTAAGGAAATTTTTCAAAGTAAATGCACTTAGAAAATTTTGAAGTGCTTTAGAAATTTTTTAACGTACTTAGAAATGCTTTTAGAAAATTTTTAAAATACTTCGAAACATTTTTAAGCATTTAGACATACTTAGAAAAAAAATTTGATGCACTTAGACATTTAGAAAAATTTGAAGCACTTAGACATACTTAGAACAATTTGAAGCACTTAGACATACTTTGAAAAATTTGAAGCACTTAGACATTTAACTTAGAAAATTTTGAAGCACTTAGACATTTTACTTTACTTTTTGAATAGAGATAAAAATTTTAAAAAATTTAAAAAATTTTCCTCTTTCCTTTCTCTCTCCCCCTTTGCCATATATAAAAAAAATGATAACAATTATTGCAAGTAACTTTTGAATTAGAGATAAAAGAATGGAAATCTGTATTGAACCAACTCTATTGAATTCAAGCTGGAAAAATAGACCAAACCAAATTAAATCAATCTTGTTCGGGTCCTGTCTAACCTAGTTAGCTACTTACTAACTGTTATAAAACAGTAGCTTTCACTAGGGTTAGTCATGTTAAGTGATCTGAGCATGTTAGATTTTCTAAGTTTGACACTTAGCCTGATTGTTGTTCAAGTTGTATTTATTGCCCCAATTATTGCAGATGCACTAACTTAAAGCATCTTGAATCAAGGCATAGACTTAAGCATCTCAACTCAATCTAGGATATCAATCAAAAGTACCCTAAGGTGCTTGTGAGATGCTGGCTTCTAGATCTATAGGTGCATGCAGTTCTAGGGTTAGGGCCTAAGCTAAGTCCATTTGCGCAAAAACTCTAGTTTTGAAGGGGGTAAGTTTTTTATAAAAACTAAGTTGGAAAATCATTTTAATTTCAAAAACTTGATAAAAGAAATGATTTTTCAAATTGCTAATTTTAGAAACAAATTTAAAAAAAATAGGTAAATAAATTTTTTGAGAAATAGAGAACATTCCTATTCTACTAAGCACAACCCTAACTGTCTTCTTAGTGAGCTAAACTCAGATTCAGGTAAGGGTTTGGTAAAAATATCAGCTAAGTTGGATTTTGAGTCTACATGCTTAAGTACTATCTCACCCCTGACTACATGATCCCTTACAAAATGATGTTTAACTTCTATATGTTTTGTTCGAGAATGTTGAATTAGGTTCTTAGTCAAATTGATTGAACTAATGTTATCAATAAAAACTTAGGTTTCGGTGTAGTCTAGCTGAAAATCCTTAAGAGTGTGCATCATCCATAAAAGTTGTGCCACACATTCTCCTAGGGCAACATATTCTGTTTCGGTTGTAGATAAGGCTACGCAGTGTTGCTTTCTACTACACCAGCTGACTAGGCTATGTCCTAACAGTTGACAACTTCCACTTGTACTTTTTCTATCTAACTTGCACCCAGCATAATTAGAGTCAGAATACTCTGATAATTCAAAAGTAGAAGTTCTAGGATACCAAATTCCTATATTTAGGGTACCCTTAATGTACCTTAGTACTTTTTTTAGGGATGCTAAGTGGGATTCCTTAGCACAAGTTTGGTATCTAGCACACATTCCTACAGAAAATAAGATATCAGGTCTACTAATGGTTAAGTAAAGTAGACTACCAATCATGCTTCGGTATAACTTAAGATCTACAGGCTTACCTTCAGGGTCATTATCTATTTTGACATTAGTTGTCATAGGGGTACTTAAGCTTTTTGAATTATCCATTTTGAATTTCTTTATTAACTCTTTGGCATATTTTGATTGGTGAATAAAATTGCCATCTCTAGTTTACTTAATTTGTAAACCTAAGAAAAAGTTGAGCTCACCCACCTAGCTCATTTCGAATTCACTTTCCATTATTTTTACAATTTTTTTTAGAAAATTAGAGTTAGTGGATCCAAATATTATATCATCAACATATATTTGTGCAATAAAAATATCTTTTTCTATGATTTTAACAAAAAGTGTAGAGTCTATTTGACCTTGGTTAAATTCCTTAGAAATTAGATAAGTTGATAATCGTTCATACCATGCCCTAGGTACTTGTTTCAACCCATAAAGTGCTTTTCTAAGTTTGAAAACATATTCAAGTTTTTCTAGGTCCTCAAATCCTGGGGGTTGCCCTACATACACTTCTTCTTTAATAAACCCATTTAAAAAAGTAGACTTGACATCCATTTGATATTGCTTAAACTGTCTATGGGCTGCGAATGCTAATAACATTCTAATTGACTCAAGTCTGGCTATTGGGGCATAGGTTCATCATAGTCCAATCCTTCGACCTGACTAAACCCTTTAGCTACTAAGCGGACTTTATTTCTAACAATTTTTCCTTAATCATTTAGTTTGTTTTCTAAAACCCCACTTAGTATCTATAATAAATTTACCCTCAGGTTTAGGTACTAGTTCCCAGACTTGGTTTCTTTCAAATTGGGCTTGTTAAATACGACAAATTGAAAATCCGGTAAAATAAATTTTCGGAAAAGTATATTGGGAGATTTAGGGTTATCGAGAGTGTAAATAATTTAACCCTAAAAATTATTTGAGGTAGATTGTAATAAAAGAGAGGGTTAAATGGTTGAAACATTAACCCTAAGGGGTTTAATGCGAAATTGAGGAAGGTGAGGGACCTTTTTGCAAAAAGAGCCCCCTTTAATTAAAAGCTCTCAGTCGAACCCTAAATCATAGCCAAACCCGCAGCCGCCCATCTCCTTTCTCCTTCCTCCCCTCTCGCGCGACCTAGCCGCCAAAGAAGCAAGCACCGACCTCGCACGAGAAGCCAGCCGTAAGAGCGCCGACTCCTTCCCTTCTTCCTCCCCTCACGAACCCTAGCCGCAGGCGTCGACCTCTCTTCATCCTCTTCCTTTCTTCTCTGCGCGAACCCTAGCCACAGCCTATCTCCATCCGACGGCTACTTCTGCTGACCTTACACACGTGGACGAAGGACAAGGTTAGGCTGCAATCGGAGAAGGGTTAATTCGGGTAAGGAGAGGGATCGTCGACTCTGCTCACGCAGTGGGGGTTCATCTCCGACCATTATTCCTTTCGGTAAGTTCGATTCCGAATCATGGTTGGAATTGTTAGTAGTTCAGTTGGGTTTGCTGTTGACTTTTGGGTGTCTTGTTTGGATCTGAGGTGTTGAAATTTGATGTTCGTTTGGTGTTTATCTTGTTTCAATTGAGTTGGGAAGGAGGCCTTGGTTTTGGATCTCCAGGGAGTTGAGGTAAGGGCTGCTATTTGGCCTAGTGTCTGGATGAACTGAGGATTTAAATTGGTTTTCGTTTCTGATTTGAGCAGGATGGGTTCTGTGATTCAAAGGTTGAAATGGGATTTTGCCAATTGGTTGATCTTCCTACTTCTATTGCTGGGTTGGCAGATTTCGAGCTAGAGAGGTGATTTCCTGTGCGGGAGCATTGAGAGGTAAGTTCGTTGTGATACCACTGTGATTTGGTTTAATCTCTAGGAGTTTGAAGTTATATTGGAATGTTGTAGGGAATGTATGGCTTGGAAATAGATCAGTTTCTTGAGTTGTGATGCTATGGTTGAATTGTTATTTGGTGTCGAATTGATGTTGCAGTGAGGTTTTGTTTCCTTGGGATTAATGTGTTTCAGTTTGTATCGTTTTGGGATCTGTTTAATGTTTGTTTTGGATCAAATTGATGAATTGTGTCGTTGAGTGGATTGCTATGTGTAGCTTGTATTGCCTGGTGTATCCCTATGGGTTAGAGTTGTGGCCGTGAGTTCCTTAGAGCTTGGAGTTGTTGTGATTGGTTTTCTGTGTTGTAATTTCTTGAATCTCCTGTGAGATGGGACCTTGGGGTTGGATTAGATACTGGTTGGACAAAGTGATTGGACTTGGGCTTGGATTAAAGAATAAAACTAACCTCTATGTTGTAGGTTTTAAATGGGGGATTGATCATTAGGATTAGGAGGATCCTAATGAGGTTGTGTTATATTAGCTATTTGGTATTGGTGTGAATAGTTAAATAACTATGCTTTTGATACAGGACTCTGACTTGGTTACTCCGCTTGGTCGTGGGACTTCATTCTCTATTCAGACTACATTCTTGAGGCGGGTACCCTTTGACTTATCTCTTTTGATATTGTCATGTGATTATGCATAGACTGTTATAGATAGCAGTAAGATTATACGCTATCCCTGTTTAGTATGCCTGTTCTGGATACTTGTTGGTTATCCTTGTTTATTATACCCGTTCTGGATACTTGTTGTTTATCCCTGAGTTATTATACCTGTTCTGGATACATGTGGTTTATCCCTGAGTTATTATGTTGTAGTTCCATACAGTCTCAGGTATTGTCATATCTATATGTATGCTTAGAGATCGTGTTGTATCTCCTGCCTTTGACCTTGAGGGATCTGTAGTTTCCAGTCAGTATACCTTGTAGGTTACCTGTATTTCCTGTTATAGGATTTCAGATTGAGACTTAGTATACTGAGGACTTGGGGAGGGAGGTATGTGTATCTATCATACACCATCCTTGCATTGTTGCATGCCGGCGATCAGCGACTCTCTTGTGGTTGAGCCTAATCGTCTTCCGGCACATGATATGCACACACGGCCACTCATGGGTTAGTGGATACCGCTGGGTGTGTGCATTTGCTCTGTAGTGCTCCGCTCGTCCGCTCAGGGGTAGTGGTTTCGGAGCGTGGTAGCAAGCAGGGATCCCTTCTCTACCCATAGACCAGAGAAGATGAGAGAGATATCTCCCCCATATATACATGGGGTGGAGCGATAGCTCCACTAGCATCCTGTCCACTCGGTCACTCAGGAGCAGTGATGGCAGAGTGCGGACAGTGTCACAGCTCTACCCACTCGGCCGACACAGTATCGCCTGTCTCGGTGGCTTGACTGGAGTTAGGGGGTGACCATGGCATTGCACCATGTGCATATTTTGCATCGTGCATTGTTTGCTGCACTTGATTGCTGCACTTATTTGACATGCATATTCTGGAGACTTGTTATCTGAGATTATATGTCTATTGATATCCCCTTGGTACTTATTACCCTCTTTACAAGTTAGATGGATTCAGGTATGTATCTACCTCAGTATGTTCAGTACTAGTTTTTCCCTACTGTTGATATGAGACTGTATTAGCTGAACCCTTATTGTTGGTATAACTTTCTATGCATATCTGTTGGGTATTCGCTGAGTTATGGACTCACCCCGTTGCCATACATTTTATTTCAGGTTGATGCCTGCCAGGAAATCCCTAGCAGCCAGTCCCCAGCTCCAGAGGAGCTCTTTTTGGTTTACGTGGTTTTGTTATGGACCCTGTAGTATTCCTATGCTTCCGTTGTGATGTTTTAACCATGTATGCACGTTTTATTCGAAGGTATTGTATTTTTGAGTCCTATGTTGGACTTCGTTTGGTTTTGGCTTTGTTCCTGCCCCCTGGCAGCTCAGGTGAGTTCGGATTTTGGTTTTACGACGTATAGTCATTTATGCAGTTATATATGTGTGGATTGGAGGCCTGAGGCCCTTTAAACTGCGTGGTTGTGTTATATTATCTGTGTGTATGTGTAAATTGTCCGCCGGACAGGGGAGGTGCTGTCCGATTTTATATTGGATCAGCGGCTCCTGGGTCTCGGGGCGTGACAGGGCTAATTCCTCTTGCATAGCTATGATCCAGTCAGGGTCAGGTAGGGCTTCCTCTATAGTTTTAAGTTTAATTTTTGAAATGAGTGCTATCTGACTAAGATTTCTATAGGAGGACATAGTTTTGACTCCTAAGGTTGGATCACTCATAATTTGGTCAGAAGGATGATTGAGTCTGGGTTTCTTTATCCTTCTAGAACTAGGTTCAGCCTCAGGTCTGGCTGGACAGCTCGATTCAGTGTTTGGTTCAACTACTTGGTTTGGTTCAGTTGATACCCCAGTAGTTGGTTCAAGTGTTAGTTCATTTAGTGGTTCACTCAGCGGTTTAATTGATGATTCAATTATTGGTTCACTGTCTTCTAGATCAAGATTTGATTGGTTTAAATTTTGATTATCTTTTGGTTCAACTTCTTCATCAAAAATTAAATTAGTAGTTTCTTCAATTTTGTGGGTTTGTTTATTATAAATCTTATAGGCTCTACTAGTTGTTGAATATCCTAAGAAGATCCCTGGGGTTGACTTAGATTGGAACTTACCTAGGTAGTCCTTAGTGTTTAAGATATGGACTTTGCACCCAAAGACCCTTAGGTAGTGTAGGTTAGGCAATCTATGATAATATAGTTCATAAGGGGTTTTATTGTGCCTTTTATTAATTAGGACCCTATTTTGAATATAGCATGCCGTACTTACCGCTTCTGCCTAAAATTGATTAGCTAGACTATATTCATTGAGTATCATTCTAGCGGCTTCCTGAAGGGTTCTATTTTTTCTCTCTACTAATCCATTTTGTTGGTGGGTTCTAGGACAGGAAAATTCATGAATATACCCATTGATTTTACAGAATTCCTCAAACCTTTGATTTTCAAACTCTCCCCCGTGATCTCTCCTAAATCTTTTAATTTTAGTATCATTTTGATTATCAATCATTTTGCATAAGTCAATAAATAAGTTCAGGGTTTTATCCTTAGTTTTTAGGAACCTAACCCAGGTAAACCTAGAGTAATCGTCAATAATTACTAAGCAGTACCAATTCCCGCTTAGTGTGTTGGCTCAATGTGAATCAAATAGGTCAAGGTGCAGAAGCTCAAGTGTGCTTTGGGTTAAGTCTGATTGAGTTGGTTTGTGAGTAGACTTAGTTTGTTTACCTTGTTTACATGAGTTACATATTGTGTTCTCAAAATTCTTGATTTTAGGTACACCTTTAATTAAACTAAGTTGGGTAATTTTCGAGATTAGTTTGACATGAGTGTGACCTAATCTCTTATGCCAAAGGTTAGATTCTTCTAATTGAGTCAGAAAGCATTTTGGTACTAAGGGTAGATTAATAGTGTAAACATTGTTTTTCCTATTACCCTTAAGCATTATTTTTGAGTCTTGGAGTTTTCTAATAAGGCAGTCAGAGTTGGTGAAGGTAACTAGTATCACAGAGTTGACAAATACTAAGCAAATTGAACTTAAAATTTTCAACCAAGAGAACTTTCTTAATAATAAAATCAGATTTTAGTTCAATGTTACTGACCCAATGACTTTGAGTGTAGCATTGTTGCCAAATGCTACTGAGCCTAGGTTCTTGAACTTGATTTTGGTGAATTTCAATTTGTCTCCAGTCATGTGTCTGGAGAATCCACTATCCAACATCCACTGGTCCAAATCTTTATGTTCCTACACATAAAGTATTTGTTGATTTGGATCCATTAGAGTTAGGGATAGCTTGAATTGAATTTCACAGCCTAGTCTGTCTCACCCAATGTAGTGTTATCAACCATGTTAACCTTATGGGTTTTGTGAGATAGGTTTTCAAAATAAAATTTTAATTTTGAAAAATGGTTAATTTTTAAAAAGTTGAATTAATTTAAAAAACGGTTAATTTTGAAAATAAGTTGAATCTAAGATTAATTGAAATTTACGTTAGATTCAAATTTAACAACTAGTAAATTGAATTTGTTTTCAATAATTGGCTTCCAGATCTTGGCGAGGCACAAGGCCTTCTTTGGCCGTAGCCTTATTGGAGCAACAACCCTTTCCTTGACAAAGCCTTTTACTAAAAATTCATCTTCAAGTTACTTCTTGAAAGATTTTGGTCTAACTAGTTTAGGTCTTGGATCGGTAGCTTCGGCTAGTTCCACCAAACTAAACAGACCAAGTAGGATATACTTGACCTTATTAGAAGGGCTTCCCTAATGTACTATCATCTCACCTCCACTCAATACTATGTTGTTCAAATTTCAACTCAATCATTTGTCCTTAATTTAACCAATCCTAAATCTAAGCATGATAATTAAAATTGCAAAAAGAAAATAGACAAGCAAGCAAGCAATTTAGTAAAATTATCTAACTATAAATATGGTTTTTATATTGACTCCCCCTGGACTATAGCCTCGATAAGGGTTAGGCAAGATGTGAATCTTGTCCTTGGGGATCCAATACTGAATAATATGAACGTTGGGGACCCATGCTTGGTTTCAATACAGAATAATATGAACGTTGTCTCGACTTGGTTTGATAACCTAATCCGGATTGATTGAGAATGGACTTCTGTTTTCCAAGAATCATGTCAAGACCCTTGAACCCGAAGTGAACCGTTCTAAGGCAACTTTGAGCTCCTTGACTTGAGTTTTCAAGGAGGAATTCTCTTTCTCAAGCTTTTGGACTTGAGTTGAGTTTCCTTCATAACTTGACTCAGTCAAGGACCTCGAGTTGACTTCTTCTTTCAGGAGTTTTACTTCCTATCGGAGGGACTCAACCAGGATTTTGGCTTTTGCCAAGTTTCGAGACAAATAAGAAATTAACTTAGATAACACATATTGTGAATAACCTCTTACAGTGATTTGTCCGTTCTCCAGGATCGTGAGTCTTCCGGTGTTGACGTCCTTGTCTGGTTCTAATTCTGATCCGGAGTCGACGTTTTCTGAGGTGGTTAAGGCGAGTAGATTTCTGTGCGGGACTTCTTCTTCTTCTTCGAAAGATGACTCATCCCAGGTGGCTTGAAGAGCCTTCTTTCTGCACGCCTTCTTGGTTTCCTTTAGGTTGGGGCACTCTGATTTGAAGTGTCCCTTTTTGTTGCATTCATAGCAGGTGACGTTGTTTTTGCTCTTCGAGCTCGTTGAAGGTTCTGCTGGATCTTCCTTTCTTCGGCTTGATTTCTTCTTGCTCGTTTGGTACTTAAGTTCTTTGTAGTAATCACGAGCTAGCCAGACCAATTTGGGTCGATCCCCTTCGCTGTCTTCTGATTCCGAGTCTGAGTCAGACTCGGGTGCTGGTTGAGACTTCTTCTTAGGAACTTTTCCTTGAGTTTTACCTGCAACAAAAGCTATACCTTTCTCGGCCAAGGTAGTATTAGTCTGTTCATGTAATTCTAGCTCAGAAAATAACTCATCCAATTTAATTTCGGATAAATTCCTTGAAACCTTATAGGCATCCACCATAGACGCCCACAGTGAGTTTCTCGAAAATGAATTTAAAGTATACCTTATTAGGTCACGATTTTCAACCTTGTGACCTATCGTGTGCAGTCCGTTCATCACCTCCTGGATTCTGGCATGGAGTTGAGCTGCAGTCTCGCCGTCGTGTATCTTTATTGTATAGAGTCTGTTGAGCAACAGATCTCTTTTGCTGATCCTGGTGTCGGAAGTGCCTTCGTACAGCTCGATCAGCTTGTTCCAGAGCTGCAAGGTTTGGGTCACTTTTGCATCGACCTCGATCTTCTTCTTTAGTGGGCCGTCCCACTCGGTATAATGTTGCACCACGCCTTGTGCATTCTTTGGAATTTCCAGTCCAGACTGAATAATTATCCACATGTTCACCTGAGTTTTCAGGTGGACTTCCATCCTACTTTTCCAGTAGGAGAAATCTTCTCCACCGAAAAGAGGGGGTCTGGCGGTGTTGTATCCTTCTTGCATGACCATTAAAATTTTCCTGAAAAAGAATAAAAAAAACTCATTCCAAGACTGAGTCTTGGATTAGTATTGTTGGAAGAATATTAATAATGAAAGAAAATCGAGTGATGTTGCACCAACCTAGATTCATAAACTAGGTTATCAGGATTCATAAACTCTAGTACTTAGCCTGGAGGTCTAGAGTTCGAATCCTGAGGAAGGCAAAAATCCACTGGCCAGGGGTGGGAAGTTCTTGTGAGTAACGACACGGCCTACGGTCGACGACCTAAGGGGTCGTCAAAGTTGGGCCGCCAAATGTTGATTTGGCCGCTAGGTTGTTGGGTCGAGGGGCCAGGTTGTTGGGCCGCCAAATATTGATTTGGCCGCCAAAGGGGTCGAGGGGCCGGGTCGTTACAAGATAAATCAATCTTTTAATTCTGGAGACGCATCTGTTATATATGCGGGAGGGTCTATTAATATAGATGAGCACAGACGCAGATTGGTAATTTACTTAACTCTCTCACTAATTTTTAATTTATATCAAATTATTTCATTATTTATAATGGTGTTTTTTAGACTAAGGAAATGGGGAAGGAGCCCGTATTCATTGAAACTTTCACTCATGCTTTTACAAAAAAAGACAAGACTTGGAGTGGGGATAGAGCCAAATTAATAAAGGTTAGGATTAATTTTTATTTGATTTTAAAATATTATTATTGTCATTGTTTTATAATTTTTCTTATGACAATGCAGACAAATATGATGAGTTAGAGCTAGCATTGATAAATTCGCTACCTAGCGAAAACACTGGCGGCTCTAAACCTTCTGTTGGCAACAGTATGAATTTATGGTTGGAGGCTAGTGGGGGACCCAAAGGGGGAAGAATATTAGGAATAAGTTCCTTGAGCAGAACCCAAAGAGTTGCTAGCATATCTTCCTCTTCTACCCCACCAGTAGTTTCTTCTCAAATACTTAGCTTGACTGAAGAGGTATCCCATTTGAAAGGTATAATATTCCAAAGAGAAGAAGAAATGTCGCAAAGGGATCAAGAAATTAGAGAATTAGGTCGGCAACAGGACATGATCATGCGACATCTTAAATTAAACTCCGCTCCAATGCAGAATCTTCCCCGTTCAGGTGATGATGGTGGCGACGATGATGTAGATCATGGTGCTGATTGTTCGTGACTTTATTATGTATGAATATTACTTATCTCATAATTACTATTTTTTAATATTAATATTTGTTTGTGCAATTTTTGTTATTGTTTGTGCTGATTCATGTAGCTATTGTTGGCTGTTGAACATCATGTGGGCTTAGCAATTGAGGATTACAATGTCAGAAAATTACATTTTTCCAAAGATCCTGTGTATTGATGCCAGGCCAATGTATATTTTACAACTCCATTGGCTGGAATTGCGGTTCACTTTGTTTTCATGGAATTTGTGTTTTATGCCTTCCCATTTCTTTATAGACATTGTACTGAGCCACTGATTTTTGTCCATGTCTATGGTTTTGGAGAGTCACTTATTTTCCATGCTGGTCATCATGTTTATTATATTGCTGGCCGTGTGAGAAAAATATAAATATAGCACAATTTTATACTAAAGGACATCTTATATTTACTGATTTGTTGCTACATTTTATGTTGCAGATTAATGGAATATAGAGAGATTGACCGCTATCTGCAACTGGACCTTGTAAGTACTTCAAGTATGGTAATATCAGTGTTATGTGTTCAAATTATTTGGATATCACACTTGTTATTGGTAGAAACTTTTCATGCATTAGAAATCATGTAAAGCAACAAACTTAATATTAAGACAATAAAGTTCATTTTCACTCTCAGTACTCTTTTAATTTCTCATTTGTGGTATTAGTTCAGATAGTAGGTGGGTGGTTGAGTAGATACTTCTAGAGACTAAAAGTTGTTTATCCAATAGCATTAGAAGTTATGTTAATAACCATTGGTTTTCTCCTATGCTCTTTTTCAAGGGAAGTCAAGAGTATAGGAAACTCTAATTACTTTTAATTATCTCATAATTGCACATTAAAATGTGCTGTGTTTGTTATTCATGAATGATTAGATATGATACACTGATAGCTACTTCTGACATCAATTCTTGAAAATATGGTCCTTGCTTTTGCAGTAGTTTCGTCAAAAGATGTCAAAGGAAGCAAATTGAGAGATGTCCTTGGCTATTTTTCTGTATGATGAAATGTTAAGTGTATTTTTCCTTGAACTAACATTCTTCTTCTCATCTCTGACCAATTTTGGTTTTATTAATATCATTATTTTATTACATGCAACCGGTGCTGAAGAGAAGCTTGCTGAAATATTTGGTAACTATGGTCAGGTGAGTTTCTTGAATTTTGTCTATATAAAACAAACTAGTATAGAGATCAAATGTTATATCATATCCATACACATATCGCTCTATAGTTCTCTTATATGATTTTTGTTGGACCTTAGATGGCTAGAGAGGGGGGGGGGGTGAATGTAGCCATACACCGAAACATAGCACTTATCAATTTTTCTACACTTAACTGGTTAGTAGCACAGCGGAAGCAAATAACACAAAATAGAGTATTGCAGAAATTACACCCCAAGCTAAGCACAAACAAATGCAAGAACGCTAACAAGAGGATTTACAAGGTTCGGGGATAACTTGCCCCTACTCCTTGGCGTGCCCTTAAGGTGGGCGATCCCTTGATCATCGGCAGATCAAGCCCCGGTGAACACCGGATAAAATGCAACCTCCTTCTCGGTGGAGTAACCTCTCCGCAGCGTTTCAACAGAGATAATGTTTTAAGCACAATGAAACACAAGAAGGATCTTACTTAGCACTTGGAACCACAAGAACACAAGCAAACTTCTCCCGAGCTCCACCCAGCGCAGATCTCACGCAAGAACTCCCTTCTTCGTGTCTTCTCGCTGATGGACTCGCCAAGCCTCTTGTTTCTTCCTCCAAATGCTCAAGTAACAGATGGTTGCTTCAAAGATCATAGTTGCTTGCTCAAGATGATGGAACAACAGATTGCACAAGCACAAGCACAAACACAACGTGGAGAACTTCGTTTCTGAGACTTGTTCGTCACCAAGCCTTAAGTCCCAGCTCTCTGATCACCAGGTCATCGCCATCTCACTACAGCCTCCAGCTACTCACCTGCAACACCCAGCCTACCACTGAGGTCTCCTGGACTCCCTGAGCTTCCCTTAGACTAGCTCCAGTCAGCAGCTCCAATCAGCAGCCAGCGCCCGTTGCAACCTGAGATGGCAAATGGAAAAACCTGCTCCAAGGAAAGACCTACATTGACTCTCCTTGAGTGTTTGAATCCATCCCTGTCACTTGCACACTCAATCAGAGGTTTAGCAAATGAAATCAAACTTATATCAGTAATAGCAGAGAAGATCAAAGTGAGATCAGTAGTGTATCAATGAAAGCAGGCGCGATCAGAACGTCTGACAGCGTGTTTGAATTAAAGTGATCAGTCACCGGACCGATTAGGATAATCCCAGACCGATCAGGCTCCAACCTGATCGGTCCCCAGTGAGAAACTTGGGATCACAAGCTCGTATGATCGGTCTCCCTGACCGGTCACCAGATCAGTCACCAAACCGATCCGGAAATCAGCTTGCCACAATCCCGCCCGGAATCCACTGGCTGATCGGTCACCAGACCGATCAGGCTGATCCCAAACCGATCAAGCTCCAGCCTGATTGGTCAGGGTGAGAAACCTCACGACAGTTGATCGTTCAGTCTGATCGATCATGATTTCTCCCTGATCGGTCACCAGACCGATCAGGAGCCGATCAGTAGGTTTGCCAAAGACCTACTGAATGCTCCCTGCTCAGTCACCGGACCGATTAGGAGCAGAGCAGCAGGGGAACTCAACCCACTTGTGGGCTCCCTGATCGGTCATCAGACCGATCAGGAGCTGTGCAGTGAGTGAAACGCATACTCCCTGATCGGTCACCAGACCGATCCATGAAGGAGTACCATGCCAACCTCCCAGATCGGTCACCAGACCGATCCAGGAGCTCCAACCTAGCCCTCCAAGCTAGGGTTTCATCCAACCTAGCCCTCCAAGCTAGGACCTGACCCTCCAAGTCAGGATTTCATCCAACCTAGCCCTCCAAGCTAGGACTTGGCCCTCCAAGCTAGGACTTGGCCCTCCAAGCCGGGATTTCATCAACCTAGCCCTCCAAGCTAGGACTTTTCACCTAACCCTCCAAGTTGGGACTTTTCACCTAACCCTCCAAGTTAGGACTTTTCACCTAGCCCTCCAAGCTAGGACTTTTCACCCAACCTTCCAAGTTAGGACATTTCCACACCTAGCCCTCTAAGCTAGGATTTTTCACACCTAACCTTCCAAGTTAGGACGTTTCCACACCTAGCCCTCCAAGCTAGGATTTTTCACACCTAACCCTCCAGGTTAGGATTTCCCCACACCTAGCCCTCCAAGCTAGGATTTTTCACACCTAACCTGGACACACCTAGCCCTCCAAGCTAGAATTTTTCACACCTAACCCTCCAGGTTAGGACTTTAATCACTCCGTGCCTAATCCCCAATCAGGACTTAATCATAATCATAATCATCAATCTAAACTAAAATCGATGTCAATACCAAAACAACAATCAGGGTCAGACTGCATCAACAATCTCCCCCTTTTTGTTGTTTGACAATCCAATTTTAAGTTTACGGATTCGAAATCAATTTCCTCAAATTTCAGAATCATAGGGGAATCAGGATCCTCCCCCTGTTTAGGGATTCAAAATTAATTTCCTCAAATTTCAGAATCATAGGGGAATCAGGATCCTCCCCCTACAACATGATCATCCTAAACTTAACCAACCACACTCTCCCCCTTTGTCGAATATCGAAAAGGGTGTAGACGGGTTGTTAAGTTTAAACATACTCCTCCTCAACCCTAGGAGTCTCCCAAAACAACAAAGGTATGATTGAATTTTGAAACACATATGACAACATATGATAAAGATATAGAACATGGCGAAACAATCATATGTATCATATGAACATGGCATCATAAGCATAATCATAGCAATGCATAATATCAGATGAATGAAGCATAAGCAAAATCTAGTCATAGAAGTAAGGCATAAAACATAGCCTGAAAAGTCAAGTGCATCATACATCAAAACCAGACAACTAAGTAGATGCATATCAATGCATCAAAGTCAAGGCAAATGCGGCACAAGGCCATAGAAGTCAAGTCATGAGGCATACAACCTGAAAGTCATACAATCCAAACAGTCAGATAAGCAAATCACAAGCAGATGCAGAGTATATCAACCATCGGCGGGGGGGGGGGTCATCATGCATAGGGTCATCATCGTGGCATCATCAGGTGCAAAAGACCCAGGTGCAGCATTGCCGGAGGGCACATCTCCCAGAAATGTATGGCAGCGCCACTCATCATACCAAGTCTGCTGTAGCGTACAGACCCCGGAGACATCAGACTCCACCGCGGTCAGTCTGCGATCGAAGGAGCGAAAACCTGAGCAGACCTCCTCGCGATAGAGCTCTCTCAAGTGAAGATCATGGTGGATCGTCCGATCCAGCTCGGAAATCTGCTAGTGTAGGTCCGGGTCCGGCTCATAATTGTAGTCAGCAGCAGCAGCAGGGGGAGCCTCCTGATGTGCAACAGCATCTACTGGTGCCTAAAAATGTGGACCTCCCCCAGGTAGCTCACCAAGCCCCCTCCCGTCCTTCCAAACCAGAGCCCGATCATGATCTCGAATAATGATACCAGACTTGGCGAATGCTCGCCGGCCAAGTCGGCAATCCTGTTTAACCATGGGCACTGTCCTGCCCTTGGTGACATCAACACCCACTGACATAAGCCAGTCGGTGATGACGTGACCAAACGGCATATAGACAGTGTGTCGGCTCGGCTCTCGATAGGATATGATGGACTGAAAAATGTTCTCCATGATGTCAAAGTCCATGCAGCGGTGCATACCATAGAGCATCAGGCAATGATAGGGACGGATCGCGGTCAAGGGCTTTGAAGTGATAGACAAGATGCAATTGGTGATTATCCTGAAGAGGATGTAGTCAACAGGAGCAAGTCGTAGGGCTGCAAAAGTCAGAAAATCGGGCTCTAACTCGTCAAGACCGGCTGGTCGTGGGTGGCCAAAGAAATGTTGATAGATAGTGTCGGGAGTGACGTCCGCAAAAAGAGCCAACAAAGGGTCAGGGAGCTCAGGATAGATAGAGTACAAGTTAGGCGATCGACGACCGCCCAGATACTCTGCTAGAATCTCATAAGAGAAATCAAGATTTCTCTTGGCGACTCGAGTGGTGAATTCAAAGCCCCCTTGAGGCCCTTGTTGGAGGTTGTTGTAAAACTCGGGAACAAGATCATAGTTTATCGTCCGCTCCAGGGAGAGAAGAAAGCCAAGGTTGTAGAAGGTGACTATCTCCATGATGGAGGGATAGTGCTCGGATAGAAAGGGAACATCAATTGATCGGTAGGAGAGCAACTTGAAGGTTCTGGATTGAAATGCCTGTTCACAGGCAGCGTTGGGGAAACGAGAACTTGAAGAAGGCTGAGGCCTTCGGGAGGGCGCGGAAGAAGAAGGGGCTTTGCCCTTTGAACTGCCCTCCACTAGTTCTTTCCCTTTAGATGATTTTCTAAGGGATGGAATAATCAAGAGTAGGTTTAATCAGTAGGTTTAAAGTCATGATAAGATCACGACATGAAATGGGATTGATTAAATCATGATATAAGTTGATTATCATGGCACAAATTGAAACACAAGAATTGATCAGTGAAGTGAACACAAGTTTGATCATGTAATCAAAGACACAAGAAAAATCAAGTGAACACAAGGGTAAGGCATTGATCAAAGGAGGTTAGATTTAATCAGTAACATGGCAAGGAAGGGTCACGGCAGAATCATAGGGTCACGGCACAAGACACACCACAGCACACAATGCAGATCATGATTAGCATAAACTCACAATCTATAAACTCATCTGTAATGAAAACTGACAAAAATGCTTACTGTAACACCCAATAATTTCCTGGTATTATTAGGGATTTTTAGGATTTTTTCTAGCATTTTTCGGAATATTATAGCATTTTTCGGAATGATTAGGAAAAAAAAAACTTTAAAGGGGTCGGGTGGGGATTGAACCCGCGACCACAGGGTGGAAGGGAAGCCAAGCAACCAACTGGGCTAGGGTATCAAGCACAGAAAATTATGGAGAGAAATAATGTTATAGAGTAGTTACGTTTTTTTCATTAAGAGGTATTTAAGCCCCGCTTAAGTCGCGTGAAAACCAAAACTAGGGTTGGGGGCCGCGCGAGAGAAGAAGAGAGGCGAGGAGGTTGCGAAAATAGGGGATTCAAGGGGTCTTCTTCTTCGTTTCTTCTCCTTTCCCTTGAGTAAAAGCATCTAGGGTTCCTTCCTAGGGCTAAAGGTGGGAGCTTTATACAAGGAGGACGAAAAAAGATTTTGTTAGGGAGTTTTCTCCCTGCTTTTGTGAGTTTTCTTCAAGAACGAAGTAAGTAAATCGCTCACCTGCAATAGGAGTAGTTTCGTTTCGAAATTCTCATTGTAGAACCCTAGTTTTCGAAAAGTAGAAGCATGGTTAAGAGAGTTTTGCTATTCTATGTTTTAGCTATTAAAGTTGCATGTTTTATCATGTTAGAAATTCAATTTGTTTGTATTGAATGTATGTAGGCCAAGCATGATGAGTTTCATACTTATGAAAAGACCTAAAAGTGAATTTGAGTTAAGGAGCACACAAGGTGCTCGATGGAAAGTTAAAGTGAGAAAAGTAAAGGTTTTTTTTGGCATGCAAATATATGCAAAAAATAAGTAAAGTGATAAGGTTAAGTATGGTAAGTAAGAAAAGTATTTTACTTTGAGAAAGAGACATGTACCGGGCAAATGTAAGGCCCATCGAAAGTTAGAAAGTAAAGTTCTAATAGGGTGCGGTGGCTAGCTACCTCGCAACCTATTAGAAAAGCGCGCAATTGGTACACCGATACCATGGTACAATGTCAAGGCCTAAAGAGAAAGTTGATTACTATTTTCAAGTATATAAGTATGATCAAGTAGTTTCTTTTTGAGAAAGTGTTTAATTATTATATGTGTACCTTGTTACAATGCAAGCATGATAAAGTAGTTCAAGTAGTAAGCATGGTTAGTTGTGTACATTGATACATTAACAAGCATGATAAAGTGTTTCAAGTTGTAAGCATGTTTAGTTGTAAGTTTTGAAGTAAGTAAAGTTTTAAATCATTCTTTGAGATGAGCATGTTTAGTATTGACATCATGATTTTGTGAGTAGGGATTTACTTACTAAGCATTGTGCTTATTAGTTGCATTTTCCTTCTATTGCAGATAAAGGAAAAGAGAAAGCGTAAGTTGGGAGGCGACAGGACTTGCATTGGTGTTCAGTGGCGGCGGAACCGTGGAAGAGATCTTTGGGAATAAGTATTATAGAAACATTTGGTTATGATTTTGGGTTCATAGAAAGTGATCAGTGTGTTTAAACTATGCCTAGAGACAAAGTTTGGTACAAACTTTAGTATATTTATGCAAGTGTTTTGTTAGTTTTATTAAACTCCGCAAAGTTTCAATTTCAAGTTGTGGTATTGGTTTTGAGTTACTAATATGCTAAATAAACTAGGGTAGAATATAGATTTGAAGTTATATCTTAATGTGAAGTGATAGTATGTGGTTTGTGGATGTTTGAAAGTGGTTATCAGCTCTGAAATTGCAGGTTTTCAGGCGTGCCAGTCGACTGGCTCAGATACCAGTCGACTGCTATATCGAACAGAACCTTCTGTTCGATATGGCAGTCGACTGACCATATACCAGTCGACTGACACCAGTCGACTGCTATAATAGCAGTCGACTGGTGCCATTGAAAAGAAACTGTGTAGAGTAGTTGGTTAGTGCTTTGGTTATGCAACTAAGAGGTTGAGGGGTCAAATCCTGGCAAAGCAAATAAAATGAAAGTTGTTTTGTTTTTTTTGAAAAAAAAAGAGAAGGAAGAAAAAAAAAATTCAGAGCAAGTTAAGGGGACTCAAGTAGGTGTAACCTAAGGCTAAGGATAAGGTAAAGTTAAGGTTAAGCAAATGTGACGTCCGTTTTAAGGAAGTTAAGAGAAGTCGGGTCGTCACACTTACTTAGGTGCCATTGATGTTGATTGACTTCGGAAACTTGCGCACAAGAGGAAAACCACAGAAGCTTGACAGGAAGCCATGCGCAGGAGGGAGGAAATGCAGGAAGAGAAATCACGCAGAGCAAGTCGCACGGGCACGAGGAGGAGAAGAGCTCACAGAGAACCAAAATCTCCTTGCTGAAACTGTCAGGAACTCACGCACACAAAAGCTCACATGCAAGAGGAAGAAGGAGACACAGGGAAGGCTCTTGGACAGGATGAGGATATGCAAAAGGTGAGTTTCGGTGCTAGGGTTCGGCAATGAGGGGTTTCGGGAGAGTTAATAGGTTGGTGGATCGGTCCACCAACCGAAATTTAATGTGATCGAACGGATCACCTTTCGATCTGGTAGCGCCCAGACCGATCAGGCTTCGGCCTGATCGGACTGGCCTCGTCCTGATCGGTCAGGTGACCGATTAGGCAGGCTCCTGATCGATCGGCTGATCGATCAGGAAGCGATCAGAAGGTTTGGAGGTTTTTCCCTGAGTCCCCTGATCGGTCTGTGGACCGATCAAAACAGGATGCCAGATCGGTCCGGGGACCGATCCAGGCCAACACAGAATGATTGGTTAAGTTTCACGAAATGTTCTGTGACCTCTCTGATCAGTCTGTGAATCGATCACCACAGAGGGGGCCATATCGGTCCGGGGACCGATCAGCCCTACTCCTGATCGGTTCGGTGACCGATCAGACTCCCTGAAATTTCCTGATACTATCTGAAACTTTCAGTTTCAGACTTCCCTCAATTTTTGACAAGATCTGATGAAGTTTATCGATATTGGATGTTGTCTCTTGACTAAAATTGATCCCTGAACAAGGATCAAAGGTCCTTATGGGTTTAACAATCACTTTGCTCCACCCAAGTGGAGTCAAACTCAATCAACAAACATTCACTCAATTTCAACCATGTTTGTATCAAATTCAAGTTTCCAATCAAGTTTCCTTGATTGGAATGTCCAAGTATGATCATGGAGCCAAGTACACATGTGTTATGCATTGGTTTTCCCCATACTTGGTCACCGAAGTGATTTTTATCTCGTCAACCAAATTTCTCAAGGGATGCAATGACATTTCGAGAAATTTAGTTGATCCTAGCATCTCACCCCATTTCTAGCAAACAAAAACATTTTGGTAAACCTTATAGTTTGTGTGAGATGTCCCCTAGTTACCCAATTGTTGCCCAAACAATTCGAAATGATCATCAAGGGTTTTGAATGCATTTTGATGTCTATGAAGCGCGACACATTCCCAACTCCCTTCTTAAGAAGCTAAACTCATTTTCGGGGAGTGGTTTAGTGAAAAAGTCCGCTAGATTCGATTTGGACTCTACATATGAGAGTACAACATCTCCTCTAGCAACATGATCCCTAATGAAGTGGTGGCACACTTCAATATGTTTGGTTCTAGAGTGATGGATCAGATTCTTTGTTAGGTTAATTGTGCTAATGTTGTCACACAACACTTGCACATCCTTGTAGCTTAATCCATAGTCCTCTAGAGTATGAATCATCCACAACAATTGCGATATACTCTCTCCCATAGCAATATATTCTGCCTCGGTCGTGGAGAGAGCAACACAATGTTGCTTTCGACTTGTACAACTAACTAAAGATGATCCTAAAAATTAGCAACCCCCACTAGTGCTTTTCCGATCCAACTTGCATCCGGCATAGTCAGAATCAGTGTAGCCAATTAGGTCAAATGATTCGGTATGGGGGTACCATAAACCAACACCAATTGTGCCCATGAGGTATCTCAAAATTCTCTTGACAGCAATCAAGTGAGATTCCTTAGCACAAACTTGATATCTAGCGTACATACCCACAGCGAAAAGTATATCAGGTCGATTGGCTGTGAGGTATAGCAAACTACCTATCATGCTTCGATATTGAGTTAGATCCACAGGTATACCACTCTCATCATTGTCTAATCTTGTGTTTGTAGCCATGGGAGTGGTTACCTCTTTTGAATCACTCATATTGAATTTTCGAAGCATCTCTTGAGTATACTTTGATTGGTGCACATGGATCCCATCTCAGGTTTGTTTGATTTCAAGTCCAAGGAAGAAATTCAACTCTCCCACTAGACTCATTTTCAAATTCACTTTCCATGTGTCTAATGAACTCATTTAAATAACCCTTGTTATTTGAGACACAAATAATGTCATTGACATATACTTGGGCTACAAATATATTGTCACCATCTCTTCGTAGAAATAGTGTAGGGTCTATTTGGCCTCTAACAAAGCCTTTTTCAATTAGGAACATCGACAACCGCTCATACCAAGCTCGGGGTGCTTGTTTAAGGCCGTAGAGCGCCTTCTTGAGCTTAAATACGTGGTTTGGAAATTCGGTACTCTCAAACCCCGGAGGTTGTTCGACATAGACCTCTTCTCTAATTAAACCATTTAGAAAGGACGATTTGACATCCATTTGATATAGTTTGAAACCACGATGTGCTGCAAATGCAAGCATCAATCGGATGTACTCTAATTGAGCCACGGGAGCATAGGTCTCATCATAATCAAGGCCTTCAACTTGACTGTAGCCCTTGGCTACTAAGCGTGCCTTGTTTCTTATGATTTCTCTCTTATGGTTCAACTTATTTTTGAAGACCCATTTGGTTCCAATGATGGTGGTCTTCTTGGGTCTAGGGACTAGGTCCCAAACTTGACTTCTTTCGAATTGACCTAGTTCATCTTGCATCGCAATGATCCAATCGGGATCACTTAATGCTTCATCTATTTTCCTAGGTTCAATTTCGGAAATTAAAGCAACTTCATTAGCCTCATTCCGGAAGAATGATCTAGTCCTAACCCCATGGTGGATGTCTCCAACAATTTGGTCTTGGGGATGACTAGAGGCTAACCTAGTTTGCCTAGGTGTTGGTGGTGCTTCTTGAATGGTTTCACTAGACACAAGCTCAACCTCAGGATCCGGCTGATCTATGTGTTGTCTAGGCTCACCATCATCTGATTCATCACCATCAACAACATTTAGTCTTTCATTCAAACTTAGTCTCCTAAGTTCGAATTGGACTTCATCTTCTGGATGTCCATTGCCTTTTAGAATTTCTTCAAAGATAACAACAGAAGATTCTTCAACCAATCTAGATTTCTTATTGTAGACTCGGTAGGCTTTGCTAACTAAGGAGTACCTGACCAGTATCCCTTCATCAGCCTTTGCCATCAACTTTCCAAGGTGGTCCTTGGTGTTTAGGATAAACACCTTACAACCAAACACCCTAAGATGTTTAACTGTAGGTGGTTTTCCAAACCAAAGTTCATGGGCAGTCTTACCTAAGAACCTATGGACGAGGACTCGGTTTTGCACGTAGCAAGCTGTATTTACAGCTTCAGCCCACAAGTAGCTCGGTAGTGAGTACTCATTGAGCATACTTCGCGCAGCCTCTTGTAAGACCCGGTTCTTCCTCTCTACAACACCATTTTGTTGTGGTGTTCTAGGAGTGGAGAACTCATGTCTATACCCTCTATCTTGACAAAACTCTAAAAATCATTGGTTTTGAAATTCACCTCCATGATCACTTCTTATTGTCTTAATTGTTGATGATTTTTCATTTTCAACTCTTCTACAAAAAGAAATGAAAACATCTAAGGTTTGGTCCTTCTATTTAAGAAAATAAGTCCATGTATATCTAGTAAAATCATCAATGATAGCAAAACAATATCTACTACCATTCAATGATATAATAGTGCTACAATCAAACAAGTCCATATGAAGTAAATCTAAAGCGGTAGATGTACTTACAATGTTTTTACCTTTATGTGCAGATTTTGTTTGCTTACCCATTTGACATGCATCACAAAGTTTATCCTTTTCATACTTGATGCTTGGTAAGCCACAAACTAATCCCTTGTTGGCCAACTTCCGGATATTCTTCATGTTCACATGTGCTAGTCTCCGGTTCCAAAGGGTGGACTCCTCTTCTTATGACATGAGACACTTAGCAAAAGCATTAATAGCACTTTTAAAAGAAACTTGGTAAATGTTATCTACTCTTGTTCCTACTAGTACCGTGTCAACATTGTCATGTTGTCTAACTAGACATTGACTTGATTGAAAATCAATTGTGTAACCCGCATCACACAATTGACTGACACTTAGGAGATTAAATGTCATCCCCTTGACTAGAAGAACATTCTTAATCGTAAGACATTCGGATATTTGAATGTCTCCTATGCCTATGACCTTAAGACTACCATTGTTACCAAATGAAACATTACCTCTACTTTTTCTTTGAAGTGTGGTAAACAATGATCTATCCCCGGTCATGTGTTTGGAGCATCCACTATCAATGAAACAAGTTGATAGATGCTCCCCCTCAATCATAACCTACACAATTCGAAAAATAGAAGTTTTAGGTACCCAAACCTTGGGACCTAAAGAACCTACTAAACAAGACTTAGGCACCCATGCCTTGACAGCTTTCTTTTGAACCTTGGGTGTCTTAGATTGTCTAACATCAGTCCTAGACATCAAAGACACGAATGATGGTTCTTTGGGTTAGTAACCAATACCGGCCCTATTGTAGACCGCCCTTTGGGCATTCAAGATCATATCTAGGGTCTTTGAGCTTGTTGAGAATTTCTCAAGAATACTCTTGAGTCTCTCAACTTCACTCTTCAATGATTTGTTTTCATCTTCTAGCATCTCAACATGCAAATCATCTACATCCTCATCCCTAGTGGATTTTAATTGTTCAACCTCAAATTTCAAAGATTTAATCTCATCCTCTAACATTTCAACATGCAAATCGTCTACATCCTCATCCCTAGAAGATTTCAATTGTTCAACTTCTAATTGCAATGATTTAATCCTATTTTTTGACATTTTCAACATATTGGTTAAGCATGCAATAACTCTATAACATTTCTCAAGTTCGGGAGTGGTTACCTCTTCATCATCCGAAGATGATGAAGCCGCGTTTGAGGAGTCGGAGGATTCATCACTGCTTTCTTCTCCCTCCAAGGCCATGAGTGCTACATGGCGTGTACTCTTCTCCTCCTTCTCTTCATCGGATGAGCTAGAGGAGGATTCATCCCAAGTGGCTTTCAAGGCCTTCTTCTTCTTTTTGGATCTATCCTTCTTCTTTTTGAGCTTTGGGCAGTCCTTCTTGAAGTGCCCTTTCTTACTACATTCAAAGCAAGTAATATTATTCGTATCAAGCTTAACTTCACTTGGGTTACCTTTACCCTTGAAGCGTCGACCCTTCCTCATCATCCTTCTAATGAAATTGTTCATCTCGGAGGAAGAAGAGCCGCTGCCATCTTCCTCGGATTCGGACTTGGATTCGGATGAAGATGAGGATGAGGAGACTTCCTTCTCCTTCTTCTTCTCCTTCTTCTTCTTATTCTTTTCTCCTGCAACTAAGGCAATCCCCTTCTCCTTGGGGCCTTTGTTAGCCATTTCATGCAATTCCATTTCACAAAACAAATCATCTAATTTGACAATTGATAAGTCCTTGGAAACTTTGTAGGCATCCACCATGGATGACCACAAAGCATTCCTTGGAAATGCTTTCAACACATACCTCACAAGGTCGCGGTTCTCGACCTTTTCATCTATGGAATGAAGACCATTGAGAACTTCCTTGAACAGGCTATATAGCTCACTTATGGTTTCATTCTCTTTCATGGAGAGGTTTTGGAGTTGGTTGAGGAACAAATCCCTCTTGGCGATTCTTGAATCTCGGGTGCCCTCGTGGAGTTCTATGAGCTTGATCCACAAATCTTTTGCACTTCAAAATGGACCAACCTTGATGAGTTGATCTTTGTTCATGCCACATTGTAGGGTCACCACCGCCTTCGCGTCGGCTTCACTCTTCCGAGTTTGTTCAGCCATCCAACGCCAAGATTCTAGTTCTTTGCCTTCATCATCATTTGGAGGGGTAAAACCCTCCTTCACAGTGAACCAAGTGTTGATATCCATCTTTAGGTAGTACTCCATCTTCGATCTCCAATATTGAAAATCTGCTCCATCGAAGAAGGGTGGACAGGTGGTGCTAAAACCTTCTCTCAAAGCCATTTTTGACAGCTCTCGGTTGTTAATCCGCTTGTACAGAGCCCCAAGCCCTAATACCACTTGTTGGACCTTGGATGGCTAGAGAGGGGGCGAGTGAATGTAGCCAGACACCGAAACTTAGCACTTATCAATTTTTCTGCACTTAATTGGTTAGTAGCACAGCGGAAGCAAATAACACAAAACAGAGTATTGCAGAAATTACACCCTAAGCTAAGACACAAACAAATGCAAGAACGCTAACAAGAAGATTTACAAGGTTCGGGGATAACTTGCCCCTACTCCTTGGCGTGCCCTTAAGGTGGGCGATCCCTTGATCGTCGACAGATCAAGCCCAGGTGAACACCGGATAAAATGCAACCTCCTTCTCGGTGGAGTAACCTCTCCACAGCGTTTCAACAGAGATAATGTTTTAAGCACAATGAAACACAAGAAGGATCTTACTTAGCACTTGGAACCACAAGAACACAAGCAGAACTTCTCCCGAGCTCCAGCCAGTGCAGATCTCACGCAAGAACTCCCTTCTTCGTGTCTTCTCGCTGATGGACTCGCCAAGCCTCTTGTTTCTTCCTCCAAATGCTCAAGTAACAGATGGTTGCTTTAAAGATCACAGTTGCTTGCTCAAGATGATGGAACAATAGATCGCACAAGCACAAGCACAAACACAACGTGGAGAACTTCGTTTCTGAGACTTGTTCGCCACCAAGCCTTAAGTCCCAGCTCTCTGATCACCATGTCACCGCCATCTCACTACAGCCTCCAGCTGCTCACCTGCAACACCCAGCCTACCACTGAGCTCTCCTGGACTCCCTGAGCTTCCCTCAGAATAGCTCCAGTCAGCAACTCCAGTCAGCAGCCAGCGCCCGTTGCAACCTGAGATGGCAAATGGAAAAACCTGCTCCAAGGAAAGGCCTCCATTGACTCTCCTTGAGTGTTTGAATCCATCCCTATCACCTGCACACTCAATCAGAGGTTTAGCAAATGAAATCAAACTTATATCAGTAATAGCAGAGAAGATCAAAGTGACATCAGTAGCGTATCAGTGAAAGCAGGCGCGATCAGAGCGTCTGACAGCGTGTTTGAATTAAAGTGATCGGTCACCGGACCGATTAGGACTATCCCAGACCGATCAGGCTCCAACCTGATCGGTCCCCAGTGAGAAACTTGGGATCGTAAGCTCCTATGATCAGTCAACCTGATCGGTCACCAGATCGGTCACCAAACCGATCCGAAAATCAGCTTGCCACAATCTTGCCCGGAATCCACTGGCTGATCGGTCACCAGACCGATCTGGCTCCATCCTGATCGGTCAGGGTGAGAACCATCGCGACAGTTGATCGTTCAGTCTGATCGGTCATGGTTTCTCCCTGATCGGTCACCAGACTGATCAGGAGCCGATCAGTAGGTTTGCCAAAGACCTACTGAATGCTCCCTGATCGGTCACCGGACCGATCAGGAGCAGAGCAGCAGGGGAACTCAACCCACTTGTGGGCTCCTTGATCGGTCACCAGACCGATCAGGAGCTGTGCAGTGAGTGAAACGCATATTCCCTGATCGGTCACCAGACCGATCAGTCATCGCTGGATCGGTCACCAGATCGATCCACGAAGTAGTACCGTGCCAACCTCCCTGATCGGTCACCAGACCGATCCAGGGGCTCCAACCTAGCCCTCCATGCTAGGGTTTCATCCAACCTAGCCCTCCAAGCTAGGACTTGACCCTCCAAGTCAGGATTTCATCCAACCTAGCCCTCCAAGCTAGGACCTGGCCCTCCAAGCTGGGATTTCATCAACCTAGCCCTCCAAGCTAGGACTTTTCACCTAACCCTCCAAGTTGGGACTTTTCACCTAACCCTCCAAGTTAGGACTTTTCACCTAGCTCTAAGCTAGGACTTTTCACCCAACCTTCCAAGTTAGGACTTTTCCACACATAGCCCTCCAAGCTAGGATTTTTCACACCTAACCCTCCAGTTTAGGACGTTTCCACACCTAGCCCTCCAAGCTAGGATTTTCCACACCTAACCCTCCAGGTTAGGATTTTCCACACCTAACCCTTCCCCACACCTAGCCCTCCAAGCTAGGATTTTTCACACCTAACCCTCCAGGTTAGGACTTTTCCACACCTAGCCCTCCAAGCTAGGATTTTCCACACCTAACCCTCCAGGTTAGGACTTTAATCACTCCGTGCCTATTCCCCAATCAAGACTTAATCATAATCTTAATCATCAATCTAAACTAAAATCGATGTCAACACCAAAACAACAATCAGGGTCAGACTGCATCAACAATTTTGTCTTGTTTTCCATTTGCTAGCGATAAAGCACATTTTGTTATGTCAACTATAATTCCTGAATAACTCATTCTGTTATTTATTTGTTTATGTAGAAAAGAAGAAAATGAAAGAAGCAAGATTGCCAATGGAAGAGGTTGATAATTTTATGTTCTTGTAGTTTTTTTCATGACTTTATGGATTTCTATGGATTGTATGTGATCATTTATCTTGTACTATATTTGGATGTTATCTGTATCTTATAGATATGATGGTATGTTTCGTTTGGAAGTTTTATATCTGTATGGATATTTGGATGTTTTATATTTGTATGGATACGATGATATGTATTGATTTGTACTATTTTATATCTATATCAATATATTGAACGAAGTTAAATTGATAATATTCATTGTATTTGAAAAAATTTGAACAATTTGGGAAGAATTTTGTAAAGAAAAAAAATTCGTCCCCAACTTATCATGATCTCTCAGTTTTTTGGATGATTTTTGGATTCGTCCCAAAATCAGGGACGAATTCTTTGATTCGTCCCTGAATCTGGGACGAATTCACTGATTCGTCGCAGATTCTAGGACGAATCAGTGAATTCGTCCCTGATTCAGGGACGAATAAGTGAATTCGTCCTTGATTCTGGGACGAATTCGCTGATTCGTCCCTGAATCTGGGACGAATACAATGTTTCGTCCTTGAATCAAGGATGAATTTTTGGATTCGTCCCAAAATAGGGACGAATTCATAGATTCTTCCCTGAATCTGAGACGAATCAGTGAATTCGTCCCAAAATCAGGGAGGAATTTACTGATTCATCCCTGAATCCAGAACGAATTATTGGATTCGTCTCTAAATCAAGGGTGAATTCAATGATTCGTCCCAGAATCGGAGATGAGAAATAATGTTTTACAAAATTAACTAAATTACATTTTTGGGATGAATATATATTCGTCCCAGAATCTGGGATGAATAATCAAATTCAACCCAGAATCTGGGACGAATCTTCAAATTCGTCCCAGAATCTGGGACGAATTTGATTATTCATCCCAAAATCTAGGACAAATATGATGATTCCTCCCAGAATTTGGGACGAATATATTTTTTCGTCCTAGATTCTGCAACGAAAAAGGTTCATCGCAAAGTTTAGATTTGTGGGTATCGAATTTTGGGACGAACAAATAATTTTGTCGCCAAATTCAGGGACGATTCTAGATTTTTGTCCTAGAATTTGGCGACGGTAAATCTTCAACGAAAATATTTTTTGTCGCCAAATTCGTTCCTAAATTTTCTGGGACGATTTTTTTTTAAAATTCGTCCCAAAATTCATCCCTGAATAATTCTTTTTTTGTAGTGCTTGTTCCTTTGTAGTAGGTGGTGAAGACCAACTCTTGCGAGTAGGACACTGGTTTTTATAGTGCCCTCTCTCCCTATATTTATAACACATTATAGGACTTTTAAATTTTGAATTTATAATTTTACCTTTTGATTCCTCGTTGGGAATCTCACCCTTGATTTTTTCCGTCTTGGATCTAGACTCATCTTCTGATTCTGGTTCGATTTCGAAGTCGAGTATAGATTCTGTCTCGGCAGACTCATCTTCTAATTCTGGTTCGATTTCGAAGTCGGGTATAGATTCAATCCTGGTAGACTCATCTTCAGATCCTGGTTCGATTTCGAAGTCGGGTACAGATTCTGTCTCGGTTACTTGTGCTTGTGCCGAGAGTGCAAGATAGCTCACTTGATTGTCTTCCTCTTCTTCGTATGATCCTTCCGATGATTCGGATAGCACCCCTTCTAAGAGCTCGATGTCAGAGTTCTCTTGATGTAGGGTGATTAGCTTCTCCTAAATCTCTTTGGCACATTCGAATGATCCAACTAGTTTGAGTTGATCTATGGTTAGGCCACATTATAGGATTGCAATCGCCTTTGCATCTGTCTCAATCTTGTTGAGCGTTGGTTCATCCAATTTGTCCCACGCGATTGATGATCCATCTTCTATGGAGAAAGTGAATCCCGTTTGGATTATCATCCATATGTCCATATGGGCCTTCAGGTTAGATTCCATTTGATCATTCCAATCTCTGAAATTCTCCCTGGAGAAGAGCGGTGGACGAGCACTGTTCAATTCTTGATTGGCCATAGAACTTAATTTGAAAAATTTACAAAAAACCTTTGTCCCAAGACAATGTCTTGGATTAGTAGTGCGGTAGCAAAAATAATAATAATAAAAAAAATCGAGTGGTGTTGCACCAACCTCGATGAACGAACAAAATTACGAATGAAGAACAATATTTTTAAAAATAAATCCAAAAATTGCTCAATCGGTGGTTGCACCAGATTTGAGCCACCCGCTCTAATATCACTTGTGGGATCATTTAGAATCGATAGAGCAAGGGGGGTGAATATCGATAAAACTTTGTGGATATAAAAAAAAAGTAATACACAGCGGAAATTTCAAAGAATGCTAACATGCTTTTCTTTTACTTGGTTCAGAGTCTAGATCGGCTCCTACTCGAAGGCCCACGGTCCTTGAGTGTTTATGTTGGGCAATTTTATATTTCGCAAAAGGGTTACAAAATTTGAGGATGAATACAAATTTAAAAAAGCAAGCAATTAAATGAAAAATACCGACGACCAGAGAATACTCGAAGATCGGAGCAGTCGGTCGTCGTTGGCGCTTGAGACATGAGCACGGAGAGATTAGAGCAGAGCGCTTGAGTATTTTCGTTGGAAGAAGTGTTGTCTGGAAGCAAGAGGTGAACCCCTTTATATATAGTCATCTTGGGTGCTTGTGTTGAATGGGGCGCCTAACATGTGTGTCCTTTTGCGTGAATCCTCATCCGCAGACTTGGCCAGTGCTTATCCCTTCAACCAGGGCACCTGGGACAATTGGGGCCCCTGTATGGTCACGGGCGCCTCCTTTGCTAACGTGGAGGCTCGACTTCGCATACTACTGGAAACCACCCTTCTTCGGTGTCTATATCAATACAGGCGCCTGTATGATCAGGCACCAGGGAAGCAGCGAACTCCATCCTTTGTTCCTGTAACCAGGGTTAGTTCCAAAACACAAGTAATATATAAGTTAAGTACAACTTACAGCCTGTGCTGCCTTGGTTCTGACTTTGGGCTTCCCAAATGGAACCCTAGGTCGAATCGACGCCTAATGTTCCCTCCTACGGGGAATGCGTCCTCGCCTACTCCTCTCAGGAGAATTTACCTTTTGCCAACCGGCTCCTCTGGTTGGACTTTTGCCCGATCTTCCGGATCAGGACATTGTGCCCAGTCCACGACCAGGACTTATAGCCCAACCCTCGGTCAGGTCTTCGGTGCCCAGCCCTCGGCCAGAACTTATTGCCCAACCCTTGGTCAGGTCCTAGGTGCCAAGCTCTCGGCCAGGTCTTATTGCCCAATTCTATGAACCAGGACTTCGTGCCTAGCATACCTAGGACTATTCCTGCGCACTTAAACACATTCATTAGATCACAATGTAACATTAACTTATGAACCCTTTTTCATTATCAAAACTCAGGTTCGATTTTGCTGCTTCCGACACCAACAGCAGCAGGGGCGCCCTGGACAGCAGTATAAAAAGGGGTTCACCCCCTTGCTTCCGAAAAATACTTTTTCCAACTCAAGCACTCAAACGCTCAGTTCACTTTCTTCCGTGCTCAAGTTCCAAGTGCCAACAATGCACCAGATCGACGACCAGCTGCTTCGGTCTTCAGATTCTTTTCCAGTCGTTGGTATATTTGTTTCAAGTGTTTTATTTTATTCTATATTCGTGATTCAATTCATGTAATATTTCTCCAAAATATAGAGTTGCCCAACGAAAACGGTCAAGGACCATGGGCCTTGGAGTAGGAGCCGTCATAGACTCCGAACCAAGTAAAAAGAAAAAGAGTTAGCATTGCTTTAATTTTTTCGCTGCGCAATATTCTTACGTATCCGAAATTTTATCGATATTCACCCCCCTCTATCGAATCTAAATGATCCCACACGATAGAGGGGGTTGAATATCGCTTCACAAAAACTTCAGATGTAAAAATTAAATGACTAAGCGATAAAGTACACAGCGGAAGTATTGAGAGTAAGCGTAAGAGTTAGAGAGAGAGAGAGGAAGTAGCAGAAATAAGCAACAAATCACGATCGCTAACTCAAATTGGTTTTACTTGCTTCGGAGTCTTGACCGGCTCCTACTGTAAGGCCCATGATCCTTGATCATTTACTTTGGGCAATACTAATAATCACAAGTGTGTTTACAAAATACAAAACTGAAGAGTGCAATAAAGGAAAACAATTATACCTACTCCTGAAATGAGAGCAAGACCTTCGATCGGAGAGTTGGACGGCGTTTCAGCGTGTATCAGAACTTCGGTCACGCAACACATAGAAGAAGAAATTGATTGTCATCTTAGAATTGTTGTCATGAACTGCAGCACTCGACCCCTATTTATAGTACTTACTTAGGCCCCTGAATTGCCTTTCAGGCACCCTCATTGCAGCGTACCTGGCGGAAACACTGCCCGTTGTTCTGTTAAACTTTATCCTAGCCAGGCACCTGACTCCCTTTTAGATGCTTGAGTGTCGACGTGGATCCTCCACTCAACACTCACCACATAAGCCAAACCATTGCGCCAGCTCAGCTGCCCGCTGCCAGCTCTCAGGCGCCTGAGTCCCATTCAGGCGTCCTAGTCAACTACTTTCTCTTTTTAGCTGCAACAAGGGTCAGTTCCAAACATCCAATATAGAATTAAAACATATATGAATTACAGCCAGTGCTGTCTTGATCCTGATTTTCAGGTTTCACTCGAAACCCTAGGTTGGACCGACGCCTACTGTTCCCTCAACAGGGAACGCATCCTCACCAACTCCTCTCAGGAGAGTTTACCTATTGCTACCTGGAACATCCGGTTGGACTTTTTCTCAGCCTTTGAGAACCCAAAACTAGACGAAGTTTGACCTTGTCCCGTCTTGACTCCTGTCCGCGATCCTCGCTCGACAATGTCTTCTGCTCGGTCCCCTTGGACCAAGTCTTCATGCTCAGCTTCACTCCCCAAGTCTTCGTTGCCCGATCCCCAACTAGGACATCGTGCTCGGCTTCATTTGCCAAGTCTTCGTTGACCAATCGCCGACTATGACTTTATTCTCAGCCCTGTAGTTCAAGACTTCTTGCCTAGCTTATCTAGGACTTTTCTGCAATCTCAACAACTTCATCAGTACACCATACCAGCTTAATATGAACCCTTTGCCAATTATCAAAACAAGGTTCGATCTAGTGTTTCTGGCACTAATAATCTCCCCCTTTTTGATTATGGCAACACAGTTCAAAGTTTACTCTAAACAAGTTTTAACAGAGAAATAAAATTACTTTTAAGCTTTCCCCCTTAATCAATTATCTCCCCTAGATCATTTAATATTTGTATTTATCAAGGAGATGATATTTTTCAAAATAGACTTAGCCTTTTTCAAATATGAAAAAAAAGTTCAGAGACTAGGTTAAGTTTTTTGAAAAAAGCTATAAAAATACTTAGTTGACTTAAGCTTTTTGAAAGAATACTTTTGAAAATTTTGCTTACTTTTTGTAAAGCTTAAGTACTAAAACATTCTTTTCGAAAAAATAAAAAATTTATGTGTTTTCTCAAAAACTAAGAAGAGAGACCAAGTAGTTTTTCAAAATGCTGAATTATTTTAAAAATAGGTTCTAAGCATTGGAAAAAAACTTAGTTTTTGAAAATACTAAAAATAACATAGTTTTCGAAAACACTAAAAACGTAATTATTGAAGAGCAATTTTCAATAAGCGAAAAGCAAAAAGATCGGTATATAAGCACTCTTTTCTTTGAACTCTTTTTCTTTCACTCCCCCTTTGCCATATATCAAAATGATGCATGTAATATGAGGGTAAGAATGAAAAATAATAGCTAAGTGTATCAGAGCGAGTAATTTCAAGCAACACAATAAGTCTAAGTAAAATGTCTAAGTCTAGACTAAGTCTAAGTCAAGTCTAGGCACCTTCATTTTGAATCCAAGCATGAAAGAAAAAATTTGAAAAAATTTTAAATATTCAAAAAGTAAAGTCAATTCCTTTTAGGCACCTGTGTTTTATCATAGTCTAGCCCTTCAACTTGACTAAAACCTTTAGCCACTAAGAGAGCTTTGTTTACTATTTCACCTTGGTCATTCAACTTATTCTTAAACACCGACTTAGTGTCTATAATGGGCTTACCTTCAGGTTTAGGTATTAAGTCCCAGACTTGGTTTCTATCAAATTGAGCTAGTTCTTCCTGCATAACAATGATACAGTCTAGGTCAGGTAAGGCCTCTTCTATGGTCTTAGGTTCAATCTTTGAAATCAGTACAACCTGACTTAGGTTTCTATAGGAGGACCTTATTCTGACCCCTAAGGTTGGATCACCTATAATTTGGTCAATTGGGTGATTTAGTCTGGGTTTCATTGGTCTCCTAGAACTTGGTTCAACTTCAAGTCCGGTTGGTAGGTTTTAGGTTGGTTCAGGGACCGGTTCAGTAGGTAAGATTAAATTTGGTTCAGGGACCGATTCAGTAGTTAAGTCTATGACTAGTTCAAAAATTGATTCAATTGATGAGTTAGTAATTTTGTCTGGTCTAGACTCATCATCTATTGGATAAGTTAAGTTAAAAAGATTCGAAAGAAAGATTAAAATTTTAATTTGCAAACACAAACAATTTCAAAATATTAATCCATTTTAGTTTTGGCTAACCAACTTAATGACAAGTTGGTTTAGCTGCTTCAATTGGTTGGGTTAGATTTACTTTAAATCCTAAACATCTCACCCATTTTTAAGTGACAAAATAGGGATCCTTATTTGTTTTATGAGATTCTTTCAATTTTATCTTGAAATTAGGTTAAGTCTAAGATATGATTGAGCCTTGAGTTAGATTCAAATTTAAGAATTAGTAATTTAAAAATAAATTTCAATATTTAGCTTCCATGTTTTGGCCAGGCACAGGGGCCTTCTTTGGCCTTATCCTTATTGGATCAATAACCTGTTCCTAGACAAAGCCACATAAAGAAATAGTATTATTAAATTTCTTGTTCAGAAACCTTAGTCTAACTAGTCGAGGATGTGGTGAGGTAGCTTCGGCTAGTTCTACTGAACTAAGAAGACCAAATAGGAGACGCCTTCCCTTACTTGACTCCCTAGACGGGTTTCCTAACGTACTATCAGCTCGCCCCACCCCAATACTAGGTTGTGCAATTTTCAATCAGATCTAGTCCTTAACTAACCATTTCTAATCCTAAGAATGATAATTTGCAAAAAAAAAAAAAACAAGCATCAAGTAAGGTATTAAAAAAAACTATCTAACCACATAAATAGACTTTTTATTAGCTCCCCCTGGATCATATTCTTGATATGGTCTATCTAAGTAATGAATATGATCCTTGGGAATCCAATATTGATTTGGTCTGGCTTGATTAGTCAAGCTTAGTTTGAGGACCCATGATTGGATTGGGTGCTAGGGCGGTTAATTACTGAAAAGTAGGACCTAACTCGCGAAGTGGATTTAAACCCAATTCCAAATTGATTTAGAATAGATTTCTATTTTCTAAGAATCATATCAAGATTCTTGGAACCCAGGGTAAATTGTTCCAAAACTGCTCTAAGTTCTTTGACATGAGCTTTCAAGGAGGAATTCTCTTCCTCAAGTCTTTAGACTTGAGTTAAGGTTTCTTACTGAACATGCTCAGTCAAAGGACTCGAGCTGGTCTCTTCTTTAAGGAGTTTTACCTCCTCTCGGAGAGACCTAACTCGGTCATTGGATGCCAATTTGCGAGATAAGTAAAAAATCAATTCGTAAAGCTCTGATTCGCAGAAACTTGTTACCTTATGTCGGCCTATATCCAACAGTGAGACAGTTTCGTGCTCCATTTCTTCGTCTGATTCAGAGTCGATGTTGATCTTGTCTTTAGTCATTAAGGCAAGGAGGATGGAGTGTGTTGGTTCATCCTCAGTGTCGGAGGTTCTTTTGTGAAGTTCTATGTAACGACCCGGCCCGTTTGGCGGCCCATTTACCGGCCCATTTACCGGCCCTCACGACCGTCGTACCGTCGACCGTCGACCGTGCCGTTACCATACTAGGACTTCCCACCGCCTGGTCGGTGGATTTTTTCCTTCCCAGGATTCGAACCCTAGACCCAGGCTTAATCTAGTTCTTTGTGAATCCTGAATACCAATTGGGTCTAAGGTTCGAATCCTGGGAAGGCAAAAATCCACCGAGCACCTTTTTATTGTAACGACCCGGCCTGTTTACCGACCCATTTATCGGCCCATTTATCGGTTCTCACGACCGTCGTACCGTCGTACCATCGACCGTGTCGTTACTCATACTAGGTCTTCCCACCCCTGGGTGTGGATTTTTGCCTTCCCAGGATTCGAACCCTAGACCCAGGCTTAAATCTAGTTCTTTATGAATCCTGAACACCAATTGAGCTATAATCAAGGTATGATCATGCTTCCATCATACATAAAAAATATGATGGAAGACCTGCTGTTTACAATAAAAAATATTTTTATTGAGCTATAATCAAGGCATGATAAGGTATCTTCCCAGTTTTATCCAAGGTATGATCATGCTTCCATCATACATATCATTTTAAATCATTGTCATCATAAGGTATCTTCCTAGTTTTATCCAAGGTAAAATCATACATATCATGCATCATACTTGCATAATTCAGTTATCAATATAAACATGAAATAAGGCAAGTATAGAATTTCTTACTTGGAAGCGGCAGGAGGTAGGCTTGATATGTGTGTAGTGAGATGACAACTGCTCTAATACCAAGCTGTAACGCCCGCCCCTTACTGTTAGGCGGCGCGTTACCTTTAACCCCTTTTTTTCTTACTTACTTATATCATTGCGTATGAATCTAACATTGCAGCGGAAATGAAACATAACTAAAAGCATATGCAACGATAAGGAAGTAATAACACCATATAACATCTAATAGCATCCATACTTAAATAAACTCCAAAGAACTAGCAAGTATCATGCATAAAGTAGGAACATATGTCTTATTAGAAATAAGAACTAAGTCTATAGATGACACTAAAGTGGATCGATCAGTCAAGTCACACCACACACATTAGCCCTTCCTGCAGTTTCCCTTTCTTTAGTAGTTTCTATGTTGATCTGCAACATAAGCAAACAAACTATAAGTATGAAACTTAGTAAGCTCTTTCCTACTCACTAAATCCATACGTCGCATGCATTTTAAAACATATAACATTTCATGGATAGCATAAGATTCATAAGGCACATAAGATACATGAAGACATATAAACATAGAACATGTGCATTTCAAAACATTAGGATGCTCTTTGGAAAACATAGTAAATAATACTTTAAAATCATATACATCATCTTCTTTGGGGTACCCGGCTTTGTACCCATTCTTTCTTTTGCGCGCATACCCCTATGTCGGATGCGAGGTAGCTAATCCCGACCTACAGGGGTCTACATTCTAGGCTTACTATCTTTCAGCCTAGGGACAGCTTCGGTAGTCCAGAACCGTGGATCTTTTTCAAACCCGGTACAAGCCATTCTTTAAAGTAAAATACATATATGCATTCTTTTCTTTTCTTTCTTTCTTTCATATAGAACATGCATTCCTTTCTTTCTTTCTTTCTTTCATATTGCATGTACTATAGACATTCAATCATTCATAATCATAAGCATACTTTCATATATAGAACATGCATTCTTTCTTTTTTTATTGTAACGACCCGGCCCGTCTACTGGCCCATTTATCGACCCATTTACCGGTCCTCATGACCATCGTACCGTCGACCATCGACCGTGTCGTTACTCATACTAGATCTTCCCGCCCCTGGGTGTGGATTTTTGCCTTCCCAGGATTCGAACCCTAGACCCAGGCTTAAATCTAGTTCTTTATGAATCCTGAACACCAATTGAGTTATAGCTCAATTGGTATTCAGGATTCACAAAGAACTAGATTAATCCTGGGTCTAGGGTTCGAATCCTGGGAAGGCAAAAATCGGGAAGGCAAAAATCCACCGACCAGGTGGTGGGAAGACCTAGTATGGTAACGGCACGGTCGATGGTCGACCCTCGCATACTTTCATATATAGAACATGCATTCTATCTTTTTTTTATTGTAACGACCCGACCCATCTACCGGCCCATTTACCGGCCCATTTACCGGTCCTCACGACCATCGTACCGTCGACCATCGACCGTGTCGTTACTCATACTAGGTCTTCCCACCCCTGGGTGTGGATTTTTGCCTTCCCAGGATTCGAACCCTAGACCCAGGCTCAATTGGTGTTCAGGATTCATAAAGAACTAGATTTAAGACTGGGTCTAGGGTTCGAATCCTGGGAAGGCAAAAATCCACACCCAGGGGTGGGAAGACCTAGTATGAGTAATGTCACGGTCGATGGTCGATGTTATGATGGTACGACGATCGTGAGGATCGGTAAATGGGCTGGTAGACGGGCCGGGTCGTTACATTCGATTAGCTTGTACCAGAGTTCTTTGGTGCTACTGAAGGGGCTGGCACGGTTAAGCTCCTCCATTGTAAGTTCACATTGGAGAGTCTATGTCGCCTTTGCATTAGCTTCGATTATCTTTTTGGCAATGACATCCCATTTGTCGTAGCTCAGTACCACCCCTTGCTTATCTCTTGGGTGGTCGAATCCGATTTTGATTATTATTCACATGCCCACCTGAGTTTTTAGGTGGACTTCCATCCGGCTCTTCCAATACTCGATGTCTTCACCAAAGAAGAGAGGGGGGCGAGCAATACTAAAGCCCTCTTGTAAGGCCATAAAGATAGAGGAGAAAAATACATACTTGCAAAAACAATAACAACAGAATGTACTAAGACTTTTGTGTAGGACCGGTGCCGTCGATAGAGGGGGGGTGAATATCGATCGTGAAAACTTTAAGAAATCTTCGTAACACTTTTTGTTCTAGACTTAAAAGATTAGTAGCGCAGCGGAAAATAAGTAATAAAACAAAAGAGAATAAAACAGGGGACACAGCAGGTTTATTTACTTGGTTCCCAACCCCCCAGGGTCAGTACGTCCAAGGCCTATGTACTCGGCGTTGAGTCCACTAATAGTCTCCTTTCCGGAATTTCCGGAGGCGGAGAAACCCGACTTACAGTGTAGAATTTACAAAGACAAGTATTGAAAAATAAGTACAGTAACTTTAAAAGCAAACCGAACACAGAAAGTGAAGCTCGGCCGATCTGGACCTCCGAAGTGCCGCGCACTTCCTCCTGGAGCCTCCCGGTCGTAGAACCTCGTCTTTAGCGCGTTGTCGTAGGTCGTAACAGTCGGATTCGCAGTTAGAATGTGTATTTGAAGAAGAGGGGTCGAAGCCCCTTTTATAGCCCTCCTGGGGGCGCCCTGGTCGTCGGGGGCGCCCCGGAAGACTCGGTCAACACTTATCCTTGCGCCTACCTCGCCGCGGGAGATAAGACTGTTGACCAGGGCGCCCCGAACATCCCGGGCGCCCTTCTGAGCGCTTATCTTCATTTAGAACGCGAAACAGCACAAACAGGGTTGACCCGGGCGCCCCGGATGTTCCGGGCGCCCCGGTTGACTCCTTTTGACTGCATCCCGAAGCTGCTTTCTTAGCTCCCTGTTTAGCACTGACTGGGGGGCGCCCCCCTTGCTGGGGGCGCCCCCAACACAGGGGCAGCACCCTGAATTAACACTGCAAGGCTTGCTTTGTCTCCGGTTCTTGTTACCTGCAAGATACATAAACACAAAGCATACATGCATGAAATATTAATCTTACGAACTTGGTTCGGACTTCGGATTGGCACGTAATCCTAGGTCGAACCGACGCAAACTCTTACCCCCGAGAAAGCGCCTTTCACCTACTCCTTTCAGGAGACGGTTGCCGCCCGGTCCTTCGGGTGGACTTTTGCCTAGCCGCCCTTCGCTAGGTCTTGGATACCAAGCATCCCTTCGCTTGGTGCCTAGCAACCCTTCGCTAGGTCTTGTTTCCCTGACAGCCCTTTGTCAGGTGCCCAGCAGCCCTTCGCTAGGACTTGTTCCCCTGACAACCCTTCGTCAGGTGCCTAGCAGCCCTTCGCTAGGACTTATTTTCCTGACAGCCCTTCGTCAGGTGCCTAGCAGCCCTTCGCTAGGTCTTTTCTTTCTGGCAACCCTTCGCCAGAGCCTAGCAGCCCTTCGCTAGGTCTTTTTCGTTCTGGCAGCCCTTCGCCAGAGCCTGGCAGCCCTTCGCTAGGTCTTAGGGTTTCCATGCCTAGCTTAACTAGGACTTTTCTCAGGCTTAGGTTACTTCTCCTTTGCTCCCCTTTGTCTGTTCAACCTTTTACTGACTTAAGTACATTGTCAAACATTAAAACACATAAAGGAGAACATCATTGATGCAACTTGCACCAACAATCTCCCCCTTTTTGATGTTTGACAATAACTTAAGTTAGATTGGTTTAAGGGGCTAAATTACTATCCTTGGGATAGAAAAACTAAAAGGTATAGGTTTTAGGAGAGTAAAAAATTTCTAACTGAAAAAAAATTCTAACTTAAGCACTCTCTCCCCCTTTGTCATGCATCAAAAAAACTTGCATCAACAATAAAAAACTTTGAATTTTTGTTTTGAAAATACTTAGTGCAATTTTGTTTTTTTTTAAAAAATTGCATAAATTTGAACAATGCTCTAGGTTTAAAATATAAGTACTTTGAAAAGATGATTTGTAAGGAGTGCAAGTACTTTTAAAAGATTATTTAAATCCCTTTTTGAAAAAATATAAGTATATTTTTTTTGAAATTAAGTACTTAACAATACATTTGAAAATATTTTTTTTTCAAAAATTAAGAATATTGGTTTTGAAAGACATAAGTATTTTTTTTAAAAAATATTTTACTTGATTGAGTTTCTTTTCTAGTCTGACACCATCCTAGGAAACCTTGTTGACCACAAGGGCATTTCCTAAGTGTCCTGGAAAGTTTTCAAACAAGTAAATATTATTATAAATTTTTAAGAAAAATGATAATATTTCACAAAGTATGTGCTGAAAAACTGTGTGAATTTTGAAGATCTAATATTTTACTTAACTTGGTCTATTTTCTAGTCTGACACTATCCTAGGAAACCTTGTTGACCACAAGGACATTTCCTAAGTGTCCTGGGAATTTTCCAACCTAAGTAAACATTATTTCAAAATAATTTCATAAGTCACACAAGTTTTAACAAATAGTATTTTGAAAAGCATAGATTTTTTAGAATTTTAAAAGCATGTAATTGAATAATTCTTTTAATTTGACCTCCCCCTAAACTTGACTCAGTCCTGGGAAGCTTGTTGACCACAAGTACTCTTCCTTTGAGTCTTAAGGTTTGATTCAAATCAAAGGAATTTTCTAATAATTTTTAAAAAATAGTTTAAGACTTAAAAAAATATTTGACTCAGACTCCCCCTAAATCTGACACATCCTAGGAGTCCTTTTTAGATTATGAAGTGGACCTTCCTCTGTGTCTTTAGGGTTTATCAGAATCAAAAGAACAGGTAAACATTTGATTTTTGCAATAGGTAAAATCTTTTTCGAAGAGCCACAAGTGATAATGATTAAAGCATGATTTTCAAAAAGATATTTTCAAATAATAGTAATGTTTTTAAAGTGCAGTTTGAAAAATATGAAAAGCACTCCCCCTGCATTAATGCCGTTTGACTCTATCTAAGTGCCCTAAGGAACTTTAGTGCTGTCCTAAGAGGCTTGTGTCTAATTGCGTGAGTCAATCAATTTTTGAAAACAATATACCTTTTTGAAAAATGTGTAATATATATAATCAATCAGACAAGCATGAATTCTATAAAAACATTATTATGTTAAAGCTCTATTTTGAAAAATATATTTTTAGGAAAATATTCTAACAATTTTGAAAAACAATTTTGAAAAATATTTTTCTATTCATTAGTCCTTAACATCTCACCCATTTTAGATGTATCAATACAACAAGCATGATTGCCTTATAGGTGTATTGTGAGATGCTTGAATCATTTTCCATAAATTATTAAATCTAAGATTTAATTGAAATTTGTGTTAGATTCGAATTTGACAAAAGACATTTTGAATTTGAATTTCAGAAATTGGCTTCCAGGTCTTGGCGAGGCACTAGGCCTTCTTTGGCCGTAGCCTTATGGGATCATCCACCCTTTCCTTGACAAAGCCTTTTAATGAAATTTCATTTTCAAATTGAATTAGGTCATTTTCTGGTCTAACTAGCTTGGGTCTTGGATCGGTAGCTTCGGCTGGTTTCACCAGTCTAAAGAGACCAAGTAGACTTGATCTTATTAGAGTTAGTTTCCCCAACGTACTATCATCTCACCTCCTCCCAATACTATGTTGCCAAATTTCAATTATCTTTTTCTTATGACCTTTCTAAATTATGCATAAAAATTAAATATGAATGACATGTCATATATTTTAAAGGAAAATAGCAAATGCATGGCATGGCAATTATGCATGAGTCAAACAGGTCAAGACATTTTATTTTTGTTTCTAAGAATGTATCAAATTCTCGATTTGATACATATCGTGTGAACCTGCGAATATGTCAACCCACTTTGACATATTTGATTTTATTGAATTAATTGTTGCGGTTTGGGTAAGGTTTTAGTTTGGTTCAGGTTTAAGTGATTTAAGATTGGATTTAGTTGAATTAAAATTGAGTTAATTTGAATTTAATTGAGTTTGAGTTATATTGAATTTAATTGAAAAGTGAATTAATTTGAATTAATTCGAATTTAATTGAATTTAATTGAATTTAAGTGGATTAATTCGAATTATTTGAATTTAATTGATTTTATTGAAGTTTAATTGAATTAAATAAGATTTATTTGAATTAATTAAGATTTAATTTGAATTTAATTAAGATTTAATTTGAATTAATTCAAAGATAATTAAGGTTTAATTTAAGATTTAATTAGGATTTAATTAGAATTAATTCGAAGATAATTAAGGTTTTAATTTAAGATTTAATTAGGATTGAATTAATTCGAAATTAATTAAGGTTTAATTATGATTAATTAATAATTGTGGGTTTAAATTCATCATTTTCATTATTTCAAAAATTTCTTCTTCATTTTTATCTTTCTTTTCAAGTTTTTCTAATAATTTTGATTTATTTGAATTTTTATAATTTTTATTGATTATGGCCTTTATCTTAGATAATTCCATATCCTCTTTAAGATTTGATTTTTCAATATCCTTACAGTAGGTGGAGTAAATTGGGCCACTAATTAAGGTTTCAGAATTATCTAAGGGGATAATTAAATTATTATCTAAAGAGATATCATCTTCAGAGTTATCCTTATAATTATCTTTAGAATTATCCTTATAATTTTTTGAATTAATTTCTGAATTATCTTTAAGATTTTCTGAATTAAATTCTGGATTAAATTTAGAATTCTCAAATTCGAATTTAGAATTATACAATGGATTTTCGAATTTGAATTTGTAATTATCTGAAGGATTTTCTGACTTAGAATTATCCTTAAGATTTTTGAATTCAACTTTATCCTTAGGATTTTCAAATTCGAATTCGGATTTATCCTTAGGATTTTCAAATTTGAATTCGGATTTAGTTTCAGATTTAGATCCAGAATTAATTGTATCATTATCTGTAGAATTATCAGAATTAATATTATCAGAACTAATATTAACAGAATTAATATTATCAGAACTAATATTTTCAGAATTAATATTATCAGAATTAATATTTTCAGAATTAATATTTTCAGAATTAATATTATCAGAACTAATATTTTCAGAATTAATATTTTCAGAACTAATATTTTCAGAATTAATATTTTCAGAACTAATATTATCAGAATTAATATTAGAAATTTCTGAATTGATATTCTGAATTAAGCAATTTATTTCTGATATTTTAGTTGTATTCACATTTTGTAATTTATCATGCAAAAAATTTAATCTACTATGCAGTAAATTTAATTTTTCAGAAAAATTAACTGAGTTGTCTACGGACAGTGCAGGAAATTGTAAAACTTTTGGAACGTAAATCTTACGTACCTTCGCCGGGCATTCGTTTTTGTAATGCCCGTATTTTTCGCACTTGAAGCATTGTACGTGACTTTTGTCCCTCCGGTTTCCTGGCGTTGGTACCTCCTTTGCCGCCGGTGACGAACGATTTTTACGAGTAGGGCACTGATTTTTATAGTGCCCTCTCTCCCTGCATGTGAAACAAATAATATGCGATTTAAAATTAGACATAAAAAAATATACCTGATTCACCCCTGGGCTCCCCCTCAACTCCTGGCGTCGTTGCTCCGTCGGCGGTTAGTCCGGTGAAGAGCGGCTCGGCTCTGATACCACTTGTAGGACCGGTGCCGTCGATAGAGGGGGGGGTGAATATCGATCGTGAAAACTTTAAGAAATCTTCGTAACACTTTTTGTTCTAGACTTAAAAGATTAGTAGCGCAGCGGAAAATAAGTAATAAAACAAAAGAGAATAAAACAGGGGACACAGCAGGTTTATTTACTTGGTTCCCAACCCCCCAGGGTCAGTACGTCCAAGGCCTATGTACTCGGCGTTGAGTCCACTAATAGTCTCCTTTCCGGAATTTCCGGAGGCGGAGAAACCCGACTTACAGTGTAGAATTTACAAAGACAAGTATTGAAAAATAAGTACAGTAACTTTAAAAGCAAACCGAACACAGAAAGTGAAGCTCGGCCGATCTGGACCTCCGAAGTGCCGCGCACTTCCTCCTGGAGCCTCCCGGTCGTAGAACCTCGTCTTTAGCGCGTTGTCGTAGGTCGTAACAGTCAGATTCGCAGTTAGAATGTGTATTTGAAGAAGAGGGGTCGAAGCCCCTTTTATAGCCCTCCTGGGGGCGCCCTGGTCGTCGGGGGCGCCCCGGAAGACTCGGTCAACACTTATCCTTGCGCCTACCTCGCCGCGGGAGATAAGACTGTTGACCAGGGCGCCCCGAACATCCCGGGCGCCCTTCTGAGCGCTTATCTTCATTTAGAACGCGAAACAGCACAAACAGGGTTGACCCGGGCGCCCCGGATGTTCCGGGCGCCCCGGTTGACTCCTTTTGACTGCATCCCGAAGCTGCTTTCTTAGCTCCCTGTTTAGCACTGACTGGGGGGCGCCCCCCTTGCTGGGGGTGCCCCCAACACAGGGGCAGCACCCTGAATTAACACTGCAAGGCTTGCTTTGTCTCCGGTTCTTGTTACCTGCAAGATACACAAACACAAAGCATACATGCATGAAATATTAATCTTACGAACTTGGTTCGGACTTCGGATTGGCACGTAATCCTAGGTCGAACCGACGCAAACTCTTACCCCCGAGAAAGCGCCTTTCACCTACTCCTTTCAGGAGACGGTTGCCGCCCGGTCCTTCGGGTGGACTTTTGCCTAGCCGCCCTTCGCTAGGTCTTGGATACCAAGCATCCCTTCGCTTGGTGCCTAGCAACCCTTCGCTAGGTCTTGTTTCCCTGACAGCCCTTCGTCAGGTGCCCAGCAGCCCTTCGCTAGGACTTGTTCCCCTGACAACCCTTCGTCAGGTGCCTAGCAGCCCTTGCTAGGACTTATTTTCCTGACAGCCCTTCGTCAGGTGCCTAGCAGCCCTTCGCTAGGTCTTTTCTTTCTGGCAACCCTTCGCCAGAGCCTAGCAGCCCTTCGCTAGGTCTTTTTCATTCTGGCAGCCCTTCGCCAGAGCCTAGCAGCCCTTCGCTAGGTCTTAGGGTTTCCATGCCTAGCTTAACTAGGACTTTTCTCAGGCTTAGGTTACTTCTCCTTTGCTCCCCTTTGTCTGTTCAACCTTTTACTGACTTAAGTACATTGTCAAACATTAAAACACATAAAGGAGAACATCATTGATGCAACTTGCACCAACATTTTGTCTTAGATTAGCAGTGTGGGATTAAAAAAATGTGACCGAAGAGAACATCAAAAAAAAGTGACAAAATTACCCTTTCCTAATTAAACGAAAAAAGAAGAAGAAAAATCTAAAAAGTGCTCAAGTGCTGTTTTTACCAAAATTGAGCAGCCCCTGCTCTAATACCAATTGTAGGATCGAGATTGAGCGATAGAGGGGGTGAATATCGCTTTGTAGAAACATCGGATTTAAAACATAAATGACTAAGCAATAAAGTACACAATGGAAGCTTTGAGAGTAAGCGTAGGAGATAGAGAGAGAGAGGAAGCAGCGGAAACAAGCAACATATCACGATCGCCAACTCATGTTGGTTTTACTTGCTTCGGAGTCTTGACCGGCTCCTACAGCATATCCCAAGATCCTTGATCATTTACTTTGGCCAATACTAAAAATCACAAGTGAGTTTACAAAATACAGAACTGAAGTGTGCAATAAAGAAAAACAATTATACCGACTCCTGAAATGAAAGGAAGATCTTCGATCGGAGAGTCGGACGGCGTTCAAACGTGTATCTAAACTTCGGTAGCGCAGCACATAGAAGAAGAAACTGATTGTTGTCTTAGAATTATTGTCATGAACTATTACACTTGTCCCCTTTTTATAGTACTTACTCAGACGCCTGAATGGCCTTTAAGGCACCCTCATTGCAGCATATTGTGTTGGGGCAATCGACCCAAGTATGATCTGGAGGATCATGGGTTTTGATGTGTGTGCCAATATGATTAAGTTAGGGTTTCATGTTAATCTAATATGTGTATGTGAGTGTGCAGCTTTTGTAGGATACACATAGGCTTGGTTGGATGTCTTCAGGTATGGTGAAGGGTGGCATGGAGGTAAGCTATGGCTTGTGTGTGCATCCGATGGACCATGGACAAAGCAGGGACGATGAGCCGAGGGAAGCGGACTTCGAGGCGTACGTGAAGGACGGCATGAAGGCAAGGCGAGGGCTTGTATGCACATCTGAGGGATGAGGGCCAAAGTCGAAGAGGACTTGAAGGCAACAGATCGAGGCTATTGGAGTAGGAATGATGAGCCGAGGGATGCAGACTTCGAGGTATGCGTGAAGGATGGCATGGAGGCAAGTCGAGGGCTTATGTGCACATCTAAGGGATAGGAGCCGAAGACAAAGAGGGCGTGAAGGCAACAAATTGAGATTGCTAGATGAAGAGTCAACCAGGTCATGAGGGTTCGAGTACTGAGGGAATTGTACTCGGGAACTAAGTCGTGAGAGTTTGAGTGCGGAGAGAAATGTACTCGGGAAGGGTGACCCTAGACTTAGGGATGGACCAGTCGACTGATCCAGGATCAGTCGACTGGTAGTGACCAGAATTCGAAAGGTCAGGCGGTGATATTCGAATTCAGAGTGGACCAGTCGACTGGTATCGATCATTTCAGCCTCGAGCTCTATTTAAGGGAGCTCGTTTAACGCTGTTTCTTCTTGGTGAAACTTGCTTGCTTAGAGCATGTTAGTAGCCTAGGATTACTCAGTGATTGTCCAAGGTTGTGGCGATGTTTCTCCACCCACAAGGAGCGACAAGAGCTAGCCGGAGGAGCTCCGGGGAATCATCCACTGAAGGATCAGGATCGTCCACCTTACGGACAGTCATGGAGTAGGTGTTTCATCTCCGAACCACGTAAATAGGTGTGTCTTCCTTGTGTGTTAGGTTTTAGTTTTTGTTACTCCGCTTGCGCACTAACCATTATAGGAAGACAAGATTGAAAAGTTGCGATTCACACCCCCCCCCCCCCCCCCGCCCACTCTCTAGCTTGACGTCGCGTTCCTAACAAGTGGTATCAGAGTGAAGGTTAGCTTATCTACGGACTAACCCCCGAGATAGCAAAAAGCTATAGGAGATGACGATTGAAGAAAAGTTGGGTGATGACATCAATGCTCCACCTCCCTATGATCGCGAGGATTTCGACTATTGCAGGATGTGGAAAAAGACGTCATTCGGCATGGATTGGAACCACATGATTGCGCTTGAAGAACCATTTGAAGTTCCAAGAGAAAAGCATGGAAAAAGGCTCCGACCAAGATATTGGTCCAAGGAGCAACAAGCACAATCAAAGGCAAACGAAACGGTAATTTCAATTTTACTTAGTATTTTGCCTAATGAAATAATTAGTGGTGTAGGTGAATACATAAGTGCACATGAGTTATGGAACAAGATGGTAGCATTTCATGAAAACCATACACAAGATTAAATAATGGAAGAGCCAAAGGAAATAAGTTCAATGGTCCAAGAAGAGAAAGAAGAAAGTGAGAGATCATCCACTTCATCAAGGGAGGAAGAAGAGATCTCCACTTCAAGAATTGAGGGAGAGGAGAGACCCTCTTCAATACCAAAGCAAGAGGAAGCCTCAACCTCCACCAAAGCAAGGACAAAAGAGCACATCATTTGCTTTGGATGCAACAAGAGGGGATACTACAAAGACAAGTGTCCATTAGGTAAAATGGAGGTAAACCCTAAACCCAAATCAATTCCTTTGAAATCTAATATGGGTTGTAGGGAAAAGGAAGGGAAAAAGCACATTAGATGCTTCATATGTAGAGAGCTAGGGCATTATCACACCAAATGTCCAAGAAAAGGAGAGCTCAAGAAATTGGAGCATTTGAGGAAGTGGGAAAAACAAGAAAAGAAGAAAAGCTCACATCAAGGGGGAGCTACAAAGATAAGGGAGGTAATCCCTAACTTTATGAATGTTTCAAACTTCCCTATATGTGCTAGAAGTAATAAAAATTATCTACCTATGCGTAATTTTGGTTTCAAGTATCATGATAAAAATAGAGTTACTATTGCTTGTCAAAATTCTAAGGAATCCATGTATCATGATCGATCTAGAACTTTTAGGCCTAAGGACCAAGGCATTAACCCTAAGAAAGGGAGACACATGCCTAGACAAATGGGTAGATCTAGGAATACCCAAAATGGACATGATGATGCTAAGGTTAGGAGCCTAGAAAGGGAAAATCAAGCTTTGAGGGCAAAGCTTGATAAATTAGAAAAGAACCTAGATAGACTCATTATGGGATCAAGGGGTTAGGCATTGTGCCAGATAGTCAAAGCCTTAACAATGATAGATTGGGTTTAGAATATCAATCTAGGAGATCAAAAGGTAGTGAAAAATCATATGCAAGGATGACATATGATTATAGCAAAGGGAAGCCAAAAATTGCAAGGAAAGGGAAATTAAAGGAAAGAAGAAGGATTTAGTCAAGGAAAAGGTGTATAAAGTCAAGAAGGTTAGAGTTGTAGGTCAAGAAGCACCGGAGGTACACCGATGTGGTCTTGCCATTGTGGATGAGTCACCTAGGGAAGTGACTAAGGCTAAGAGCTCAAGGGAGAGCTCTAGGAGTCAAGATGGGATCCATGGTCAATGGGTCTCGGGAGGATTTCTCCAAGAGGACTAGATGGACTATGGAATGTACCAAAGGATTTGGAAGACTAGTGTGAGTTTTAATCCTAGGGGTTTGGCACATAAAAAGGGAGTGTTGTGGATTAAATGATGAAAATGAGGCTATATTGCTTGGAAATTGATGTTCAATGTCTAGATGTCATATAAATCAATGCTAGGGGTGCATTGGGGTTGAGGATGAGAAGATACATCCAGAAGAGATCAAACTAGGACTTTAGGCCAAGGATGAATTGAACAAATTAGATAGTTTTGGATTTTGTTTCAAACTTGGGATTGGGAATAGATTTACTTGTAAATGTATGTTTTCCCAAGTAGACATGAGTGCCACAAATCTCTCCATGAAATTTCAAATTTTTTAGAGATTTGTGGAATTAATTGTGCATTTATGAATTTAGGACAGAAAAGCTGGAATTAGGATACCAGTCGACTGGTTCAGAATCAGTCGACTGGTCTAGTGCTAATCAGAAACTAAGGTATTCGAAGACACCAGTCAACTGCCCCTGGGGCAGTCGACTGATCTTTCTGTTCGATTTGCCAGTCGACTGCCCTTGGGCAGTCGATTGACATTCAAGTGGTTTTAAAAGAAATAGTCGCGCAGGGGTGGCCGAACCTAGGGTTTCAGCGCCACCCCTGCGAGTTCTTCTCTCCCTCGACCTTCCTTTCAGCTCCAAGCCTTCCCCAAGCTCTAAAATCACATTTCTAGTCTTCCTCCAACTCGGATCTAAGCCTAGGGCAAAAAGGGCATCTACTTGAGTCAATCATGATCATTTTTCACCATGCAACGAGCAGGGAAAAGGTAACGGGTTGTTTGTCTCACTTCTCTCAATTCACTCATGATTTATAGCTAACCCTCTCCTTTTTGCATGTTTTCCTTGTTTTCACTCTTCATTTGGGTCATTGTTGATGCATGCATGAGTAAATTGCATTTTAAAGTTGTCTAAAAGAGAAGAATGGGTGAGGGGTCGTCCCAACAGCATCCTACAGATCCTGAGGCACCTCGATTCTATCCCGAGGAATGCCGACAGAGATTTACAAATACGGGCTTTGTATTAATGAATTGTAGGCACCTTAACCGATAATATTTCCAAGAGAAAACCCCCCACATTGCTAAGATGATCACCTATTTTGGTCTAGAGCAGCTGGTCTATTGTCAGCACTATGTTAACCTTGACCTGTGTAAAGAGTTTTATGTCAACCTCACATGCATTAGTCCCGATGATGGGACTTATGAGTCCATGGTAGCGGGAGTTACCATTCCCTTCACATCTACAGTATTAGGGTCATTTTTAGAGTGTAGGGCCTCTAATAACCCCTTTACATGTTTCCCTAAAGTCACTGAGCCCTTGACCTTGTCCAATGTCACTGTTGATCAAGTTCACCGTTATTATTTCCATAATAATCCTCGACCTCTTCTAGATCGTATCTTCGAAGCCTAGAGAATGACTCCTATTAGCAACGTATTGTACAAAATTGTCTTAGATTGCATTTTACCTATTGTTACCAAGGGAAGGTCGAAGATTCGACTGCCTCACTTAGTAATGATGTATGCCTTAGAGAGGAGATTAGATATTGATATCACCTTGCACATATTTGCATCCATTGTCCATTTTTCACATGAGGTCAAGGGAAAGATCTACATGACTTTCGGTTATGTTTTGACCGAATTCTTTGAGTCTAGAGGTATTTGCACTACTAGGGGTCAAGTGCATCGTTTGTCCAAGGACTACGATCAGATCGGTTCATGATAGCTGTCCTGGCGGGGATTGAGTGCCAGCAGGGGGCGATAGTCTGGCGACAGCGTCCTGCCTCTTCCAGTTCAGATGATGAGGAGCCTGCTGCTGGAGTTACACAGGAGCAGTTCTCCCTACTACAGTCAGAGGTACATGGTCTTAGGGAGGACTTTCAAACGTTTCAGTAGCACCAGGAGGGTCTCAGAGGTGACTTTTAGAGGTTCCAACAACGCCAGGACGAGATGTATGCGATGATGCAGCAGTGGAACCTCATGTATTAGGCTCCTCCTCCTCCTCCTCCTCCTCCTCCAGGTGATGACATGTAGTGCAGATCGATTTGATGATGCTAGTGTTGAGAGTAGATCTAGCTTAGGCATTTATATTTATCTCTCAAACACTTATTTGGGTACTATAATGGCTGAAAACTTTGGGGCTATGACCCTTGTGACATTTTCTTTTATGCTTGAGTTTCAGCTTTGTATGAAACTTTAAATTTATGTTTTCATATTGCTTATATGAATGTTCAGTTCATGATTTGATATTGCTCATATGAAATAATGCTACCTTGATATTGTGAAGTATAAGAAAAGTTTGATATATATGTGTCTATCAAGAGGTAAGAGATGAGAAGGGGGAGGTTTTATCATGTACCTTATTTTGAGAATATATATATAGAAAAGGGGAGATTTGAAAACAATTCTATGACTGAAATGGTATAGGATGGGCTTGGCAAACACATGGAATCAAATGTAGGCTTGAGAGTTGATACAAAATGATGGTTTTTCAAAGAATTGGAGTTTTTGTCAAAAGTCAAGTATATTTGGTATTTTTCACGAAACTATATTTTTCTAGGGTAGACTATATCATAACAAATATGCTTGCAAAGTTTCAAATTTTTTCTAATTTTGTGAAATTTTCTAGGGGTTTCTGAATTTAGGTAAAAAATTCAGAGTTACTGAGTATCAGTCGACTGCCCTTGTGGCAATCGACTGATCTTTCTGTGGGTTTGCGAATTGAAGGCACTAGTCGACTGATGTTGGATCAGTCGACTGATCCTTCTGGTTGTTAATTTCTGAAGGTTTTTCAGAAATATAATATGATCTTATCGCCACTAAGGCTACGATTGCTTGGGGCAATCGTTTTGATGGTGTCAAAGGGGGAGAACTTGTGGTGTTAAGTTAGGTTTGATTTAACTTGGTGATGTGGAAAATTAGAAATTATGTGGAGGGCATAGGTTAAGGGGGAGGTAGACTCTTGTTTTTGCTATGTCTATAATTTTCAATTGTTTTTATTTTACCTAACTTAAACATATTGCCACACATCAAAAAGGGAGAGATTGTTGGGGCAATCGGCCCAAGTATGATCTGGAGGATCATGGATTTTGATGTGTGTGTCAATATGATTAAGTTAGGGTTTCATGTTGGTCTAATATGTGTATGTGATTGTGTAGGTTTGCAGGATACACATAGGCTTGGTTGGATGACTTTAGGTACGGTGAAGGGTGACATGGAGGCAAGCCGTGGGCTTGTGTGTGCATCCGAGGGACCATGGACAAAGCAGGGACGATGAGCCGAGGGAAGCAGACTTCGAGGTGTACGTGAAGGATGGCATGAAGTCAAGCCGAGGGCTTGTGTGCGCATCTGAGGGACGAGGGCTAAAGTCGAAAAGGGCTTGAAGGCAACATATCAAGGCTGCTGGAGCAGGAACAATGAGCCGAGGGGCGTGGACTTCGAGGCATGCGTGAAGGATGGCATGGAGGCAAGCCGTGGGCTTGTGTGCGCATCAGAGGGACGGGAGCCGAAGACGAAGAGGGCGTGAAGGCAACAGGTTGAGGCTGTTGGATGAAGTGTCAACCAGGTCGTGAGGGTTCGAATACTTAGAGAATTGTACTCGGGAACTAAGTCGTGAGGGTTCGAGTGCGGAGAGAAATGTACTCGGGAAGGGTAACCCTAGACTTAGGGATGGACCAGTCGACTGATCCAGGATCAGTCGACTGGTAGTGACCAGAATTCGAAAGGTCAGGCGGTGATATTCGAATTCAGAGTGGACCAGTCGACTGGTGCTGGACCAGTCGACTGGTAACGGTCATTTCAGCCTCGAGCTCTATTTAAGGGAGCTCGTTTAAGTCTGTTTTTACTTGGCGAAACATGCTTGGTTAGAGCTTGTTAGTAGCATAGGATTGCTTAGTGACTGTCCAGGGTTGTGGCGAGGTTTCTCCACCCATAAGGAGCGACAAGAGCTAGCCAGAGGTGCTCCGGGGAATCATCCACCGAAGGATCGGGATCGTCCACCTTACGGACAGCCATGGAGTAGGAGTTTCATCTCCGAACCACGTAAATAGGTGTGTCTTCCTTGTGTGTTAGGTTTTAGTTTTTGTTACTCCGCTTGCGCACTAACCATTGTAGGAAGGCAAGATCGAAAAGTTGCTATTCACCCCCCCCTCTAGCTTGACGCCGCTATCCTAACATATCGGGTGGAAACTCTATCCGTTGTTTAGTTAAACTTTATCCTAGTCAGGCACCTGAGTGCCGATGTAGATCCTCCACTCAGCACTCGCCACGTAAGCCAGACCGTTGCGCTAGCTCAGCTACCCGCTGCCAGCTCTCAGGCGCCTGAGTCCCATTCAGGAGCCCTAGACAACTGCTTTCTCTTTTTAGCTGCAACAAGTGACAGTTCCAAATATCCAATATAGAATTAAAACATGTATGAATTATAGCCAATGTCGTCTTGGTCATGACTTTCAAGTTTCACTCGAAACCCTAGGTCGGATCGACGCCTATTGTTCACTCACCGGGGACTGCATCCTTACCTAGTCCTCTCAGGAGAGTTTACCTGTTGCCACCTGGAACCTCCGATTGGACTTTTGCTCAACCTCCGAAAATCCAGAACTCGACGACGTTCAACCTCGACCCGTCTTGACTCCTGTCTGTGATCCCCACTCGACAAGGTCTTTTACTCGGTCCCCCTGGACCCAGTCTTCATGCTCTCACTCGCCAAGTCATCGTTGCCCGATCCCCGACCAGGACTTCATGCTCGGCTTCACTTGCCAAGTCTTCGTTGCCCGATCCCCAACCAGGACTTCTTGCTCAAACTTGCAGGTCAAGACTTCTTGCCTAGCTTACCTACGACTTTCCTGCAATCTCAACAACTTCATCAGTACACCATACCAGCGTTTCTAGAACCCTTTGCCACTTATCAAAACAAGGCTCGATCTGGTGCTTCCGGCACCAACAAAAATCCTATTCTAACAAGCCTATTCCTAATTGTCTTCTTAGATTACTAAATTCAATTTCAGGTAATGGTTTAGTGAATATGACAGCTAAGTTTGATTTAGAATCTATGTAATTAAGTTCTATATTTCCTTTTGAGAGATAATCTCTTGCAAAATGGTGTTTGACTTCTATGTGTTTTGTTCTAGAGTGGCATACTAGATTTTTTGTTAACTTTATTGAACTTATGTTACCAATGAATGTTTTTTCATTTTTATAATCTATGTTAAAGTCTTTTAAGGTATGGGACATTCATAAAAGTTGGGCAACACACTCTCCCATTGCTATATATTCAGCTTCTGTTGTGGATAAGGCAACACAATGTTGCTTTCTACTAAACCAACTAAGGAAGATCCTAATAGTTGGCATCCTCCACTAGTACTCTTTCTATCTAACTTATAACCAGCATAGTCAGAATATGAATATCCAACTAGTTCAAAATTAGTTGTTCTATGATACCATATTCCTACATTGATTGTTCTCTTAAGGTATCTAAATTTTTTTTTTATATTTTTTAAGTGTGATTCTTTAGCACAAGTTTGGTATCTAGCATACATACTAACAACAAATAATATATCGGGTCTACTAGCAGTTAAGTATAACAAACTTTCTATTGCACTTCTATAGTACTTTAGATCTATTGGTCTACCATTTGGGTTGTTATCTATAATTAAGTTGGTTTTCATGGGTGTTTTAAATTCTTTAACATTTTCCATTCTAAATTTTTTAATTAATTCCTTGGTATATTTATTTTGGTGTACAAAGTTTTCTTCTTTGGGTTTCTTTATTTGTAACCCTAAAAAGAAGTTAAGTTCTCCTGCAAAGCTCATTTCGAATTCTTTTTCTATTAAGATTATAAACTTTTTAAAAAATTTAGAGTTGGTTGATCCAAAAACTATATCATCTATGTATACCTGGGTTATGAAAATTTCTGAGTCAAGGGGTTTTATAAATAAGGTTGGGTCAATTTGTCCTTCTTTAAAACTCTTTGAACATAGAAAACTAGATAACCTTTCATACCAAGCCCTAGGTGCTTGTTTTAATCCATATAGAGCCTTTTTTATTTTAAAGACATGATTAGGGTTTTCTAAGTCCTCAAAACTAGAGGGTTGACATATGTAGACTTCTTCCTTAATTAGACCATTTAGGAAGGCTGATTTTACATCCATTTGGTATAATTTAAATCCTTTATATGCTGTATAGGCTAGCAACATTCTAATAAATTCAAATCTAGCTAGAGGGGCATAAGTCTCATTGAAATCAAGACCTTCGATTTGACTAAACCCCTTAGTAACTAACATAGTCTTGTTCCTAATAATTTGTCCTTCATCGTCTAATTTATTTGTAAAAACACATTTGGTTTCTATAACTGATTTATGATTGAGTAGAGGTACTAAGTCCCAAACTTGGTTTCTTTCAAATTGGGTCAATTCTTCTTGCATTGCAATCACCCATTCAAATTCATCCAATGCTTTATCTATGGTTTTGGGTTTGATCATTTGGATCAAGGCTATTTGACATAGGTTTCTAAAAGTCGATCTAGTTCATACGCTAAGTTCCGAGTTTCCTATGATTTGGTCAATTTGATGGTTTGGATTTATGTGTAGTATTCTAGGTTTACGGTTAGTTTCATTTTGGTATTCTTCTTGTTGGGTTTCATCTTGATTAATATTTTCAATATCATCATTTGATTCTTTAATTTGTTCTTGGTTAGAAGTTTTAGTAATAGGATTTTTATCAAAAGTTACAATAGTTGTTTCTTAAATTTTTTATGTGGAATTGTTATATACTCTATATGCCCTACTAGTGGATGAGTAGCATAGAAATATTCCTTGTTGAGTTTTTGATATGAATTTTTCTAAGTAGTCTTTAATTTTTAAAATGTGTACATTACATCCAAATACTTTTAAGTATTTTAAGTTAAGTTTTTTTTGTTAAAAATGATTTCATAGGGTGTTTAATTTTGTATTTTATTTATTAGGATTTTATTTTGAATATAGCAAGCAGTGTTTATGGCTTCAGCCCAAAAAAAAGTTGGTAGGTTATATTCATTTAACATTGATCTTGTGGCTTCTTATAGGGTTCTATTTTTTAATTCTACTAGTCCATTTTGTTGTGGTATTTTTGGGACTGAGAATTCATGATGATACCCATTTTCTAAACATAGGTTTGTAAAGTTATAGTTTTTGAATTCTCCACCATTATCACTTCTTATTTTCTTGATTTTTAATTTTTTTTTTCATTTTCTATTTGCTTGCAAATTTTTTTAAATATTTCAAAGGTTTCATGTTGTGTTTTATGAATTTTACCCAAGTATATCTAGAGTAATCATCAATTATAACTAGGCAATAAATATTTTCATTTAATGTCTTAAATCCATGTGAGTCAAATAGATCTAGATGAAAAAGATCAAGTATTGAGTTGGTTCAATTTTGATTAGTTGGTTTGTGTATTGATTTTGTTTGTTTACCTTGTTGGAAAGGGTCACAAAGTGTTGGATCGGGTTGGCCCTACCAGAGGGGGGTGTATAGGTGGTTAAAAAAATTAAAGTGGAGGTACTCGTCTTTTTAAAAAGAAAATTGGTCGAAACTGAGAACGTTGCTTCCAAGGTAGTAGACGCTTAATAAAACTCTCCTTATGGCGGAGAAGCCTTACAACAAAAGTACGCTTAGACATTTTACAATTGAAAATGAATTATTTCTAAAACTAAAACTCTAAGCCTATTTATAGCCTAAGAGAACAAACTGGATTGTTGATTATTGATGAATTTTCTCTTGGCCATTGATCCATGGATGTAATCTGGACGGTTGATCTTGGATGGGATTAAACTGCGTCCATTGGATCTGATTAAAGGATAAGGTTTTATCCTTTAAGAGATAAAGTTTAATTAAAACTTTATCTTCTGCTCGAGACTTCACTGTTGTGATCTCTAGCTCATTGACTTCACCCGCTATCCCAAGTGGTAAGCATGGAGACATGTGTTGTCTAAGGTTCCGGATTTGAGTCCTCTTAGCAACAAATAAATCCTCTTTTTATCTGGTGCCCATTTTGACTTGGTCAAACTGACTAGCCTTTTGGTTCTTCGTTTTCTGGGTGATTTTCGACCAACTGGAGTTAGGCTCACCTGAACCCGACTCCGACCTTTCACCCCTCGAGCGTGCTTCCTCCCGGCTTCCCGTCCCTCGGACATCGCGCACGTCCTTCTCAATCCATCGGCGTACTCTTCTGCAGCTTCCGCGTCCCTCGGATTGTATCGAGCTCGTCGCCTCACTTCCCCGCACAATCCATCTCATCCTCTATGTCTTATGCTCGACTTCCTTCGTACCTAAGCTCCTGCACACTTAGTAGAGGGATTAGAAAACACAGGACCTAACTTACCTAGTTTATCACATCAAAACTAACCGAGGTGCCAACATAAAGTTTATTTTTTGGTATTCCTAATTTAGCTAGTCCCTTAATTAGTCAATTTTTAGTTGCTTTTAGTATGGTTCTAATATTTGTATGGGCTAGTCAACTATGTCATAGCCAAGTTTCTTCTTATTGTGTTAAGTTGCATTGAATTTTAGGTATGGGTATGTTTATTGTGTAAATATTATTTTGCCTAAACCCTTTTAAAAGTATATTATTTGATTTAGTGTGTTTGATTAAACATTTAGTGGATAGAAATTTCACTATAAAACCAACATCACAAATTTGACTTATACTAAGCAGGTTAAAGTTAAAGATTTCAACAAGCAAGACATTCTTAATTGATACATGCGAGTTCAATTGATTGTTACATGTTTCAATTACCTTAAGTCTGTCATTGTTTCCAAAGGCAATTGATCCTAATCTCTAAACTTAATGTCGATAAATTTGTACTAATCTCCAATCATATGTCTGGAGCATCCGCAGTCAAGTATCCATTGATCCAAATCTTTAGCTTCCTATACATAATGTAGGAGTTAGACTAAACGTTTGGCTTAATGGATTTTTGCTATTTCATCTCACTAGATCTAGGTTTTCAATCAAGGTGCAAACAAATGTGTGAGATGCTTTTTAAGCATTTTGTTTAAGTTAGATATGTTTATAACAATGATTTATAAGTTTAAAAGAAAATAATTTTGAAAAATAATTTTTGAGTTTGAAAGATAATTTTTGAATTTTGAAATATAATTTTCTAAGTTCGAAAAATAATATTTATATTTTAAATTTTGAAAATAATTTTTTAACTTTAGAAAATAATTTTTTAAGTTTTAAATTTTGAAAATAGTTTTTACATTTTGAAAATTAATTTATAAGTTTGAAAAATAATTTTTAAGTTTTAAATTTTGAAAATAATTTTTTAAGTTTGAAAATTAATTTTAAGTTTTGAAAAGTAATTTTTATGTTAAAAATAATTTTAAGATTTAAATTTAAAAAAAATTATATTTTTTGTTTGAAAAATAATTTTTCAATTAAATTTGTTTTGCTTTGAATTTTATTTGAGTTGATTTGATTTGAGTTTAATTTGAGTTGATTTCATTTAAGTTTAATTTGAGTTGAGTTGATTTGATTTGCTTTGAGCTGAGTTGTTTGATTTGGTTTGATTGGTTTAGTTTTGTTAGATTTTATTTGAGTTTAGTTTGATTTTGAGTTTGACTTTGGTTTGGTTTGATTGGTATTTGAGTTTATTTTAGTTTGATTTGGATTTGAGTATAGTTTGGTTTGATTTGGATTTGAGTTTGGTTTGATTTGGTTTGAGTTGATTTGATTTAATTTAATTTAATTTGGTTTTAATTTGAGTTTGACTTGAGATTGGTATAAGTTTGATTTGAGTTGGGTTTGGCTTTAGTTTCATCTCACCCAAGGGTTTTTCAAGCATGGTAATCCTATGATTTTGTGAGATGAATTATTGTTTAATTATCAGGTGAGGACTTTAACTTGTATTTGGTTTAAGTGTAGCTTTGGATCACCCAAGCAAGCATCCTTGAGTAAGCTCCCAGGTTGTGGTGAGTCACATGGATATCATTAAGGCAACCAAAATCCAAGATAAAGCTTCCCAATTGTTCTCACCCAGATGACTTAGTACTCAACTTAGACCCTTAGCAAGTTAAGGCTAACCCTGATTTAACTAGTCCTAAGTACCCATATGGGTAGGTTGAGTTATTGAGGTGACAACTAACTTGCTGCCTCCTATTTGAAATTTAAGTTTATTATTAAGAAAATAGATTTGATCCTTAGGTACAAAGTATTGGTTTGGTCCTACTTGATTTGTTAAGACAGCTTTCGGAACCCATGCCTGGACTTGGTTACTAATGTTTTGAATAACTAATGAAAGATAAGACTTGTTAGTTGACCTGGGTTTATATCCAAGTCCAGATTTGTTGTACACAGCCTTTGGGACCCAAGGATCATGTTTAGATACTTGGTGCCCAAATTGAACTTGTCTAATATTGTCTTGAGTCTCTTAACTTGTCCTTTCAAGGAGGAATTTTTATCCTCAAGTTTTGCAACTTGAGTTGAAGTTCCTTCTTGAACTTGGCTAGTTGAGGGATTCAAGTTAGCTTGTTCCTTGAGTTGGCTAACCTCCTGAAGAAGTGTGCTAATTTGATCATCAAAATTAATCAACTTTTTAAATATGGATTCAACTAACTTGCATTATTGAACCTTCGAAGATAAATATACCTCTTGTTCTTCTTGTTGGTCTTCTGACTCAGACTCGGGTTCGGAATCGAGTTCGAATCTTGTCATTAGTGATAAGTGGCTTGAGTGCTTTGGTTCATCCAGATCTGACTTGTCCGAGGAGGTCTCGTCCCAAGGCGCTTTGAGAGTCTTTCTTCTTCTTGATGTCTTGTCCTTCCTCCTTCAGATTAAGGTACTCATGTTTGAAGTGACCCTTTTTGTTGCATCCGAAGCAAGTGATTTCAGCCTTTAGTGTAGTTGATGTACTTGGCACTTTCTTTGGGTACTCCTTGGTTCTTCTCTTAGTAAATAATCTTCGGACCATGTTTGCTAGTTCCTCTTCATTGGATGAGTTTGAATCTGACTCAGACTCACATTCGATCTTTGGTTTTGATTTGATCTTGGCCTCTTTATTTCGTTCTGCATACAAGGCAATACCTTTCTCAACCGGACCAAGGTTAGTTTGTTCATGCAACTCAAAGTCACAAAATGTTCATCTAACTTAACAATTGAAAGATCCTTCGAAATCTTATAAGCATCTACCATCGATCCCCATAGTGTTTCAAGGGAACGAGTTTAGAATATACCTGATTATATATATGTTTTTGAGATGGTGGCAGATTAGGTGTATGTTATTGATGATGTCTTTTATTCTTATGTGGAGTTGGGTGAAACTTTCACCGGACAACATTTTAATGTTAAATAGTTGATTTAAGAGTAGGTCTCTTATTGTTATCTTGGAGTCATCCGTTCCTTCATGGAGTTTGACAAATCGATCCAAGAATTCCTTCGCGTTGTAGAATAGCCCGACTCGGTTGAGCTCTTCCGTGGTTAGGCTGCATTGTAGTGTGTTCATTGTTTTATAGTCAATTTGGGCCCATCTCTTCATTTTTGGTATCCACTTCTCCGATTCTAGAATTTCTTCGTCTTTAGTTGGAGTGTGGCCCCGTTTGAAGTTGAACTAGAGATCGGTGTCGGCCTTCAAAAAACATTCCATGTGTTTCTTCTAGTAGCTGAAGTCATCACCGTTGAACAATGGAGGTTGGGCTGTACTGTACCTTTCTAAGTGCGAGTTCGACATTCTAGCAACACAAACATTAAGTACAAGAAACTTTTCTTGACTTTCATCTTGGGATTAACAGTGTTGTATAAAAAAAAGAATGCTAAAAAGAAAAGAAAGAAAAATAGTGCAAAGAAAGATCGTTAGATCTTTCAAAGCTGCCTGTCTCTGATACCAATTGTAGGATCGTAGAATACCGAGACAGGGGGTGAATCTCATTCATTTGAAATTCTTTATTTTCGATTTAAAAATAAATGAAAATAGAGTAAGGCAGTAAAAAATATTGTACGCATTTCTTTTACATGGTTCGAAGCTTTCGGTGAATCCTACTCCAAGGCCCGTAGTCCTTGACCACTCTCGATGGGCAATCAACTCTAATTCTTTCTTTGAAAACCTTTCAGAGAAAGTAATATTGTAAAAATGTAAGGAGAGTTGTAATAATCTACTATCTCCTTTGAATATGAGGTATAAGTACAAACAAAACAATTTTACCGACACCAAAGTTGTAGAACTTGAGTCTCATAGTGTCAGAGTCCTCCCCGCCATCATAGCAGTAGTCTTTGAGCAGTATGTTGACACAGAGAGTGAATGTAGGGCAAGTGGAAGTCATATTAAAAGCACTGATCTCGAGCTCCTTATATATGTGTGGTTTAGTTGACTGAAAAAACGTTCAGTCAACTGATCCTTTAGGTCGATAGAACCTCCAGTTAGGTCGACCGAACCCTGTGCCATTTTTTCTTTTCTACGCTCGCCTGGTAGTGTAATAAATGTATTCAGTCAACTAATCCTCCTAATCCGTCAACACAATAAGTTTCCATCTGTGTAGCCACGCCATACCAAATATAGATTCATCGACCAATCCTGATGATTAGTCGACCGATCCCTCTAAATATGTTGAATCTAGCATGGTCTGCTTGGTTTGGTTGACTGATCCCTATGTTCAGTGGATTGAACCCATGGTCAACATAATTTGACTAATCTGCAAGAAAATATTAGTATAACAATAATATGTAAAGAAATTAACTCTACAAAACGGAGTTATTACATATAATATGCATGACTAATTTGATAGTAAGACCTATCCTGATCTCAACTTAGAAATCTCCGTAAGTTTCTCTAGTTGTATCAGCGCCTAGGGTTGTGCCCTTGAGACATTACTTCTCAACACTCTCCTCCAAGACTTACCTCAGTCACCCGGCAGACATCGGGTAGGTGACTGTAGGATCGGTGTTGGTCGATAGAGGGGGGGGGAGGTGAATATCGACTCAAAATTTTAGCCGGAATTTCGTCGGAAAACGTCTTCCTATCAGGGTTAGTATGCAGCAAAAACTAGACTAAAAGAAAGACAAAACACTCATACACGCGGGATTTACTTACTTGGTTCTCGACCCCCTTGGTCAGTACGTCCAAGACCTATGTAATCGGCGTGAGTCCACAATGGTCTCCTTTCCAGAATTTCCAGAGGCGGAGAATACCCGTCTTACAGTTCGAAATACAATCAAAGAATAAGTAAATTGAAACACAACTTGTAAATAAAAAGCAAACCAAAAAACTCGACCAACTCTGGAAGTCCGAAGTGCCACACACTTCTTCTTGGAGCATCCTTGGTTGCAGAGCTTCGACTTGAGCGCTTTTGATTTGCAAAGAATGCTTAGACTGATGTGTAAGTTGATGATCTGGAATGAGGGGTCGAAACCCTTTATATACAGCCTTCTCGGGCGCCTCTGAGACCTTGGGTGCCTGCCACGTCACGGTCAAACTTCATCCATTGCACCGAAATCACAGTAGGGATAAGGCTGATCTTCATAGGCGCCTGGGAAGCCATAGGCGATGGGCTGACCAAATCTGGGGCGCCCAACTCTTCTTGGGCACCTGATTCAAGTCAAGCGCACAGGAAGGGTTTTCCCAGGCCTGTTTCTCTTGCGTTTGCTTCCCTATCTTGCCTCCAACTCCAGGTACCTGCAAGAAAACAAACACAAGACAAAAACACAGATAATCTTAGCCTTAGCATATTGGTTCTGACTTTGGATTTCACCCGAAACCCTAAGTCAAACCGACGCCTAATGTTACTTTTCCCGGGGAACGCGCCCTCACCTACTCCACACTTGAGAAGTTGCCTTTGCCAACTGGAACCTCCGGTTGGACTTTCGCTTAGCCTCCAAGAACCTGAATCTCGAGACGTCCGACCTCGAACCGTCTCTACTTCAGTTCGCAATCCCCATTTGACTAAAGCTTTTGCCAACCGGGACCTCCGGCTGGACTTTTGCTCGACCACTGAGAACTCGGATCTCGAGATGTCCAACCTCGACCCGTCTCTATTTCTGCCTGCAATCCTCGCTCAGCAAAGACTCTGTTGCCCGATCCCCGACCAAGACTTAGTGCTCAGTCCTTCGGACCAAGACTTCGTCTCTAGCTTCACTCACCAGGACTTAGTTGTAACGCCCCGCCTTCTCTACCTTAGGCGAACCCCTACTTTATTACTTCTCACTTACTTTAAGTGAATGACAAAATGCGGAATTTATTTTTTTTTATTTTTTATTTTTTAAAGTCTAAGAATATCAATTTGAAACTTTACTAATCATGCATAAGGTAATTGCAAGCTTATTCCCTTTAAAAACACAAGAAATGCATATATGCAGGCAAGAGGGTTTGAACTCTAGACCTCTTGCATGTAATTCATGTGACCTACCAACTGTGCTACTATTCTGTTTATTTTCTATCTGTCCAGTAGTCCTAGATGTTCCAGTCGACCTAGCTTATCCAGGTCGACTGGCATGCCTGGGAGGTGAGTTTATAAAGTCAGTCTAAGCATTTCTACCTATCCAAACTCCACTTATAAGATTCTATAACATTTCTAGAACTTCATAGAATGTAAATCTTACTTTTCTACCGAATTTACAAGCATTTTAAGCACAATTAGGACTTAGTCCAGGAGGGAATAATAAGCTCAAGAATAAGTCTAAAATTCAATGTATCAACATGCTAAACTACTCATGCCCTTGCTCATCTAGTGCATTCACAAAAGTATGCATACTAATTGAAATGACATGGAATCTTCATTCTACAAAATTGAGCATGTAAAACTATCCGAAGCATAAATGTTAATAAACTCCATAACACAATAACTTGGAATTTGGAAACCTTAACCATTGCATTTCAAATAAGCTAAACTGTCTCGTCCCAAGGACCTCTCCCAAATCAGCCACCACACACACATCACCCAGCACCTCCTTGTCGTCTTCCTTCAGAATAGCTTGCCCTTGCCTTTACCTGCAGTAAGAGGAAAATGCAACTATTAAGCATAAAGCTTAGCAAGTACTATCTAACTCACAAAATCTCGAAATGTGCAAATATACTTTATAAATGGGATACTTTCATGCTTTTAAAATAGATGCTTAAACATGTAAAACTAAGAACATGCATACACAAGCTTTAAAGTTCTTAACTTACTTTCCTTGACTTAACTTGAAACTTAGCAATTCTTTAACTCTAAATCTTACTTTAACTTTTAGAAAACTTGCTAACGCATATACTTAAAATAATAACTCACTTGGATCCACTTAAGACGTAAGTACCATCTTATGCGCGTTCCCTAAAAGGTTGGGGTAGCGAGCCACCAATCCTAATAGGGCAGACCTTGGTCTACCAGGGCCAAGACCTTGGAATTGGACACCTGGATTTCTTTAACGACGCCCTTGGACGCCGGGTACTGGCCTTAGAAAATAAAATAGCTTTTCTCTCTTTTCTTTCTTATCTTTAAATGCCTTGGCATTTTATCGAACACCTTGTGTGCCCAAATCCCTAAGTCTTGACTTTTGGGGATTTCGTAAGGCCTTGGCCTTCTCTTTTCTTTTTCTTTATATTTCTTTTCTTTTCTTATAGATTTCTTAGACCCTAAACTCACATAGGGTACTCTATCAAATATATATAAGCATATAATGAACTAAGATCACATGCAAAATCTTAAACTAAAAGTAAATATCTCTTTTAAAACTTTTAAGGGAAAATTCTTGCGGAAAACCGCCTCTTACTGCAGGTGAGCAGTACTTACCTTGATTTCTTGGACTTACAACCGAAATTAGACGACTAGGGCTCGGGTGAAACTTGAGATCTCTACGAACCGTCCGCGCCTACGTGTTCTTCTCGTCGAGACGAACGAAACGCTCCGACCCCCTTGAGATTCCCTTAGCCGGCGCCCCTTAGGAGAGGAGAGGAGGAAAGAAGACCTAGGTTCCCTTTTGTTTTCGCCCAAGGGAGGAGGAGGAAGGGTCGGCGCGTGCGTGGGTGAGGAAGAGAGAAAAGAAATCCTAATTTCTCTCTTAAGTTCTTCTATTTATACCAAGGGGTATTTTTGTCCAACCTCACGACTTAACAAGATTTAACCCTCTTTTCTTTCAGCACACCCCTGCTGGGGCTCCTGGTTAACCCGACTAACTTAAGTCGTTGGTCCCATGGGAGGTCTCGGGTTCAAAACTCGTCCAGGCAACTTTTTTTTTTTTTTTTGCCGAAACTCTATTTCTGTTAATAAAAATACTAAACGGACTCAGAAAAATCCGTAAAAATATTCTAAAAATTCCTAAAAATCTAAAGAATATCTCTAAAGTATTTTTAACTAATTTCAAGGACTTTAAGGACTTAAAATGGAAATTTTGGGGCGTTACATTAGTCCACCTAGCTTCACTCACTAGGACCCAGCTTCACTCACCAGGATTTAGTTCACCTAGCTTCACTCACTAGGATTTCTTCCACCAAAATCACTCCTTTGCTAGTCATCATGATCTTGACTAGACTTCTTCCAATCTTTAGGTAAGTATAATCCCAAACCTCAAGTCTGGTTTGGTTTGATCCCTTGGTCAAACTAACCAACCCTGGGTTCTATTCATTTTGCCAAACATCAGATCCTGTTTGGCTAACCCCTTTGTCAAACTGATCAAACCCGGGTTTACCTTACCAAACATAAGGTCCTGTTTCGTTTAATCCTTGATCACTTTGACTACCCTTAATATATTGTCTAACATATATCGTCACTAACTTAAGTATATTGTCAAACATCGAAACCCTAGAGGATGATTGTTCATCACTGATACATTTTACACCAACAATCTCCCCCTTTTTGATGTTTGACAATATCTTAAGTTTGGTTAGATCTAAGGGTTCTAGATTTAACACTTGGGAGAAATAAAAAAAATCTAACTTAAGCCTCTCTCCCCCTTTGTCACACATCAAAAGGAAATAACAAAAAAGGTTTGCACCAACAATAAGAAAAAGAATTTAACTTAAGTCTCTCTTTGTTTTTTTTTGAAAGATAATCTCTCCCTTTTTTTTGAAAATACCTAAAATATATATATTTTTTAAAAAATGATTTTCAAAACTCTTCCTCTTTTTTTTAAAGAAAAAATAAGTACTTGTTCTATAAAGTATTCTAAAAAGTACTAAGTACTTAAGTTAATATTGCACCAACAATATGTGAATATATATATAATTTTTTTTAAAAAAATTGAAATTCCCTGAGTCTGACACAATCCTAGGAATCTTGTTGATCACAAAAAAAATCCTGTGTCTTAGGGATTTTCTATAAATATTTTCAATGGAATTTGGTTTTGAAAAATAATAATGTTCTTAATTTGGTTTCTTTTCCAGTCTGACACAATCCTAGGAAACCTTGTTAACTGCAAGGAAAATTTTTCTAAGTGTCCTGGAAAATTTTCCAAACTCAAGTAAAAATTATTTTCTAGGTAAAAGGTTTTCGAAACAAGTTTTGTAAAATGATAATATAATATTTTCAACAATATTTAAAAGACAAAAAGATTTTCAAGATGAGTTTTGAAAAGAGAATATTATGTTTTTAAAATGATTTTGAAAAGATAATGTATGAAAATATAGTATTTTTTGAAACTTTTAATAGTTCTTTTAATTTGACCTCCCCCTAAACATGGCATAGTTCTAGGAAGCTTGTTGACTACAAGTGATCTTTCACTGAGTCTTACAGTTTAATTCAAACGAAAAGAGTTTAAAACATTTAGAGGTATTTTGAAATAATCAGGAATAATATATTAATTTCTTTTGACTTGGACTCCCCTTAATTCTGACACAATCTTAGGAATTCTTATAGAACATAAAGAAAACTTTCTATGTTTCTTTAGAGTTTATCCAAATCAAAAAAGCAATTAAAGCAATTTAATATAATAGATTTCAAGGAAATAATTTTTGAAAAATATTTTGAAGGACATAATAAGTTTTTTGAAAAATATTTTTCGAAACGGATTTTGAAAGAAATGATAATAATTTTTAAAGCACAAACCATAGATTTTTGAAAAGAGGCCTTCTTTGGCCGTAGCCTTATTGGATCATCAACTCTTTCCTTAGACAAAGCCTTTTAATGAAAGAATGTTTTTAATTTACTTTTTGAAAAACTCTGGTCTAACTAGTCTAAGATGTGGCGAGGTAGCTTCGACTAGTTCCACTTAGCTAGGTCGATCAAGTCGGATACACCTTACCCTTCCTGTCTTCCTAAACCATGATTCCCTAACGTTCTATCATCTCGCCCCACCCTGGTACTAGGTTAGGCAAGTATCAACCGATCTTTTTCCTATCTATCATTCTAAATTATGTAGAAAAGTAAACATGAATGACATGACAAATATTTAAGGAAAAATAAGTGGATGCATGGACATGACATTTATGCATGATTCAATCAAATCAAGTAGTTTTATTAAGTTTCTAATAAAGTATCAATGTAACGTACCGGCCCGTCGATCTGACCCCTCGGCCTCTTGGGCGGCCAAATTCCATTTTTGGCGGCCCAACAACCTGGCCCCTTTGGTCGTCGACCGTCGACTGTCGTTACTCACAAGAACTTCCAACCCCTGACCAGTGGATTTTTGCCTTCCCCAGGATTCGAACTCTAGACCTCCAGGATAAGTACTAGAGTTTATGAATCCTGGTAGCCAAGTGAGCGTCTCACTTGGCTACTAGATTCAAGGAACCTTTGTACTTGTCCTGGAGGTCTAAGGTTCGAATCTAGGGAATGCAAAAATCCACTGCCGAGAGTGGGAAGACCGTAGGGTCGCCGGCCTAGAGGGTTGCTTGTGGGGACCAGAGAGGTGGGGCCGTTACATAAAAGGCGTCTTTTTATTGTAACGACCCGGCCCGTCAACCCGACCCCTCGGCCCCTTGGGCGGCCAAATTTCATTTTTGGTGGCCCAACAACCTGGCCCCTTTGGTTGTCGACCGTCGACCATGTCGTTACTCACTAAGACTTTCCACCCCTGGCCAGTGGATTTTTGCCTTCCCTAGAATTCGAACTCTATACCTCCAGGATAAGTACTAGAGTTTATGAATCCTGGTAGCCAAGTGAGGTTTAGAGTTAGAATCCTGGGGAAGACAAAAATCCACTGGCCAGGGGTGGAAAGTCCTAGTGAGTAACGACACGGTCGACGGTCGACGACCAAAGGGGCCAGGTTGTTGGGCCGCCAAAAATAGAATTTGGCCGCCCAAGGGGCCGAGGGGTCGGGTTGACAGGCCGAGTCGTTACAATCAAATTCTTGATTTGATACAGACCGTTGTTGTTAATTAATTAAGATTTAAGAATTAATCAAGATTTTAAGTTGTTAAGATTTAATTAAAGAGTTAGTTAAAATTTAAGTTATTAAGAATTAATTAAGTTTTAAGTTATTAAGAGTTAATTATGGTTTAAAGAATTAAGAATTAATTATAATTTAAGTTATTAATATTTAAGGATTAATCAGTTAAGAAAAAATTAAGGTTTAATTTGTTAAGAATTAATTAAAGTTTAATTAGTTAAGAAATAATTAAAATTGAAATTATTAAGACTTAATTAAGGTTTAAATTATTATGAATTAATTAAGGTTTTAGTTATCAAAATTAATTAAAGTTTGAATTATTAAAAATTAATTAAAATTTAATTATTTAAGAATTAATTAAGATTTAATTATTAAAAATTGAAATTATTAATTAAAGTTTAAATTGTTAATAGTTTTGGATCTAGTTGCATCATTTCCATTAATTCAAAAATATCTGAATCATCTATTATTTCTTTTTCATTTAATTGTTCAAGTTTGTCTGATACTTTTACTTTATTTGAACTTTTGTAAACCTTATTAAATGTAGCTTTAATTCGAAGAAATTCATCTTCAGAGTTATATTCAGATGTTGTATCATTATTCTTATAATAAGTAGAATAATTTTCAGGATTATTAATTAAAGTTGTAACATTATATTCTAAATCGGTGGAATTAACTAAGAGTTGATTATTATCATCAACGTTATTTCCATAAATGGATTGAACATTAATTTCAAACATATTAGAATTATCAACAATAATTTCATCATTATCCTAAAAATTATTAGCATTAACAGTAATATTATTAATTGATGTATTATCATTATCCCTAGAGTTGTTAGAATTATTAATTAAAATATTATCATTATCCTTAGATTTGTTAGAATTATGAATTGATATATTATCACCCTTAACATTATCAAAAATATTAGAAATTAAAGTATTATTATTATTTTCAAAAATTCTAGGATTAATATTAAGGATTAAAGAATTAATGTATGATATTTTAATATTATTAATATTTGGTAATTTGTCATCTAATAAATTAAGTTGACTATTCAAAAAATTTAAATTATTGGAAAAATTATCAGTGTTATCTAAATTATCAAAATGCTTGTAAAATTGTGCAGGAATTTGAAAATTATTACCAAAATTAATTTTTCGTACCTTGGTCGGACACTGGTTCTTGTAGTGTTCGTCCTTTTGACATTTGAAGCATCGGATATGACTCTTGTCCCTCCGGACTCCTGGTGCTGGTACCTCCTTTGCCGCCGGTGGTGACAAACGATTCTTACGAGTAGGACACTGGTTTTTATAGTGTCCTCTCTCCCTGCACTTAAAACATATAATATGAAATTTAAAATTGACATAATTTTAAAAAATACTTGTATTCACCCTTGCTCCTCCTCAATTCCTGGCATTGTTGCTCCTTCGGTTGTTAGTCTGGTGAAGAGCGGCCTGATCTGATATCACTTGTGGGATGGGTGTCGGTCGATAAAGGGGGGGGTGAATATCGACTAAAAATTTTAGCCAGAATTTCATCGGAAAATGTCTTTCTATCAGGGTTAGTATGTAGCGAAAAATAGACTAAAAGAAAGACAAAACACTCGTACACGTGGGATTTATTTACTTGGTTCCCGACCCCCTGGGTCAGTACGTCCAAGGCCTATGTACTCAGCGTGAGTCCACTAATGGTCTCCTTTCCGAAATTTTCGGAGGCGGAGAATATCCGACTTATAGTTTGAATTACAATCAAAGAATAAGTAAATTGAATCACAACTTGTAAATAAAAAGCAAACAAAAAAACTCGGCCAACTCTAGAAGTCTGAAGCACCGCACGCCTCTTCCTGGAGCTTCCTTGGTCGTAGTGCTTCGACTTGAGCACTTTTGCTTTGTAGAGAATGCTTAGACTGATGTGTAAGTTGATGATCTAGAATGTGGGGTCGAACCCCTTTAGATACAGCCTTCTCGGGCGCCTTTGAGACCTTGGGTGCCTGCCACATCGCGGTCAAACATCATCCATTGCACTGAAATCGCAGCAGGGATAAGGCTGCTCTTCCCAGGCGCTTGGGAAGCCACAGGTGACTGGCTTACCAGGCGCGTAGGATGGGCTGCCCCAATCTGGGGCGCCCAACTATTCTTGGGCGCCTGATTCAAGTCAGGCGCCCAGAAGGGGTTTTCCCAGGCCCGTTTCTCCTGCGTTTGCTTCCCTATCTTGCCTCCAACTCCAGGTACCTGCAAGACAACAAACACAAGACAAAAACATAGATAATCTTAGCCTTAGATTATTGTTGGATTTCACCCGAAACCCTAGGTCAAACCGACGCCTAATGTTCCCTTTCCCGGCGTCCTCGCCTACTCCACACTGGAGAATTTGCCTTTGCCAACCGGAACCTCCGGTTGGACTTTTGCTCAGCCTCTGAGAACCTGAATCTCAAGACGTCCAACTTCGACACTTCTGTTCGCGATCCTCGTTCGACTAAAGCTTTTGCCAACCGGGACCTCCGGCTGGACTTTTGCTCGACCTCCGAGAACTCGGATCTCAAGACGTCCTACCTCAACCCATCTCTACTTCTGTTCGCAATCCTCGGTCGGCAATGACTCCGTTGCCCGATCCCCGACCAGACTTAGTGCTCAGACCTCCGGACCAAGACTTCGTGCTCAGCTTCACTCACCAGGACTTAGTCCACCTAGCTTCACTCACTAGGACCCAGCTTCACTCACCAGGATTTAGTTCACCTAGCTTCACTCACTAGGATTTCTTCCACCAAAATCACTCCTTTGCTAGTCATCATGATCCTGACTAGACTTCTTCCAATCTTTAGGTAGGTATAATCCCAAACCTCAAGTCCAGTTTGGTTTGATCCCTTGGTAAAACTGACCAACCCTGGGTTCTATTCATTTAGCCAAACATCATATCCTGTTTGGCTAACCCCTTTGTCAAACTGATCAAACCCGGGTTTACCTTACCAAACATAAGGTCCTGTTTAGTTTAACTCTTGATCACTTTGACGATCTTTAATATATTGTCTAACATATATCGTCACTAACTTAAGTATATTGTCAAACATCGAAACCCTAAAGGATGACTGTTAATCACTAATGCACCAACAGTGACTTCCTACCAAGACTTCCTACCAAGACTACCTGGGCTTCTACTTGCTCGGTATCGGGTTCTCAGATCTATCGAGATTTCCTACCAAATGTCAACCCATCTGGACTTCCGACATGGTTTTCACGATCTGCCAAGATTTCACCTACCTAGTATCGGGTCATCCAGACCTACTAGGGCTTCTTGAGTTGAGCTTCCTACACATTATATCAATCCATTATATGACAACAAGAATTAACTGTGAACCTTTGCTAACATCAAAACACAGATATTGGTGCATCCCACACCAACAATTTCAAATTTTAACATAGGCTTTAAAATGAGTTTTAAGTTTCAAAAATAAATTATGTTTAGAAGTATAATTAGTTATAAAATCTGCTTAAGTTGCAAAATATGTTTCAAAATTGACTTATGTTTTAAAATAGGATTTAGGTTTTAATACAAGTTTTTAAAATTTTAGGTTTTTTAAAATAAGAATTAAGTAATAAGATTGATGTTTTAGAATTAGTTTAGAAAATAAGTTATTAGTTTTAAAAACCATAAAATCAGTCTTACGTAAGTTTATAAATTTTAAAATTGACTTAATTTTTGATATAGGATTTAGGTTTTAATATAAGTTTTTAAAGTGATATGTTTAAATAAAAGATTTAAGTTTTAAAATTAAAATTAGTTTTGAAAATAAGTTATCAGATTTAAAAACCTTAAATGTTTTAAGGTTTAAAAGTTGCAAAATAAATTTTTTAAAAACAATTAGTTTAATTTTTTTATGTTTTAAAATTTGGTTTTCAAAAATAGATTTTAAGTTAAAAAAATAACTAGCGAAATAATTTTTAAGTTTAAAAATAAGTTTTGAAAAAATAATTTTTAAGTTTTAAAAATAGATTTTGAAAAATAGTTTTTAAGTTAAAAAATATATTTTGACATAATTTTAATGTTTAAAAATAAGTTTTGAAAAATAAGTTTTATGTTTTAAAAATAGGTTTTGAAAAATAATTTTTAAGTTAAAAAACAAATTTTAAAAAAATAGTTTTAAGTTTAAAAATATGCTTTGAAAAAATAGTTTTTAAAAATAAGTTTTGAAAAAAATAGTTTTTTATGTTTAAAAAATAAGTTTTGAAATAATTTTTAAGTTTAAAAATAAGTTTTGAAAAAATAATTTTTAAGTTTTAAAAATAGATTTTGAAACATAGTTTTTAAGTTAAAAAATAAACTTTGTCATAATTTTAATTATAAAAAAAAATTTTGAAAAATAATTTTTAAGTTTTAAAAAGACGTTTGGAGAAATAGTGTTTAATTTAAAAAACAATTTTTTAAAAAAATAGTATTATGTTTAAAAATATGTTTTGAAAAAATAGTTTTAAAAAATAAGTTTCAAAAAAAATAGTTTTTTATGTTTAAAAACATGTTTTGAAAAATAGTTTTTAAGTTGAAGAATAAGTTTTGAAAAATAGTTTTTATGTTAAACAAATTTTTAAAAATAGCTTCTAAGTAAAAAAAAATGTTTTTATTTTATGAATAAGTTTTTTATTTGAGTATAGTTTAGTTTGAGTTTAGTTTGATTTTATGTTTGGTTTGAATTTGTTTTGAGGTTTTAGTTTAAATTTGATTTGAGTTTAGTTTGCTTTTGGTTTTGGTTTAAATTTGGTTTAGTTTTGATTTTGGTTTAGATTGAGTTTTGTTTGAGTTTGATTTGTGTTTGGTTTGGTTTAGTTTTAGTTTAGTTTTGGTTTGGTTTTGTTTTAGTTTAGTTTTGGTTTAGTTTTATTTGTGTTTGCTTTAGTTTTGGTTTTGTTTTAGTTTAGCTTTGGTTTGGTTTTGCTTTAGTATTAGTTTGGTTTGGTTAATTTGATTTGTGTTTGAGTTTAGTTTTGGTTTGTTTTCATCTCACCCAGAGGTTTTCAAAAATAGGATAATCCTATAGTTAATTATCATGAATAGTCTTAACTTGTGTTTGATTTATGAGTATCTTTGGATCCCCAAAGCAACCATCCTTGAGTAAGCTCCCAGGTTGTGGTGAGTCACTAGGACATCATTAAGGCAACTACAATTTGAGACAACACTTTCTAACTATTCTCATATAGAAGACTTAGTACTCAACTTATACCCTTAACAAGTTAGAACTAACCCTAATTTAACTAATCCTAAGTACCCATATGGGTAGGTTGAATTATTAAGGTGACAACTAATTTGCCACCTCCTATTTTAAATTTAAGTTTATTATTTAGAAAATAGATTTGATCCTGAGGTACAAAGTACTGGTTTGGTACTACTTGTTTTGTTAGGGAAGCTTTCGAAACCCATGCATGGACTTGGTTACTAATGTTTTGACTAACCAGTGAACGATAAGATTTGTTTGTTGACTTGGGTTTACAACTGAGCCAAGATTTGTTGTACACAGCCCTTTGGGACCCAAGCATCATGTTTAGATACTTGGTGCCCAAGTTGAACTTGTTCAACATTGTCTTAAGTCTCTCAAGTTATCCTTTCAAGGAGGAATTTTCTTTCTCAAGTTTTGCAACTTGAGTTGAAGTTCCTTCTTGAACTTGGTCAGTTGAAAGGTTCAAGTTAACTTGCTTCTTAAGGTGGCTTACCTCCTCAAGGAGTGAGTTAATTTGATTCTCAGACTTAATCAACTTTTTAACTAAATATTTAACTATTTTATGTAATTAAAATTTCAAAAATAAATTTACCCCAAGGTTTTCTTCTTGATCTAATTTGGACTCAGGTTTGGATCTTACCATTATCGCCATGTAACTTGAGTGATTGGGTTCATCCACTTCTGATTTGTCTGAGGATGTCTAATCCCATGTTGCCTTAAGTGCCTTCCTACTTCTTGACTTGGTCTTCTCCTCCTTCAAATTAGGGCACTCATGCTTGAAGTGACCATTTCTATTGTACCCATAGCAAGTGATTTTTGATTTGGGTATGTTTGATGTGCTTGGTACTTCCTTTGGGTTCTTCTGGATCTCCTCTTAGCAAACATTCTTTGGACCATGTTTGCTATCCCTTCTTCATGGTTGAGTCTAAATCTGACTCGATTTCTGACCCAGACTTTGGTTTGACCTTAGTTTCCTAGCTTTAGCTTTGTCTTGCATACAAAGCAATACCTTTCTATGTATGACCAAGGTTAGTTTGTTCTTGTAACTCAAACATACAAAATAGCTCATCAAGTTTAATAATAGAAAGATCCTTCGAAATTTTATAGGCATCTACCATTGATGTCCATAATGTGTTTCGAGGGAATGAGTTTAGGGAAAGATACTTTCCATCATTTTAAACCCATTATATATTTCAATTCTAACCAATGTGGGACTTTGATTGATCCCCAATAATCCTCCCCTCAAACAAAGGACCATTATTGGTCCAGGCCTCTACGCAAGAATCTTGTTACCTTTGACTTGCTTGGGCCTCCCTGCGAGCATCTGGTCATTCTTTGACCTACTTGAGCCTCCACGCGAGCAACTGATCTACTCCGCACCTCTAGACCTCTCTATGAGCAATATGGTCACCTTTTGACCTGCTCCGACCCTCCTTGCGAGCATCCAATCATCCTTTGACCTACTTCGGACCTCCAGGCCTCCTCACAAGCATCTGACTTGCTTTGAGCCTCTAGGCTTCTCCGCGATCATTAGTACTCGAAAACTCTTGACCTGCTCCAGTCCTCCCCACAAGAATTTGGTCACACTTAACCCTACTCTGAGCATCCCCTTAACTTCATTCAAGGACCCTCCCAAATGGAGCATGGTCTGGACCATGGCTCTAATACCACTGTTGGGGTCCCAAGGATATACATATCTCCATAATGGCATGATATTGTCCACTTTGAGCCTAATCCCTCATAGTTTTACTCTTGTGCTCTCCTCAAAAGCCCTCATGCCAATGGAGATACTTTTCATCTTTTAAAACTCATGATCTTTTCCATTTATTTTCAATGTGGGACTATATTTGCATCCTTACAACCCCAACAACCCCCCCCTCAAACAAAGGACCATAGGCCCCCTTAAGCTAAAAGTCTTTCCTTTTGATGTCTGATCCTTAACCCACAAAAACTTTCTATCCCTCAGTCCACCCGACCTACTACGACTTCATTGCCTAAGCACAACTAGGATTTCTCTACCTAGTGTTTGGTCCTCTTGATCAAGACATGAGAACCCATACTTCCATTGTTCAAGGCATAACTCAAATGGTTCAATTAGTTCATAGCTCTTATGCATAGTCGATGGTTAGACCTTCTGGCAGTCCAGGATCTAATACCAATTGTTAGGACCAAAAGGAATTTAGATATCTCCACAATTGTATGATATTGTCCATTTTGGGTAAAGCCCAAGACAAAACCATGAGAGCTTGGGGAGAGCCCAAGAGCAAAGCCATGAGGGCTTAGGCCCAAAGTGAACAATATCATGTCATTGTGAAAATATATATATCCTTGGGCCCCAACAGGCATCTGCTTGGCAAGGCTTCCACTTGCTCAGTATCGGGTCCTCCAGACCGACCGAGACTTCCTGCTAGATGTCAACCCATCTGGGCTCCTGCCTGGTTTCCACGATCTGCTAAGACTTCTATCTTGCTACAACTAGGGCTTCACTGAGATATCTTCCTACACACTTATTAGCTTCATCAGATAACAATAAGACTTAACTTAAATCTTTACTAACATCAAAACATGGATTTGACTGTGATGCATCCTGCACCAACAGATTCAACAAGTTGTCCTATTTTGTTTCTTCAATTGAGTAGCCTCTTCTTCCTCCATCTCAGGCGCTTCGAATGTTGTCTCCTTCGGAGTGGGTTGTGGAATCGATGAGATCGATATAGGAGTGGGTGAATATCGATTCTCGAAATTTCTCAGATTTAAAACAGAGTAAATGCAGCGGAAATATAACGATAAAGTCAAAACAATGCTAATAGCTTTATATTTACTTGGTTCGGAGTCTGTGACGGCTCCTACTCCAAGGCCCACGGTCCTTGACCATTTTCGTTGGATAATTTTATAATTCACAAAATATGTTACAGAATGTGTAAAGTTAAGTACAGAATAAAAATGAAAATTTATACTGACAATACTTGCTTAAAGAAGAAGGGTGTTTCATTGTCGAAGCAGTGTGTTGTCGATCTCGGACGATTTCGGCACAGCGAACTTAAGCATAGAGAGCCACAAACTTGATTAGAGTTGATTGATTTTAAGTGATTGTTGAGAGTGAGGCTCGAAAGCCCCTTATATACAGGTACTCAGGCACCCGAGTGCGCATAGGGGCACCCTCCATGTCACTGCTTCGACCGTGTCATGATGCGCTAACTCGACCAAACTTTATCCTCTCTCAGGTGCCTAAGTGCTCTAGGGCGCCTAAGTGTTGACATGGCGCATCCAATCAGTAACCACAAACTCAGCTTCGCCAAAGCTGAGAAAACCACACTGGGGCGCCCGAGACCTCTCAGGTGCCTGTATACACATGCGCCCCAGTCCTCTTGGGTGCCCGAGACCTCTCGAATGCCTCGGAAGCTGCTGATCTCCAAAACTTCAGCTGCATCATAGGGTTATTTCAAAATACAAATAACATGTAAGGTATAAAATAAAATCCATGTTTGATAGCCGGAGCTGTCCAATCCTGGCTTTGTATTTCAAATGAAATCCTAAGTCGGACCGACACCTACTATTCCCTCTTCCGATGAACGCATCCTCACTATTCCACTCTGGAGAAGTTACCTTTTGCCAACTAGCACCTCCAGTTGGACTTTTGTTCGACCTCTGAAGCTTCCGGATCTTAAGACATCCGTACCTCAACCCGTTCCTACTTCTGTCCGTTATCCTCGCTCGGCTAAGTCTTTTGCCCGATCTTCCAGATCAGGTCTTCGGTGCCCAACCCCCGGTCAGGTCTTCGTGCCTAATTTCTTAAACCAGGTCTTCGTGCCCAACCTTCGATCAGGTCTTCGGTGACTAGCCCTTAGCTAGGACTTTATACCCAGTCCTTGACTAGGACTTCATGCTCAATCTTGCAGGTCAAGACTTCGTGTCTAGGTAAACTAGGATTTTCGTGCACACTTAGTCAACCATATTAGATCACAAAATATACTTAACTTTGAACCCTTTTCCATTATCAAAATCAGATTCGATCTAGTGCTTCCAGCACCAACATGGGTCTGGTCTTGTAGTACTTTATCTCTTCTTAGATTTAGAGTGTTACAATGCTCTACAGGATTAGCTTTAGATTTCTAGGAAATTGCCCAGGGGTCCTCTATACTAAATGTGTTACTTGGGCAACGTGGGTCTCTAACATCTTCGTGTGACTTATCAGTGTATCAAATGATACCTTTAACTGCTTGGTCATTCCCTCATGACTTCAATGTCTCTAACAGAACTCCTCATTGGATTTAGTCTAAGTCACAATAAACTGTTCCATCATCTTCTCCAAGTTTGAATTCGGTGGTTAAGGTTCAAAAGATTGACCATAGTTTGTTGGCGCTTGTGGTTGCCCTTGGTTGTTCTAACATGAAAAGTTTCAGTGGCTCCTCTATCCACGGTTATACATGTTAGAGTAGAGATTGTTCGATCTTTGATTAAAACTATTTATGGCATCCACGTGTTCCACTTGATTTCCTTGTATGGGTTATTATCAAACAATTCTCCCTACTATGCTCGGAGTATCCACAGATTTCACAGGATGTGACTATGGCATTGGCAGAGTTGATATGCATGAAGTCCAACTTCTTGCTCCTAGTGTCAAGGCATGTCGCCATCAAATCTACTTGGCTCACTTAGTGCATCCCTAGAGTTTGTGATGGAGAACTTCTCTCATTGGCCCACTAATGGTGGATGAAGGCCACACTCTCAACTATCTCTTCAGCCTCCTCCAAAGTTTTCTTCATAAGGGATCCTCTTTGTCTCCGGGGCTATGGTGCAGCAGTAGGATGACTAGTCGCTATCCCAGACATCCGTGGTTCGATTCCCAGCTACGGCGTATTTGCAGGAATTTTTCATCCAAATGGGGCGTGAACCCTGAGACGTTGGGCTTCTAGACCGCCCACTGCGAGCGCTTCGCGATTTATCATAACGGCCGGTCGGAAACTTTCGTGAGGCCGGGTCGGTCGCTCGAGGTTGAAAAAACCTCGTTAATCATTTTTTCATAAGGGATCCTCTAGTGGCTGAGTCTAGGGATACCTTTGCCAGATAAGAAATTCCATTGTAGAAGGTATGGATCATCAACCATCTCTCAAGTCCATGATGTGGGCATTACCAAAGTAAGTTTTTGAAGTGATTCCAAGCTTTAAACAAGGACTCCCCATCCTTCTGACTGAATTGGTGATCAGATGCCTGATGTGGGTAGTCATGCTTAGCTGATAGAATTTTCCAAGAAAATACAGCTCGCATTAGTCCCATGTGGCGATGCATTGGGTAGGCAATGATGAAAGTCACAGCTTGGCCTTGTCTTTAACCGAGAACTGAAATAGCATAAGTCGAATGGCTTCCACTAAGGCTCCATTCTACTTCAGAGTGTCGCAAATCTCTAAGAAGTTTTCCAAATGCAAATTTAGTCCCTCCATAGGTGCCCCACTAAATTGGCTTTGTTGTACCATGTGTATTCAAGTCAGCTTCAATTCAAATTTGTTGGTCTCAATGGTTGACCGAGCTCTGCTTGATCTGAAGACCCTGATGCTGGGTGATTGTTCTCTCCCAGCAGGTTTGCGAGGTTCTGATTCTGATTTCCTTCCATAGCTTGTCGAGTCCTCAATCTTCGATGTAAGGTACGATCAATCTCGGGGTCTAACGGTAGAAGTTCTTCATCCCTTGTAATTCTGCACATACAATAAGATAATTCCCCTGTAAAAGAAAAGACAAGAAATAGAGTAAGGCAATTTAAGACTGATTCAAGCAAAATAGCAAAAATAAAAGCACAAAAGAGAATAGAAAGGAAAACAACCCAATCCAATCAAAATGAATTTTGGCTTATATTACTCTAGAATTAGTCCCCAACAACTGCACCAAAACCTTGATGTGTGCAAACCACAAGTGGACGGTGTTATAGTGAAGTAATAACATATCAAATCCATGGGGACTACCGAGTAAGTACCAACCTACTAATCAAACTCAATCGCCCGAACCCAAATAGAGGTTATGAGTTCAGAACCTAGAATTCCTAAGGGAGAGAAGGAAAACAGAGAAAAAGATAGAAAGATCACAAGAAGAAGGTAGAGTGTGATCACTAGGTCAGAGTAGAGAAAAACAAAGTCAGAAGGTAGTGTCTGAGATTCAGAGTGACAAAACGATCATAGGATTTTGGTTTTGCCCTAATGTTAGTAAGTACTTGGGTCATGTTTCAGCTCTTGTCCTCAGTGTTGATTTGTATAGGTTAGTTATCCTAATTTATTTGGTGTGAACTTTTGGAACACACCAGCATACCATCCTAATTCGCGGTATATTTCGGAAGATACACAACTAGGGTTCGTAACCTAGTGGAGACCCTATCATGATATCCCACTAACCTAATTGACCCATCTCCTTACTCTGTGACATAGTAATTGGGTTGATCCATTATGTCACGCACCGAGACCCTGGAGCCGCTGATCCAATAGAGAATCGGACAGCACCTCCCCTGTCCGGCGGACAATTTACACAAACACACAGACACAAATAACACAACCACGCAGTTAAATGGCCTCAGGCCTCAAATCCATGCAGAAATAATAGGTATATGACTATAACCGTCGTAAAACCAAAATACGAACTCACCTGAACTGCCAGGGGGCAGGAACAAAGCCAAAATCCCACGAAGTCCAACATAGGACTCAAAAGTACAATACCATCGAATAAAACATGAATACATGTTCGAAACATGGCAACGGAAGCAAAGTATATAACATAGGGTCCACAACCGTAAATCAACACAAACTAAAAACAAAGCAAAGCTCCTCTCGAGCTGGGGACTGGCGGCTAGGGCTCTCCCGACAGGCATCACCCTGAAATAAAAATATATGGCAACGGGGTGAGTCCATAACTCAGCGAATACCCAGAGTAGATATGCATAGAAAGTTATACTAACAATAAGAGTTCAGCTAATACAGTCTCATATCAACAGTAAGGAAAGACTAGTACTGAACATACTGAGGTAGATACACACCTGAATCCATCTAACCTGTAAAAAGGGTAATAAATACCAATGGAATACCAATAGATATATAATCTCAGATAACAAATCTCCAGAATATGCAATGTCAAACAAGTGCAAAAATCAAGTGCAGCAAACAACGCACGATGCAAAATATGCACATGGTGCAATGACATGTGTCACCCCTGACACCAGTCAGATCATCGTACACCTGTCATAGGGACGTCTGAATGGGTAGGGCTATGACAACTGTACGCACCCTGCTATCACTGCTCCTAAGTGACCGGGTGGACAGGATGCTGGTGGAGACTCCACTCCGACCCCAAGCAATGGGGGAGTCAAGCTCTCATCTCCTCGTGGCTCAGTACGAGAAGGGATCCCTGGCTGCTACCACGCCCGCGCTCACCCTCCAAATAGTGGCCGAACGGAGCAATACAGGGCAAATGTGCACATCCTATGGTATCCACTAACCCATGAGTGGTTGTGTGCGCATATCATGTACCGGAAGACGATAGGCTCAACCACAAGGGAGTCACTGATCACCGGTATGCAACAATGCAAGGATGGTGTATGATAGATACACATACCTCCCTCCCCAAGTCCTCAGTATACTATGTCTCAGTCTGAAATCCTATACACAGGAAATACAGGTAACCTACAAGGTATACTGGCCGGAAACTACAGATCCATCAAGGTCAAAGGTAGGGGATACATCACGATCTCTAAGCATACATATAGAGATGACAATACCTGAGACTGTATGGAACTAACAGCATAATAACTTAGGGATAAACAACAAGCATCCAGAACAAGCATAATAAACCAGGATAGCGTATAATCTTACTGCTATCTATAACAGTCTATGCATAACAACATGACAATATCAAAAGAGATAAGTCAAAGGGTACCCACCTCCAAGAGTAGTAGTCCGTATCAACAGGGATAGAACCACCTGCCAATAACAAACAGCAATAAATCCAATCAAGCTCCTGTATCAAGGATTTATTTAATTAGCTATTACAAAAATAACAACTAGCTAATTAATCCCTAATCTGTTTTAGGGTTAACCTAATTCATCCTTTTCCATTCAAGTATAGCCCCTTGTTCAGAACCCTACCATATGTCGAATCTAGCTACAAACCATTCCATAACAGAAGATTACACAGAATACCAATAGGAAGAACTTCACACCAAAGGATTACCTTATGCCAAGGAGCTTTCGATCTTCCACAGCCCACACTAACAATTCCAGATAGCTCCTCAAGCCCGGACCTGATGAAGCTATGCAAGAGTGGAGCTCAATTAGCTGGAACCCGAAGTCCTAACAACTCGAATAGAACTCGCTACAGCTAATCCATCACCGGGCCATAAACAGAGCTACCAAGTAAAGAAAAGCATCTCCTTACCTAAGCCTGAGCAATCCTTCACGGCAGGAGCTTCCAAATCACATGGTGAGTTGGCGCACCAAAGTTTGATTGAAAGCCAACTTCACCAGCTGCTCGCATATACCTCACAGATCAAATAGAATCAACCTACAAATCCCAAACCAAAGAGAACTCAATCCACAAGGTCATCCCAAACCGAAAACATGAATCAGCTCCAATCGCAGCCATATCATCCACATAGGTACCAACCAATCAGGAATCGATGGATTTGGCTTACCTTAGATCTTGAGCCCCCACTCTTATTTCCAAGTCCACCAATTCCTGAGCGAGGAGAGGAATCCAGTGGTCGGCTAACGGGCTTTCTCTGCGATTAGGGCTCGGCGTCAAGTGTGCACAGCCGAAAAGGAGGAGGAACCGTCGGCCTTGAGCTTGCCGGCTTAGTGTGGAGGAGAAGGATCGCCGGGGCGATAGAGTGGGTGAAGGCGATGGCAGTGGTCGGCGCGAGGGAGAAGAGAAGAGAAACGAAGATGTGGAGCGAGCGGCGTGCGTGGTTCGGGCTAGGGCACTCGGCGAAGGCAACTTATGGGTGGGAGTTTTGCACTTTGGTCCCACCAATTTCCGTCTAATCACAAAACCACCCCTAGGTCTTAATTTCCAGCCCATTAGCCCCTTTGTATCCCTTTGTTTAAATACAATTTAATCCCTATTTTATGTCCAAGTCTTCGGAACCCTGGAACCTATCTGGTAACTCTCCGAAAATTTTTCGAAACCTAATCAAACGTGTCGGATTTAACACATTAGGTTCTGTAACAACCTAGGGACCATCACGGATGGTCAAGTAGTACTTTCGTGTCTCAACACCCCCGTGTCACGGTTCTCTACAGTTCAGAAAATAGGGTTCTCCTATCAGTTCATCACCTAATCTTCGTATGATAGTGATTCTCGAGCTTTTGGTGTCAAAATCAAGTTAACATGGTAATGCCAGAACACAACTCAAGCACATTATAGAACAAGGGTTCAAAATACCAAATTAAGCATAGTAATTATGCTTACATAACAAGAGGGTACTCTCTAATCCTAGAATCCATCAATTACCCCCATAAGAGCAGGGTTACAATCAAAAGTCATCATATAAACCACAAAAAATACGATTACAATTCCAAAAAATATGAACTAGAGGAAGAAAAGTTAGGGAAGGTCATCGAATTGATGTCCTTGCCTCTCCCATTCCTCCTTTGATGTGTGGATGACTTCCGATTGACTTTAGAACCCCTCCTCGGCTGCCTTAGGGTCCTTAGATGACCCAAAACTGAGATAGCTTACCCTAACGAGTGAAATCCCTTAAATAGAGGTGTTGAGGCGGTTGCGCGCCACGAGCGTTATTAAATACGAAAAACTAGGATTAGAATTTTTTTCTAAGCCTTAAAAGAGTTAAAATGCTTGCTACTAAATTCTAAAGGTATGGAATGAAAATATATTTTAAAACTGAGGACTAGTATCGAATTGGGGCTAAAGCTAAGGGATTTAGAAGATAAATAACCTAACCCCAGGGGCTTGATGTGGGTTACACAAATTTAGAGGCCCAAAATGCTTAAAACCCTTACCTTAAGGGTAGGGTTTGGATTTCATGTGTTTGAAGGACCTTTCCACAAAAAGACTATCATATATAAGCCTTCCCATTTTCCTATCTTCTTCACCCGCAGCCAAAGCCCGATCCCCTTCTCCTCCTTCGCTACAGCCAAATCCAACTCTCCTCTCAATCCCTCTCCTCCAGGTGAAGCCGGCTATTAGGGTTCTCCTTTCTTCTGACCGATTGGAGTTGTTTCACCCAAGGGCAAAAGGCCAATGGCGTCGATTAGGATTTCCCCTCATAGCGATCGTTGCCTACAAGGTGTAGAGGTGGAGAGGGGTTGGCGATTGGGAGTAGCTAGGGTTGTATGTCGGTCGCCCTTCATCTAGGTATGTTGTTGAAAACCAAAATTTTAAAGGATCTCTTTGCAAATTAGGGACCAAGGTGTAAATTATCAAAATTGGAGGGATTATTTGGAAAATGCCAAAAAGCATAAAAACCCCTAAAACTTCCTCCCCCAAGTCAGTTTTCCTCGATCGCCTCAGCCCCCGACGCGCAGCGAGTCGGTTCCCCATCGCCATCACCGAGCGTTGAGGAAGCGCAGCCTGGTCTTCCATCACAGGCATGAGTGCATGGCCTTGATTTGGACGCATTCATTTGTTCGTGAGGAGGTTCTATCTGATACGCTCTACAAATAAAGGCAGGGTACTTCTCCTTTGTATTCTGTAGATTATATATTGACCTTAAATACAAGACTGTTTGTTTCTGAGTAGGACTACCTTACCTTGTTCTTTGTTTTTGACATCATTCGTTGATACCTTCTTTGCTTGATCTTCAAGCTAATCATATTTTATGTCCGTATAGTCTTCCGTTGATTTTCTATTCTATAAAGTACCATTTGTACGTGAGTACTTAGAAATGATCATTAAACAAACAAGGGTTGGCTAACATTTAGAGATACCCTACCTAGTAGTTTAGTTGTATATTTGATGATTTGGTATTTATTGATCGTATCGTTGTTATTTAGTTGATTGTACATTTAGTATCTGCACCATATTTGCACGTTGCATACTAACAACTATTGCCTTTCATTTAATTAAACAGTCGTTAGTCATTTAGTTACTCAGTTTACTCAACCACATGTTGTCGTGGTAGTTGCTAGAGTGCGAGCAACTGTCCTGTTGTGTCACACATGTTGGAGTTGTAGGCAAACAGTGACACCCTCACCATTGTTTTTGAGGGATATTAGAGTTGTTGATAGCTCCCCCTTTATTCCGGGGTTTGAAGCAGTTGGCTCCCCAGCATTAGAGTTGTTGATAGCTCCTCCTTTATTCTGGGGTTTGGAGAAGTTGGCTCCCTAGCATTAGAGCTGTTGATAGCTCCTCCTTTATTCAGGGGTGACACATGTCATTGCATTTATGCATTTTCTTGTGGTTGTTGCATTTATATAAGCTATGTTTATTGCATTTGGTTGACATACATGTATGTTTTGATATTGTGATATCATGAGATTTTTCGTACATGCTAGTTGTTATTCGATTTTATACCATGTTGTTTTACAGTTGTTATATATGTTTAGGTATTCTTATATCCCTTAGAGACTGTACTGGTTGTTTTCTCTACTTGTTCTATCTTTATTACGCCATGCTATTTGTCTAATCATATATATACCCGCAGAGTCTGCCCGGACTCACCACCTCTGCTTCTTCTTTTTGTTTCAGATAGCAGGTAGTTGCATTTCTTGGAGTCAGGAGAGGATCCAGTTGTCAGTCCCCCGGTCGTTTTGGGTATTTGGTCTTAGTTGTTTTATTTTCTGCACCTTATGAGTTTTGCATTTCATTTATCAGGTATCAGACCAGTTTTGTCGTTATTATGGATACATGTGAATTTTCTTTGGTATGTAGGTTTTCTTTTTTTGTTTATGATGGCGAGCCGTCAAATTAATATAAACTACACGGTTGTGTATATTTTCTTTTGTTATGATATCAGCCACTTGTGGCTGAGCTAGATTGGTGAGGAGATTATGTATGATTTGTCCCAACTTATCCGCCGTACAAGGGAGATGCTGCCATATTTTCAAGTAAGCATGTGCCTCTGGGGGCGTGATAATTTTTGGTATCAGAGCAAGGTTTTGCGATGTTTTGGTTTTTGTGGGTTTGTGGAGTCGTTTTACGAGGTCAATCTGTATTTTACGGATTTGGTTGTATTTTTGTGGAGTTATTTATTCGGTCTGGTTGTGTTTTGGGACTTAGCAACGACAAGATCTCTCCCGGCAACAAGAAGTAAGTTGGTTTTAAATTTGGATAAATTTATATCTAAATAATGTATGTTGGTTTTGTTAACAGGTATGCCTTGTCGTATTGAGTTGTCTCCACCCCGTGCTCATGGTCGTAGATGACGATCACGAGAGAGGCAAGAGGAGGCCGAGGGAGACATGAATAAGGAGGTTGAGAGGCCCACCAGAGTGGAGCCGATTGGTCCAGGATCAGCTCACCACGACCCTTCGGGTGAGATGAGACCTCCACCACTGAGAGTACCTCCTCCTTACCCGACAACAGTTCCAGTTGTATCATCTGAGGCAGGTCCATCAGTGCCACCAATGGCATTTCCTGGAGTGCCATCGGTGGTACCCCCTGCCCAAGCGGGATGGCTTCTAGACAGAGCTCGGATTCCGTTGTTGGCAGCTCCTGTGAAGGGTCGGTTCACACTATTTCATGGAGAACCAGATCCGTATACTGCTCGTGCCTGGTTGGATACATTGGAGGGCACCTTTAGCTATATGACCCTCATAGACATAGAGAAGGTCGAGTTGGCTACATATCACCTTCGAGATCAGGCCTCCATTTGGTGGAATATACAGAAGAATATTATTGGTGGACAGCCAATTTCTTGGATTTCTTTTCGCGAAGCTTTTGAGAGAAAATATTATCCTACTGCGTTTCGTACAGCTCAACCACAGGAGTTTCTTGCTCTTCATCAGGGAGACCGCTCAGTTATGGAGTATGAGGCGGAATTCAATCGCCTGACAGAGTTTTATCCTTAGTTGGTTGCTACAGAGGAGGAGCGGACACCACAGTTCACGCTGGGCCTAGCTAGATATATCCAGTTACGTATGTCTGGATGGACCCCTACTTCTTATCGTGAGGCTCTGGATCGGGCCCTACACATCGAGATGATCCAGCATCAGTTGCATAGTGATAAGAAGAAAGGAAAGCAAACAACTCAGGGTTCAGTAGCGTCATAGAAACAACAGACTGTTGGTCAGAAGCATAGTAGCAGGAGTCAGAGTACGCCGGAGACTTTTGAGCCTCAGTCTCAACCCCAGAAGTCTGGACGATTTTCAGCAGGATCGTCGCAGGGTTCTCAGCAGACCCGGAAGTCGGCTACTGGTGGGGATCATTATTTTCAGTATGGATCTAGGGACCACAGCAGACTAGATTGTCCCCTAGAGCACCCCATATGTTATTATTGTAAGCTTCCGGGTCATGAGAGTCGAGATTGTACCTTGAAGGCTCAGCATAAGTCTGCAGCTATTACTCCCCAGGGTGACCGATCAGGACAGCAGAGGCCACAGCAAGGTGGTCGTCAAACTAAGATGTCATCCCATCAGCAGCAGATAGGACGTCAGCAGGCAGTTCCTTCACCAGTTCAGATATATTGTATGTCTGGGCATGAGTACCCCTCACCAGTGACGTCTCAGTATTCTGGGACGGGGTCGTACTATCAGCAGCCATGCCCAGCATACCAGCCTACAGTATTCTGCATCAGCAGTTGGCTGGAGCTTCGGGTTATCAGTCTCAGCAGTCAGTTGGGCCTTCTGGATATCAGCCCCAGCAGACTGCTGGACCTTTATCTACTCAGCCGCAACCGATTTTAGCATTGCCACATCCAGCGCCAGAGACAGGTCGAGTCTATGCAGTCACCAGAGAGGAGGCACAGCGGACCGATGGATCGGTCTTCTGTGGTATGATTTCTGTTTATACATTTCCTGCTGAATTGCTTGTTGATACCGATAGTTCTAGTTCTTTCATATCACGGTTGTTTATGGTAAAAATTAGTAGATTGCCTACCCTTAGATCACAATGGTTGTCAGTATCTCTGCCATCCGGTGAGGTATTGGATATCACACAAGAAGTTAAAGTGTGCCCATTGGACTTCGGCAATTATACTCTCACCGTGGATCTGTCAGTTCTCGAGATGGTAGAATTTCATATTATTCTGGGCATTGATTAATTGGTGGCCTATCATGCCACAGTTAATTTCCAAGCGAGGGTGATCACATTTCAGCCTCCAAACTAACCTTCGTGGGAATTCATTGGCACTAGAGATGACGGGATTTCTATTATCTCTGCACTTCTGGCCTAGAAGCTTATATCGCACAGATGTCAGGGTTTTCTATTGTCATTGATCAACACTGATGATAGTAGTAGCCCTCAGCTCTCGAATGTTCCAGTGGTCCGAGAATTTTCGAACGTATTTCCAGAGGAGCTTCCTGGTTTGCCTCCCATAAGGCAAGTTGAGTTTATGGTTGAGTTGATTTCGGGGACTGCGCCGACATCAAAGGCTCCGTATCGTATGACACCTAAGGAGTTGGATGAGCTAAAGGTCCAACTTCAAGAGTTGCTTGACAGGGGATTCATTCGACCTAGCGTATCTCCATGGGGTTCGCCAGTTCTGTTCGTCAAGAAGAAGGATGGTTCTATGAGGTTATGCATCGATTACAGGAAGTTGAATGCGGTGACCATCAAGAAAAAATATCCCCTGCCTCGTATTAAAGACTTGTTTGATCAGCGGAAGGATACCTCAGTGTATTCAAAAATTGATTTGTTGTTCGGATATCATCAGTCGAGGATCAAAGATTCAGATATCCAGAAGATAGCTTTGCACACCCGGTACGGACATTACGAGTTTTTGGTAATGTCATTTGGGCTTACCAATTCTCCTGCAGTATTTATGGATTTGATGAATCGAGTTTTCATAGAGTATTTGGATTAGTGCGTTATTGTTTTCATCGATGATATCCTGATTTACTCCTGTTCCGAGAAGGAACATGCGCGCCACCTTCGCATTGTCTTAGAGACGCTCCGGCAAGAGCAATTGTATGGAAAGTTCAGCAAGTGTGCTTTCTGGTTGTCTTCTGTGGGTTTTCTCGGACACGTGGTTTTTAGTAGAGGTATCTCCATAGATCTCCAGAAGATCGAGGTTGTCACCAGATGGGAGCAGTCGAAGTCAGTTCAGGAGGTGCGCAGTTTTCTCAGATTGGTTGGTTATTATCGGCGATTTGTTGAGCGTTTTTCCAGCATTGCTTCACCGTTGACACGTCTGACTAGAAAAAGTGTGAAATTTGTTTGGACAGAGGCTTGCAAGACCAGTTTTCAGGAGCTCAAACGACGATTGATGTCTGCGCCTGTTTTGGTGTTGTAACGACCCGGGAAATTTTATCAATATTTCCTTTAAAATATTGATCATGTCTAGATAGTTTTTGAGGAACCTAAAGATACTAGTATGAACTTTAGCCTAGTTATCCGCGATTTTTCTCAATTAAATTGAGACACTAAGCAATGAGGGGCCTTATATAGGTTTTCTAGTACTGTGGTTATTAGTGAATTTTAGGTAGAATTTAATATAAATATAGATGCGTTTTAATTAGGAATAGTGGTATGATTATAGGTGGGCCTTAAGGGAATTTTCGAAAAAAAAGAATAAAATAAAAATAAAATGCATGCACCAAGGATTGAACCTTGGACCTAGTATACCATCATGCATGTACTAATCAATTCACCTAGCAAGGGAGTGCTAGTAGAGAATGAAGTGGATTTTAGTTAAGGCTTAGGGAAAAATGAAAAGCCATCAAGGGAAGAGACACCATGACTCTTCACTTGCCCTCTTCATGTAGTATAAAAGAGGGGAGAAGGCTTAAGTTATTTTCTCTTCCACCAAAAGGTTTTTCCTTTTCCCTTCTTCCTTCTCCTCCCTCCTCCTAGCCGAAACCCACAAAGGGGGTTTTCCTTTGGAAAAGGTTCACAAGAAGGATTCATCTTTAAGATCTAAGGGTTATCTACAAGACTACAAGGGCTAAGGGTGATCAAGGGATAACAAGGTCTTCATCATCTCCTCTAGTTAAGGTCTAAAAAACAACCAAACTAACAAAGGTAAGACCTCCTCACCTATGGTATAATAGTTTTCCCATTTATTTTCATGATATAAGAATTTATTAGGACTATATGTGGAGAAAACTAAGGTTAGGGCTTCCAAGGGTTTCGGCCACCATAGGTTTCTATGGTTGGGTTTGGATCTAACTCTCCAATGATATTTCTTATGTTTTCTCATGTTGTAAAGGATGTTAATAGGGGTTTATGTGAAAGTTTTTACATAGTTATGGCCCTTGTAACTTTCGGCCAATGCATGATTTAGGGCAAGGGGATTAGGGTTAACTTCAAGCAAGGGTTCAAATGGCTTCCATGGTATTATATGTAAGGTATTAGATGTGAATTGGGGATTTTATGAACTTTTCCATGTGCTTGTGATCATTTTGGGTTTCGGCCAAAGCATGAATTAGGGCTAGGATTTGGGGTTAAAACCAAATGAGGGTTCAAATGGTTTTCTATGGCATGGTATGTATGGTATGGAATGTTAATCATGACTTATGGGAATTTCCCATGGACTTATAGTCGTTTAGGGTTTCGGCCAAGACACTAATCTAGGGTTTGGTTTGGGTTAAGGTCTCAAGGATACTTGAGTATAGGTTATTAGGATGTAAGTATATGGTTAAGCATGATGTGAGGATCTTTATGTTACCAAAACCCTAACTTCATATGCTAGGTATCATGACTCTGTATGTTTAGGTTAAATGCTATGTCTTATTCATGAATGTTTTAACCATATGCCATGAACACATGTAATTGATGTAGGCTTCATGTTATATAGAATGATGCATGTATGTTGTTAAATGCCTATAATAGATCTATGTTTATGAAGGTTTATGCATGCTTTATGATGAATGCCATGAACATAAGTAATGTAGAATGCCATGTACCTAAATAGTACGTACCTTGTTTATATGAATTTTTACCATGCATGCTCTATGATGGATACTATGATTATGTATGTATGTCATGTTTTATGAATGAAGAAGATGAATGAAGATAATGTTTATGCCGTAAGTACGAATGATAAGTATGAATGATGAAGGCATAATGATGTTATGAATCAAGTATGAATTATGAAATGCCAAGTATGCTTTATGTCATGATGAGGGATGGGCACCTTAAGAACGCCCCGGTTGTGGAACTACCGTAGCTGTTCCTACTCTTATGCTATGCTTCATGAAATAAGATTATGTTTATGCTATGTATGTCTATTAATGATAAAGCATGCAAAATTATTTTACTTTATGAATGGGCTTGTACCGGACCGAAGTAAGGGTCCAAGGGATGGGCACCTTAAGAACGCCTCGGTTCTGGACTACCGTAGCTGTCCACGGTTCTGGGACTACCGAAGCTGTCCAACAGGGATGGTCACCTTAAGAACGCCCTGGTTTTTGGAACTACCGTAGTTGTTCCTACCCTAGTAGGTCGGGGCTCGCTACCTCGTATTTACTTAGGGATGCGCGCTTATGATGTATGTATGTGGTACAAGCCGGGGACCCCAATGATGTTATGTTTATGTTTAAGTATCTAAAAGAATGAAGTATGATTTTGAATTAAGCATCCTTATGTATATGCATCTGACTCATGCATTCATTCATGTTATGCATTATGCCATGATAAGAATGTTCTACGCTTATGTTTATGTCTAGAATATGCTTATGTCCATGCTAAGAAGTATGCCATGATAAGAATGTTCTACGCTTATGTTTATGTCTAGAATATGCTTATGTCCATGCTAAGAAGTATGCCATGATAAGTATATTAAGTTTATGCCCATGTTAAGAAATCTGCCATGATAAGTATGTTAAGCTTAGGCCATGTTAAGAATTATACAATGATAATTATGTTATGTTCATGTTTTACGTTAGGAGTACGTTTATGTTTTATGTTCGGAATCATGATATGTCGAATGTTTCATATGTTTATGTATGTTATGACGTATGGTTTTTAGTGAGTAGGTAAGGGTCTTACCAAGTCTATGTGCTTATAGTCTTATTTTTCATATACCGCAGATCAAGCAAGAGGTTATTAGGTGAAGCAGCAGGAGAGGCAAAAACGGGTGTGTGGTAGTGATATGGCAAAGGAAAGAGGAAAAAGAGACTCCTCTATTATGTCTTGTGTTTTGGAATGCCCCTTTAGATTCTATGTTATGCTTATGGACAAGTTACTTGCAACGTATGATGCTGGATCGAGAGAACCGATAGAGGGGGGGGGGGTGAATATCGGAAAACGCTTTTCGGATAAATAATAGAGCAAGTACGCAGCAGAATCAAAACAATCACGAACACAGGTAGTTTTACTTGGTTCGGAGCCTAGTTCGACTCCTACTCCAAGGCCCACGGTCGTTGACCATTTTCTGCGGGCAATTCTATAAGTTCGCAAATCAGTTTACAAGATTGAATTTACAAGTATGGTAAAGTAAACTTTTTAAAAGAAACTCTTCTTTTACCGACGTCCGATGTAGGTTGTCTTTTCGGAGCAGCGGGACGTCGTCGGCACTTGTGTCTTGAGTCGGAAGGTTTCCGGAACAGGGCACGGGAGCAGAAGAGCGTGTATGTGTTCGAAAGATTGATTGATGAAGCCTTGGGGTCGAGGGCCCTTTTTATAGCACCTGGGGGCGCCCGGAACGTCGGGGGCGCCCCCCACGTGTCAGCCGATCTGATTCCTTCTCGGTCAGCTCTGATCCCTTCAAACTCTGGATTAGATCTTGACTGGGGGCGCCCGGGACGCTGGGGGTGCCCGGATTGACCGGGTCAACTCTCATCCGTTGGCTTCTCGCTGGCTTGCTTCGTTGGCTTGACCTGGGGGCACCCGGGAGCACGGGGGCGCCCGGGAGCATGGGGGGCGCCCGGGAGCACGGGGGCGCCCCACCCATGAGCTGTCGAAGCCTGCCTTTGCTTCTTGTGTTTTGTGATCACCTTGGGGGCGTCCGGGACACTACGGGCGCCCTGGTCAGCTGCTGCCTCACTCCTTTGAGGCTCTCTGAGCTGCAGACACTCGTTCCTTCGGTCCTGCATCCTGGGTTAGTCCAAAACAACATAAAGCAACAAGATGTTAGTTTATACAGCCTTAGCTATCTTGGTTCTGACTTTGGGCCTCCAAAATGGAGCCCTAGGTCGAACCGACGCCTACTGTTCCCTCGTCGGGGAACGCGTCCTCACCTACTCCCCTCGGGAGAATGTACCTAATGCCAACTGGCTCCTCCGGTTGGACTTTTGCCCAGCAGTCCTTCGCCAGGCGCCTAGCTGTCCTTTGCCAGGTCTTCAGTACCAAGCTGCCCTTCGCCTGGTGCCTAGCAGTCCTTCGCTAGGGCTTTGTATCCTGGCATTCCTTCGCCAGGTGCCTAGCAGTCCTTCGCTAGGGCTTTGTATCCTGGCATTCCTTCGCCAAGTGCCTAGCAGTCCTTCGCTAGGGCTTTGTATCCTGGCATTACTTCGCCAGGTGCCTAGCAGTCCTTCGCTAGGGCTTTGCCTGCACACTTGAGTAACATGTTTAGACAAACAATATACCTTAACTTTTGAACCCTGTTACCATTATCAAAATACAGGTTTGACTTGGGTGTTTTCTGCACCAACAATCTCCCCCTTTTTGATTTATGGCAACCCTAGTTCAAAAAGTTAAGTTAATAAATAAATTTTTGTTCCCTCCCCCTGGAAGGAATCTCCCCCTAGATAATTCAAAAATTCGTGGGGTTTTTGAAAATTAAGTTCTAAGTCTAAAGATGGATTAATTTTTACTTAGAACAATTTTTTTTCAATAGAACTCTAAAGATATATTTTCCAAAACAAGTTTCGTTGTGCACTTTGAAAATTTATGTTTAATTACTTAGATAAAAAACTTAAGTTGAGCATAAAAAATTTGAGTACTTAGAAAATTTTGCAAACTTAAGTTTTGACATACTTAGAGAAATTTTGCAAACTTAAGTTTTGAAATACTTAGAAAAATTTTGCAAACTTATGTTTTAAAATACTTACAAAAATTTTGCAAACTTATGTTTTGAAATACTTAGAAAAATTTTGCAAACTTAAGTTTTGAAATACTTAGAAAAATTTTGCAAGCTTAAGTTTTGAAATACTTAGAAAAATTTTGCAAACTTAAGTTTTGAATACTTAGAAAAATTTTGCAAACTTAAGTTTTGAGTACTTTTTGAATAAAGGATAGGGTTTGAAATTTTTGGAAAAGATTTTATATAAAAAATTTTAGAAAATTTTAAACTCTCCTTTCCTATCTCTCGCCCTTTGCCATATATCAAAAACACATAAATATAGCAGAAACAGGATAATTAAATTGCATAAAAGCGAATAAATTGCATTATTTTGCTGTACTGACCCAATTCAGGATATGAACTAAACCAAATCAGTTTCTTTTAGGGTCCTGTCTAACCTAATTAGCTACTTACTAACTGTTATTAAATAGTAGTTTTTGCTAGGGTTAGTCAAGTTAAGTGAACTGTTCAAGTTAGATTTTCTAAACTTGACACTTAACTTGATTACTGTGTAGTTTGTATTTAGTGCCCCAATTACTGCAGATGCACTGACTTAAAGCATCTTGAATTAAGGCAAAGACCTAAGCATCTCAACCCATTCTAGGTTATCAATCAAAAGAACCCTAAGGTGCTTGTGAGATGCTGGCTTCTAAATCTATAGGTGCATGCAGTTCTAGGGTTAGGGCCTAGGCTAAGTCCATTTGCGAAAAAGCCCTAGTTTTGAAGGGGATAGTTTTAAAATAAAACTAAGTCAAAAAACATTTAAAATTTTCAAAACTAAGTAAAATTTGATTTTGAAAACATTTAAAAATTTTAACAACTGATTTTAAAAACATTTGAAAATTTTAAAGGCTGAAGTAGTAGAAAAACCAAAAAGCACAGTAAACCTATTCTACCAAGCATAATCCTAACTGCTTTCTTAGTGAACTGAACTCAGACTCAGGTAGGGGTTTGGTGAATATGTCAGCTAAATTAGATTTAGAGTCTACATGCTTAAGGACTATCTCACTCATGGCTACATGTTCTCTTACAAAATGGTGCTTAACTTCTATGTGTTTAGTTCTTGAATGTTGGATTGGGTTTTTAGTTAGATTAATTGAGCTTATATTGTCAATAAAAACTTGGGTTTGGGTGTAATTGAGCTGAAAGTCCTTAAGAGTGTGCATCATCCATAAAAGTTGTGCTACACACTCTCCTAAGGCAACGTATTCAGCTTCAGTTGTGGATAGAGCTACACAGTGTTGTTTTTTGCTGCACCAACTTACTAGACTATTTCCTAACAGTTGGTAGCTTCCACTTGTGCTCTTTCTATCTAATTTACAACCAGCATAGTTAGAATCCGAGTATCCTGACAAATCAAAGGTTGAGGTCCTAGGATACCAAATCCCTACATTTACGGTGCCCTTAATATATCTAAGTATTCTTTTTAGGGCTGCTAAGTGTGTTTCCTTAGTACAGGTTTGGTATCTAGCGCACATCCCTATAGCAAAAAGAATATCAGGTCTGCTGGCTGTAAGGTACAGTAGACTTCTTATCATACTTTTATAGAGTTTAAGATCTACTGTTTTACCATCAGGGTCACTGTTTATCTTTATATTAGTGGCCATGGGGGTACTTATGCTTTTAGAGTTATCCATTTTAAATTTCTTTATTAACTCTTTAGCATATTTGGATTGATGGACATAATTTCCATCCCTAGTTTGTTTAATTTGTAATCCTAGGAAAAAGTTAAGCTCACCAACTAAGCTCATTTCAAATTCATTTTCCATTATTTTAACAAATTCTTTTAGGAAATTTGAGTTGGTGGACCCAAAGATTATGTCATCTACGTAGATTTGGGCAATGAATATATCTTTTCCTAGGATTTTAATAAATAGGGTTGAGTCAATTTGTCCTTGTTTAAATTCTTTAGAGATTAAGTAAGTTGACAGGCATTCATACCAGGCTCTAGGTGCTTGTTTTAGTCCATATAGTGCTTTAGTAAGTTTGAACACGTGGTCAGGTCTTTCTAAGTCCTCAAACCCAAGGGGTTGTCCTACATAAACTTCTTCTTTAATGAATCCATTTAGAAAGGCTGACTTTACATCCATTTGGTATAGCTTAAATCCTTTATGGGATGCAAAGGCTAATAACATCCTAATGGACTCAAGTCTAGCTACTGGGGCATATGTTTCGTCGTAATCTAACCCTTCTACTTGGCTGAATCCCTTCGCTACTAGGTGGGCTTTATTTCTGACTATTTCTCCTTGATCATTTAGTTTATTCCTAAAAACCCACTTAGTGTCAATGATGGATTTGCCTGCAGGTTTAGGCACTAGTTCCCAGACTTGGTTCCTCTCAAATTAGGCTAATTCTTCCTGCATAGCTATGATCCAATCAGGATCAGGTAGGGCTTCATATATAGTCTTAGGTTCTATTTTTGAGATCATTGCTATTTGACTAAGGTTTCTATAGAAGGATCTAGTCCTAACTCCTAGAGTTGGATCACCCACAATTTGATCGGTTGGGTGACTAAGTCTGGGTTTCTTGGATTTTCTAAAACTTGGTTCAGCCTCAGGTTCGGCTGGTTGGTTTGGTTCACTATTTGATTCAACTCTTTGAGCTGGTTCAATTATTGGTTCAATAATTGGTTCATTTGATTCACTAGTTGGTTCAATGGTTAGTTCGCTTATAGGTTCAATTAAGGATTCACCAATTTGTTGATTATCTTCTTGATCAGTGTTTGATGAAGTTAGATTTGGATTTGAATTATTTTCTTCATCAAATATTAGATTGGTTGTTTCTTCGATTTTCTTAGTTTGGTTGTTGTAAACCCTATATGCTCTACTTGTTGTTGAGTAACCTAAGAAGATGCCTGGGGTTGATTTAGATTGGAATTTTCCTAAGTAGTCTTTGGTGTTTAGGATATGAACTTTGCATCCAAAGACCCTTAGGTAGTATAGATTTGGGAGTCTATGGTAATATAGTTCATAGGGTGTTTTGTTGTATCGCTTGTTAATCAGGACCCTATTTTGGATGTAGCAAGCCGTACTAATTGTTCTGCCCAATATTGGTTTGCTAAGTTAAATTCATTGATCATTGCCCTAGCGGCTTCCTGTAGTGTTCTATTTTTCCTTTCAACTATCCCATTTTGCTGGGTGGTTCTAGGACACGAAAATTCATGTATGTATCCATTTACCTTACAGAATTCCTCGAAACGTTGATTTTCAAATTCTCCCCCATGGTCACTCCTAAGTCTTTTGATTTTAGTATCATTTTGATTTTTAATTAATTTACAGAATTCATTAAGTAGGTTTAGGGTTTCATCTTTGGTCTTTAGAAACCTAACCCAGGTAAACCTAGAGTAATCATTAACTATTACTAAGCAATACCGGCTTCCGCTTAGTGACTTGGCTCCATGTGAATCAAATAGGTCAAGGTGCAGGAGCTCAAGTGTGGTTTGAGTTAGATCAGATTGAATTAGTTTGTGATTAGATCTGGTTTGTTTACCTTGATTTCAAGATTCACAGATTAGGTTTTCATGATTTTTAATCTTGGGAATACCTTTAATTAAGCCAAGTTGGGTGATTTTTGAAATAGTTCTTAGGTTGGTGTGACCTAGTCTCCTATGCCAGAGGTTTGATTGTTCTAACTGGGTTAACATGCATTTAGGTACTAGGGGAAGGTTTATAGTGTAAACATTATTGGTTCTAGTGCCCTTAAGCATGATTTCTGAGTCTTGTACGTTTCTAATTAGGCAGTTAGAATTGTTAAAGGTAACTATATAACCAGAATCACACAACTGACTTATGCTAAGCAAGTTAAAATTGAATTGTTCAACCAAGTGTACTTTCTTAATAATAAAGTTAGATTTGAGTTCAATATTACCTGACCCAATTACCTTGAGTATGACATTGTTGTCAAATGCCACAGAGCCTAGGTTCTTGAGCTTGAGTTTGGTGAATTTCAATTTATCTCCAGTCATGTGTTTGGAGCAACCGCTATCCAACATCCATTGGTCCAAATCTTTATGTTCCTACACATAAAGAGTTTTGTTGATTTAGATCCAATTAGAGTTAGGAATAGCTTAAATTGATTTTCACTGCCTAGTCTGTCTCACCCAAATCTAGGATTTTCAATCACGTTAGCCTTATAGGTTTTGTGAGACAGGTTTTGATAAAGGAATTTTTGAAACACATGATTTATTTTTAAAAAACTTAATTAATTTTGAAAACAATTGAATTTATTTTGAAAAGAATGTTTAAATCTACAACTAATTGAAAATTTGTGTTAGATTCGAATTTAACAGAGACTAGTTTGAATTTGAATTTCAAAGATTGGCTTCCAGGTCTTGGCGAGGCACTAGGCCTTCTTTGGCCGTAGCCTTATTGGATCATCAATCCTTTCCTTGACAAAGCCTTTCAGTGAAATTTCATTTTCAAAATTAATCTTTGAAAAATTCTGGTCTAACTAGTTTGGGTCTTGGATCGGTAGCTTCGGCTAGTTTCACCAGTCTAAAGAGACCAAGTAGAGAATACTTGACCTTATTAGAATTGGTTTCCCTAACGTACTATCATCTCACCGCCACCTAATACTATGTTGTTTAAATTTCAGTTAAGTTGGTTCAGTCCTTAAACTAACCATTCCTAAATCTAAACATGGTAAATTGCATAAATTAAGTAAACAATCAATCATGCAAATTGCAAGCAAGAATTGAATTTTATCTAACAATAAATATTGCTTTCAATTTGGCTCCCCCTGGACTAAAGCCACGATAATGGTCTGGCAAGATGTGAATCTTGTCCTTGGGGATCCAGTATTGATTTGATCCAGTTTGTTTGTTCAGGCATAGTTTGGGTACCCATGCATGAACTTTAGGTCTGGACTGGTTCAGTACAGCAAAGTAGGATCTTTGTCTAGATTTGGTTCTATAACCTAGTCCGGATCGATTTAGAACCGACTTCTATTTTCCAAGAATCATGTCAAGACCCTTGGAACCAGAAGTGAATCGTTCTAAAGCTGATCTAAGATCCTTAACCTGAGTTTTCAGGGAGGAGTTCTCTTTCTCAAGTTTTTCAACTTGAGTAGAGGTTCCTTCTTGAACCTTCTCAGTTAAGGGTCTAGGGTCAGCTCCCTCTTTCAGGAGTTTTACTTCCTGTCGGAGGGATTTGACTCGGAGTTTAGCTTTCACCAAATCTCGAGAAAGATAAGAAATTAACTCATTTAACTGACTTCTAGTAAAATCACTTACCTTGATTTCACCGTCCTTTGAAAATATTAGTCTGTCGTCGTCCTGTTCTGATTCTGATTCGATCTCGACTTTTTCTTAGGCGGTTAGTGCGAGTAGGTTCGACTGTGGGACCTCTTCTTCTTTTTCGGAGGAGGACTCATCCCACGTTGCCTGAAGTGCCTTTTTCCTTCTATTCTTCTTGGTCTCCTTTAGGTTCGGACACTCCGTCTTGTAGTGACCCTTCTTCGGAAAACGCTTTTCGGATAAATAATAGAGCAAGTACGTAGCGGAATCAAAACAATCACGAACACAGGTAGTTTTACTTGGTTCGGAGCCTAGGTCGACTCCTACTTCAAGGCCCACGGTCGTTGACTGTTTTCTGTGGGCAATTCTATAAGTTCGCAAATCAGTTTACAAGATTGAATTTACAAGTATGGTAAAGTAAACTTTTAAAAAGAAACTCTTCTTTTATCGACGTCCGATGTAGGTTGTCTTTTCGGAGCAGCGGGACGTCGTCGGCGCTTGAGTCTTGAGTCGGAAGCTTTCCGGAGCAGGGCGCGGGAGCAGAAGAGCGTGTATGCGTTCGAAAGATTGATTGATGAAGCCTTGGGGCCGAGGGCCCTTTTTATAGCACCTGGGGGCGCCCGGAACGTCGGGGGCGCCTCCCCACGTGTCAGTCGATCCGATTCCTTCTCGGTCGGCCCTGATCCCTTCAAATTCGGGATCAGATCTTGACTGGGGGCGCCCGGGACGCTGGGGGCGCCCGGATTGACCGGGTCAACTCTCATCCGTTGGCTTCTCGCTGGCTTGCTTCGTTGGCTTGACCTAGGGGCTCCCGGGAGCATGGGGGCGCCCGGGAGCATGGGGGGCGCCCGGGAGCACGGGGGCCTCCCGCCCATGAGCTGTCGAAGCCTGCCTTTGCTTCTTGTGTTTTGTGTTCACCTTGGGGGCGCCCGGGACACTCCGGGCGCCCTGGTCAGCTGCTGACTCACTCCTTTGAGGCTCTCTGAGCTACAGACACTCGTTCTTTCGGTCCTGCATCCAGGGTTAGTCCAAAACAACATAAAGCAACAAGATGTTAGTTTATACAGCCTTAGATATCTTGGTTCTGACTTTGGGCCTCCAAAATGGAGCCCTAGGTCGAACCGACGCCTACTCTTCCCTCGTCGGGGAACGCGTCCTCACCTACTCCCCTCGGGAGAATGTACCTGATGCCAACCGGCTCCTCCGGTTGGACTTTTGCCCAGCAGTCCTTCGCCAGGCGCCTAGCTGTCCTTCGCCAGGTATTCAATACCAAGTTGCCCTTCGCCTGGTGCCTAGCAGTCTTTCGCTAGGGCTTTGTATCCTGGCATTCCTTCGCCAGGTGCCTAGCAGTCCTTCGCTAGAGCTTTGTATCCTGGCATTCCTTCGTCAGGTGCCTAGCAGTCCTTCGCTAGGGCTTTGCCTGCACACTTGAGTAACATGTTTAGACAAACAATATACCTTAACTTTTGAACCCTGTTGACATTATCAAAATACAGGTTTGACTTGGGTGCTTTCTGCACCAACAATCTCCCCCTTTTTGATTTATGGCAATCCTAGTTCAAAAAGTTAAGTTAATAAATAAATTTTTGTTCCCTCCCCCTGGAAGGAATCTCCCCCTAGATAATTCAAAAATTCGTGGGGTTTTTGAAAATTAAGTTCTAAGTCTAAAGATGGATTAATTTTTACTTAGAACAATTTTTTTTTTCAATAGAACTCTAAAGATATTCACATGCTTAGGTATGTTAGCGTAACGTCGCCTCTCGCCACACCGTAAGATGTGGGAAAATGGCGGGCGTTACAGGTGTTACCATCAGGCGAGGACGGTTTTGTACTTTACACTGACGCATCACATTAGGGTTTGGGCGCAGTTTTGATGCAGCATGGACGGGTAGTCTCTTATGCTTCTCATCAGCTCAAGGAGCATGAGAAAAATTATCCAGTTCATGACTTAGAGCTTGCAGCCATTATTTTTGCCTTGAAGATATGGAGACATCATCTCTACGGCGTCACATTTGAGATTTTCACGGATCACAAGAGCCTCAAGTATTTATTCACTCAGAAGTAGCTGAATCTTCGTCAGAGACCATGGATGGAATTTCTGAAGGATTATGACTGTACCATTAGCTATCATCCAAGGAAAGCTAATGTAGTTGCAGGTGCACTGAGCATAAAATCCAAGAGTGTTCTAGCTTGTCTCCGGGTTATGGTTACAGACTTAGTTCAGAGCTTCTCAGAGATGGGACTGGAGGAGCAGGGTCAGACAGAGAAAGGGTTGTTGGTGACTATGGTTGCTCAGTCTTCAATCATGACGAGGATCAGAGAGGCTCAGGCCAGGATCAGCATCTGTAGTTCATAGGCAGCCAGATAGCCTCAGAGCAGTAGACTGACTTTACACGAGATGAAGAGGGTATTCTATATTTCCAAGGGAGATTGTGCGTACCTAAGTCACATCCGGTCATGAGGAGTTGCTTCCGGAGGCTCATCGATCTCGGTTTTCTATGCATCCATGCGGAACCCGTATGTACCAAGATTTGAGACGTTCCTACTGGTGGAGCGGTATGAAAAAAGACATCGCGAATTTTGTTGCTAGATGTCTGGTGTGCTAGCAGGTGAAGGTCGAGCATCAGAGACCTGCTAGATTATTTTAGAGGTTCCCTATTCCTGAGTGGAAATGGGAGCACATCACTATGGATTTCGTTGTGGGATTACTGAGGTCTTGGAGAAGACACGATGCGATTTGGGTGATCGTTGATCGATTAATTAAATCCGCTTATTTCTTGGGGATTCAGAGGACAGATTCTCTGGACAAGCTGGTAGAGTTGTACTGTCGTGAGATTATCAGACTACATGGTGTTCCTCTGAGCATCATATCAGATAGAGACCCGTGTTTCACTTCGCGGTTTTGGTAGAGATTGCAGCAGGCTATGGGTACTGAGCATCGATTCAGTACAGCCTTTCATCTGTAGACGGACGGACAGTCAGAGAGCACTATTCAGACGGTAGTGGATTTGTTGAGATCCTGCGTTATGGACTTTGGAGGCAACTGTGAAGATCACTTGCATTTGGTTGAGTTTGCCTATAGTAATAGCTATCATTCAGCTATTCAGATGGCACCTTTCGAGGCATTGTATGGTAGAGCTTGCAGGACACCCACCCTCTGGGAGGAGGTTGGGGAATCTCAGTTGCTAGGTCCTCAGAGTATTCAGTATGACGCAAAACTAGTCCATATTATCAGACGCAGGTTGTCAGAGGCTCAGGATCGTCAGAAGAGTTATGTAGATTGGAGACGCAGACCCTTGGAGTTCTCCATGAGCGATCACGTGTTCTTACGAGTGTCACCCATGAAAGGGGTGAAGAGGTTTGGTTTGCGAGGTAAGTTAGCTCCACGTTACATTAGACCGTTTAAGATTTTGGAGCGGATTGGAGCAGTCACTTATCGTCTGGCATTACCACCGTCTTTGATTGGAGTTCACGTTGTGTTTCATGTTTCCATGCTGAGGAAATATATACCAGATCCTACACACGTGTTATCGGAGGTGCCGGCCACACATCAGCCAGACGTGACCTATGAGGAGGTGCCTATGCGGATTTTGGACGGCAACGAGCATCGGTTGATGAACAAGATAGTCCAGTTGGTCAAAGTGGGTTGGCAGCACCACTCGGATAAGGAAGCTTCTTGGGAGCTTGAGGATACGATCAGAGCTCGCTACACTCATCTATTTACATGAGGTGCATATAGCTGAGTTGCATTATGTGTTGCATTCAATATTTATATTATATCTACATTGTTGATACAGGTTGTTGATATTTGTTGTTGTTGACTAGTATCTGTTGTGGTTGACTAGTACATGTTGTGATTACTATCTAAATTTGGGGACCAACTTTTTGTTAGTGGGAGAGAATGTTGAAAACCAAAATTTTAAAGGGCCTCTTTCCAAATTAGGGACCTAGTTGAAAATTACCAAAATTGGAGGGCTTATTTGCAAAATGCCAGAAAACATAAAATGCCCTAAAACTTCCTCCCCCAAGTTAGTTTTCCCCGATCGCCTCAGCCCCCGACGCGAAGGGAGTCGGTTCCCTGTCGCCACTGCCGCGCGTTGAGGAAGCGCCGCCTGGTCTTCCGTCGCAGGCGTGAGTGCAGGGCCTTGATTTGGACGCATTCATTTGGTCGCGAGGAGGTTCTGTCTAATACGCTCTACAAATAAAGGCGGGTACTTCTCCTTTGTATTCTATAGATTATTGGCCTTAAATACAAGACTGTTTCTGAGTAGGACTACTTTACCTTGTTCTTTGTTTTTGACATCATCCGTTGACACCTTCTTTGCATGATCTTCAAGCTAATCGTATTTTATGTCCGTACAGTCTTCCATTGATTTTCTATTCTGTAAAGTACCGCTTCTACGTGAGTACTTAGAAATGATCATTAAACAAACTAGGGTTGGATGACATTTAGAGATACCCTACCTAGTAGTTTAGTTGTATGTTTGATGATTTTGGTATTTATTGATCGTATCGTTGTTATTTAGTTGATTGTGCATTTAGTTGTTAGTGATATGAGAGAAGTGTCCTAAGGAAATCGCCTTATCATTGTAATCATTTATTTTAATAAATGAATATTCACTATTTGAGTATACATGTTTATGTATTTGATTGAGATCTTAAACTCATTTACTGAATGTCCACAATACAATTCACAGCATGAGAGAATTTGTGATGAATTCACAACTAGTGATTATCTCTACATGTGCAATTGTGAAGTATTGAAATTGTCCCTAGTCGATGAATTGATAAATACGGACACTATCAATTCTGTTGAGAGTAGCATGAGTTATTCTCTAATCAGCTGATTCTCACTGGCTGGTGACATTGAGATGTCCGGAGATAAACATGAATGCTAGTTAAGGGAACTAGTTCATTGGAGTGACTGGTTGTAAAACTTCATATGGTAGTCTACATATAGATATGTCAGTGAAGTTCTTACTGCAGCTTAAGTGCGATGTTCCTTTGACTTGCGGTGTTCAAGTCATCTTGGTCATGGAGACTTATACTTTGACATCTTAAGCAAGCATCTCCAAGGAGGTGTGGACCCAGGATGATTGGGTATAAGCCGAAGTGCACGAAGATGTTTGAATAGCCTACAAAAGATTCACTACTCCTTGCGAGGAGATGTATACCCGAGGCCTATCGTCGGATTGTTACTCGAAGCCTTTGGCCAAAGCATGACATGTTCAGAGTATGAATCTCTTAAATACATGAGAGTAATTAGAATCCGTAGGACGAGAAAACGTTACTTGGGCTAGGTGTGACGTAGTCAGCCTAGTGGGGACTGACACACATAGACCATGTCCTGAACCAAGTGGGTATAAGATGGTGAAGGGAATGGGGCACGATTCATTATAGCTGCTGAAGGGTTTCAGAATTGTTTCTTAGGTCAACCGTTGATCTTTCGATTAATTGGGGAACATGATGTACTACTAGGTGTCACTCATGATCGTTCTATAATTAATTGATTAATTATAGACGACCAACATAAATCGAAAGCCTATTTAGTCACACGCACTACGAGTAATCCGAGGAATTTAAAACGAGTTAAAAATTAGATTTTCCAATCAAGAGAGATTAAGTTTGGTTGAGCCAAACGATAAGCCGAATCTGAATTTTTCAGAGATGAATTGGAAGCGTAAAATGGCTAAGTCTTTTGAAGACTTAATTGATGAATTAAATAAGATTAATTCATTGGGGCTTGGCTTGGATAGGCCGGCCAAAGAGGGTCTCCATCCTCTTTGCTTGGCCGGCCACAACAAAGGGAGAGAACCAAGTTTTTGGTTCAATTTATAAAATAAACCAAGTGTGGTTTGTTTTATAAAATTATGGATGATATAAATTTTTATATAATAAACCAAGGTTTGGTTTATTTTTCATGGAAATTAAAATGAACCATGGATTAGTTTATTTTATAAAATCAATCATGGATTGATTTACCATGATAAGGAAATTGATTCAATAGGAGAGAAGATTTTTTGTCATGAATTAAAATATGATTTTAACCATGATATAAAATCAAACATGGCATGATGGAATAAGTTATTCCATATTTGAGAGGCTTGATGGTTGAGAGGCCACTATATAAAGGACCAAAGGCAAGGCTTGGGTGTGAATCAAAAAAGATGAAGGCATAGGCTCTCTCCCTCTCTTTCTCTCCTTCTCTTCTCCCCATCTTGCCGTGTGCCAACCAGCCCCAAGAAGGAGCACCAGCCGGCCGCCCCTGCCCTTTCCCTGCCAACCACCACCTACTGTCGGAGAAGGAAGCTCCGGCCATCTCTTGGACGGAAGAAGGTGCTGCCAGAATTAGAGTTTGCCGCAAGGATCCTTTTGCCGCAAGCCTCTTCTTTTGCTTCGCCGGAATTTTGATTCCAGCCATCCTTTTGTGGTTAGTCTTTCGACTTCTCTCTTGGTTTTTCTCGTCGCGTTCTCAGAGAATCTAGTAGTTCTAGAGAACACGAAACTCGTGGCTTTGCGAAGTCATTCCGAAGATACTCGACGTGGACGCGAATAAAGGCGGAGCTTCCAAGGGACGCTTACGGTTGGATCTCGTCCCTTCCTTCGAGTTACGTGATGTAATACGTAAATTAGTTTATGTTTCTGCAAAATTTTAAATATATGATCATGTCTACACAAGATAAACTTGCATGCTTAGATGTGTGGTTCAATGATTTAGAAAAATTATTTATGTTAATCCTTCTGCTGCACGTAATTAATTTTGAAATTACGAACCCGCATCCATGTCAACATGCACCCGGTCCCAACAGTGGTATCAGAGCCGAGATTTGTGTTCGACATAATCATATAATTGTTTTACGGAAATCTTTATCATGATCTCAATTTTGGAAAATTTTTAATTATGGAAACTTTCCAATTATGGTAAATTTTCGATTTAGGAATTTCAAAGTTTGGAAATCCTCATGAAATTTCACAAACTTTTGAAATATCTCTGTTTCTGAAATTTTATGATAATTGTGAAATTTTTCATTTTTGGAAACTTTCCAATTTTGGAAATTTCCTATTTTGGAAATTTTCCAATTTTGGAAAAACGTAAGTTTTCTTTGTACCAGAAACTTACAATTATTCTGAAAACCTTTTATTTTTGGAAACTTTCAATTTATGGAAAGCACGCAATTTTAGGCACTTTCTTTCAAGAAAGTCTAGACAAATTATGAGAATATTAATTGACATTTAAATTTATAATTAGAAATTAAATTATTTACAAAATTCTTTATTTTGGATTGAGCCTCGGGGAGCCGTCTAATTTAATGTTAGTTGTTATAATTAAATTTCTAAAATTGAATTTAAATTGTCAAATGTTTAATTTGGATTGAGCCTCGGGGAGCCATCCAAATTAAGTTATTGATATTAATTTTCCATAAATAAAATATGTGATCAAATCTTGGAAATTTTTGAGGTGATTCTCAAACGATAATTTCCTTATTTGATTTATGAGGTGATGCTCTTATATATTATTGTCTCCAAAATTAATTAGGAAAATTGTTTCCTATAGAGTATATTTCCTTAAATATGATTTCATGAAAATAATATGAGGTTGAATTAAGGGAATCTGTCTCTTAATTTAATAAGATTTGATTTAGAGAAATCAAAGTCTTAAACATATTATTTTCGAAATTGATTATGATAATTCAGGAAATTGTTTCCCAAAACAATTCCTTGAATAAAGTATGAAATTATAATTAGGAAATTTGGTTCCTAATTCAATTAATGAGACTTGATAAATTAAGTCACATACATACTTTATTAAGGAAATCGTTAGAACATGACATAATTATATGTCATGAATGTGCATAAAAGAAAAGAATGAGACCCAAAACCCCTTACAAAATATTAAGGCCAACACCTTCCATTAATATGGTTAGAACCGGAGTTTTATTTCTCGTTTGGGTTGATGGACACATCCATGCCCGGCTTGAACCTCAATATGTTCAAACTATGGAATTAGTTTATGATCAGAGGTCAATCCTTAGTTTTGGTTGTTGGACACATCCAAGCCTGACTAAATGGTTGAATGAGATCCAACTATATTAAAACTATTTCTTGATTAATGGGTCAGCCTTAAGCTTGGACCATCGATTTGTTGTGCCACAGCCAAGGTCGATGTAAAGAGAGGTGCAGTTGGGTGCTATGTATATTGTTGCATACTTGTTAATGAGTTAACAACCCAATGATTTACGCAAACATTCAATTAGTTGATAGCATAATGTGATAGTTACATATGTATAATATGTAATCGGTATAATTACCTACCTTCATAGCTAAGAATAACTTGATGGACTCTAGCCATGGTTGTTCTTATCTATGGTTGGATATCAACCTATTTGGAGATGTTCCTACGATCTCCCGAATTGATAAAAAGGGTTATTCAATTCGAAAAATAAATAGGATTTAATTAATGTATATTGATGCATTCTTTATCATTCTCATCACATAACCTCAATTTGTATTTCTAGGATAATCACCTGATCATGTCTTCTCTGAATTTGCGTTCCATTTTGGACACCAATAAGCTGACTGGGTCAAATATCATGGACTGACTTCGAAACCTGAGGATAGTCCTCAAGGCAGAAAAGCTTGCTTATGTCCTCGAAGAACAACTTCCCAACCATCTTCCTGAAGATGCAACTCCAAACCAGTTAGTGACTTATCAGAAACATGTGGTCGATTCTGAACTTGTGAGTTGCATCATGCTGGCCGTTGTGGTACCTGAGCTACAAAAACAGCATGAGCATATGGATGCTCATACCATCGTCTTCCATTTTCATGAGCTATTTGACGAGCAGGCGAGATACGAAAGGTTTGAGGTCTCCAGACTCCTCTTCACCTCTAAGATGCAGGAAGGCACTTCTGTTCCACAGTTTTTGTTGAAGATGTTGGGGTACATTAAGCGACTAGGCACACTCGGATTTGCAATGGATCACGAACTAAGTATTGACTTAATTCTGCATTGTTTGCCCAAGAGTTACTCACAGTTTGTGATGAACTATCGGATGAACAAACTAGAGACTACCATTCCTGAGTTGCTTAACCTGCTGAAGACTGTAGAGCCTTCTGTAAAGCAGGATCAGAAGACGGTACTGTTAGTTGGTTCCTCAAAGAAAGGCTCTAAGAGGAAGCCCAAAGAACAAAATAAGAGAAGGAAGAAAAAGGCCAAAAAGATTGAAAACGCACCAAAAGGCACTTGCCATCACAGCGGCAAGGAGGGCCACTGGCGAAGAAACTGCAAGGTTTATCTTGAGTCCTTGAAGAAGAAGGCATCCGATGCCCCATCCTCTTCAGGTATCTTCGTTATTGAATGTCAATCTATTTCCTCGGACACCTGGGTACCTGATACTAGGTGTAGCTCACATATATGTAATGACATACAGGGGCTAAGGAATAGAAGAAGCTCATCAAGGGAGAAGCGAATTTGCGAGTTGGAAATGGAGCAAAGATTGCTGCTGTTGCCATCGGAACATATTTGCTAAAGCTCCCTACTGGACTTGTCTTAGAATTGGATAATTGTTATTTTGTTCCTTCGTTAATAAAGAACATTGTATCTATTTCATGCTTGAATGAAAAGGGTTATCATTTAACTTTTAGTAACAATTGTTGTTACATAACTTTAAATGATGTTCTTTATGGGACCGGAACTTTATGCAATGGTATCTACACGTTAGATTTATCCGGTGACGTTTTCAATATCAAAGTTAGCAACAAACGTGCTCGAATAGATAATCAAATAGATTCCTATATGTGGCATTGTCGTCTTGGCCATGTAAGTAAGAAACGCATGACTAAATTACACCGATGTGCAATTCTGGAATCATTTGAACCCGGTTCATTTGATACAAGCGAATCATGCTTAAAAGGTAAGATGACCAAATTATCCTTTTTTGAAAAAGGTAAACCAGTGGGAGAATTGCTTGGTCTAATACATACTGATGTATGTGGACCAATGTCAACTCTTGCACAAGGAGGCTATAGCTACTTCATTACCTTTATTGATGATCACTCACGATTTGGGTATGTGTTCTTAATGAAACACAAATATGAAGCTTTTGAGAAATTCAAAGAGTTCAGAAGTGAAGTAGAGAAACAACTTGGCAAAAGTATTAAGATACTTCGATCTGATCGGGGTGGTGAATACTTAAGTTAAGAGTTTCAATATTATCTTAGGGACAATGGGATATTGTCTCAATGGACTCCGCCATATACACCACAGCATAATGGTGTATCTGAGAGGCGTAACCGAATCTTGATGGACATGGTTAGATCTATGATGAATCATGCAACTCTTCCAAAATCCTTTTGGGGCTATGCACTTAAGACAGCTGTTTACTTACTAAACAGAGTCCCGACCAAGGTAGTCTCTACTACTCCATATGAGACGTGGAATAGTAAGAAATTTCATTTATCTCACCTAAAGATATGGGGTTGTCCTGCTTATGTAAAGCGAACTATATCAGACAAATTGGATGTTAAGTCTGATAAATGTCTATCTATTGGATACCCTAAGGAAACGAAGGGTTACCAATTCTATCATCCCTTGGAACAAAAGGTGTTTGTTTCAAGGTATGCTGTATTTCTAGAAAAAGAATTTCTTTTACAAGAAAACAGTGGGAGTAGCATTGAACTTGAAGAAGTTCAAGAAACTCCAATAGACATTACAGAGACACCTAGTCTAGACCCACAACCAATAACTCATAATGATGAGCTATCAGTTGAACCTAAAATAACACCACTTCTTCGTAGGTCTGATAGGACACGCAATATTCTAGAGAGATACGGATTTCTCATAAGTGAATCGAACGACGTGTTACTCATTAACGATGACGAACCTATCAGTTATGAAGATGTTCTGAAAAATTCAGAAAGGGATAAATGGCTTGAAGCCATGAAGTCGGAAATGGATTTCATATACAAAAATCAAGTATGGGACTTGGTTAACCCACCTGAAGGGATTAAGCCCATAGGGTGCAAGTGGGTTTTCAAGAAGAAAACCGACATGGAAGGTATGTTGGATCGAGAGAAACGATAGAGAGGGGGTGTGAATATCATTAACGTTTTTCGGAAAAACTTAGAGCAAGTACGCAGCGGAAATTAAGAAAACAAAATCAAACAGAGACACGATCGATTTTACTTGGTTCGGAGCCTGGGTCGACTCCTACTCCAAGGCCCACGGTCGTTGACCGTTTACTGAGGGCAATTCTATAATCGCGCAAATATTCTTACAAAAGATTACAGTTCTAGTACAGTAGTAGTATAACAGAAATAAAAAATTAGTTCTTCGTTACCGACATCCGATATGGGATGTTTCTCGGAGCAGAGGGATGTCGACGGCGCTTTCGTGTCGAGTTGGAAGGTTTCTGGAGTGAAGCGCAGGAGCAGAAGAACGTTACAGCGTTGGAAGATGTGATGCACTGAAGCCTGGGGTCTAGGGCACTTTTATAGGCCCTGGGGGTGCTCGGAACGTCGGGGGTGCCCCCCCACGTGTCACTCGATCCGTCTCGGTCTCGGTCAGCTTCTGATCCCTTCAAACTCGAGATCAAATCTTGACCGGGACGCCCGGGACGCTGGGGGCGCCCGGGTTGACCGATTCAAACCTTATCCCTTGGCTTCGCTGGCTTCTGTTTTGATGGTTTGCTATTGGGGGCGCTCGGGACGCTAGGGGCGCCCGGGAGCACGGGGGCGCCCCGCCGAGCATGTAACGCCCCGAAATTTTCATATTGAAGTTCTTAAAGTCCTTAGAACTATTTAAAAATGTTTTAGAAATATTCTAGATATTTTTAGGAATTTTTAGAATATTTTTATGGAATTTTCCGAGTCCGTTTAGTATTTTTAAAAAAGGAAAAACTTTAAAGGGCAAAAGGGGGGTTTGAACTCGCGACCACAGGAGGAGCAAGCCCTTAAGAGCGCGCAAGTGACCGGCTGGGCTAGGGTATCAAGCACAACGAAAGGTGGAGAGAAATAATTTTATAGAGTAGTTACGTTTTTTCATGAAGAGGAATTTAAACCCCGCTTAAGTCGCGTGAAACCCTTGGAGGAGAATTTTCGGCTGCGTGCGAGAAGGGGGCGAGGGAGGGGCGGCGAAAACAAAAGGGAACCTAGGTTTTCTTTCCTCCTCTCCTCTCCTAAGGGGCGCCGGCCAAGGAAAAGCAAGGAGTGCGGAGCGTTTCGTTCGTCTCGACGAGAAGAACACGTAGGCACGGACGGTTCGTAGAGATCTCAAGTTTCACCCGAGCCCTAGTCGTCTAATTTCGGTTGTAAGTCCAAGAAATCAAGGTAAGTACTGCTCACCTGCAGTAAGAGGCGGTTTTCCGCAAGAATTTTCCCTTAAAAGTTTTAAAGGAGATATTTACTTTTAGTTAAGATGTTACATGTGATCTTAGTTCATTATATGCTTATATATATATTTGATAGAGTACCCTATGTGAGTTTAGGGTCTAAGAAATCTATAAGAAAAGAAAAGAAAGATAAAGAAAAAGAAAAGAGAAGGCCAAGGCCTTACGAAATCTCCAAAAGTCAAGACTTAGGGATTTGGGCACACAAGGTGTTCGATAAAATGCCAAGGCATTTAAAGATAAGAAAGAAAAGAAAGAAAAGCTATTTTATTTTCTAAGGCCAGTACCCAGCGTCCACGGGCGTCGTTAAAGAAATCCAGGTGTCCAATTCCAAGGTCTTGGCCCTGGTAGACCAAGGTCTGCTCTATTAGGATTGGCGGCTCGCTACTCCAACCTTTTAGGGAACGCGCATAAGATGGTACTTACGTCTTAAGTGGATCCAAGTGAGTTATTATTTTCAAGTATATGCTTTAGCAAAGTTTTTCTAAAGTTTAAGGAAGTTTTCTAAAAGTTAAAGAAAGATTTAAAGTTAAAGATGTAACGCCCCAAAAATTTTCCCATATTAAATGTTATGAAATTCATGAACTATTATTAATATTATGAAATAATATGAATTCATGAAATATTATTAATATTATAAAATAATATGAATTCATGAAATATTATTAATATTATAAAATAATATGAATTCATGAAATATTATTAATATTATGAAATTTCATGATGGGCTTAGCTTAATGGGCTTTGATATGGATTTGTGCAAAATGTGATAAAAAGGAGGAAGCAAGGATTGAACCTTGAACCTCCTAGTTGCACTCACCATGTCATAACCAAGGAACCAAGCAATGTTTCCTGTAGAGAGAATAAGAAACATTCATGTTGAATCTGGGGAAGCGAAGAGACATGTCTTTTCATGATAAGAGTATAAATAAGAGAGGGGGAAAGGAAGTTACACTTCCTCTTCTTCTTCCCCACTTCATTTTTCGAAAACACCAAGAGCCTCTCTCCCTTTGCATTTTCGAAAATCACAACCCTAGGGTTCTAACCCTAGGGAGTTGGAAGGAAGAGGACCCATTGAAGGTTCTTGCCCTCTACTAAGGCCAAAGTGATAGAGAAGGTTAACAAGGAAAAAAATTCATCTTCTTCTTCTTCAAGGGTACCCTAAGATTTTAGAGAAGAAGAAACTCAAGCGAAAGGATGTATGTATCCCCTCGCCTGCGGTGTAATCGTTATTGTGTGATTGCCATGCTCTTATTGGTTTCGAAAATGGGTGTTTTTCCTTTAGTAAGTTTCGGCCAACACCTTTAAGGGAGGCCTTGGCTCTTTCCTTGATACATGAGAGGACCTTGAGACTTAGGGTATACATGTATGTGGATTTTTCTTCATGATGTTAAGAACAAAACCTAGGGTTTGTCCTTGTAGAGGGTTTCGGCCACTTCCAAAAGGAAGTGTTTGGCTACCTTTTGATACATGAAAAGAACCCTTAGGACTTAGGGTATACACATATGTGGTGACCTTTCATTTTGTGATGACAACAACTAAGGTTTAGGGTTGTATGGGTTTCGGCCAAGACAATGAATTAGGGTTAAGGAGAGTTGAATTATCCTAGAAAATATTCATGCTTAGTGTATGGTATGATATTGTATACAAGGTGTTTGTATAATTGTTTGTGGGAATGATCAATGCAAAAACCCTAATTTTTCCCCTACCTTGAGTTTCGGTCAACCCACTAGGACTAGGGTATGTGGAAGTCAAACTACCCTATGATGTATGTTTATGTTTGGGGATGATTATATGTATATGCATGTGGTGTTAAATGGAATGGTTGATTTGAAACCTTAATTGTTAGCATGCTATGATATATTTATGCATGAGGTGTTTAAATGAGATGTCTGATTGAAATCTTAATTGATAGCATGCTACCACTTCCTATGATATGAGTATGATCTATGTGACCAAATCTTGTCAGATCTAAAGTATGTTAAGTGGTTGAATTATGATGTATGTATGAGCATGTCTTATAGCCCATGGGGCACCCTTATGAGATTGCATGTGATATGCACGATGAAATGCTAGAAAGGATACTCCACTAAGTATGGGATTTAGAACACCCTTATGTTGTGAGGTGTGTCCCAATGGGATCAGAAACACCCTGAAAAAGTGGGTGTCCCTTGAGCAATGGGATCAGAAACACCCTGAAAAAGTGGGTGTCCCTTGAGCAGTGAAAATTGGAGTACATCCTTAGCATATATATGTAAAGATATGATAAGTATTTTACTTTCTAGGTTGTGTACCCGACTCGTAAGAGGGGTCGTTAAATCAAATCCGGGGTGCATGTTAACTTAAGGTCATGGCTCTGGTAGGACGTAAGAGGTCCTGCTCTAATGGGATTGGTGGCTCGCTACCCCAACTCATTAGGGAACGCGCATCATGTGGTACACAACTGGGCCCTATATGATATGGATGTATTTTTAAGTAATACCATTATGGAACAGTTTTGAAAAAACATTTATTGCATGTGATGGGTATACTTAAAATACTATATGCTGCATGCTTAGAAACTTTAATGTTTAGTATGCTATGATGAACTCATGCTTATGTCTTGTTATGTGTACATGTTGTATGCTTTCGTATGGATTTTGCGAGTAGGACCGGATCCTTACTAAGCTTTTATGCTTACTAGTTATGTGTTGTCTTATGCTGCAGATAAAGGTAGAGAACACTCGAACTAGAGGAAGAGGCAGGAAGGCTGAAGATGTGTGGGGTGGTGGCTCGGGAAAGGATGATTCTATATCTACTTATCATGTTTATGTTTATGTTTAGGTTTCCCTGACAATAAGTATTAGTGATTAAGATTGACATGGCATGATAGTGTTACCTTTGGAAGTCTTTTATATTTGATCATGTTATGAGTTACATTACTGGTAAACTTATCATGTTGTAGAATGACTTTGATAATTAAACAAGCATGTTTAGTCCTTAGTCCTTGCCTTATTGTTTTAATGTCATGCTAGAAGATAGAAAAAAATATTACTATATGATTGAGTTGTACGTAACCCCGCCCCGAGAGTAGATATAAGGGCGGGCGTTACAAAAGAATTGCTAAAGTTTCATGTTAAGACAAGAGAAAGTGAGTTAAGACTTATTAATGCTTGAGTATGCATGTTTTGAGTTATACATGTTTTGGGGTTTCTTTTAAGCATAAAAGTATCTCATGTGATTTCATATTGTTTAAAAAGCATGCCTGCACATTTCGAGATTTTGTGAGCTAGATAGTACTTGCTAAGCTTTATGCTTATTAGTTGCATTTCCTCTTACTGCAGGTAAAGGTAAAGACAAGCAATTCTGAAGGAAGGCGACGAGGCGGTGCTGAGTGACGTGTGTGTGGTGGCTGACCTTGGAGAGATCCTTGGGACGAGACAGTTTAGCTTATTTGAAATGCAATGTTTAAGATTTCCAAATTCCAAGTTATTGTGTTATGGAGTTTATTAAACATTTATGCTTCGGATAGTTTTACATGCTCAATTTTGTAGAATGAAGATTCCATGTCATTTCAATTAGTATGCATACTTTTGTGAATGCACTAGATGAGCAAGGGCATGAGTAGTTTAACATGTGGATACATTGCATTTTAAACTTATTCTTGAGCTTATTATTATTCCCTTTTAGACTAGGTCCTAATTGTGCTTAAAATGCTTGTAAATTCGGTAGAAAAGTAAGATTTACATTCTATGAAGTTCTAGAAATATTATTGCATGTGCCAAGATGTTGTTAGTTTCGAATTAAGTCTTATTGCTTTAAATATGCTTAGATAAGTTGCATGCATATTTCATAGTGCTTTAGAAATGTTATAGAACCTTGTGTGATGAGTTTAAATGGTTAGAATTGCTAGTAATGTGCCATTGTATCATGCATGACTATTAAAGTTAGAATATCATTTTTAGATAGATTGAATACAAAAAAAAAATAAAGAAAGTTCCGCATTTTTAGTCGTGCATTAGAGTCAAGAAGTAGACAAGTAGCGGTCCGTCTAAGGTAGAGAAGGCGGGGTCGTTACACAGCAGTTGTTCGAAGCCTTCCTTACTTACATTGTTTTGTATGCACCTTGGGGGCGCCCGGGACACTCCGGGCGCCCTACTGAGCCACTGCCTCACTCTTTTGAGGCTTTCTGAGCTGCAGACACTCGTTCCTTTGGTCTTGTATCCAGGGTTAGTTAAAAACAACATAAAATAATAATGTGTTAGTTTATACAGCTTTAGCTGTCTTGGTTCTGACTTTGGGCCTCCAAAATGGAGCCCTAGGTCGAACCGACGTCTACTGTTCCCTCTCGACGGGGAATGCGTCCTCATCTACTCCTCTCGGGAGAATGTACCTGATGCCAACCACTCCTTTGGTTGGACTTTTGCCTAGCGGTCCTTTGTAAGGTCTTGGATACCGAGCTGTCCTTCGCCCGATGCCTAGCAGTCCTTCGCTAGGGCTTCAGTCCCAAGCTGTCCTTCGCCTGGTGCCTAGCAGTCCTTCGCTAGGGCTTTGTACCCTGGCATTCCTTCGCCAGTGCCTAGCAGTCCTTCGCTAGGGCATTGGATCCTAGCAGTCCTTCGCCAGGTGCCTAGCAGTCCTTCGCTAGGACTTTGTTTCCTGGCAGCCCTTCGCTAGGTGCCTAGCAGCCCTTCGCTAGGACTTTTTCTGCACACTTGAGTAACAACATTAGATCACAAATAAACTTAACTTTGAATCCTTTGCCAATATCAAAACAAGGTTCGATATGGTGCTTCCTGCACCAACAAGGTAATGTTGTTACCTTTAAGGCTAGATTAGTGGCAAAAGGATATCGTCAGAAATAAGGAATTGATATGACGAAACTTATTCGCCAGTAGCTATGCTTAAATCCATTCGGATGCTCCTGGCCATAGCAGCTCATTATGATTATGAGATATGGCAAATGGATGTGAAAACAGCTTTCCTTAATGGAAACCTGCTTGAGGATGTATACATGATACAACCTGAAGGTTTCACATCGGTTAATAGAACCAAAGTATGCAAGCTTCGATGATCCATATATGGACTAAAGCAAGCATCCAGGAGCTGGAACATCCGTTTTTATGAGACAATCAAAGAGTTTGATTTCTCACAAAATCTTGACGAACCTTGTGTGTACAAGAAGGTTAGTGGGAGTGCAGTCGTATTCCTAGTGTTATATGTCGATGACATATTACTTATAGGAAACGATATATTAGTCTTACAGTCAGTTAAAATTTGGTTGTCCAAAACTTTCTCCATGAAAGACCTGGGAGAAGCAACCTATATCCTTTGGATTAGAATGTATAGAGATAGATCAAAACGATTGCTTGGTCTTTCGCAGTCTACATATATAGACCAAGTGCTAGAAAGGTTTAGCATGTCGGAATCCAAGAAAGGTTACCTTCCCATCAGGCATGGGATCAACCTTTCGAAGTCGATGTGTCCGCGCATAGAAAATGAGAGGATTTACATGAATAAGATTCCTTATGCATCCGCGATATGATCTATCATGTATGCTATGTTATGTACTAGGCCCGATGTATCGTATGCTCTGAGCGTCACAAGCAGATACCAGTCTGATCCAGGAATGGATCATTGGTCGGTTGTCAAGACAATCATCAAGTACTTAAGAAGCACTAAGGATGTGTTCCTAATATATGGAGAAGGTGATATAGTAATACGTGGCTATACAGATGCCAGTTTCCAGACAGATAAGGATGACTCCAAATCTCAGTCCGGATACATATTTATTTTGAATGGAGGCGCAATAAGTTGGAAGAGTTCCAAGCAAGACACCGTAGCGGATTCTACCACGGAAGCGGAATATATTGCAGCTTCGGAAGTAGCAAAGGAAGCAGTCTGGATCAAGAAGTTTGTCTCAGAACTTGGTGTGGTTCCAACCATTGATGAAGCAATATCGGTTTACTGCGACAACAATGGAGCTATTGCACAAGCAAAGGAACTAAGGTCTCATCAGCGATCCAAACATGTGCTTCGCCACTATCATCTAATCAGAGAGATTATAAGTAGGAATGATATACAAATTGAAAAAATTCCCACTGAAAGGAATTTAGTGGATCCTATAACTAAGGCCTTGCCTCAAAGCAAGTTTGAGGGTCATGTTAGAGCCTGTGGTATTGGGTACCGTAGAGATTGACATTAGGCCAAGTGGGAGTTTGTTAGTGATATGAGAGAAGTATCCTAAGACAATCGCCTTATGATTGTAATCATTTATTTTAATAAATGAATATTCACTATTTGAGTATACATGTTTGTGTATTTGATTGAGATCTTAAACTCATTTACTGAATGTCCGCAATACAATTCACAGCATGAGAGAATTTATGATGAATTCACAACTAGTGATTATCTCTACATGTGCAATTGTGAAGAATTGAAATTGTCCCTAGTCGATGAATTGATAAATACGGACACTATCAATTCTGTTAAGACTAGTATGGGTTATTCTCTAATCAGCCGATTCTTACTGGCTGGTGACATTGAGATGTCTGGAGATAAACATGAATGCTAGTTAAGGGAACTAGTTCATTGGAGTGACTGGTTGTAAAACTTCATATGGTAGTCTACATATAGATATGTCAGTGAAGTTCTTATTGCAGCTTAAGTGCGATGTTCCTTTGACTTGCGATGTTCAAGTCATCTTGGTCATGGAGACTCATACTTTGACATCTTAAGCAAGCATCTCCAAGGAGGTGTGGACCCAGGATGATTGGGTATAAGCCGAAGTGCCCGAACATTTTTGAACAACCTACAAAGGATTCACTACTCCTTGCGAGGAGATGTATACCCGAGGTCTATCATTGGATTGTTACTCGAAGCCTCTGGCCAGAGCATTACATGTTCAGAGTATGAATATCTTAAATACATGAGAGTAATTAGAATTCGTAGGATGAGAAAACGTTACTTGGGCTAGGTGTGACGTAGTCAGCCTAGTGGGGAATGACACACATAGACCATGTCCTGAACCAAGTGGGTATAAGATGGTGAAGGGAATGAGGCACGATTCATTATAGTTGCTGAAGGGTTTCAGAATTGTTTCTGAGGTCAACCGTTGATCTTTCGATTAATTGGGGAACATGATGTACTACTAGGTGCCACTCATGATCGTTCTATAATTAATTGATTAATTATAGACGGCCAACATAAATCGAAAGCCTATTTAGTCACATGCACTACGAGTAATCCGAGGGATTTAAAACGAGTTAAAAATTGGATTTTTTAATCAAGAGAGATTAAGTTTGGTTGAGCCAAACGATAAGTCGAATCTGAATTTTTTCAGAGACGCATCGGAAGCGTAAAATGGCTAAGTCTTTTGAAGACTTAATAGATGAATTAAATAAGTTTAATTCATTGGGGCTTAGCTTGGATGGGCCGGCCAAAGAGGGCCTCCATCCTCTTTGCTTGGCCGGCCACAACAAAGGGAGAGAACCAAGTTTTTAGTTCAATATATAAAATAAACCAAGTGTGGTTTATTTTATAAAATTATGGATGATATAAATTTTTATATAATAAACCAAGGTTTGGTTTATTTTTCATGGAAACTAAAATGAACCATGGATTGATTTATTTTATAAAATCAATCATGGATTGATTTACCATGATAAGGAAATTTATTCCATAGGAGAGAAGATTTTTTATCATGAATTAAAATATGATTTTAACCATGATATAAAATCAATCTGGGAATGATGGAATAAGTTATTCCATATCTGAGAGGCTTGATGGTTGAGAGGCCACTATATAAAGGACCCAAGGCAAGGCTTGGGTGTGAATCAAAAAAGATGAAGACATAGGTTCTCTCCCTCTCTTTCTCTCCTTCTCTTCTCCCCTTCTTGCCGTGCGCCAACCAGCCCCAAAAAGGAGCACCAGCCGGCGCTCCTGCCCTTTCCCTGTCGACCACCACCTGCTGTCGGAGAAGGAAGCTCCGGCCATCTCTTGGCCGGAAGAAGGTGCTACCGGAATTAGAGTTTGCCGCAAGGATCCTTTTGCCGCAAGCCTCTTCTTTTGCTTCGCCGAAATTTTGATTCCGACCATCCTTTCGTGGTTAGTCTTTCGACTTCTCTCTTGGTTTTTCTCGTCGCGTTCTCTGAGAATCTAGTAGTTCTTGAGAACACGAAACTCGTGGCTTTGCGAAGTCATCCCGAAGATACTTGGCATGGACGCGAATAGAGGCGGAGCTTCCAAGGGACGCTTACGGTTGGATCTCGTCCCTTCCTTCGAGTTACGTGAGGTAATACGTAAATTAGTTTATGTTTCTGCAAAATTTTAAATATATGATCATGTCTACACAAGATAAACTTGCATGCTTAGATGTGTGGTTAAATGATTTAGAGAAATTATTTATGCTAAACCTTCCGCTGGACGTAATTAATTTTGAAATTACGAACCTAAATCCATGTCAACATGCACCCAGTCCCAACATTAGTATCATGCACCATATTTGCACGTTGCATACTAACGACTATTGATTTTCATTTAATTAAACTGTCATTAGTCATTTAGTTGCTCAGTTCACTCAACCACTTGTTGTCGTGGTTTTGCTAGTGTGCGAGCAACTGTCCTGTTATGTCACACATGTTGGCGTTGTAGGCAAACAGTGACAACCTCACCGTTATTTTAGAGGGATATTAGAGTTGTTGATAGCTCCCCCTTTATTCCGGGGTTTGGAGCAGTTGGCTTCCCAGCATTAGAGTTGTTGATAGCTCTCCCTTTATTCCGGGGTTTAGAGTAGTTGGCTCCCCAGCATTAGAGTTGTTGATAGCTCCCCCTTTATTCAGGGGTGACACATGTCATTGCATTTATGCATTTTCTTGTGGTTGTTGCATTTATATGAGCTATGTTTACTGCATTTGGTTGACATGCATGTATATTTTGATATTGTGATATCATGAGATTTTTCGTACATGCTTAGTTGTTATTCGATTTTATACCATGTTGTTTTACAGTTGTTATATATGTTAGGTATTCTTGTATCCCTTAGAGACTGTACCGGTTTTTTTCTCTACTTATTCTATCTTTATTACGCCATGCTATTTGTCTAATCATATACCCACAGAGTTCGCCCGGACTCACCACCCCTGCTTCTTCTTTTTGTTTCAGATAGCAGGTAGTTGCATTTCTTGGAGTCAGGAGAGAATCCATTTGCCAGTCCCCCGGTGTAGTCATTTTGGGTATTTGGTCTTAGTTGTTTTATTTTCTGCACATTGTGAGTTTCACATTTCATTTATCAGGTATCGAACCGGTTTTGTCGTTATTATGGATACATTTGAATTTTCTTTGGTATGTAGGTTTTTTTTTGTTTATGATGGTTGAGCCGTCAAATTAATATAAACTGTGTGGTTGTGTATATTTTTTTTTGTTATGATGCCAGCCGCTTGTGGTTAAGCTAGATTGGTGAGGAGATTATGTATGATTTGTCCCAACTTGTCCACCGTACAGGGGAGATGCTGCCCGATTTTCGAGTAAGCATGTGCCTCTGGGGGCATGACATAAGCTCTCGGTTCTTTAGATCTCGTCCTTGTCCTCCTTGATTCAAGTTTGTGTCGAGTTTGAGAAATCATCATCAGTTTTGTTTGGAGGTGCCGATTTCTCTTTTCCCTATGGTGATTTTCCTCTCACTCCATTGGAGAGGATCTAGTGTTCATGAGGAGTTGTGTTGGGAAGGAGATCTTCGCCTATTCATTGACTAATCTGTTGGATTTGAGCAGCAAAATTTTGGCCTGCCATCAGAGGTAAGATATGATACTATCAGTATTGATCCAGTTTGATTTCCAATGTTGGTCTTGTTGTTCTTAGATCAGTAGATTTTAGATGAAGTTGTTCTGTTTTGGTGTTAGATCAGTGTAGTACTATTATTGGATCAGATCACTAGTGTGGTGAAGAATGGTTTGCGCAAGGGCTTGTAGTTTAGGTGGTGCATGCCCTGTTCTAGCGATGGTTGTTTGTTCTTGGGGGTTTACTTGCCCTGAATTTTGTTAGGACATCCGATCTGTTGTGACTGGTTGTTATCGCAAGTGTGCTTGGTGTTGAGATTGGTTCGGTGAGGGTAATGAACCAGTTTTGATTTGAAAGTGTTGTTTTTCCTTTGGTTTAGAACCTAATGTCGAGGGAAAAAGAAGAATGTGGATGGATTAGGTTGTTGATGGCTTTAATTGGGATTCTTGTACCATGAATTGTATTTGAGATAGTTAGTTTATAAAATAGTTAACCTAATTTAGATTGGCTTAGATGTATCTTGAACTATATTTCACAATTGTTATTGTAATTATCCCTAGGCTATGGAAATTCAAGCCTTGGTTTATGTGGGATTAGTGTTCTTGATGTATCATTAGGATTAATTTGAGATTAAACCTAATATCCTAAACTTGATAAATTTGGGTCCCGAAACCTAACATGAATCTAATCTAGGAAACTTGGGATAATTAAGGGCTAATCATTTAATTATGATTAATTAAATGAAACAGGATAATTAGGACTATCCTAATTAATTAAGGTAGTTCGTTTAGCTATAAATTACATATTATTGTAGCTAAATACTATGCCTTTGATATAGGACATTGATTAGATTTATTATTGATGATTATTGGATAGGAGATTTTCTTTGATATGAGCATCTTCATTTTGAGGCGGGTATTTCTTGCTTGTCTCTTTAGAACTGCTTTATCTTATACTAGCTATTTTATTGATTATAGTAGATTATATTACCTTAAATCTACTCCTATTATTTTTCTACTTGATACTTGCTGTTTGACCCTTGAGATTATCTAAAGCTTATGTCTATACGGTCTCGTGTTTGATATTCTTACTCTATATGGTACGCGCATGTGTAGGGGTACTTAGGAATAGTGGTATGTTGTATTATACTTGGCACTAATCGACTGTTAGTGTCACGCCCCAAGGAGCCGCCCGTCCGATACTGACTGAACTGCCACTCCCTCGACCCGGCGGACAACTCAGAACCCTAACCTCTACGATTACCTCGGCCGATTGTACCACAGCCTATAGGGTTGGAACAACCGTCTATAGTAAACGAAAACCCAACAAAGACAAAAGCTGTATACCGGTATGACTTACGACAAAGCACAATGCACAAAAGGCCACCATGGCTCACAAAAATACAATTATACCGCCGTATAAAATGACACAACTGAACACAAAGAACAGCAGCGAAAATGTAATGTATAAAAATACAGAAAAGGGGTACCAACATGTACCACCATCAAACAGAAGAAAATCCCGAAATCATCTCGATGAATATGCGAACTAGGATAGGTTGTCGGGCTCTCCAGACAATCATCTTGAAATAAAAATAAGGAGCTAACGGGATGAGTCATAGAACTCAGCAGATATCTCATCATATATGCAGGATAGTCTAAGCTAGCAACAGTGTAATAGACTATCGAAATAACACATGTAGGCAGTGGTAAGTACAACTGAAAGAGGGAATAAGAAATACCATACCAATGTAGCAGAGTCGCCAAAACCAGACATAAAGGTCTCCTATATGTGCATGTCAATCATATGTAGCATCCAAGTATAGAAAGCACGAACAAATATAAAATATACGTATGAACAAAGTGCAATGACATGGTCACTGCTACCGTCGGTCTGACATCGTCACCTATGTACGAGAGGAAGCTGAGCGGATGCCACCCTCCGACGTAGGGTTGTGACTGCCATCCGTACTCTACCATCACTACTCCTAAGCGATCAAGTAGACGGAATGCTGTCGGTGTAACACCCCTACTCCATGCCCTATCCGAGGGACATCTCTGTCTACCTCAGGTCATCTTTGGAGGACATCTCTGTATGAGTGTTACCCCTACCCCATGTATATAAATGGGGGAGAGACCTCTCCATCTCATCTCCTGGTATATAGACTACTCAAGGAGGGACCTCTACCTGCTATCACGCTCCGATTCACTAACCCATGAGTGCATGAGCGGAGCAGCACGGAGCACACTACCCATACTCCGTCAACCACTAACCCATGAGTAGTCGTATAGATAGGTCAGTATGTTTGTCGACCTGACTCACCCACAAAGGGGGCCTCTGATCGACAGTGATGCACAGTGCACGATGATGCATGACACTGGTCAAACAGCATCCACTATCTAGTCCACCTATATCTACATGATATGTAAGGATCGTAGACAATGCACCATAGCCTAAGTCCTAAAAGTACAGGTATCAATGGCCAGGTCTAGCATAAGTTGTATCAGCGAGACAAATAGAAGAGATATATCACAATCTATTACTTTATTGCTAAACAAAGCATATCAAGCATATATCTATGACTAATCTAAAAGAAAAGTCAGAGATACCCGCCTCCGATGTAGGAATCCCAAAAGTGAAGAGAACCCCCGTCTGAAATAATATCAGCCCCAACAAGTGGAATCCAATCAATGCCCTGCATCCAAAAATAAATAACAAATACAACTTAGGTATTTATATAATTAATAAATAACTATCAAGACTCGTAAACCGTATTAGGGATAGTCCTAATTATTGAAATCACCTAATTATCTCTAATTAAGTGATTTAGCTTAAATTGCTAAAACCGGACTCAATTCCTACTTACCACAGTTAAGAACAGAATAGTCCACAACATCCCAACGCATCAAGTGTCAACCAAGCCGTACACCCCCACGGCAGGGAGGAAGAAGACACAGAGTCAACTCTACTCTACTTGATGTCCACGACACTAGAATCAAACCGCAATTCAACTCAGCATCCGAACAGAGAATAGAACCGCCACAACTACCCAAACCAAATCAAAAACAAGGCTCACAACAGAGGTCTCAGAATTGGAACTGAACATCCAACCACTAGATCCTGCTATAATCAAGATTCAAAACCGAGTAGATCCAAATCATCTACTAAAACCAACATGAATCTAATTCCATTGCTTCCCTCACAAAACACACAAAAATTCCAAACCCCATCCCTCACGGCAAACGGGGAAAGACAAGCTACACACGGTGGAAACACAATAAAAGAGTTTCTACCATTACACTACTGATACATCAAGAAAACTCAACCTGACGCACACGAAGAAGATCTCCTAGGGATGTCCTCAAAGCTTGCTCAGTGAAAATGGTACCGCTCGATGGAAGCTACAAACCCACGATCACCCAACCTTGAGCCAAGTAGACAACATGATCAGATATAACCCCAATCCACCATGAGCTACTCCATCAAAATCCAAAAGAAACTAGAAGAAAAACCTACCCGTGGATATCCCAATGCGAACCCTAGCGAGAAGGACACTAGATCACCTCCTATTTGGTTGCGTCCTCCACAATCTTCCACCCAGATCGTCCAGCTTGAGAGGCAAGGCGAACCCTCCGGTAAGAAACGCCAGCATGGACCGAAGGCAAGGAAACAGGCGATCGGAAGAGGAAGAGACGGAAGAAGAGGAAAAGAAAAGGGAAGGTTTCGCGAGGTTTGAGCTTTCAATCAGCCATAGAGGAGAATTTAATAAGGGCTGGCTATTTGCGCTTTACTCCTCCATATTTTGAATTTACCACAGAAACCCTCAATTTGGGAAAATTTACACTTTAGCCCTTAAAGTTTCTTAAATGTTAACATTCTCCCCCACTAACAAAAATTTGGTCCCCAAATTTGTCGTTGCTAATAGTAGATACTAACAGTAGTATATATTAAGTACACATGCTGAAATGAACTAACAACACATACCTCAGTCGAATAAATGGGGATATCAAGCTCAGATAGTATCCTCGAGCTCCCAAGTCGCCTCTGCATCCGAGTGGTGCTGCCATCCAACCCTGACCAGCCGGATCGTCTTGTTTCGTAGTTGATTCTCCCGGAATCCCAAGATCCGTACAGGTACCTCCTCATAAGTAGATTCAGGCTGGAGCGGAACAGGCACCTCGGATAAAATGTATGTGGGATCTGGCACATAACCTCTCAGCATAGATACATGGAACACGTCGTGGATACCGGTCAACGACGGTGGAAGTGTTAGGCAATAAGCTACAGCTCCAATCCTCTCCAGAATCTGGAACATACCAATATACCGTGGAGCTAGCTTACCTCTGAGGCCAAAACGTTTCACCCGCTTCGTGGGTGAAACTCGAAGAAAAACATGATCCCCAGCAGTAAACTCCAAGGGTCTGCGCCTCCGGTCAGCGTAACTCTTCTGGCAATCCTATACTACGGATAATCTCTATCGGATAATCCATACTAACTCTGCCTCGTGCTGAACTCTCTGGGGTCTCAGCAGCTGAGTCTCTCCGACCTCATCCCAAAGGGTGGGTATCCTACATGCCCTACCTTACAACGCCTCAAACGGTGCCATCTGAATCGCCGAATGAATGCCGTTGTTGTAGGCGAACTCTACCAAATGCAAATGGTTCTCCCAGCTACCCCCGAAGTCCATCACACACGAGCGCAGTAAATCCTCCAAGGTCTGGATAGTACGCTCTGACTGACCATCTGTCTAGGGATAAAAGGCTGTGCTGAGATGGAGCTCTGTACCCATAGCCCTCTGCAAACTCTGCCAGAACCGAGATGTAAAACGCAGATCTCTATCTGAAATAATACTCAAAGCGACTCCATGCAACATGACTATCTCCCAGCAATACAACTCTGCCAAACTATCAAGAGAATCTGTCCTCCGGATAGCTAAGAAGTGAGCAGATTTGGTTAGTCGGTCTATGACTACCCAAATCGCATCATGACCTCTCCTAGTCCTCGGCAAACCCACAACGAAGTCCATGGTGATGTGCTCCCACTTCCACTCAGGAATGAGGATCCTCTGGAGGAGTCCAGTAGGTCTCTGGTGCTCTGCCTTAACCTGTTGACAGACGAATCTAGCAACAAAATCCGCGATGTCCCTCTTCATGTCGTTCCACCAGTATGAACGTCTCAAATCACGATATATACGAGTGCTTCCAGGATGAATAGCATCCCGTGATCGGTGGGCCTCCTGCAGCAACTCCTCCAAGATAGGGTGCGTCTCTATTACACACAATCTCCCTCGGAAGTATAGAACACCCTCCTCAGCACGTGTGAAATCCGGCTGCTCTCCTGAAATCGCCTGTCTGCCCAGAAACTGAATATGTTGGTCACTGACCTGAGCCTCTCTGATCATCGTCCGAATCTCTAACTAAGTCATTAAAGTCACTAGCAATTATCTCTCTGTCCGAGACTGCTCCTCTAACCCCAGCTCAGAGAAACTATGAATCAAATCTGTGACCATCACTCTGTGCCATGCCAAAACAGCTATAGACTTCCGACTGAGGGCGTCAGCGACTACATTAGCTTTCCCAGGATGGTAGCTAATGGTGCAGTCATAATCCTTCAGAAACTCGATTCACCTCCTCTGTCAGAGATTCAACTCTCGCTGAGTGAATAGATATTGAAGGCTCCTGTGGTATGTGAAGATCTCGAAGGTGATCCCATAAAGATAATGCCTCCAGATCTTCAGTGCAAAAATGATAGCAGCCAACTCTAAATTGTGAATGGGGTAGTTCCTCTCATGCTCCTTCAGCTATCGAGAAGCATAAGCAACCACCCGTCCATGCTGCATGAGTATCGCGCCCAGTCCCAAGAGAGATGCATCAGTATACAGAGTGAAACCATCCTCTCCAGAAGGCAGTACTAGAACTGGCGCAAATACAAGCCTCCGCTTCAGCTCCTGAAAGCTGGTCTTGCAAGCCTCAGTCCATACAAACTTCATGCCCTTCCTAGTCAGGCGTGTAAGTGGTGATGCGATGCTGGAGAAACCCTCGACAAAGCGTCGGTAATAGCCTGCCAACCCCAGGAAACTGTGTACATCATGGACTGACTTGGGCTGCTCCCAACTGGTGACAACCTCAATCTTCTGGGGGTCCACTGAAATGCCTTCACTGGATACTATATGTCCAAGAAACCCCATAGAAGATAGCCAGAATGCACACTTGTCGTACTTCGCATAGAGTTTCTCCTTTCGGAGAACCCCCAAAATGATGCGAAGATGGCGAGCGTGCTCCTCCTCGGACCGAGAATATATCAGAATATAATCGATGAATACAATAACGAACTGGTCCAAATATGGGAGGAATACCCTGTTCATGAGATCCGTGAACACGGCCGGGGCATTAGTGAGCCCAAACGACATCACCAAGAACTCATAATGTCCATAGCGGGTGCGGAATGTCATCTTCTGAATGTCTGAATCTCTGACTCTCAATTAATGATAACCAAATCGCAAATCTATCTTGGAGTACACAGATGTGTTGAGGCAATTTGTGGTCCGGAGTGACCAAGTATTTTGATGTTTGGGCAAAGGGTTTAAGTTAGGTTTCCCTTGTGTTCTAATATGTGTGTGTTGAGTGTGCAGGTTGTACAGGTGTACACATGTTGAGTCAGCTAAGGTAAGGGACAAGAGCCGAGGGAGGAGGACTCCAAGGGCAAGCCGGGAAGTGAACTTCAAAGGGCACACGTGAAGGGTGGCATGGAGGCAAGTCGAGGACTTGCGTGCACATCCGAGGGACGATAGCCGGTGGAAGAGGACTTCAAGGGGCAAGCCAAAGGAGAGGACCTGAAGGTTGACGTGGAGGAGGGCCGAGAGAGTGAGTAGGAGTGTTGTGGTAAGCTGGGCAGTCGACTGGGGGTTGTCCAGTCTACTGCCAAAACTCACAGAATGGATTTGGCCCTGGACCAGTCGACTGCTCTGGGAGCAGTCGACTGGTGTACAGCTGGATTCGAACATTGGGACTATCAACGATCGAATAATGAGTGGGCCAGTCGACTGCCCTGGGAGCAGTCGAGTGCCAGCGAGGTTTTCAGCCCGAGTTCTATTTAAAGAGAACTCGGTTTGAGCTGAGACTCTTGACAAAACTCGCTTGAGTAAAGTGAGTTAGTAGTCTATTGTGATCAGAGAGCATTCGAAGTGTTGTGGCAAGGTTTCTCCACCCACAAGGAGTGACAGATCTAGCTGGAGGTTATCCGAGGGTTGATCCACCGATGGATTCTTGGATTAGTCACCCGTCCGGGGTGGATACCAAGTAAATCAGGTTGTTAGCATTATTTATTTTACTTTGCATATTATTGTTTCCGCTGTGCTAACGACTTTGTAGAGAAACGAACGACAAAGTGCTATTCACCCCCCCATCTAGCACACCGAAAACGATCCATCAAGATGTACCCCTCAGTTGATCAAACAGATCATCAATACGCGGCAGCGGATACTAGCTCCTGACTGTGACTGAGTTAAGCTGCCTATAATCAATGCAAAGTCGCATAGAACCATCCTTTTGCTTCACAAAAAGGACCAGAGAACCCCACGGGGAAGCACTCGGCCGAATAAATCCACGATTGAGTAACTCCTGGAGTTGGACCTTCAGCTCGTCCATCTCTCGCGGTGCCATCCGATATGGTGCCTTTGATGCCGGCGCAGTCCTCGGTATCAACTCAATGGCAAACTCGACCTCCCTCTGGGAAGGTAAGCCCGGCAACTCGTCTGGAAATACATCCGAAAATCCCTGACCACTGGAACATCGGAGATCTGGGGAGTACCACCATTTGAAGTGCTGAGTAATGATACCAGAAATCCCAGACAACCCTGCCTAATAAGTCTCTGTGCCTGAAGTGAGGAGATAATCGTTATGCCGTCATCCCGGATGCCAAGAAATTCCCACGAGGGTTGGTTTGAAGGATGGAAAGTGACCACCCTCGAATGGCAATCAACGGTGGCATGCGATGCCGTGAGCCAGTCCATGCCCAAAATGATGTCGAACTCTATCATGACCAATACAGATATGTCCACGGTAAGGGTTGTTGGGACCGGGTGCATGCCGATGCGGACACGTATTGTAATTGTTACATAATTACATGCAGCGGAAACAAAAGCATGAATAATTTCCTAAATTATTCTAACACATATCCTAAGCATGCAATGTGTTCACATAATCGTAATATAAAATTTTTGCAGAAAAGGAAATTACTCTACGAATTACCTTGCGTAACTTGGAAGAAGGGACGAGATCCAACCGTTAGCGTCCCTAGAAAGCTCTGCCTCTATTCGTATCCACGCCGAGTATCGTCGGGATGACTTCGCTAAGCCACGAGCACTACTAGAATTTTTGCATTCAACAACACATAATCGACAACGGTTTTTGGATAAAGTGTTGTCTTATGTCAATTTAACAACAGTTTTAGTATTAACCGTTGTTGTTGTTGGTCTGTATACGTAAAAAGATAACAGTAATAACAAAATATTGTCGTATGTATACTCAACGACAACAGTTATAAAATAACTGTTGTCTATAGGCGGGATTTACAACAATTGATGTGATAAACTGTTGTCTATTATGACAATTGACAACAGTTATATTAAACTGTTGTTGTTGTATTGTTGTGCTGTTCAAGCAATAAACAAAATCAACGGTGGATATCCAACTGCAAAAAAACAATGAACTATTGAATCCTCATTCTCTTATTTTTCAATCCTTAATCATCTTTTTTCTCGTCGCACAAACTCCTAATCTTTTCTCTTCCTCGCCCGCCAACCACCCAAACCCCCGACCAATTCCGCTTCTCTCACACAAACCCCTCGCAGCCACGAGTCGACGCCTCTCCCCCTTCTTCATCACCCGAGTCCAAGGAAGCCCCGAGAGCGGTGCTTCCTTTTACCCTCGCGAGGTGAGCCCCGACTCCTCTCGCTCTCTTCTTCTTCATCGCGCAAGCAAGGAGGCGACGCCTCCTCACTTACCTTTTCTTCTTCCTCGATCGCGTGCCCTAGCTACTGACGCCCAGGCAAGCAGTACCCTGCGTCAACACCGCATCTTCATCGGTAGCTACGACAGGCGAATTGCTCCTTCCCGGCTGAGTGCCACTGCCAGCGGCCCTCCTAGTGAGTTGAGATCGCTATTGATTGTTTTTGGTACCGTGAGTTGGAGCTAACCTAGTCCTCTTCCTAGGGATTTCTGGAAATTAGGGCTCTTGCATGTGGCTGGGTTTCTTCTGATCGAAACAGAAAGGGGCAGAGGAAAGCTTGGTGTGTGGGTTTTCAGGTAAGGCTTGGTTGTGATCTTCATTCTTGGATGTTTCCCTTTGGATTCCCAAACTTGTACGTGAGCTCTATTAGATTCCCAAATTGCATTAGCTAGGTTTAGTTGAGCTTTGATCATTTCTTTTATGTAGGACCTAACTAATTCCTTGATAACTTCATTCATTCACTAACTGTTGATGAGTTTGAAACTAAGAACATTGTCCAGTAGAGCATAATTTTCTGCCAACCCTATTAGTAGTTTACAAGTAGATTTATAGCATCTTATGCTCTTTGGTTTGTTGTGTAAGACTTTGCTATTCAGACAAAAACTAACAATTTGTTTGTAGATATATTTTGTAACTTTATTTATTACTCTGTAAGAAATTATATTTAATGTAATGAAAATGTTTAAGGATCTAAATGTTACTATACTAATATAGGCTTTGGATGTACTTCAATAGTAAGATGCAATCCATATGTCAACCTCAAATAATTTCCCTCAGAATAGATCTGACAATGCATATTATTTTAAATTAAATTTGCTTAAACTACATCTCGGAACTGATATTATGTGAATTTACGCATAGAAATGAATGGTTTGAGGTAATTACAAATATTGACATTAGATATTGCATGCTATGAATATTGCATGCTATGAATATGTGAATATTGCATGCTACAAATATTGCTTGTTATGATGGATATATATCAAATCAAACAAGTTGATATTAATTAGACATTGTAATTCAAAGACTGGAATAAATTTGTTATAATTTGTACTGTACAGGGTATCTTTTGTAACTTACTGATATTTTTATACTTGGTCTTCAAAACTCATCTTATATTGGACAGAACATTTAACTTTTTATCTTGTTTGAAGGTTTTGATGAGAGCATTGTTGAACTAGAATAGTGAGTGAATAGAGAGTTGCAATGGAAAGGTAACTCTCTATCCCCTTTTATTTCATTTGTTTGCCATTCATCCTTCCTTGGTCTACCTGCCTCCTCTTTCAGCTGCAAAATCGTCGAGTAATTCTTTCATTCTTCTGGTTTGTGCTTATCTCTGTTCCTTTATTGGACTTTTGTGTCTGAATCTGCTATTATATAAATGAACAACATACCTTTATATATGATGTATATTACAGGTTGCAAAATTTTGAATGACTTAAAATTTTGATGAACATAATATTTGCTTCTTAATTGTATGTAAATTACATTTTTCAGCAATGACGACTGGCTTTTTAGTTGCACATAATTGCATCATTTGATTACCCTTTAGGTTGCATCTAAAATGTGCTTATCAATTCAATAATAAGCAACCTGTTCTAAAATGTGCTAATGGAAACGCAAGGATCTTTTGGACTTTGTTGCATGCTGATTGCCAAAAGAACTGACACTAGCAGTCTCAAATGACCAACTTATTGTGATCCAATGAATTATTCATGGTCGTTTCTGCAAGCATTTCTATACTATATTTCAGTTTTATCTTGGTGTTGGCTTGTGAAGAGTATATACTTAGTTATGTTGACCTGCTATTCTTTTTATGAATTGATGCATGAAAAACAAAAACTATTCCATGAAAAAGATTTAACATGGATCACATTTGGTTACTAGGAATTAGTGAATGCTTATTTTTGTCCTAGATTAGTAGATGTTTGTGTTTGTCCTACATTTTTGCTGAGTTTATTTATTTTAGTCTAGTGTTGTTGATGAGTACATGTAAGATAATCATATTATTTTTTTTCTTATAAGTGGTTAAGTAGAGTTAAGTCAGCTGAACCTAACCAAAATTGATGGATAATTGATATAGCAACTGTAGATTGCAAGCTTAGTATATCATTAACACAATATCAAAATGGAACCATTGAACCACTTAGAAATTTGAGGCAAAATTGATGAACCATAGGGGATAAATAACTCGAGAGAATACTAGAGGGACTCACCAAGAAGAAGTTCTAACCAAGAGAATTAAAAGGGAATTTTATTAACTTGTTTAGTACATGATATTCTAGCTCTTTTTATAGATTAATCATAAAGACTTAGTTAGAACTTCATTGTCATTCGCCACTGCTTCCGACTCAGGGCCCACATTCTACACACACACACACACACAAAGAGTTTCTCTTTCTAAATATTAGATATGGTCAAAAAGGGTGTTAGTGTAACATAAGGAGATATTTGAATCACTTATCATTGTTATTTTTTATTTTGCTCTCTCTTTTATTCTGTACAATCATATAATGTGTTTTTGTTCATAGTTTGCAAAAGCAGAGTACTCCCAAGATAAAATTGATGAAGTGCGCTCTGTGATAGCTGATTGTATACAGGATTATATTTGATAATAGGTATGTAAATGTTAGTTACTAAGGTTTAAACTTTCCCTGGTAAATGTTAGTTACTAAGCTTTCGGGTGATATTCCCCTGAATCAAACAATATACATCAACAATATTTTTTTTAGAAATGTTGTAACCTGAGATTATTTTTTATACGTTGGAGAACAATTAGTTTAGTGGACATGAAAGTTACTTAGATGTTCAAGTAGATTCGTTGAACAATAGAGTCGTACTAGTTTGGCCAAATTCCTTTTAATGTTGTGGTCTAAAACCTGCAGAAACTTGATATTTAGTTGCTTTCTTGCATCTCTACTTGAATTTGCAACCTAGCCTTTCAAGTGTTCTCATTTAAGGAGGATAAACTAATCACCACTACAGATCACTGAACTCATCACTAGGAATTAAACTTTTCAACAAGCTGCATTTACTACTAGATACGATTCAACTCAAATATCATATTACTCAAAATAGTAGTGGACAGACTGAATTTGGCATGACTAATTGTATGATCGTATGAAATTAACATAAATATAAACACATTCATCCAATAGAAATTCCTTCAATACATTTTTTTCAATATATTTTGGAGCTTCAGCAGTTCTGCCTAACATCCCTGATTGGATGCAATTCTTCAATATATTTTTTTATTTGCCTAAACAGACACAGTTTGTGATTCAGAATATGATTCTGAATCACAAACAATCAATCAAGAACATGTGTCAGATATTTAATATGGTCATCTGAGTATTTTCCTTGAAAAGTGGTTGCAAGGCTGTAAATGTCTAGATAAGCCAAGCTAGCAGTTTCCTTATAATTGCAAGTGTTGATACATGCATATCTTTTTTGTTTGTTTGTTTGTTAGTTTGTTATTTTTGTTGTTTGTTGATACATATCTTCATGGATCATTTTTTATTGGACATATGCATTTAATAGAATAACTAATTAGAGTGTTTGTTCTCTTTTTTCCAGCTGCAAGGACTTGTTCGTGATCATGTTCGAAGACAATTAATCTGACCTTCCAAGCTATAATTTTTGTGATTTGAACTTCATTGTAAGTTTAGTTGGGTCAGAATTATATATAATTTGAACTCTTGTAATTTGGGTCAGAAGATACTTTAGTGGTTTCGTCTGTAGAAAGGTTTTTGGACAGAAGATACTTTTGTGGTTTCATCTGTAGAAAGGTTGTGGTGGATCTTTATTGTAAATATGTTGATGATGTTTGATATATATAGTTTTTGTTTCGAGGTTAAATTATTGCCTTTTAATTGAAAATATAATGGAAATATTTTTGTTTCGAGGTTTATCACTATTGTCATTGATAAACGACAACACAGTCATAAACTGTTGTCGAATATAATAAAAGACAACGGTGAATTCGGTATACGACAACAGTTAAACACCGTTGTTAAAACTCATCTAAACGACAACAGTGAAAACCCTAAACGATAATAGTGATAAACTGTTGTTATTGATATACGACAACGGTTATAAAACTGTTGTCGAATATAATAAAAGACAACAGTGAAAAACTGTTGTCAAATTGTCGAATGTGATATACGACAACAGTGAATAACTGTTGTCAAACTGTTGTCGTAGACCAAACGACAACAGTGATTCACTGTTGTCGTAGACCCCCCCTTTAACAACATGACCTTTAACAACAGTGGTATTTAGCATACGACAACAGTGATTCACTGTTGTTGAATGCATTTTTTCTAGTAGTGGAGTTTCGTGTTCACGAGAACTACTAGATTCTCTGTGAACACGACGAAAACCGAGAGAGTAATCAAATCGAAAGACTCACCACCAAGGTTGGCCGAAGAGGAAGATCGTCGCAAGGAAGAACTTCGTCGCCTTGATGCTTCTCCCTGTGCTCACGGCAAGAAGAAAGAAGGAAGGCCTATGGCCGGCCAAGAGAGAGGGAGAGAAGAGGAGAGAGCCCAAGCAATTCTTGGATGGATCATCTTCCATGGCACCCCTTGGGTCCTTTATATAGGGAGAGGTTTCTTAATTCCCAAGCAAACCTCTCCTTGATTATGGAATAATTTCTCAATCAATCCATAATCAAGGCTCTCATGATCAAGCTTCTTCTTCTTGATTATGGAATAATTTCTCAATCAATCCATAATCAAGGCTCTCGTTCTTTTGGCATGATTATATAAAATTTATAAAACAAACCAACCATTGGTTCATTATATAAAATTTTATAAAACAAACCAACCATTGGTTCATTATATAAATTTTATTAAACAAACCAACTCATGGTTCATTATATAAAATTTATATAACCTTTTATAAAATAAACCAACCTTTGGTCTATTTTATAAAACAAACCAAAATAGTCTTATCCTCTTATGGTGGTGGTCGGCCATGACAAGAAGAGAGGAGTCCCCCTCCTTGGCCGACCCATCTAACCCCAATTAGATCAAATCCCTTAATGAATTAAACTTATTTCATTCACCCATTAAGTCTTAAAAAGACTTAGCCATTCTATGCTTCCGATGCGTCTGAAATAAATTCAGTTTTGACTATTGTTTGGACTTACCAAAAATAGTCTATCTCGATTGGAGAATCCAATTCTCAACTAATTTTAAATCGTTCGAATTACTCGTTATGCGTGTTACCAAATAGACTTTCAATTTATGTTAGTCGTCCATAATTAACTAATTAATTATAGAACGATCATGAGTGGCACATAGTAGTACATCATGATCCCCAATTAATTGAAAGATCAACGATTGACCTCAGAAATGATTCTGAAACCCTTCAGCAGTTATAATGAATCGTGCACATTCCCTTCACCATCTTATACCCACTTGGTTCAGGACATGGTCTATGTGTGTCAGTCCCCACTAGGCTGACTACGTCACACCTAGCCCAAGTAATGTTTCCTCGTCCTATGGATTCTAATTACTCTCATGTATTTAAGAGATTCATACTCTGAACATGTCATGCTCTGGCCAGAGGCTTCGAGTAACAATCCGACGATAGGCCTCGGGTATACATCTCCTCTCAAGGAGAGGTGAATCCTTTGTAGGCTGTTCAAACATCTTCGGGCACTTCGGCTTATACCCAATCATCCAGGGTTGACACCTCTTTGGAGATGCTTGCTTAAGATGTCAAAGTATAAGTCTCCATGACCAAGATGACTTGAACACCGCAAGTCAAAGGAACATCGCACTTAAGCTGCAGTAAGAACTTCACTGACATATCTATATGTAGACTACCATATGAAGTTTTACAGCCAGTCATGTTAGTGAGAGCCCTAGAGTCAATCATGTGATGGTTGTTGTATGGACTCATTGTATCATATTTCATATATATATATAAAGGCATTTGATTATGGTTATTATACTTACTTGTATTGGTGCCAAATAACTAAGTGTAATAACGTCCTTGGTAGTAGGTTCATATCTATATCAATCGATTGGTTGAATCGATAGTGAGATGATATAGAGAACACTACTCTTAATTATTCCTAGTCAAGTATTAACATTCAGGGACAATGTTAATGCATAGAGACTAGCATGTAGGTCAACATGATGACTTGATCTCACAAGTCATGGATATGAGATATCAAGTTGACACATGAGTATGCATTGGAGAATGTATACTGAATGACCCACCATGAGAAAGTATCATGGATCGTTATATGAGTGTCATATACTTTCTCATGTGACTATTAGTATGACTATTAGTCCTTAGACCTGAAGTCACCATAGTTCCCTACATAAGGAGTTATGTACTTTGGTTTCGTCAAACATCACCCGTAACTGGGTGGACTATAAAGGCGATTACTGGGTATGTAACAAATTATGCGGAGGGATGTGAGTGATGTAGATGGGATCTATCCCTCCTATATGACGGGAGAGATATCATAGTCTTGACAGAGTGAGATCACTAAGTGCATGGCCATGCCCAAATAAGGCAATATGAGATATTGTGCTTATTTGATTATAGTGAGTCTACTTGGAGTTCAAGACACATAGATTGATTGGAGGATGACACGGTCTATGCTTCATAGAAGATCAATCTAGATATCGACGATAGAAGGACATTGTCACATATTATGAAAGTCATAATTAGTAGTCACATTGGTGATGTTGGATCTCAACATTCTTGTAACTTGGGTAGCAATGATGTGTTGCTAGATACCGCTCATTGCTTATGTTTCTAAGAGGTTAGAAGCATTGCCAACGTTACAAGAACCTATAGGGTCACACACAAAGAACAAATAGATGGAGGAAAAATGAAATCAAGTTCGACTTGGCTAAATATGGAAAGTCCATAAAAGGCAAGTTTGACTTGACCCAAATCCAAATCAAGTTTGACTTGACTTGGTTCCACTTCAAGTTAGACTTGACATGGGAGAAGAAATGGAGTCAAGTTTGACTTGACTAAATATGGAAAGTCCATAAAAGGCAAGTTTGACTTGACCAAAAGACCACCTCAACTTGACTTGACCAAGTGATGACTTGGCTTGGTATTTGACCAATGATGATGCTCCACATCATCTTCAAAGGTTGTAACCCCCCCATTTGAATTTGAATTCAAATTGAAAGGGGGTTATGGCAGGCCACTTAATGGCCATTAATGGCCATTATGGCCGGCCACTTAATGGCCATTAATGACCATTATGTGGCCGGCCACAATGAGAGAACAAAACAATGTTTTGTTCCATTTTTCTCATTTTGTGTCTTCTCTTCTTCCTCCTCCAAGTGTTGGAGCTCTTCTTCTTCTTCTCCTCTTGGCCGAACCCTTGAAAGGTGCTAGCACACCTAAAGGGTTTCCTCCATCCACTTTGTTCGCGTGGATACTTCTAGAGGGACGACACTTGACGTCCTAGAGATCCGACATCCAAAAGGAGCGAGCGGGATTAAGCGGGGCACGCGCCAAAGGTAAAATGGTTTATCCCTCTTTAGATCTAGGAGTAGATCGAGTTTTGAGCATGAAATGAATACGTGATTTTTGTTTCGGAATTTTTCTTCGCACGAGATCCATGGCTTTGGGTTCTCGGGGTTTCCGCGACGCGAAAAGGCGGTTTTCGCGGCCCGAAAAACCCAAAAGTGGTATCAGAGCCACGTGTGAAGCACGTATTTATTTATTTTTTTTTTTGTATGGGATACAAAATTTAGAGTAGTTTATGATTCTGTAATTTTTCTAATTTTTAGGATTTTATGAGTATTTTTCTCGTAGAGGCGAAGCAATGAGTGCGAAGCACTTGTACACTTCGACCACCGAGAAAAACTTCTCTGAAACGGCAAGTTTCGCCCAAATAGATTTTGGGACAGCGGGTTAGGCATTGTTAGATCGTGATACGACACTCACGAAATTAATTTCGTGAGTAGGGGCGCCGCCCCTAACCCCGCAAGGGGCCTTGTCACGTGATTGTGCCCGAAACCCGCTTAACGGGACCGCCGTGGAGTTGTGACTCATAAAATTCGTAAAATACATAGAAAAATTAGATAAATTTCTGTAAAATACATAATTTTGAATTATGTACAGTAGTGTGATGGTCATGTCCCAAGACCCTATTTTAATTAGATTAAAATATGTGTGTAATTCATATTACGGCCTGCGTACCGTTATTTGTGTTGTGTGTGTTGCATTGAGATTGCGACCTGCGTGTCGGCCTTTTATTTATTATTTCTGTTAAAATTAGTTTAAGACTCGAATGTAACTCGAGTATAAATTTTGTAATGTACAAAATTGAAGATGAAGGAAATTCTGGAGAAGACGGACTCGTGGGAAGCAAGCCGACAACACATGGGGTTCTGGAAGGAGGAGCTTGGAGAAGCTGCTGCCTAGACCCTAGGTTGACCAAAGGATCTTCTCATTGGCTTGAGAAGTTCTTAGTAGGGCCATGACTAATCACACTTTAATTTTCTTGTATATTTTATTTTTGCTTATATGTATGTGATGCATGTTAGTATAGAATAGAATATACATGAGTGTATGTGATTCACATGTAATGTGGGAACCACATCTTGATGTGCACCTAATACACATTTAGGTTAAATTAGATTTAATAAATGCCTAAATACGATGCACATCATCAATTAGATTAGATCTAAATCGAAATCAACTCGTATATGCCTAACGAGCCTTGATACCCATCACTACCACGATCATATGCGATTGTTGAATCTGCCAAAGCAGAGCAATGCATTTAATCTTGGTGGGATGCGGAGGGACAACCTTGGTCCCGCCTATCACGCTTGGGTTAGATTGAGCTCAATTAGATTGAGTAACTAGTTAGCTCAATTGGATCGAGCCTAACTATAGGCATACTCCAATAGTTGGAAAGGTAGGACAAGATCGCATTTATCAATAGTCTTGGGCGATTTAGCCAAAGCTAACTCAAGATTATTCATAAATGTTAATTCTTGATCCTATAAACAAGAGTTGCATAGAGATGTAATTGGTAATTAGTACCTACCGATCATACTAAGTCTTGGGCGATTTAGCCAAAGCTAACTCAAGGCGTAGTATGATGTGGATCTTGACCTACGAGAATTATAGTTAGTTGGTGTGGATCTAGTAGTGTGGTTTTACCACATCTATGACTCGATTCTACCAAAGCCCTATAATTCAGTGGGAGCATCATTTAATTAAAGGCCTAGTTAAATGATAAATAAAATATGATACAATGGTGGATATTTATTTTCTGCATTTTATGTTGTAGATTACCATGTCAAACACGAACACTCTCTCTCTACGATCTGTTCTTGAGAAGGACAAGCTCCTAGGAGCTAATTTCCTGGACTGGTACAGGAATCTGAGGATAGTCCTCACGCAGGAACGTAAGCTGTACGTTCTGGAGCAAGCAGTTCCTGATACACCACCAGCCTCTGCCGCTCGTAGTGTTAGAGATGCTCATCAGAAGCATCTAGATGACGCGTTAGACGTGTCATGCCTAATGCTATGCTGTATGTCTCCTGAGCTTCAGAAGCAACACGAGAAAATGAATGCTTTTGATATGATTGGTCATCTCAAGCAACTATATCAAGGGCAGGCAAGGCATGAGAGGTTTGAAGTGACTCAGGCCCTCTTTTCATGCAAGATGAAAGAGGGAACCCCTGTAGGAACTCACGCACTCCAAATGATTGGGTACGTCGAGAACCTCGAGAGGTTGGGGTTCCCTTTGGGCCAAGAGCTGGCTACCGATCTAATCCTGCAATCGTTGCCGGTGAGTTACCGTCAATTCGTCATGAACTACAACATGAACGAATTAGACAAACCACTGCCCGAGATACTCAACATGTTAAGAACTGCTGAGCCTAATCTCACCACTGCCAAGTCCAGTACCGTCCTAATGGTACAAAAGGGCAAGGGTAAGGGCAAGTGGAAGCCCAAAGGTAAGGGTAAGACCCAAACCAAGGGCAAAGCCATCTCTTCAACACTCAAACCTAAAGGTGGGGTTGCTAAGGATGCTACCTGCTTCCACTGCGGTAAGACTGGGCATTGGAAGCGGAACTGCAAGGTATACCTGGAAGATCTGAAGAAGAAGAGAAGTGAGACTTCTACTTCAGGTATAAATGTTATAGAAGTCAACCTTTCTATTTCTACATCATGGGTATTAGATACTGGGTGTGCTTCTCACATTTGTACTAATGTGCAGGCGCTGAGAAATAGCAGGGCATTGGCCAAGGGCGAGGTGGACCTACGAGTAGGCAATGGAGCAAGGGTTGCTGCTGTTGCTATAGGGACTTACTTTCTATCTCTACCCTCTGGGCTTGTACTGGAATTGAATAACTGTTGTTATGTACCTGTACTAACAAAGAATATCATTTCAATTTCATGTTTAGATAACAAAGGTTTTTCATTCATAATAAAGGACAAATGTTGTTCTGTTTATTTAAAGGATATGTTCTATTGTAGCGCACATCTGATGAATGGCCTCTATATCCTAGACTTAGAGAGCCCTATCTATAACGTGAATACCAAGAGGTTAAGATCAAATGAGTTGAACCCAACCTATCTCTGGCACTGTCGCTTAGGCCACATAAATGAGAGTCGCTTGTCCCAGCTCCATAAGGATGGTTTGCTGGACTCATTTGATTTTAAGTCATATGAGACATGCGAGTCATGCCTTCTAGGCAAGATGACTAAGACTCCCTTTAGTGGACATAGCGAAAGAGCGACAGACTTGTTAGGACTCATACATAGTGATGTATGTGGCCCTTTCAATGTCGCTGCCAGAGGTGGTTACAGGTACTTCATCACATTTACTGATGACTTCAGTAGATATGGCTATGTGTATTTGATGACACATAAGTCAGAATCCTTTGAAAAGTTCAAAGAATTCAGAAATGAAGTACAGAACCAACTTGGCAAGAGTATTAAGATACTTCGATCAGATCGAGGTGGAGAATACTTGAGCCATGAGTTTCGTGACTACCTAGCTGAGTGTGGGATTCTATCCCAACTCACTCCCCCTGGAACACCACAGTGGAATGGTGTATCCGAAAGGAGGAATCGTACCTTATTAGATATGGTACGATCTATGATGAGTCACGCAGATCTTCCTATATCCTTTTGGGGATATGCTCTAGACACGGCAGCGTTCACACTAAACCGTGTTCCATCAAAGGCTGTCATGAAGACACCATATACGATATGGACAGGGAGGAGTCCCAAGATGTCTTTCATGAGGGTTTGGGGTTGTGAGGCTTACGTACGACGTCAAGTCTCAGACAAACTGGGACCCAAATCTGATAAGTGTTATTTCATAGGGTATCCCAAGGAAACGAAGGGATACTACTTCTACATTCCTAGTCAGCACAAAGTGTTTGTTGCTAAGACTGGAGTATTTCTAGAAAGGGACTTTGTTTCTAGAAAGACTAGTGGGAGTACGTTCAGTCTTGAAGAAGTTCAAGACATGGACAATAGCACTGAAGCCTTGATGGAAGTTGAACAGGAACCACAAAGTGTGGTGGTTGATGAGGTTGTTGCACAAGAAGCTGTGGAACAACAACCTGTTCATGTAGACCTACCTCTTCGCAGGTCTGATAGGGTACGTCGTCAGCCTGAGAGATACTCATTTCTCTTGTCTGACCATGATGACGTTATGCTCGTTGAGAACGAGCCTACCTCCTATCAGGAAGCTGTGATGAGCCCAGATTCTGAGAAATGGCTAGAGGCCATGAGATCCGAGATGGATTCCATGTACACCAACCAAGTATGGACTTTGGTTGATCCACCTGAAGGGGTCAAACCCATTGGGTGTAAGTGGGTCTTTAAGAGAAAGACTGACATGGATGGACTTGTACATACCTATAAGGGTAGACTAGTAGCTAAAGGTTTCAAGCAAATTCATGGTATTGACTATGATGAAACTTTTTCTCCAGTCGCGATGTTCAAGTCCATTAGGATCTTGCTTGCTATTGCAGCATACCACGATTATGAGATCTGGCAGATGGACGTCAAAACTGCGTTTCTGAATGGAAACCTCCTCGAGGAAGTGTACATGACACAACCTGAGGGTTTTGTAGATCCAAAGCATACTGGTAGAGTATGCAAGCTGCATAAGTCCCTTTATGGACTAAAGCAAGCTTCTCGAAGCTGGAATCTTCGATTCGATGATGCAATCAAACAGTTTGGTTTCATCAAGAATGAAGATGAACCTTGTGTCTACAAAAGGGTTAGTGGGAGCACAGTTGTCTTCCTTGTTTTGTATGTAGATGACATACTACTCATTGGGAATGACATTCCTTCACTACAGTCTGTGAAGACTTGGTTGGGGAATTCCTTCTCAATGAAAGACTTAGGTGAAGCAGCCTATATTCTAGGCATAAAGATCTATAGAGATAGATCTAAGAGATTGCTTGGCCTAAGTCAGAGTACATACATTGATACCGTTTTGCAACGGTTTGCCATGCAGAATTCCAAGAAGGGAAATCTGCCAGTGTCACATGGCGTGAGTCTTTCGAAGACTCAAGGTCCCTCTTCTAGAGAGGAGAGAGACCGCATGAGCAAGATCCCTTATGCCTCAGCCATAGGATCTATCATGTACGCCATGTTATGTACTCGTCCTGATGTCTCGTATGCTTTGAGCATGACGAGCAGATACCAGTCAGATCCAGGTGAACGTCACTGGATAGCAGTCAAGAATATTCTTAAGTACTTGAGAAGGACTAAAGAATATTTCTTGATATTTGGAGGCGAAGAGGAGCTAACTGTAAAAGGTTACAGTGATGCAAGCTTCCAAACTGACCAGGATGACTACAGATCGCAGTCAGGGTTCGTGTTTTGCTTAAATGGTGGCGCTGTCAGCTGGAAGGGTTCAAAGCAGGATACAGTTGCTGATTCTACAACAGAAGCTGAGTACATTGCTGCATCTGAGGCAGCAAAGGAGGCAGTTTGGATCCGCAAGTTCATTACTGAGCTTGGAGTGGTTCCTAGCATAGCCGACCCAGTACAGCTCTATTGTGACAACAATGGAGCTATTGCGCAGGCTAAGGAACCTCGTTCACACCAGCGGACCAAACACATACTACGGCGTTTCCATCTCATTCGAGAGATCATCGATCGAGGAGATGTGAAGATATGCAGAGTACCCACAGAGGCTAACATTGCAGATCCCTTGACCAAGGCTTTGGCAAGACCAAGCATGATGGTCACACTAGGTCATTGGGTATTAGATACTACAGTGATTGGCACTAGTTCTAGTGGGAGATTGTTAGTGAGAGCCCTAGAGCCAATCATGTGATGGTTGTTGTATGGACTCATTGTATCATATTTCATATATATATATAAAGGCATTTGATTATGGTTATTATACTTACTTGTATTGGTGCCAAATAACTAAGTGTAATAACGTCCTTGGTAGTAGGTTCATATCTATATCAATCGATTGGTTGAATCGATAGTGAGATGATATAGAGAACACTACTCTTAATTATTCCTGGTCAAGTATTAACATTCAGGGACAATGTTAATGCATAGAGACTAGCATGTAGGTCAACATGATGACTTGATCTCACAAGTCATGGATATGAGATATCAAGTTGACACATGAGTATGCATTAGAGAATGTATACTGAATGACCCACCATGAGAAAGTATCATGGATCGTTATATGAGTGTCATATACTTTCTCATGTGACTATTAGTATGACTATTATCCTTAGACCTGAAGTCACCATAGTTCCCTACATAAGGAGTTATGTACTTTGGTTTCGTCAAACGTCACCCGTAACTGGGTGGACTATAAAGGCGATTACTGGGTATGTAACAAATTATGCGGAGGGATGTGAGTGATGTAGATGGGATCTATCCCTCCTATATGACGGGAGAGATATCATAGTCTTGATAGAGTGAGATCACTAAGTGCATGGCCATGCCCAAATAAGGCAATATGAGATATTGAGTTTATTTGATTATAGTGAGTCTACTTGGAGTTCAAGACACATAGATTGATTGGAGGATGACACGGTCTATGCTTCATAGAAGATCAATCTAGATATCGACGATAGAAGGACATTGTCACATATTATGAAAGTCATAATTAGTAGTCACATTGGTGATGTTGGATCTCAACATTCTTGTAACTTGGGTAGCAATGATGTGTTGCTAGATACCGCTCATTGCTTATGTTTCTAAGAGGTTAGAAGCATTGCCAACGTTACAAGAACCTATAGGGTCACACGCAAAGAACAAATAGATGGAGGAAAAATGAAGTCAAGTTCGACTTGGCTAAATATGGAAAGTCCATAAAAGGCAAGTTTGACTTGACCCAAATCCAAATCAAGTTTGACTGGACTTGGTTCCACTTCAAGTTAGACTTGACATGGGAGAAGAAATGGAGTCAAGTTTGACTTGACTAAATATGGAAAGTCCATAAAAGGCAAGTTTGACTTGACCAAAAGACCACCTCACCTTGACTTGACCAAGTGATGACTTGGCTTGGTATTTGACCAATGATGATGCTCCACATCATCTTCAAAGGTTGTAACCCCCCATTTGAATTTGAATTCAAATTGAAAGGGGGTTATGGCAGGCCACTTAATGGCCATTAATGGCCATTATGGCCGGCCACTTAATGGTCATTAATGACCATTATGTGGCCGGCCACAATGAGAGAACAAAACAATGTTTTGTTCCATTTTTCTCATTGTGTGTCTTCTCTTCTTCCTCCTCCAAGTGTTGGAGCTCTTCTTCTTCTTCTCCTCTTGGCCGAACCCTTGAAAGGTGCTAGCACGCCTAAAGGGTTTCCTCCATCCACTTTGTTCGCGTGGATACTTCTAGAGGGACGGCACTTGACGTCCTAGAGATCCGACATCCAAAAGGAGCGAGCGGGATTAAGCGGGGCACGCGCCAAAGATAAAATGGTTTATCCCTCTTTAGATCTAGGAGTAGATCGAGTTTTGAGCATGAAATGAATACGTGATTTTTGTTTCGGAATTTTTCTTCGCACGAGATCCATGGCTTTGGGTTCTCGGGGTTTCCGCGACGCGAAAAGGCGGTTTTCGCGGCCCGAAAAACCCAACAAGTCACTCCAATGAACTAGTTCCCTTAACTAGCATTCATGTTTATCTCCGGACATCTCAATGTCACCAGCCAGTGAGAATTAGCTGATTAGAGAATAACTCATGCTAGTCTCAACAGAATTGATAGTGTCCGTATTTATCAATTCATCGACTAGGGACAATTTCATTACTTCACAATTGCACATGTAGAGATAATCACTAGTTGTGAATTCATCACAAATTCTCTCATGCTGTGAATTGTATTGCGAATATTCAGTAAATGAGCTTAAGATCTTAATCAAATAATCATGTATACTCAAATAGTGAATATTCATTTATTAAAATAAATGATTACAATCATAAGGCGATTGCCTTACGACACTTCTCTCGTATCACTAACAAACTCCCACTTGGCCTAATGCCAATCGCTACGGTACCCAATACCATAGGCTCTAACATGACCCTCAAACTTACTTTGAGGCAAGGCCTTAGTTAAAGAATCCGCTAAATTCCTTTCAGTGGGAATTTTTTCAATTTGTATATCATTCCTACTTATAATCTCTCTGATCAGATAATAGCGGCGAAGCACATGTTTGGATCGCTGATGAGACCTTGGTTCCTTTGCTTATGCAACAGCTCCATTGTTGTCGCAGTAAACCGGTATTGCTTCATCAATGGTTGGAACCACACCAAGTTCTGAGACAAACTTCTTGATCCAGACTGCTTCCTTTGCTGCTTCCGAAGCTGCAATATATTCTGATTCCGTGGTAGAATCCGCTACGGTGACTTGCTTGGAACTTTTCCAGCTTACTGCGCCTCCATTCAAAATAAATACGTATCCGAACTGAGATTTGGAGTCATCCTTATCTGTCTGGAAACTGGCATCTGTATATCCACGTATTATCATATCACCTTCTCCATATATTAGGAACACATCCTTAGTTCTTATTAAGTACTTGAGGATTGTCTTGACAGCCGCCCAATGATCCATTCCTGGATCAGACTGGTATCTGCTTGTGACGCTCAGAGCATATGATACATCGGACCTAGTACATAACATAGCATACATGATAGATCCTATCGCGGATGCATAAGGAATCTTATTCATGCAAATCCTCTCGTCTTCTGTGCGCGGACACATAGACTTTGAAAGGTTGATCCCATGCCTGATGGGAAGGTAACCATTCTTGGATTTCGACATGCTAAACCTTTCTAGCACTCGGTCTATATATGTAGACTGCGAAAGACCAAGCAACCGTTTTGATCTATCTCTATAGATTCTAATCCCAAGGATATAGGTTGCTTCTCCCAGGTCTTTCATTGAGAAAGTTTTGGACAACTAAATTTTAACTGACTGTAAGACTGATATATCGTTTCCTATAAGTAAAATATCATCGACATATAACACTAGGAATATGACTACACTCCCACTAACCTTCTTTTATACACAAGGTTCGTCAGGATTTTGTGAGAAATCAAACTCTTTGATTGTCTCATCAAAACGGATGTTCCAGCTCCTGGATGCTTGCTTTAGTCCATATATGGATCGTCAAAGCTTGCATACTTTGGTTTTATTAATCGATGTGAAACCTTCAGGTTGTATCATGTATACATCCTCAAGCAGGTTTCCATTAAGGAAAGCTGTTTTCACATTCATTTGCCATATTTCATAATCATAATGAGTTGCTATGGCCAGGAGCATCCGAATGGATTTGAGCATAGCTACTGGCGAATAGGTTGCGTCATAATCAATTCCTTGTTTCTGACGATATCCTTTTGCCACTAATCTAGCCTTAAAGGTAACAACATTACCTTCCATGTCGGTTTTCTTCTTGAAAACCCACTTGCACCCTATGGGCTTAATCCCTTTAGGCGGGTTAACTGATGGACCCAAAATAGACTGTCACGAATGTGGGTCTCAAATTTAAATATGAATAAATAGCTGAAAACCCTTTTTGCAATCAAAGTATGAAAACGTAGTAAAGGGGCCACAGGTCGTATTTTTCCTCGGGACTAGTTGAGAGTTGTCTGATTCGAGCTCGTGTTTATGTGTCATTTGTGTTTTTAGGTTTCAAATAAAGTTTGGGTTTGGTTTCAAATAAAAGTGAAAATGCGATGGAAAGAAAGAAACTTAACTAATAACTAAACAAATGATGGCAAGTGATAATTCAACCAATGAAAACTGAATTAAGCTAGAGGATTCAACTAAAGTTTAGAAAAGCAAACCTAAATTCAAATGCACAATAAATGCTGATGCAAAGAAATAGAGGGTGTGATGGAAGTTTTCGGAAAGCAATTCAAGCTTAAAACAATGGCTAACTACGAAATTAGGAAATTTAACAAGCAACAAACATTAACACCAACTAGCTACAAATCTTGGAAACAATGCAAATGCAAGGAGATTTCAGAAAATGGCCGAATGCAACCTAACTAATTCCAAACACAAAAGCTCACTAAAATTGCATCTAACTTGATACCAATTAATACCAACACCTCTCTTGATACAAAGTGGAAAAGTTGATACTAACTTGATACCAAGGAAGAAGGTAAAAATCTATGTGCCAAAAGTGGAATCTAAGTACCAAAACTGTGGCTACACTTCAAAATTGACACTAAATGCAACTAAACATGAAAATTAAGGCTACAAATGAGGGAATTGCAGGAACTACAACTAGCAAAATTCAGCAATTGAGTTCTCCAAGCTAATGTCCAATTAAAATTTCTAAGAACTAAAATCTACTTGATGTAAATTCAGCAACTGAGATGGAAACCTTGCAACACTGCAACTAAGTGCTAGAAACTGAAGTTTGGTACGCTAGAACTGAAGATTGAAATGTAGCAAAACATGAGACAAGCTGATACGCAGGTTTCAAGTAGGAAACAAACTAAAATTCGTAGTTACTAAGCTAAACAAGATTCAGAAATGAAACTGAAGTCTAAACACCCTTAGATCACTAAATTAACACACTACTTGAGAAACAAACTGAAGAATTCAGATGCTAGATGGAATTGCAGAAACTACAACTGATACACACTGAAAAAATCAGAAAAACTGGCACGCAACAGGGGAAACTGAACAAGAATTGAAACGCAAGCAAACTAAATAGGAGATAAACTGAAATTGATTCATTTGTTCATTCAACAAACAATAGATCTACTTAACTTGCAGAAATTAAATCTAACTTAAGCAGAAACAATTAAGTAAACAAAACTGACAGGTAATACAAAAATTTCAGTAATGAACAGAATTCAGAAATTAAACTACAGCTTAAGAACCGAAATTAACTAGCTAAACTACTCCTCAACCCTTCCCGAGCTCAAGAATTCTTGTTCGTCACGCAAGGGCAAGCCAAGAACCCCTTTGGCTCCGCAAATCAGTGGGAAATCATCTCTGAAGTCGACTCTGCTCAAATTTGCGCTTAGCTGGAATTTGCAATCCGATCCACTCTATCTCAACTGATGGAACTGCGATGATGATTTGAGAATCATCTGAGCTCACCTGAGAACCCCTACAAGTGGCTCAGACGCTCGAAAATGGATCGTGGATGAGAAGCGAGTGATCGGACTGAAGAACTGCCGAAACCCTCAAACAGTCCCTGTTCCGGCGCAAATTGAGCTGAATTCTCCAAGGAAACTATCCCCAAGGATTCAAATCTTGATCTAGGATTGAAGTTGAGGTGGTCACGCCTTCTCGGAAGAAGAATCTGAAGAAGCGATGAAGAACAAACGAAGAAACGCAAAGAACGGCGAAGACGCGACAGAGCTGAGCTGCGGGGAAAATTTCCTTAAGTAATTATGAATGAACGACCCAGATTGATTTGAGGAAATCCAACGGCTGATCTTGCTCTGATTTGAGCTAAACTTTGAGGATGTTGATCAGGGGTCAGGATCTGCCTCATGGTAGCTCGGATCTTCCAGATTTGCAACGGATGGTCCAGATCAACCCAATCTTTAAATAGACAATCTAGAGCCCTCCGAGCTTGATCCAACGGTTGATTGAGCTCTGATTGGGATGAAACCTTCAGATCTTGATCATAATGCTTGATCAACCCTAACCCTAGCTCGGATTGATTCAGATGGTCCCGGATGGCTCAGATCTAGCCGCTTTTGAATTGGACGACCCGGATTAATCCGAAATTTGATAACTCGATCTGGGTCCTCTTCCGACTCAAGTATGACCCAGTATGTCCTAGGTCCAGGATCCTTTCATGCCTACAAAAATAGATCAAAAATTTAGTGGCCAAATAATCCAAATATGTGTAAATTTGCAATTAAGTCCAAAATAAGAGGAAGTCCTAAAACCTAGGGAAAAATCACAATTAAGCAAGTAAAACATGGGTCAAACATGGATTTTAGCAATTAAAATAATCAACAAAATGGTACTTATCATTAACCAAGTCTCATATTTGATTTTCGTACATGGAATCCATTTCCGACTTCATGGCTTCAAGCCATTTATCCCTTTCTGAATTTATCAGAACATCTTCATAACTGATAGGTTCATCATTGTTAACGAGTAACACGTCGTTCGATTCACTTATGAGAAATCCGTATCTCTCTGGAATATTGCGTGTCCTATCAGACCTACGAAGAAGTGGTGTTATTTTAGGTTCAACTGATAGCTCATCATTATGAGTTATTGGTTGTGGGTCTAGACTAGGTGTCTCTGTAATGTCTATTGGAGTTTCTTGAACTTCTTCAAGTTCAATGCTACTCCCACTGTTTTCTTGTAAAAGAAATTCTTTTTCCAGAAATTCAGCATGCCTTGAAACAAACACCTTTTGTTCCAAGGGATGATAGGATTGGTAACCCTTCGTTTCCTTAGGGTATCCAATCAATAGACATTTATCAGACTTAGCATCCTATTTGTATGATACAGTCCGCTTTACATAAGCAGGACAACCCCATATTTTAAGGTGAGTTAAATGAGGTTTCTTACTATTCCACATCTCATATGGAGTAGTAGAGACTAACATTGTCGGGACTCTGTTTAGTAAGTAAATGTTGGATCGAGAAACCCGATAGAGGGGGGGGGTGAATATCGGAAAACTTTCGGATTCGTATAAGAATAGGTACGCAGCGGAAATTAACGAAAAGACACAGAGACGCAATCGATTTACTTGGTTCGGAGCCTGTGTCGACTCCTACTCCAAGGCCCACGGTCGTTGACCGTTTACTTTGGGCAATTCTATATCAGGCGCAAAAATCGTTTACAAAAGATTACAGGATTAGAATGAAGTACAGTAAACGTTAAACTAGCTCTTTTACCGACGTCCGGAGTAGATCGAATTTCTCAGAGCAGTAGGACGTCGTCGGCTTGTGTTGGAGGGTTTCCGGAGCAAGTCGCGAGAGCAGAAGAGCTTTGAGGCGTTGAATGGAAGTCATGCCTTGAAGCCTTGGTCGAGGGTCCCTTATATAGGGCCTGGGGGCGCCCGGGATGTCGGGGGCGCCCCCCACGTGGCGTCTGATCCGGTTAGAGCTCGGTCGCCGTCTGATCCCCTTATCCTCGGGATCCGCTTTGACCGGGGCGCCCGGATTGACCGGGTCAAACTCTATCCTTTGGCTTTGCTTGGCTTCGAGGGGTTCGGGTTCGATGTATGCGCATGGGGGCGCCCGGGACGCTGGGGGCGCCCGGGAGCAGCGGGGGCGCCCGGGAGCACAGGGGCGCCCCGAATATAAAATGTCGAAGCCACTTTACATTTGTTGTGTTTGGTGTTCACCTTGGGGGCGCCCGGGACACTCCGGGCGCCCTGGTCAGCAGTTGCCTCACTCCTTTGAGGCACTTTGAGCTACAGACTCACGTTCCTTCGGTCCTGCATCCAGGGTTAGTCCAAAACACAATAACATAATAAATTATTAGATTTATACAGCCTTAGCTGTCTTGGTTCTGACTTTGGTCTCCAAAATGGAGCCCTAGGTCGAATCGACGCCTACTGTTCCCTCGACGGGGAACGCGTCCTCACCTACTCCTCTCGGAAGAATTTACCTGATGCCAACCGTTCCTTTGGTTGGACTTTTGCCTGACGGTCCTTTGTCAGGTCTTGTAAACTGGCAGTCCTTCGCCAGTTGCCTAGCAGTCCTTTGCTAGGGCTTCTGTCCCAGACTGTCCTTCGCCTGGAGCCTAACAGTCCTTCGCTAGGACTTTCTTTCCTGGCATTCCTTTGCTAGTGCTTAGCAGTCCTTCGCTAGGGCTTTTCCTGCACACTTGATTAACTTGTTAGAAAACAAGAAAGACTTAACTTTTGACCTATGTTGCCATTATCAAAACACAGGTTTGACTTAGGTGCATTCTGCACCAACAATCTCCCCCTTTTTGATTTATGGCAACCCTAGTTCAAAAAGTTAAGTTTAAGCAACATATGGAAAAGGTTTTATTCCTTCCCCTGGAAGGAATCTCCCCCTAGATTTTTCAAAAATTCGTGGGGTTTTTTAAAGACTTTACTTGTACTTTGAAAACTTAAGTTTTAGGTACTTTTAATAACTTAAGTTAACAGTATATAGGAATTTTTTGAAACATGATTTTTGAGTACTTAAAAAGTTTGAGGCTTTTAAGTTTCAAGGTACTCAAAGGTTTTGAAAGTGTTAACTTTAAAAAACTTGAGTACTTAGTTAATTTTGAAAGCTTAAGTAGATATTTTGAAAGACTTAAATACTTAGCAAAATTTTGAAAACATAAGTCGAAGTTTTGAAAGACTTAAATACTTAGCAAAATTTTGAAAACTTAAGTAGAAGTTTTGAAAGCTTAAGTAGAAGTTTTGAAAGCTTTAAGTATTTTTCAAAAAAAAATTTAAACTTTTGAATACTTTTTGCATAAAGGATAGAGTTAAGAAAATTTTTGAAAAAAATTTTACTCTCTCCTTTCCTATCTCTCCCCCTTTGCCATATATCAAAACAAATAAATACAGCATAAATAAAGGAATCAAGTAAAATTTTTGCTGTACTGAATCAATTTATAATTAAATTTACACTAAATCAATCAATTCTCTCTGTAGGGGCCTGTCTAACCCAATTAGCTACTTACTAACTGTTATAAACAGTAGTTTTTGATAGGGTTAGTCAAGTTAAGTGTTTATGTTCAAGTTAGATTTTCTAAACTTGACACTTAACTTGATTGCTATGTAAGTTGTATTTAGTGCCCCAATTTCTGCAGATGCACTGACTTAAAGCATCTTGAATTGAGGCAAAGACCTAAGCATCTCAACCCTTTCTAGGTTATCAATCAAAAGTGTCCTAAGGTACTTGTGAGATGCTGGCTTCTAAGTCTATAGGTGCATGCAATTCTAGGGTTAAAGCCTAGCCTAAGTCCATTTTCGAAAAAGCCCTAGTTTTGAAGGGGGTAGTTTTAAAATTAATATAAAACTAAGTCGAAAAGATTTTTAACACTGATTTTTGAAATAAAGCTAAGTTGAAAATGAAAACTAATTTTTGAAATTTAAATAAAACAGTTTTTCAAAATTCTAATTTTAGAAAACTTATTTTTGAAATCAAGTAGAGTAAAAACAATTGAGCTAAACTATTCTACTGAACACAATCCTAACTGCCTTCTTAGTGAACTGAACTCAGATTCAAGTAAGGGTTTTGTGAATATATCAGCTAGGTTGGATTTAGAGTCAATATGCTTAAGTGTCATTTCACCCCTAGCTACATGGTCTCTTACAAAATGATGTTTGACTTCTATATGTTTAGTTCTGGAGTGTTGAATTGGGTTCTTAGTTAAATTAATTGAACTTATATTGTCAATAAATACTTGAGTTTGGGTGTAGTTGAGCTGGAAATCTTTAAGTGTGTGCATCATCCATAAAAGTTGTGCAACACATTCTCCTAATGCCACATACTCAGCTTCAGTTGTGGATAGAGCTACACAGTGTTGTTTTCTGCTGCACCAACTAACTAGACTCTGACCTAACAGTTGGCAGCTTCCACTTGTGCTCTTTCTATCTAACTTACAGCCTGCATAGTCAGAATCTGTGTATCCTGTTAAATCAAAAGTTGAGGTTCTAGGATACCAAATCCCTACATTTAGGGTGCCCTTTACATATCTTAAAATTCTTTTTAGGGCTGCTAAGTGCGTTTCCTTAGCACAAGTTTGGTATCTAGCACACATCCCTATAGCAAAAAGAATATCAGGTCTGCTGGCTGTAAGGTACAGTAGGCTACCTATCATACTCCTATAAAGTTTAGGATCCACAGGTTTACCATCAGGGTCACTATCTATTTTTACATTAGTGGTCATAGGGGTACTTATGCTTTTAGAGTTATCCATTTTAAATTTCTTTATTAATTCTTTAGCATATTTGAATTGATGAACATAGTTACCATCCCTAGTTTGTTTGATTTGTAGTCCTAGGAAAAATGTAAGCTCACCAACTAAGCTCATTTCAAATTCATCTTCCATTATCTTGACAAATTCTTTTAGAAAGTTGGTGTTGGTGGATCCAAAGATTATGTCATCTACGTAAATTTGGGCAATAAATATATCTTTTCCTAGGATTTTAATGAATAGGGTTGAGTCAATTTGGCCTTGTTTAAATTCTTTAGTGGTTAAGTAAGTTGATAGTCTTTCATACCAAGCCCTAGGTGCTTGTTTTAATCCATACAGGGCTTTAGTTAGTTTGTAGACGTGGTTAGGTTTGTCTAAGTCCTCAAACCCGGGGGGTTGCCCTACATAAACTTCTTCTTTAATAAATCCATTTAAAAAGGCTGACTTTACATCCATTTGATATAACTTGAATCCTTTATGGGATGCAAAGGCCAATAACATTCTAATGGACTTAAATCTAGCTACTGGGGCACATGTTTCATCATAGTCTAGTCCCTCTACTTTGCTGAATCCCTTAGCTACTAAGCGGGCTTTATTTCTGACTATTTCTCCTTGATCATTTAGCTTGTTCCTAAAGACCCACTTAGTATCTATGATGGATTTATCTTTAGGTTTAGGTACTAATTCCCAGACTTGGTTTCTCTCGAATTGAGCTAGTTCTTCTTGCATCGCTATGATCCAATCAGGATCAGGTAGGGCTTCTTCTATAGTTTTGGGTTCAATTTTTGATATCATAGCTATTTGACTAAGGTTCCTATAGGAAGACCTAGTCCTGACTCCTAGAGTTGGATCACCCACAATTTGATCGGTTAGGTGACTAAGTCTGGGTTTCTTGGTTCTCCTAGAGCTTGGTTCAGCCTCAGGTCCGGCTGGATGGTTTGTTTCGATTCTTTGGGCTGGTTGATTTGTTGGTTCAATATTTGTTTCAGTTGACTCATTAATTGGTTCAATGGTTAACTCGTTTAAGGGTTCACTTAAGGGTTCATTATTTTCTTGGTCAGAGTGTGATGAAGTTAAATCTATATTATCAGATGTTGAATTGATTTCTTCATCAAAAATTAAGTTTATAGTTTCTTCAATTTTCTTAGTTTGTTTGTTATAAACTCTATAGGCTCTACTTGTGGTTGAGTATCCTAGGAAGATACCAGGGTTTGACTTGGATTGAAATTTTCCTAAATAGTCTTTGGTATTTAGAATATGGACTTTACATCCAAAGACCCTTAGGTAATGTAAATTTGGTAGTCTATGGTAGTATAATTCATAGGGGGTTTTGTTATGTCGCTTGTTAATTAACACCCTATTTTGGATATAACAGGTTGTACTAATAGCTTCTGCCCAAAATTGGTTTTCTAGATTAAATTCGTTGAGCATAGCCCTAGCGGCTTCTTGTAAGGTTCTATTCCTTCGCTCAACTATCCCATTTTGTTGGGGGGTTCTAGGACATGAAAATTCATGTAAGTACCCATTAATTTTACAGACTTCTTCAAATCGTTGATTCTCAAATTCTCCCCCGTGATCACTCCTAAGTCTTTTTATTTTAGTGTCGTTTTGATTTTCAATTAGTTTACAGAATTCATTGAATAGGTTTAGGGTTACATCTTTGGTTTTTAGGAACCTAACCCAGGTAAACCTAGAGTAATCATCAACTATTACTAAGCAGTATCGGTTCCCACTTAGTGACTTGGCTCCATGTGAATCAAATAGGTCAAGGTGCAGGAGCTCAAGTGTGGTTTGAGTTAAATCAGACTGAATTAGTTTGTGATTGGATTTGGTTTGCTTACCTTGATTGCATGATTCACATATTAGGTTTTTATTATTCTTGATGTTGGGGATACCTTTGATTAAGCCAAGTTGGGTAATTTTTGAGATAGTTCTCAAATTGGTATGTCCTAATCTCCTATGCCAGAGGTTTGATTGTTCTAATTGTGTTAACATACATTTGGGTATAATAGGAAGATTTATAGTGTATACATTATTTTTCCTAGTGCCCTTAAGTATGATTTCTGAGTCTTGTTCATTTCTAATTAGGCAGTTAGAACTGTTGAAAGTAACTCTATAACCAGTATCACATAACTGACTTATGCTAAGCAAGTTAAAATTAAAGTTTTCAACCAATAGAACTTTCTTAATAATGAAATCAGATTTAAGCTCAATGTTACCTGACCCAATTACCTTGAGTGTGGCATTATTGCCGAATGCCACTGAGCCTAGGTTTTTGAGTTTGAGCTTGGTGAACTTCAATTTATCTCCAGTCATGTGTCTGGAGCAACCGCTATCCAACATCCATTGGTCCAAATCTTTATGTTCCTACGCATAATGAATTTTCTTGATTTGGATCCAATTAGAATCAGGAATAGCTTAAATTGAGTTTCACTGCCTAGTCTGTCTCACCCAAATCTAGGGTTTTCAATCACGTTAACCTTATAGGTTTTGTGAGACAGGTTTTGATAGTTTTGAAAATTTTGAAAAGTTTGATTAATTTTGAAAACAATTAAATTTTGAAAACTTAATTAATTAATTTTGAAATTTTTGAAAAGATGTTTAAGTCTATACTTAGCTGAAATTTTGTGTTAGATTCGAATTTGACAAAAATTAATTTGAATTTGAAATTCAAAAATTGGTTTCCAGGTCTTGGCGAGGCACTAGACCTTCTTTGGCCGAAGCCTTATGGGATCATCCAC